>JAYKQN010000008.1:5147500-5747500 GCA_036785175.1 Eupleurogrammus muticus | reverse complement strand
AATTGCATTAGTCTTTACACCGGATAGAAAAACTGTCTTGATAAGATGACCCCAACCAAAACTCCCTGCAGATGTAGTGTGGTTGGCACATGTTCTTCAGGTTTGGAGTTCTATTTAAATATAAGAAGCTCTGCTCACATTTGGCAAAGTGTAAAATCTTAGTTTAGATGTTGTACATGTATCACACTAGGCATGGAAATAGTCACTTTGTTTGCTCACATCAGTTTCCAGATGTTTCTAATTTGTTCACTGGACACAATTCACCAACCAGTAAAACCCATATATTATAATCGATCTTTCTAATCGCAACAAACTAGCTTGTCACCACTTTAATTAAACAACATAACTAATTACAGTGAAATTTAATACAAATAGCTGTAATGAAAAAATGTCATGAGTCCAGTTCCTGTTTTTTTTGTAACACCACCATTTTTATTTTACTTTATTTATTTATTTTTGTATGATTTGTCTGAAATGTTGTCCCTTTTATCAGAAGTGGCCTCTGTCAGCTTCAGACTCTTCTGTAAAATAGAATCAATAAAGCAGCATCTGGAAATGGACCAGCTGATTGATTCAGGAAATCATGGTTCTCTCTGCCCGGAGACGCTCATGAATCTTACATGTGCCCCCTGCAGTGTGTATCTGCTCAAAAAAAAAAAAAAGTGGAGAGCGGAACAGGACACAAATTGAAAAATTGCATATAGCTGAGTGTCGGGATCGTACGGATCAGGTGGTGGGGACATTAATTTGGAGATAATGCTTCTTATTACTCTATTTGTGTATCACTTTTTTACCTAAGAAGTAAGAGAAGATGAACATGGCGATCAATAAGAAATCGAAATGTCTTCTTTGTGTGTGTGTGTGTGTGTGTGTGATAAAGGGGGGGGGGGGGGGGGGGGGCGCTTGGGTGCAAATACAGGCTATATTTATCCCTGAACGAAAGAAGAAAAAAAAAGAAATAACACATACAATTTAGCTGATGTGAGAGGCCCACATAGAGGAGGGACTCCGGGGAAACAAAGACAGACCATCATGTAATGCTGACTCTCCGTCCAAATGCAATTCCTTAATGCACTCTGAGAGTCAGAGATCTAATAAGAAGTGGAAGAGCATCTTCAATAATGAAACCCCACCTGCATCTGCGCCGCGGAGCGAGGGATGGGGGTCGAGAGGGCTTCATAAATAACAGAAGCCAGACCTGACATGTGCTGGTCCAATGTCTGGGAACTGCCAATAATCCCTCTCATCTACTAAGATGCTGTTCTTGCACACTAAGTGAGGGGGTTGGAAGGGGGGGGTAGGGCCTTGCTTAGTTGTAGTTTGGAGTCATCAAAAAAAATGCAGCCCAATACAGCAGCTTCACTCTATTAAACGGTCTTTCAGAGAAGGATGGCGGTTGTTCAATCACCTTTTACAGACAGGGGGGATACAGTACAGGAGCAGCGTTCCTGAATAATTCAGCCATTTAACAACACAGGGGAGCAGGACTACTTCCGCTGCTAAAGCGTCATGAATCACAGATTGTTTGCTTGTTTTTGTTTTGGTGTGTTTTTCACTCTCTTGATTTCTTAAGTTAATTTCAAATTAGCGCTAAATTGTTTCTCCGTGAAGAGTTAAAACCTGTAATCACTCATAATACTTCTGGACTACTGTGTTTTATGAGGCAAATGAGTAGCATCATCCCCGCTAATCTAAGAGTTGTTGTCACAGGAGCGTTGTTGTGCTACAAATTAATTTCCTCTCCAATATCTGAGATAAATCCCCTGTATAGCAATTAACCTGCATTTGAGTAATTAATCTGTGCGTGACACTCTTTAATAACTACACTCTTGTGGCTCAGCTATCTTCTTTACTGGCTTTATGGATTGAAATAGATTTTTACACGCTCATTATCTCTATTTTTTTTTTATTGTGAAATGAGTTGTTTTGTTCTCAAAAGGCCCAGAATCCAGCCACATGAAAACCTATTGATTTGTGATCTCACAGCTTTTCCCTGTAAGTAAACAGTGTTTATTCCTTTGTTATGGTCCTTCTTCTTCTGCTATGAAGGGAGCCTTTCTTTTGAAGGAAAAAAAAAAAAAAAAGAATGTGACCCTCGCTGCTGCTCTTAAGACCGACACCGGTGGCTGACAGAGCCGCGGGCTGTCCCTGCCATGAAAAGATAGGACTGTGCTGAGCCCCGGCGATTGACCCGGCAGGCCCCATGACTCTCCTGTTGTGCCTCGCAAAGAGTCTCATGAGCATGATTTATTTAGTTCAGAAGTTACCCTCAAAGAGGAGCTTTCATGCCATCTCCGCTGCATAGAAAGCGAATCGAGAGCTAAGGATAGGTGTATTCTAAGTGCGCAACTGCGGTGAATAAGTGCTACATATCCAGCGAATAAGCTAAAAGACTGCCTTCAGGACAATAATCCGCTTCTACACTAAATGGAGGTTTTCTTTCAAATAGCCATTTGCATCAGTGTGTGTGTGTGTGTGTGTGTGTGTGTGTGTGATTTTGTGTTGCAACCAAGAAGCAGAGAAGCTTTTTATCCCCCCCTTCAGCTGCTGAGTGCCTGAAATATTTAACAGGGACTGCACTATTTTTGGGTTTGTGCTCAGTTTGTTGCGGGGCTTATGTAATATCAACGCGCATGGCGCTGCTGTATACCCAACGACACGCCATCATCTCGGCTAACATAGCCGTAGCGACGCCGTAAACGGCGTGATTTTTTTTTTTTTGCGACCGCGCCGCCTCCACCCGGGCGCCATTGAAGACGCTTTATGTTGAGATTTATGATGAAATCAGAGCAAGGACTCCTGCACCATCTGCGCACTGACGAATTTAACAGCCATTTTTATACAGTGCCTGTACCTCAAGGTAGCAGGGCCAGTCCACAACGTCTCAGGTTAGTTGTTTCTCCGAGATATCGATCACGTCTTCTCTCTTCCTCTCAACTGTCCCCATCGCTCCTTCTTTCGCTCCCAATTTATCTCCCTTTTCTCTCTCTCTCCTCTGCTCTCCTCTCCTCTCCGAGGTGTCAGATTCTCTGACTCATGCCCTGGTGTGGAGGATGGGAGGAAAGCAGGGATGAAAGAGAAGAGAGGAAAGTCATTTTGCAGATACAGAGAGTGACCTTCATCCAGTAAGAGGGATGGGATAAAAGCTGGAGTTAATACCCTGCCAAAGTGTATTCTCTACCATGCCAAAAACACATTCAGAATGATATATGGTTCTAATAGAAGCCCTCTATAATATAATAAGAAGCGTGCCATTGTAAGTCAAGGCAAAGCAAATGACCAGAAAATTCTAGCATTGAGTCCAGAGAGATAAACACTCTGGTTGAGTCAAACTACATAATCAAATGAAAACAGCACCGCGCCACATGACATCCAAACCCGGTTAAAGGTTTTTTCTTGAATTAAAGCGATATACAATATGAAACTGCTTCTGTCTGATTAGTGTGCAGCTGAGGAAAAGGGGGCGCTAAATGACAAAGAGTGCAGTATATTAGCGCGGGGCACGCTGTTCCCGTGCAAACTAAAGCCTCAGACGGTGTCACCGTGTGTCTGGAACCGGCTGCCACTCGGGAGATAACGATTGACGGCACAGAAGCAACGTCCCCGAGGTTCATTATCTGTACAATTGTGTTGTTTTTTTTTCCATCCCAGCAGGCAAAAATTACAAAAAAAAAGGAAAGAAACTTGGATTTACCTAATGAGGAGATGGGATTCTTTGTAGGAACAACATGCATCAACACTTGATCAGCGTGTGTTTTCTCTCCGAGCGGCCGCGCTCTTTCAAGAATATAAACCGAGCTTAATAATAACAATCCAAATACCGCGCCGCCCTGACAGTCTCGGAAAACGATGGCTCAGGGTAGGCCTCCATAATGGCGTGTCAGTTACAGCACTGTTCATTAGCCGTCGGATTCACTCGTAATTATGCAGATTCCGCCAAGGAGGCCGATCCGTCTCCCCGAGCCGCCGAGGCAGATTGACGTGATTGTAAGTTGCGGTGACAAGAAAAAGGCCCGAAAGTATTGATTCACGTCACCGGTTTGAGATATGACAGAGTTCGCGGGTGCAATTGTGCGCCGTGCGACTGTATAACTCCACAGAGCTGTCAGCAAATTGCTCAAAAAGTGGAACGGCGGTGGCAATAATGGTGAGAAATAATCTGCTTGTGTCTAGATAAGAGGCAATTAGTTCTGAATAAAAGTATATTGGGAGGGGATATTAGAAAATATTGTAAGGTGTAGAAATCATGCCAGTTCATCTAATAAATGAACTGGCGGTGCTTCATATTTGTAAAGTCAGCTATTCCCCACACACGTATCGTGGTGGAGAAGATGCATAGAAATTCAATTTCAGCAGGTCAGTGTCCACTATGTAATTATGGGTTTAAAACACACGTGTGCACGCAGCCTTGGGTTACGTTTAGGCGCAGCGGTTGGCCTGCCCTCGGCTGCAGGGGGGGCGGGCGACCCCGCGGGTCTGATAAGCATCTCTGGGGCCGGGCGGTTGACAGGCGGCTCGCACCGCAGGCTGACACGGCCGTGCTTTAACACCAGACGAAGCCGGGGGCTGATGGGAGAGGACGGTCCCTCCTGCACCGAGGGCTGACCCCTCCCATTATATGTGACAGAGCTGAGACAGACACGCTGAGAGATGAAACACAACTCTTTAATTTCAAGCCTCTCCTGTTTCACAGCTGAAGCCTCCCCCCACCCCCCAACCCCACCTCCTCTCTCATCACAGTGGAGAGCTTGTGGAAGTGCAGGAACCTTTTTATACTTACATCAAGTGCCTTTAAGTGTTAAGGCAGCCAGCTCTTTATGTAATAGAGCTACAGGATATGTGGATATTGAAGTTAAATGAGGCCCGTTTAGTGTCGCCACGACTGATAACGCTGACAATTTGATAGTGAACATAAGATATCGTTTTTGAAAGTGTGCGAGAAATGGAGGTTCAGAGTTTCTTTTTTTTTTTTTTTTCGCATGGACAATTTTTTCTCCCCACAGCTTGGCTCATAAAGCAATATTACAGATGAATCCGGGCATGACTTGTGGCTGCGATGTGGTTAGATCTAATCCAAACATGCGCTGGATATTTCATTAACATGGAATTGAGTTCATTTATTCAAGGAGCCTCTGCATAGAACCAAAATTTCTGATGTTTTAGTGTGAAATCTTCAGCTATTTCAAGGTCCTACACAATCCCTATTCAGTCAAATTCGTAGACAGAGCTTCCGAATGGCAGCAAAGTTTGTTTATGTGTATTTGCATTTGTTCCTGTGTGGACGTTTGCTCCCTGAGGATCTCATTTAGGTTTTTGGCGATTCTTGAGTGACTGACCGCCAGCGACGAGGAGCACGGCGGGAACAGAGTGAAAACGTGTCGTCGTTATCCCGTTGGATTGTTTGCACGTTTCCCGTCTTCCCCCTTCATCATTGTCGCCGTCTCGGGAGAGGATGCTCTCATTGTGTCATCCCTCGCATCCAGGCGTGGCGGCGCGGTCTGAGTTTTGCTGGTGACGGAGAGCTGCAGGAAAAAACAAAAAAACAAAAAAAAGTCCTCCCATTGGAAACTTCTCGGCGGATCAAAGGCTGTCAAGCTCCCGTGTTGCAGCCGGGCAGTTTTGTTGCGTGTGAATCGTTGGCTGCTTTCATCCCAGCAGATGTGTGTGAGCTTTGTTGTGGTGCACGCAGAGCCGAATGTGGGCATGTGTGCGTTTGGTGATTGAGGGGGTTGGTTGTGAATGATCTCTTTACCTCTTGCCCTCGCCGTGCGCGTGTACACACGTTGACACCCTCTCACTTACTGCTCCATATGTGCCTGTCCGGGGGACGCCCTACCCCCTCTACCCCCTCTACACCCTCTATCCTGTCTGCCTGTGTGTTTATCAAGCGGACACCCAATACCCCCGACCCCCTGCGTGCACTGTACAGTATGCAGAGAGGGGGGGAACCCTGTTTCCGTCTTTCACCATGGCGACCAGGCATGTCCTCATTCCTCCTGCCCGGAGCTGTCTGTGTGTCGGTGGTGTGAGAGACGTGTTTGTCTCGGAACAGGTGTCCAGTCATCGAGACACGCGGCTCCTACAACTCCGCTCGGTCTCCGCGGAGCGGATGCTCCCGAAAAACATGGCTAGAAAAAACATATATCGCTGGCAGCTGTCAGGGGGATGTATGCTGGCTGCTTTTATCCGCGGAATCTTTGATGTAGGCTCCAAAGGAATTGTACAGAAAACACTTTTGGACTCCGCATATCTTTACCTTAAGGGCTAAATCCAGATTATTAGATGTTCTAGTAAAATAAAAAATCTGGTAATGAGTCATTAATATCTGATTTTCAAAAAAACATGAAAAAGTCAATTAAAGCATTATATACTGTATTATTGAAATTTATGGTAACTTTAAATGTTACTGTGAATTACAATTACATGTCTTTATTTTTAAGGAAAAAATATGATTACCAATTAATATATTTGACTGAATTTTTTGTTATTTTGTGATATATTACATTACATACTACATTATATATAGATTCTATAGAATATTTTACGCAAATATTTGTTTTATAAATATCTAAGTCTAAAAGTACATACAAGTGGATGTCAAATTAAAGCTTAAAACTGTATTTTACTGATAGAGAATAACCAGTAGTTAAATGGTCAGTCTGCTGGTCGTGTTTCCTACAGCTTCACCAACTCACTCCTCTAGTTTATGGCTGTGCTGTTGCATGTGCTCCGACATGGTCGCCATTCTTGTTCTGTTTTTATGTTTTATGACGGCTGGAAAGCTACGAGGTGTTATGGAGTGTGTCTGTGGTGCTTCTGTTTCCACTTAGTTGCACAGGAACACAGATATGACAGCGGATACAAAAACAGGCCGTAGTGACCAAAACAGAAGTTACTGTAGATGTGGTACATTGTTATTATTGCTTGACTATATATATTTAAATGGATTAAAGAAACACCTAAGTCTGCAGACCTGGATTTAAACAAGCGTTTCACCAGGTTAACAGCATTTAAAATGATGTAATGGTTTATAACATAGAACATCAACACAGCAATGGGCAGGTCAGTGTAAATTGCACTATAGATTGAATAAGATTCACCTTCCCCGATGTTGAAATTAAACCGTCACGCAATGTTTTTTTCCTGCCTATCGGACTCAAACTGTTAAATTGGTTTAAATCACAAGAATGTTGGAATTTAGTTAATTCAACTGGCCACTAGTGGCCTCGGTCTTTGAGTCGGGTCAAACTCAGCGGCACCAGAGGAAGACACGCGTAGCCAGCAAGATCTCAGCAATTTCTTTGGTAAGTGCGGTGTCATCATGACTGATAGGACATGACAGGAGGAATAACCAAAATTTGCAAATATAAAAATAAGGTTCTGCACTGCAAAATTATCATTTTTCTTAGTCTTAGTCATGTGTTCTTGTGTCAATCATTTGGGTTTGCACTGCTATGTTTTATTTCAACGTGCATGAAGTCGAATGCAAGCAGTGACTCATGGCAGGAGCTGCGGCTACCGGACCAGGCGAGGCAAAGCGGGACCAAGGTTACACGGTCAGCGGCGGAGGAGCGGGACGGTGGACGGGCTCGTGGTCCGACTGTAGTTTGGCAGCCCGCCACGGCGGTCTGCGCTTTGCTAATTCCCTGTTCTGAGTTACCGGGTCTAATTTAGAACAGAGGGGGCTCTGTTCATCCTGGAACGCTGCTGCTTGGGATTCTGGAAATGAGGAGTTCAGAGGCTCACCGCCCTCACACAGACACAGAGCACATGCCTTGTTATCAACCCACAGAGCTGCACATAATGATCCCTCCAACCATCAGCTCCTAATGCAATAAAGTGCTAACATTTTAGCCATGCCCTTTAGTGCCTAAACATAATGAAGTTAGCCCACGGGTTGCACAAATGTGCTCTGTGATAACACATGTGTTCAGGATGCATCGATCACGCTTAAATTCATCATTACTCTGCCTTAATGCTGTAGCTGACAGGAAGCAAATGTTCCATTTTTTGTTGTTTATCTCCAGTCCACCTCCTGGGATTTGTATGATATTTATGTAAATTGTATGGAGACCGGCTTCTAACTGATAGTTTTGTAAATAAATCCGATGAGTATCTAATCAAAAAAAAAAAAGGTCCAATCTAACCCAGCAAATTGACGATTTGCTCCACTTACGACCTCGTTTTGACAGATCGGGCTGTGCCGTGCAGCCGAGGAGGGAACAGAGAACGCACACAGGCAGGCATTGCCAGTCAAACTCTGTGGCATCTTAGGAAGGAGCCTGTGCGTGAACATTTGAATGTGTTTTCGCAAGCATCCGGTGCATAAATAAATCAGCGGCGACGGCTTCGTGCACTAAGCAAAAGCAATAAACCTGCCGACAACAGGTCTCACAGGAGTTGAATCCCATCTAAAATAACACCCATTTATTAAAAATGATCGTCTCCCGTAGCTCACCCACATCTATTGACAGAATGCAGATTCATGACACAAATGTCAGGCATTGTCAGTAGGAATGCAGCTGTAGAATACGCTTTTTGCCACTGAGTGAGGGCGGATGACGTGATCCGTGACAACAGTGCATTTTTCCCCTCAAATATAGAAGGTCCTGACAATTTGTTTTGTAATCCTTCTAGGCCGCATCCTTGATCATATTGTTCACTTATTTATCTACATTTCTTTGGATGTTTCACAAAATCAGAATTAAATTTCTTCCTTCTTATCGTGTCCAGAGCAATTAAAGTAACAGCACCATTACATTCACCTGTCAATTAGGCGAGTTATCCTCACAACAGAACATGAGCTGAAGGTTTCAATGGTCCACTCCTAACATTTTGTCCCGTATATATATGGTTTATACCAGAAGAGTGTCATCTACAGATGTTAGACAAGAAATGTTGTTTAAGGTCGACTTTACTTGGATTGTCATGACATGATTTATCATGTTCAGGATGAAGCATGTTGGCTTTGGTGATCCCCACTTTCTCTTACTCATAGAAATATTTCAGCATCCACTGCATCCATTTGTGCCAAGTTTAGTGCAGTTTTCTCTTTTTTATTCTTCTGTCCTTTTATAGACCTCCAATGAAAATCTTCAAATGACTCGTTAATGGTATTTTAAGTAATTTCGGCCCTAATGGAAAGGATTAAGAGTGTTTGTCCTAATTCTGGAGAGCTAAGTGCCTTTTAGTTCTGCTAATCATGCAGCATCTATCGCCACTTGTTCATCCATTCACTCTCCCGAGTTGTCGAATGTAAGTATATGAATCGAGAGGCAACATAAATGATTGATTCTTTGAAGTAATTATTCACATCATGCCGCGCCTCTGAGCCGCCAGGTGACTCACACATTAATCAAGCTGTATGTCACAGATCTGACATGATGTAGCTCCTGCCACATTGTCGTTCTGAGATCAGTCCGTGTATAGAATAAACTCCGTCTCCCCGGTACAGTGCAGAGGATCGTGATGGAGTAGATAAAGCCAGGTCCCCAAAGAAACACCCCAACATGTTTCATTTTCATGAAAAACTATTTGAAATTGGATTTGATTAACTTTGCATGAATCCCCTGAATCCCGTCTGAAAGAAAACCTCCTTTTTTTTTTTGCATCCAATTTCAAAAATCACCCCGCTCACTGTGAGAGAAACTGCTTGTCAGCTAATGGAGACACAGATAGTGTATTAGTCAACGGCACACACACACACACACACACACACACACACACACTGTCGAGATGCAACGTCGCTGACACTGCAGGTGTTACTGGTCAATATCCTGCAGGCACACGCACAATGGTCCTCATTATGACTTATGAATCACCATCAATATTACTTCAGCTCAAACTAATGAAGAAGTTCCCTGCAGCTATACTGTGTTTCAATGTGCTTTCAAAGGCCCTCGGTGTAATTAACATGTTTTATTTCAGCTTTGAATTATCCTCTGTTTATCCGAATGCTTTTAATCTTGGGAATTATCGTTCATTCAACGGTGCAATCTGTTCCTGAGAAATGAACTAGAACACAAGCATTACATTTAACAGTGGCACATAATGTTCGATGAATAATGACACCGAATTAATGTTACTTGTCAAGGATGTTTAATGTGGGCGCGCGTGCTGGTTCGAGATTTAAATCTCGGGTGCAGACAGTTGTGTTTGTGAGCACGCGTCTCTACTTTTAAGTAGTCGGGATGTGTTCGGTGTTTTATTTTTATTTTTGTCCGTCCTGTTCTCTTTCAGAGCAGCACCGGAGAACCTCACAGAGCCAGAGAGCGAGCGCCGGCCTTCGTTTGACTGTCTGACCAGCGAATGAGCCTTGTTCATGCGTCTCCCTGCGTGCCACTCCCACACAACTATGAACTGTGAGCAGGACTTTGGAGACGGGGGCTTGGGAGTGACCCTCACATTACGACTGCTCATGCACGGAAAGGTACGAGCCTTCTGTGGACAAGCACAGGCAGTGCTTCTTCAAGCAGAACATTTGTCACTACCTCATATTGTCACACAATAAAATGTCAGTGAAAAGTGTATTTACATTCACATGTATCTCTGTATTTTAGGAGGTTGGCAGCATCATAGGAAAGGTGAGATTTCTACTTTGATTCTGCACCTTTAAAAGTTCTAACCATGTGAAATAAAGCTCCTCCATCAGATGAGGCAAATGTTATGCCTGTGTCTAAACATGCATTAATAGTTATTTTACATTTTGCTAATCTGTCTTTATTCTGACTTTAACTTTTTATGTCATCATTTTATTCTATAACTATATTGTAACTCGGACTGAAAAAAAAAAAGACAAAAAGACTAAAATGTAACCTTCAACAAATATAATATTCATGTAGGGGACTGTCAATTTGAACATTGTTATTACTAATACCTCTGTGTGGTTTCACAATGAGCCTTTGTGGGATGAATTGTAATTATTTTGATTCTGTTTTGAAATCAATGCACAACACAAAGCCCTCTGACTAACAATTGTTGTTCTCAACGTCTTCATCCTAAATGTAATTGCCTCAAACCAACCCTCCTAAGATGCTCCCCCCACCCCCCACCCCCCCTCCTAATGCAACACAGTAATCCATCAGACAAAAACATTAGTGCATTGACTGTAAGCCTCCTGTTGAAAACTGAGCTCCAAAGACATATTGCTGTTGGCCCCGTGTGGGCACTTTTAGTGTCTGTGAGGAAGGGCCTGGCTGCGCCGCTGCTTCAGGAACTCCTGCCTCCATGCCTCGTTGTAATACAACACCTACAGAGTAAATCGATAGAAGGTGGAAGAGGAATGGGGGAAAAAAAAACAACGGAGGAATAAAGAGCGGCGGAAAGAAAGATGTCGCATCGGATGCCGCAATGTGCCGCAGAAATCGAAATATATCAGCGGAAATCGAGAATGAGGAGAAGAAGGGAGAGACGGGCCCGGTGCACAGTGTGAGGCTCCACAGAGCGAGGCACTTGATCTGCACAATGTGGACTAATAACGCCACCCTGCGAGCCGCTTTTCCTACCTCGTTACAAAACATCTCTTTTACCAGAGTCACAATAGACCACAAGCAATGTGTTTTTAGGGTAGCAAAGGGGGAGGATATTGTTTCTGATATGAGCGAGTGGTCATCAGGGGATCTGTGAAGGTGTGACAGCTCGAACGAACTTAAAGCCAAAAAGGAAACCTCAGCGGAGAGGAAGCAATCTAAAAAAGCAGCGAGAGGACGCGGTGCCGGTGTGCTGGTGTGACACACACACGTCTGACAAAGTGTTCTGGTCCCCGACAGGACGTCTTCACACACGCTGCAGACATTACTGCAGGTGTACAGTGCATCCCCTTCACAAGCTCAGATTGGTTTGATATATTGTTGAGAGTCTGTGCAGAGGACGCGCTGCATATTGAAATTCAAGCTAAAATCCATTCTGCTAAAGTCCAACCCAGGCTTACATGTTTTTTTTTTTGTTTTTTTTTTAAATAGCAAGTTACATTTAAAAGGTTGAAGACGCTGTGAAGCTCTTGTCTAAGCAAGAACATCCGATTCATTTCAAAGCTGTCCTTCTGCTTTCCTCTTTTCCAGAAAGGAGAGACTGTGAAACGAATACGAGAAGAGGTACGGCGCCCGCTCTGCTTCTATTTAATCTCTGCTGTTTTGATTATACATGTGTTTTTGAATGGCTAGTAGTGTGTGAGCGGCTTCATCCCATCGAGCCGAAACAAGCATGTGTCGTTCCCTTTTGTTCTCGTTGTAACACCACGTGAGCTGACCACATCACATCATATTTTATTTATTGCTCTGGCTGCTCCGGCCACATGTCCAGAAGTCTCATCCCCAGAGAAAACGTAATTCAATCTCAGGGCCCCTTTAATACTGGTTAGTGTATCTTGTATGTGTGTAATAATCATGCTCGGTTCTCTTCTCTTGCTGTTCGGGAACTTTGAGTCAGAAAAAAGCACGTAGAGCAGGGTCACTGTCCGAATTGCCTCCTGGGCAATAACAGCACCTTTTCCATTTAAATCCTCTCTCTCCATCATTCACTGTCTCTCCTCTAGCTCGCTGCTCACAATGCAAATCCCTCTTCTCTCTCCTTTCATGCTTAAAAAAAGCTTCCCTTTACTCTCTCTTCGCACTCCTGTTTCCTCTTCATGAATCTCAAGGGTGCAGCCGAACTAATGCTGCTTGGTTAACTCTTTGTATTAGAAAGTAATTAGGCTCTCACGGTGGTGGCACATTCAATTCTTTCTTCGGCTGCTAAGGTTTTATGTTTTACTTTATGAGGCAGAAGGATAAACAGAGGAATAGTGAGGTCATGGGACAATGCTACCCTGCAGAGCTGCTGGATAAACCACTCACCCATGGTAGTCATCCATCCATCCATTCATCCAGCCAGCCCGCCAGTTTTGTCCTTTGTTACTCCCTAACTGTACGAGCCTCATCCTGTCAGTTCCTCCCCAGGCCATATACAGCCACAGTGGGAGCATGACTCACTGGAGTGACTGGAGAAAATATCCTAGAGGTCAGAGCATTGTCCTGTCTCCGCTCATGTGACTTCAACAGAGAGAAATACAAGGACACAAAATGGAGTGAGAACGGCGCCGGGGGATTTATCGTCCGAGGGCAACGCCCAGAGGAGGAAGCGTATTACTGTAGACGGCCGGTCTGTCAGACGGAGATGTGCCGTGTGGCTGTTAGCGCCACCTCCTTCCTCCCATGTCACTTGACTTTCCTCCCCCTGGGTGTACTGCACCGCGCGTCTGTGGCGGCTTTAAACCCCTTTGCCAGTAGGAAGCCCCACTAACGTATGGATAAAGGAATCGATCGATATGTCTGCGCATTACATTCATTCATTTAAACGACTGTGCGGCCGCAGCAGCAGCGGGTTAGATTAGCTCAGAGACTGGCTCTGTCGAAAGGTTAAAGTGAAAATAAAAAAAAAACTGGAGCACCTCCAGGGAAGTCACTTCCCTGTGTTACTTTCTAGTAGTTTTCTGTACAGATTAAAGAAACTAGACATGATGAGTTTTATATATATATAAATAGCTCATAACACATTTAAACACATAAAACTGAAATCCTATATCTCATTAATGTGCACTGTCCGTCATAAATTAAATAATTAAATGAGTTTCAAGTCTGTAAGCCAACTGGCTTCTGACTGCTGTTTCATGTTTCTTTCGTGCTGACCTTTACGTAACCGACTGACCTCCGTCCCCGCAGAGCACGGCTCGGGTCAACATCTCAGAGGGCTCATGTCCAGAGAGGATTATCACCATCACTGGATCCACAGACAGCGTCTTCAGGGCCTTCACTATGATCACATATAAACTAGAGGAGGTAAGTATGATGAACAGACACCGCATACGAAAGGGCTCACCACTTACAAAAATTGGACACACATTCTCATTCAAGTAAAAGTGTGTGAAAAACTTTGGATAAGACGTCATAACAAATTCCTATAATAAAAGGAAAGCACTGATTGGATGATTGGTAATAGTTGTGTGTCTCTTGAAGTTTCTCACAGAGGACTTTTGGTGCTACCAGCTAAACATATGTAGAAAGCTTTTTAAAGTTGACTGGCCAGAGACAAAATAACTCGTTATTTGAGAGGCGAAAAACAGCAAAAATCCATTCCACTACAAGAAATCATTTCCTGAGCTCCATCCCAACAGCAGCACTAATGCGCTTTTATTGGTGCTATTGGTTATGCTCTAAACTGAAGTGATGGATGGGGAAAAAATAGAAGTGTATTTCGGAGCGTTTGATGTGCCATCAGATGAGATTATGCTGCAATATGAAACATTTTTGATAAGTGGACGTTGCAGCCGCTGCTACGAAAGCATCTCGACTCCTGTGAGAAGGATGGAGTGATCCGTATTGTACCGCGAGCTGCTCCATCACATTAGTGTTTTGTTTGGGCCATTTCACATAAATGCCTCTAAACGTTTACCAGGCAACGCGTTATCTGGAGAAGGAACATGCTGAGTCTACTCCATAAAGATGCTAATTTGCACCTGTTAATGAGAAGGATTTGTATATCTTCTGACTCATAGATAACGGGTTACTCATGCTATTATTCCCCATAGTCACTGTCCATCTCGCCTCTAATTAATGTGGTGGAATCAGAGCCGTCTCTCCGCTCTGATTTTCGCATCACAGCAGACTCTGGCAGGGAAACAGGTGCTCGCAGCTCAGGTCGGCAGCCCTCGGTAAACACACATTGGCCGGGAGCACAGTGGAGTATTCATTAAAGATCTTTCTCGCTCACCCCTTTTCAACCCTGTGTTCGGCTGAAGCTCCTGAGTTGCCATGGCAACGTGTTGGCTGACCCACTGCGTGCCTCTTCTACCATAGTTGAGTTATTGTACATCTGACACCTTTAATTAAAAACAAAGGGAAATAATCTGCTTCCCGACCGCTAATTATGATCCGTGGGTGTTTCTGTCGCAATAGTTTATGATAAAACAGGAACACAAGCTCAGTTTGTGTGTGTGTGTGTGTGTGTGTGCCAAAACACATTTATATAAATAAATAATCTAACAATAGCACTATGAAAAAACATGCACTACAGTATCATAGATGTTTTTTTCCTACAGATGTTGTGGCACAGCATGCATGAAAGCCACATAATCTGTTAGTGTTGGAGTTGTTATCCCACCTGCCAAACAATATGCTTTGGGGATTACGCCCAGCGACTCTTTGTGGGAGCTTCTCTAAACCCGCTGTCTTATTTCCGCCAATTCGCTTTGAGAGCCTCTCGTCGGGAGGACAGCGCCGGAAAGTATCAGTATGTTCACAGTTAAGATGTGGCTCATATTTTTAGATCAAATCAAGAAAATGATGCGCAGTCGTGTGATTGTACGGAGAGAGGAGTTTTGAGCTCCACTTCTAATGAGACAGGACGTCAGAGAGCCTGATCCGCCTCACTAAATATAGACTCGGAGCAGAGGGGCACATCAGAATGTGCTTTTCAAACTTTACATTCACAGTTATTGGAAGAATTATGCTCTCGCTTTCATAAGTAAAATCCCTTGAGATCACACATCCACGCTGTCCCCTCTTAAGTCAAACTCCTGCTAATTTTACTGTAAACCTCACCCGTCACAAAACTATCCCGAAGCCAGCGGCGTGCTTTGCATTCTGTTACACATTTGTTGTGGGTTGAACTCTGATGGGAAGAGAGACAGCGCTGCATATTTACATTTCAAAGGCGCGCAGAGACACACTGTTCATTAATTATAAGCTCAATCTCCACCCACAGCGGAGCAGGAACAGGATGTTTGCTACCTGCACTGTAAAAACACTCCAATCGACTTTAGGCCTTGTATTATAAATAGATAAAATACATGTAGATACTGACTAATATTCTGTAAACATTCTTTTTAGATAGTCTGATAGACAGATGACTTTATTTATCCCTAAACGGAAATTAGGTTGCCATAGCAACAGTCCAGTACGTTTAAATACAATAAAAATATAAATGCATGAAACACAGAGGTAGAAAATATAGAATAGGAATAAAAATACCCAAGATAGAAAGAGCCAAGACAAGTAGGTAGATACATTAAGATACAGCAGCAAGATGATGGTAATAATGCTGATGGCAATAGTACAATATTAATATAGTGTAATAATAGTAAAATAATAGTATATTAATAGTTTATAAAAAGCTGTGTAGGATTCACAGTGCAAACAGTGGCAGGTGGATTTTATTCCAGGTGGACTGTTATTATCGATGTTGATCTTTTACTTTTATTTTTTATTTAATTTTATTTTACTACTGATGCTTTCATGGGAAATACCCAGGTGACTAATGGGATCTTTGTTTAGTTTGTGCTTCATATACAATGTTTTATAGTTAACATGTTGCCGCTTCCCTGTTTTCACTTTTTAAACAGAGAGTATTACTTAGAAATAATCCTCAGCCCATGGTAATTTCTTTAATTACGAGCAAGAAAAAATTAAATTACTGCTGTAAATAGCTTCAAGTAACCTCTATATGACCAGATATATTTCATATACATCTGTTTAATCCATTCTATTTATTTTTTTAATTTGGGAAAGGGAGCCCAAGGTGACTAGGCTCAGCATGCTGGCAGTGCAGCAGGAAGGACATGTGGACATTCTGTTCTGGCTCTGGATCATGCAGCAGAGGGAAATCACCGGTGCTGCGATTAAAGGGCCATTTTGCTCCTTTTCAACCTTATCTCAATCTATCTGAATTAAGGGTAGAGTCTGCAGAACAGCCACTATTGTTTTGCATGTCCTCCTTGTCTCAAAATCTGTTGTTCTTCCTGGAATTAGCGATCTGCTTGGTTCATAGGAACTACAGCTGTTTCTGTTTCTGTAGCCTGCAAAGGTGGTGAAATGTGGGTCAGGGAAGTCCTGCTGGCTGGTTTTAATGCACAGGTTCTGAATATCTAGATATGAAACAGGCCACTATTTATATAGAATCTATAATCCCTATGAAAAAATGATATTAAAATCTACCTTTCTACCATATGGGATCTTTTAAAATATCAACATATATTCCCAAGGCTCACTATTGTGCTGTAGAATCAGACACAACAGGGAAAGCAACCTCAGGAGAGATGTTACTGCAGCAGCCTGACATGCAACATTCAGCTTCTGCGTTTCCCTTCAATTACAACTAGCATTATAAAATAATGCTGGAGCAGAGATGAAATGCTACTAATAAATAAGATACATGGTAAACAGGCCATCAGCAGATCACTGCAGGAGCACGTACACGCAGTGCATTCTGGTTGTTGTCTTGGGAGAGGTATTTGGGAATTACTGCTGTTTTTTTTCCAGTTTTCTCTAGTCATAGGGTAGCAATCTAAAAAAGAAAATAATAAATTACACATTATCCCTTCTGCAGAGGTGACCTAGTTTTAAGAAATCATCATATTCATGGTGGTGGATTTTCCCCTTTAATGTTTCTCCTTTCATGAAGCGTTCCATATAAATGATTAAACAGTCTTTTCAGACCTCACACTGGACTCAGCTACATACAGAGCGATGCTGGCCAGACTCTTAGAGTCTTATCTCCATACACATTCAGAAACATATAGAGGGACACGGTTAGTTAGGTTGGCAAAACAATGCTCTACCTGCAACTCATAGATCCTGTTCCCTGTTGTTGGATGGATGCAGTCGACTTTGGCTGTTGGCTCATCATAACATGGCATAAATCTGGAAGATTTACTTTTTTTTCAGTTTGTTAATAAGAAAGAACTTGATGAAACTGAAACTGCATATCATTAGAGATGGGTGTCAAATCCAATGACTGCTCAGTAATCGGTGGAGTCGACGCTCTTAAATCTCCCCCACTGACCCCTCTCTTTTCCCCTCTCCTGTCGACTCGCACCACAATGATTCTCATGCCAATATCCCCGTCCAGGACCTGACTTCTCTGGTGGCCAACGGCACCATCAGCTCCAAGCCGCCGGTCACCCTGCGGCTGGTCATCCCTGCCAGCCAATGTGGCTCTCTCATCGGGAAAGGAGGGGCCAAGATAAAGGAGATCAGAGAGGTGAGGTCGCCAGAACACAAATCTACGCCATCCTGCCTGTCAGAACGGCTGAAACACAGCAACACTAAGGGAGCTAATGTGCTCCTGGAAATGAGTGGAAACGCCGCTGCTCTGAGAGCGAGCTCTATTCATTCTCTATGCAGTGCTGCTGTTTTTAAACCCGCTGTGTGCTGTAATTGCACTAATGCATTTTAAGTGTATATTAGATGGTTTAATTCAGGATCCCTGTAATTATAGAATATAAATTATAATATACCTCCAGTTGGAAAGCCGGTAGTTTGTCTGAAATGAAAAAAATGTACGTATGAATAATTTGCAACAAACAAAATTCCCAAGACTGAGAGCCTGAAGCCACGCTGGTGGCTCTGTGAGGCTGTACAGCATTACTGGAGCTAAATAAACATCCATCATGCTCACACTCACAGTGTTGCAGGTATTTGATCATACACCAAAAATAGTAGTGCTAGATGAAAAGCTAAGAGATTACCAAGATGCTTACGAATGAGAACGTGAATGTGTTTTAGCTGTTTTCATGGTTAACGTGTGCAGTAGTTGAAACTGAACTTCATGTCCAACCAACCAATAACTGATGAGATATTTCAGCCTAGGGCGACACGGTGGAGCAGTGGGTAGCACTGTTGCCTCACAGCAAGAAGGTCGCAGGTTCAAGACCGCCTTGGGCCTGGGTCTGGGGCCTTTCTGTGTGGAGTTTGCATGTTCTCCCCGTGTCTGCGTGGGTTTTCACCGGGTACTCCGGTTTCCTCCCACAATACAAAACATGCTCAGGTTAATTGGCAAACTCTAAATTGCCCATAGGTGTGAGTGTGTGAGAGAATGGTGTGTGAATGGTGTGTGTGCCCCACGATTGGCTGGCGACCATCTGGGGTGTATCCCTGCCTCTCGCCTTAACGCGCTGGGATAGGCTCCAGCAGACCCCTGCGACCCTGAAAAGGAATAAGCGGGATAGAAAATGGATGGATGGATGGATATTTCAGCCTAAAACAAAATGGTGTCCTGAGCATCGGCTAAACAGCATTACATATTCACAAAGCATGCAGCATGTTAGATGAATTTAAAAAATTAATTGTTGCGCATGCCATTTACTGAGTGTGCACTTAGGTTTGCACTTGGCTGAAATTGGATTTAGACCATTAAGACAAAATAAAATGAGTGAGACAATGCAGTTCAGACAGATCACTTATCGCTACATGACTCAGCAGTGGGAACTTTGAGAGGAAAAACTCATGACGACATATTAGGGTCAGTTGAAACATCAGGATTAAACCTATCAGATCTGTTGCCAGAGACGTCAGACACTTTAACTTTAGCTCTGTACCGCTCTACAAATAGCGTCTGTGTCCCATTGCCCTTTTAGCCCTTTACCTTCACCAGCAAGTCATCCAGTTGATTTTCTGCAGTCAGACAGGTCATTAGCTTCAGATTGAAGCATTTAGGTTTTATTTACTCATTGCCTGCATGCATTCTATATATATTAAAAAAATACATTTTCTGATTATTACATCTCTAACCTGACAAGATGTGATGCTAAACTTTAAAATCAGCAGAAAAAACAGCAGGGAGGTCTGGAAAGAAGCCATAGCATGGTAATCACGACTTGTCTTATCAGACTAATCCTATCATTTCCAGAGCACCGGAGCTCAGATACAGGTGGCGGGGGATTTGCTGCCCAATTCTACTGAGCGAGGGGTGACGATATCCGGGAGTCAGGAGTCCGTAATCCAATGTGTCAAGCTCATCTGCACAGTAATCCTGGAGGTAGGAAGCGTACCATTCCTCTCTTTACTCCACCTGGCTGACATTTTGTCAGAGCTCTTCTGCTGCAGCCACGCGTGAGAGAACCAGGGAGACGTTCGCTGTTGATGTGTGTGTTTTCGTCTGTTCCACCGCAGCAGAAGTTATTACATTATTAGTAGGTTGTGCTTCTCTTCTGGTTACATAATAATACACGTGACTGTGATACGTTGCCAGTGCTGCCGAACATCTACAACATAGGAAATACAGAGAGATGAGGCTATTTTTTTTTTTTTGTAGTTTTCCACTCTTTAAAATAGTACTTATGTGTTGTAACCTACCAGATAAGACATGAGATAAAATCAAGAGGTCGGAGCTCAGTATTTTTTTTTAGAGGACACTAAAGCTGGTAACAGAAAACAAACTGGCCTGCAGTGAAATCTGTTCACCTTTACACAACAGCTCTCTTGACAAAAACCGAGCAGGAGATGCTAGAAAAAAAAAACACAGCACAGTTTCTCCCTGTGTGTCGGTGGAAGAGGACAAGTCCTTTTTGTTTCAGAGCGTCGCAGCTGGACCTGACTGACTAATTGCTAGTTTGATCCAGTTTTCCAGGGCTCTCTTCAAAGCAAGTTTCATTAGGATTCTGTACCGCCGGCTTCTTGCTTTTGGCTCCGAGACTTAAATTATGCAAAGTTATACAAAGAATTTGCTGTGACTGCTCCAGCAGAAAAGATGCTCTACATTTTTAAACTCCCGCCCCCCCTCACAAAAAAATAGCGTCACCCACGCCGCAGTTGTTCGATAAGATATACGGTGTCATGTTCACCGTATAATCCTTTGCTTACTGGTGTTTGAAGAATTTTATCTTAAAAAAAGGCTCACCCTGTCAGTGGACGCTTAATTTATCCAGAGGGCAAACCAATGCAGGGACAGGGGGATGGAAACTGAAGCTCAGGGCGATTAATCCACAAAGAGCTCTCATAAACTGCTTCAGTTATTTAATGAACCTCTAATATTATCAAAAGAAAAACACGGAGGGGGATGGAGTCAATGTCATTGGTGGTTCAGTACATTATTAATTATTATTTTATGTAAATGACCCGGAGAGTGCAACTCCGTTTGCTCTTAGGGCCTTGTCTTTGACAGAAATTATTCACTCAGTCTGTGTGTTTTTTTGTATCTACAACATCTGACTCCTTGTTTTTGGGTTTGTTTTTTTTTGGCTCCTTAGTCTCCCCCAAAGGGCGCCACCATCCCGTATCGACCGAGCCCCTCACCAGCTGCTCTGCTAATCGCCGGGAACCAGGTGAGCGAATGAAGCTAACCCCCCGCCTCAGTCTAATTTACAGCACAGGACATTAAGATGGGCTCGCCTTCTGTAGGGGGTGAAATGTGCAATTTGGAGGAGTTAAATTAGTCTGTTTCATGCAGAATACGATACGAGTATTTTGTTAAGCGCAAGATGAGAAAACAATATTCACTATGGATGTTCTGGGAAAATTAGACTTTTTGTGCTCAATTTGCATATTTTATTTGTGCAGAAACTGATGTGAAGGAGGGGAGGTGTCGTCTGAGCAAAAATGACACTGGTTTATATGGGAGTGGAGAACATTACCAAGTTTAACAAGAGAAGGTTTGGACGAGGTTTTTCTAATGATCAAGATAATCTGTTGCAGGTATTGCCTCGTCCGAGAATCAGTTTGTGTATCTGATGTCTTCATTGTTACAGAAAAAAACATTTTGCATCTGATTTTTCGGGATATTCTAAGAACCTTGAACCCGAAAAGTAAATTACCATAATTTACTGAATGATAGCTGAATTACCTGCAGGGTGAAAATTGATGATAACCACTAATTTATTAAAACAATAACAAAAAAATTAAGGAAAAAGACATGACGCTGCAGGTTTTTTCTAAATTCGCCTTTGTTTCCCAAGCAGCTCAGGTACTGACCGCATCACCGTCGGGCTCGAATGACATTAAAGTTCGCCCTGATTCGGGTAATATTACTTAAATGTCGATCGCTATGGCTCCAGTGCAGCAAAAAATAAACAGTATGACATGAAATCCAAAACTTTCTGTCATAAAATATGCAGAGAAAAATTCAGGGAAAGCAGCTGCAAGATGCTTAACTACAGTGCTGAAAACGTACTTTTGTAAAATGTAAGTAATACTGTAGTCATACTGGTTTATTGTAGGAGTATGAGTAAATTAGCACTTTTTTTTTTTGCTGAGCAAGATTTTTGGAAATAATTGCCTGTCCTAAATTGTCTCTCTTGGTCTCAAATAAATGCCTGATCTGTAAAGTGATTTGAAACAAATAAACACAGCGGCTGTTATCTGGTAATTTAGGCTAAGAGCATTTATTACTGCTCTGAAGGTGTTTCCACAGAATGTTCCAAGCCGACTCTGACTAGCCTAATGAAAGAATTGTTTGACTGTTGCACCCAGAAAGCACTAATGACATATGTCCAATAGATTCTGCAACAATATATTTTTGAACAGAAGATCAATATGTCATTTCTGGCTACCCCGCTTACGAAATATATTCCCGACTTGAGAGAATAAAGGTTAAGAATGATTTTTTATTGCGCAACAGAAAACAGAAACGATTTTTTCGAGGAGGATTGTGTAAATACTTTAATAACAGCAATAAATGTTAAAACGTCTAGGGGGGGGGGGTTTCAGCAGTTGGAAAATATCTCCTGGGTGAATTAGATGTTCACCAATGTATGTGGTATGACACAAACTAGGGCCAGGCTCAGCCATATAGGGAAACAAGACACGTGCACCAGCTCCTTGGTGGGGGGAAATGCTGGAGAGTGTGTGTGCATGTGTGTGTGTGTGTGTGTGTGTGGACAGATATCCACCCTCCCATGGAGCAAGTCACAAGATTAGCAAGTGAGACTGGAGACCTGCCGTCTCCTCTGGCTACAACAGCAGACAGATATTCTGCATAGCTGTCAGCAGGTCTGACACTGTTTGTGCTGCTCACACTCCGCTCAATCCACGGAATGGCTCTGTGTTTTTGATATTCCTCGTAATAAGCTATCAAATTAAACCCGGCGCGAGATTCCCGTCACCGGGCGATGGCCGTAACGAAGGCCGCCGCGGCGATAAGGGACTTTTTCGTAATTTGCCAGGAGGCGAAAATGAAGTGAAACGGGAAAAGGGTCCGCGGATGAGTCACAGCCCCATAAGCCTGTTAGTCGTGTTAAAAGTGCCAGAAATGTCGCCTGGAGAACATAACTCCGACCCGAATTTAATGCATAGGAAAAGCCCAGGGAAAGAAAAATGGAAGTGAAGGCAGCACGTATTTACTGATCATTCTCACCCAATGCAAAAATAAATGACTTTCTGGGCTTAAACAAGATATGTTGGTAATAAGATAGATATCTTGGCTGACACGTGTTGCTGTGTGTTTTAGGTGTTTGAGGCATCAGAATATGCACCTCACCCTATGTACTCAGTCGCCCAGGGTGGCCTGGACCTCCAGCAGGTAGGTGTCATCCTAACACCACAATCATTCAATCGCCATAAATCCTGGGAATACAAACACGTCTCTTGAAATCAGCTTTTTTTTGGGGGGGAGGAGGTGAGCAGTGAGCGAGAGGAAGGGTTATGTGTGGTATGTCCAAATTTACACAGTCCATTATCTGGCATGAGGCATTAAAAACAACAGCTGAACGTAAGCTGCAGCTATTGTTCCAGCCTGTCATAAGAGCTATAACCCCCCCATGAAACACGATGCCATCACACACACACACACACACACACACACACACACACACAGCTCCTGCACCGTCTCTTTTTTTAGTCCTGCCTCGCTCTGCAACAGAAACATTTGGGCTTTAGGAATATTCCTCCCATGACAGCAATAGCGCATAGTGTCATAATATCAAAATGGAGACAGCAGCCACCGACTGACTGAAATCTATCTAAGATCGGAGTGGTGGGGGTGGGGGTTGGTGGTGGGGGTGGGGGGGCGGGGGGTAATTGTGTAATGGTGTAAATGGCAGGATTATTGCTACTAATCTTTCGGTGCTTTTTTCTGTTCTGCTGTATAAACACGGCTCTAATGTACTGATGCATTTTAAGGGTGAGATCTTCTCTTCGGTTTATGACCATATAGGATGGACCGGTAACAGTCGCCAGACCACTGGCGTCAGTCAGAATTGAGTTAAGCTAAGTGCTGTCTGGTCCTACCATGACTATAATGAGGGAGGGCTGCACAGGCACCACCCTCACTAATTATGGGACCGAGCGAGGTGACGCATATAGAAAGAGAGATAGACACGGATAAATTGAGTATCAGTGAACAGGGGGGGTACAATGTGTGAGTGTGCATTGTTTAAAATAATGGGGGGGGGGGGACTGCAGGTAGAGATGAGGGTGATGTAAGGAATTTAAAATTAACAGGAAAGGAAATGCAAGGCAGATAAAATGAACAACTTGTTGTGATGTACTGTTTGTCAGCCAGTTTGGGTAAAGTATTGTTCAGGATACAAGCAAATATTTTTAAAGTGTGGCATGTATGCATGTGTTCTGACTATATGTCATTATTATTGAACATAAAAAATAACAAGCCAACAGGCACAGAAAATCTGTTTAATCACTAAACAGGAACTAAGAGAAAAGAAGACAATGAAAACCCAATTTTCTGATCGTGGTTTTCTAACAGCTTGATATTAAACCACCAATAATAAGAATCTTATGAGTGACAAACAATATACATTTTTTTCAAGTAAGGTTATAGCTGATGGGAACACAAACCCAACAAACTAGCCTGAAAACAGTTGTCATCAGAAGGTCATCCACAGTCACAGGGACAAACCGTCATTAGCGTTTTGTATGTTGTGGGCACCACAAACACAACGCATCCATTGTCCCGGATGGAGGTGAAGACATCTTAAAAAAATTTGGTTGGTTCAACTCCTCCCTTCTGGGATAAACTATAAACATTCTCTTATTCTGAAAAAAAGGCCTGTATTGATAACGAAGCACTTCCATTAAGAGGCTGTGGATTTATTGCCAGTGTGTGACGTTATACCGCTGCAATTTACCTAATGCAGGATGCTCTCTTTCAGGCCTACACTCTGCAAAACCAATATGGCATTCCACACTCAGAGGTACGACCGTCTGTGTAAATAATTGAATATAACATGAGCAGATCTTACGCTTAAGTGCACCCTGCATCACAGTCTTCCTCTCTCTCTCTCTCTCTCCCTGTGTTCCAGCTGGCCAAGTTACATCAGCTGTCAATGCAGCAGGGCCTGAGTCCAATCGCCCAGCCCGCTTCGACTATCATGCCTGGTATGTACTACGTAGCAGCGATCATCCTACCACAAGTCGCCGATTTCTCTCTAAATAAGATAAGCGGCTTGCTGAGTTTTTCGGGCTCCTCCATTCGTAGCTCGTCGCTGTTTTTTTCGGTGAGCGTTTAACACGTGATGGGTAGAGACTGGATGTCATTAGCCTCGCTGGTTATGTGCTTGTGTAAGTGCGGGAGGAGGAAAGGAGGCTTTACAGCTCTCTCAGTATCACCCGGTCTAACTGAGGAAAGGAAGAAAAAAAACTATTATGTGAAATGATATGTTCAGCAGAGTCAGAGAACTGGGAGAAATGAAAGAATAAAAGACTGCCGTGTTAAATATCAGTCCATTAAAATGAAAATTAACTGCTTTATTATAGCTAGCAGTTCTCCGCTTGAAAAGGGCTTTTCCAGCATGTCAATGGCGCCTTCTCGAACTGAAGCGGCCAAATGAATATTAAAATGTCTGATATGTCAATTCTATTGCGCTGACGCCTGTGTTCCCTTTCGGCAGGGATGGACTCCAACTCTCAGACGTCTCAGGAGCTGCTTATTCCCAATGATGTAAGGACGAGGCAACTTCTTCTGTTTTATGTGTTTTTGCAGCACGGGCAGCAAGAAAAAAACAACATGTACACAGCTCGGCAGCAGGTGATATTAGATATGGTGGCTCCGAAACAGCCAAGACGTCAGCCGCGTGAGAGTCATGTTGGCAACGTACTAATTATCCTCATTATTCTAACCTCAGACTAACCCAAGGTTAAAGGGATTTTCAGCTAATATGGATCCTTTTGCATTATTGTCTGGGCTGCAGTTGCAGTGTCTTAGAGTGACTCCCATGAGTGCGCAGTAAATCCTCTCATGTTTCCTGACCTACTTAGACGCTGTCTGCTGTCAAAACAGCCAATAAGGAAAGAGACAGGGATCCTTTCCCTCTTCACTTAGCCCCTGCAACGGTTTGATGAAACGCCGCCTCCCATCTGGGCGCAGGAATCACAACGGCGTGATGGAGTCACTGCAGAATGAACGCCGGCGCCGTTTCAGATGATCACTTTATTCATGGGTTTTGCCAGAAAACATTTGGATGTCAGCTCCGGTTATTAACAATCCTAATTATCCTATTTTTGAATCCCATTTAAAAAAAACTTAAGAGTGAAGGAGAGATCAAATTAACAATGAGATATTTATAATCTGAAATCCTTATATTTGCATTTGATCTCACCTCCAGTATATTATCAAAACGTGTCATTCAAAAGAACAAAATGTTGCTCAGAACAACAAAGGATGATTTTTTTTCATGGTTTTCTTATTGTGAACAAACAGTACAGAAAAACCCACAGACCAAACCATGATATAAACAGGATCTGACATGCAGTTAACGGTCCCGTGTTTTAAAACACTGCATCCAAGAACTGTATAGTTGTGACATCACACTGAGTCCTACGGCACACAGTCACCGCCGACCCCCCCTGACCTCCATTCAGCCAATCAGAGGAGAGGCTGATTAATATGAACAGAATGCATAGTGAACAGCCTGTTCTTTCTAAAGCTCCAGAGAGGAGATGTAACACTATAGATTTTCCGTACTTAAAACCACAAATATATCTTGTCGGAGACATCAAAACTTCAAGTTAAACCCAGGAAAAGTGAGTGTGACCTCTAAAGAAAGGTATAAGCAAAAGAAAAAGCAGCAATTTCAAAGGCGATAAAAAAAAAAGCATTTTCAATTTGCTGTCTTTGCTGAACGGTGGAAAAACAAGCGAAACCAAACGAGAATCAGATTGATCACTCAAGGTTGCACAGTACAGTACAGGATACAGTCACAGCCCCTCAACAGCATTTCTGAAATGCCTGAAGGCTTTTCCTCCCCTCAAGTAAACCCCCGCATGTCGGCGGTGGTACAATGCATCAGAGGAATGAGGGAGCCCAGCGCCATACGTGACAGGGACAGCTGTAGGCTCCGTCCATTGTTCCAGAAGAGAGGACTTACAGCCATGATTGAGCCCCGGCCCCCTGTCCCCCCCCCAGGCCGGCCGCGCTCCGGTCACACAATCCCGCTCTGTGCTCGCACACAGAACGCTCAAGGAGACTTGCACACACAGGCACACACACACAGATGCATTCAGAAACTGCTTACACCCCAGTCAGCAGTATACTGTACTACAACGCAGGGAAGATTTCGCCGGAAGAAAAAAAAAAAAAAAAGAAAGGCTGCACCCTAAACATCCCATCCCTCTTCCTGTGTCCTTTTCGAATGACTGCCTCAGCAGGAAGTCAACAACATATAGGCCGCTCGCTGCTGAGGACCAGGAGCACTATGCTGTCTTACTGTCAATGAATATGAAAAATAATCACGTTCACTCCTGTGTCATCTATTTAGCTCTGATTTGCTTAGCGCTTTTTAAAAAAAAATTTTTTTTAAGGTTGTTCATACAGGAATGTAGTTGTCTGAAGTCATGCACACCAAAAGTGGGCGAGCTGTTGACAGCTGGAATCTCTTGACAGCTGGCGTAAAAGGCCAGAGTCCACTGGAGATTCCTGCTCTCGGGGGGGGGGGGCAACGTTATCTGCGGATTCGAGGTCTGTAGTGGCTATTGTGTTTGGAATTTGCTCTTTTTTAGAACCCCCCCCGCCTCCTCCCTCCCACTGTATAAACCACCAAGCCAATAATAGCCGGGCGGACCAACCAGGTCGCTGTGTGACGAATCTGACATTGTGGAACAGGCAGCTTACTTCTCAGAAAAGGAATGTGAAACGCAGGGGCAAGAGCGGCACGGACACTGTTTTGCGAGCGTGTGCGTGCGTGTGTGTGTGTGTGTGTTTTGTGTATTTCTGCCTATGCGTACGCCGTTGCTTAGCTGCCGGGACACACATACTACAAGTACTTCATCACTGTCTGTCCCCCTCACTATACATCTGGCAGCCTATCCCTGTCGCTGAGCCCTGACACCCTGCACTCGGGCTGATAGGCAGCGCGCAACTCTGGGTCTGTTAAATATCTATTGTGCCTAATAGGCATTGGTCCAGGTTGGGTAATGAAAACAGAACACGAGTGATAATGTATTTTGGAACACAATAAAACTCGTGTCATTGTCTAATCTACTCTCGGCAGAGAGAACTCTCAAAGCCGAAGAGACCATATATTATATATTTCGGTTATTTTTCCATTATGTTTTCCATTAGCGCCGAGATGCATCTCGCTGGCATGTGTTTGGGAAGTGATTTGTTTGGGAAGTCATCACCACTCTGAGAAATCAATAACCTTTTAGCCACTCAGATTAATGAGAGGCAAATGTGCCTTCTCTCGTCTCTTTTACCGGTGCACAAGCAGTTGCAATTAATGAAGTCTCTGGGGGGGGGGGAGTGCTTTTGGCATGCATGATGGATGACCAATCCACTGAAGACAAACAATGTAATTGCAATATTTGAAGTGGTCCACATTATGTCGGTTCAACAGCACCGCACAGTTTTTTTTTTTTTTTGCTTTTGCCCTTTTCATCAGAATCCTTTTCAGCAGCGTAACAGACCCGACATTGAGAAAAGGCTGCGTTCAGCCCGATGATTCATTGAACCTTTTCCCTCATAATACGAATCCGCTCGCTTCGGTTTATCCAAACGAACGATCGCCTTTCCCTCAATTGACCGAGGTGTCTCGTCTCCGTTCTTTCTGCAGCTGATAGGCTCGATCATCGGCCGTCAGGGCACTAAGATCAACGAGATACGGCAGGTGTCGGGAGCCCAGATCAAGATTGGCAGTCAGCTGGACGGGACGAGCGACCGTCATGTCACCATCACAGGAACACCAGTCAGCATCAACCTGGCCCAGTACCTCATTACCTCCTGGTAAGCGCTAAGAGCCGGTCTGTATGTGGTCGTCTAATGAATCCGCCGCAAGTGCAAGCCTGGGGAAATGCAATGCTTTGAAAGGGTCAAAGGTTATTCTATATAGTCACAAGTGATAATGAGGCATGTCCTTGTGCTGCCGGTAATTGGCCTCAAGGGAACGAGGGGAAAGCGGGGAGGTATTGTACTACACATGGTAGCGGTGTCTTGCTGGAATTACGATTTGCTGTGCAGCTCCTCCACATACATAAAATGATTATGATCCACAAGACAAAATCTTCCAGTAAATCAGTGGGGAAGAGGTAACAGAAGTAATATGGGCAAAGGTGGTTGGTACAAAAAAAAATAAGACAAACCATAAAAGAAATTAAGTGTCACATTTTCATAATAAAAGAATAGGATTATTTACTCCCTGTTACGTTTCCCTTCTTTAGTCTAATATAAATGGAATCCAGACTTCATAAGTCATATTAGAGTTCCAAACAAGACAATGCCTTTTTTGACGCCATCTTTAAAAGTCCCAAGTTGTAGCAAATGAGATATTAACTGCTTTTTGATTATAAGAAGGTTCTAGGTGAATAAATACTGTTGCTAAATCCACAGAGAAATGCACACATGCTGTAATTCAGAAACTGTGCCTAGAAAACGAACCATCAAGACTTCTGTGAAGCTGTAAAACTATATTGAGATGATTTTTTTTGGTACTTAAAAACCACTCATATATCTTCTTCAGGATATGAAAACTTCAAATAAAACCCCAGAAAAGTTTAAAATATGGTGGACCTGTGAAGCATCAGCAGAGCTTGTTAGGGCTAGTCCGTTTTCCTGTTCATATCCACCTTAAACACAGTTAATTCTAGCAGTTAATTCTAGCAGTGGCTGATGCATTTTAGTCACTAGAAAGTGATTAGATGTAGTCTAGTATCTTCCCACTGAGCATCTCACATTTAATTTTCTGCATCCTGGTGAATTTTTAACAGACCAATTTGCCACCAAATTGGTCTGTTAAAAAGACAAACAATGAAAAAAAAGGAATATACTATACATTCTATTACATTTCATTACTAAGGTGTCACTTTGACCAATACCAGCACAAAGACTTAACAGACACCACTTTGATAGGGGACTAGAAGATAGCAGGGACACTGTCTATTGCTCTCACACACACACACACACACACACACAGCATGAGATGCAATGTGGGCTATAATCAACACATATGACTACAGTTCACAGCTTGCTGGATCTGGCTAACAGTGTTGTGTCACCCTGTCATTAACATTAAATGTCCTGGCGTTGGATGGCGTCTGCTACAGTAAGCGATCCAGCCTGCCAGTGTTAGGTTGACGTCACCTAAACTGGAGCTAATAGGACCAGTTAGTCTCACATTTCGACGGGTTTGTCAAGCCGTCAGATTGCATAATAAGGCAAACGCTACACTTTTTTTAATGACATTTGTACGAAGTGTATCACTGCCGCTGGTGTGTTCATAATTTCCCTCCTCTGTTAGTCCTTTTGCCACTCGCGAGTAAAGTCAAAAGATTCGTCACTCAGGTAGTTTAGCTAAGAAACAGGCTGCCACTCAGTGGTTGGGGCCTAGATGGACTCAGTGGTCTTGCTGCTCGGGGCGGACAATCCCTTTAAATGACTGGGAAAGTAACAAAACAGCAATAACATTACAACCGTAATACGTCACCACACACACATGCAGTCACAAATTACTAGTGAACCTTTTGCTAACATAACCCACAAAGCCTAAAGAATACAGGCCGGCCGTGGATATGCCTCGAAGGAAGCCAAATCTGATCACAAATGCGATGTTGATAAACAACTGGAAAAGACCAGGCCGCATTTCCAGTGCGGCAGGAGTCATGTGCGAAGAGTTTGTTGAAAGAATGTTTGAATGTTCATAAATAGTTGACATTTATATGTTAATTTAGACTACGTAAAGTACTTTGTTGGAGTTATTGCGGATTTCACATTGGAATAATATGGTGGCCCTAAATTATTAACCAGGCAAAAATATATATTTAAATATATATACATATATATATATATATTCCATGTTGTATTCATTTTCAATGTTTGGCTAAAGCAGTTGGGGCGAGCTCTGGCGTCCTCTGCTGTCTGGCCTCTGCTGTGTGGCCATTTAAAAGGTTAACAGTTCCTAAAGGTTGAAATAGAAGAATAATCCTACATTTAATAAAGTAATAAATACGTGTACCAGTTTCTGTCTTCTGCGTGTGTCCCATGGTTTTAAAGTGTAACTTCTCTAATAGCTGTGGTGTGTTTTTTTTCCAGAAACTTCAACCAATGTTGCAGCAACAGTGTAATCCTCTAATCTTCATTCCCTGTCCTCTCTCAATGTTTTCCCCCCGCTCTCCCCCTATCTCTGCCCTCATAGTTTAGAGACAGCCAAATCCACGGCCCAGGCAGCCACCATGGCGACCCCCGTCGACCTCAACATGGCCTTCACCCAGCCGGCCTCTCCGGCCGCCTCCCCCCAGCCCGCCCTGGCCACCATGGGCGCCCTGACCCCGGCTCATATGCTGAGCACCCCGTACGGCGCCATGCCCCTCTCCGGCCTGCTGGGCGTGAAGTCCGTCCCCTATCTGACTCTGTCCAGCCCCGGCATGGCCGTGTCCGCCGCGGCGCCCTCCCACGCCACCCTGGCCGCCTACACCGCCAAAATCTCCTCGGCCAACTGCATCAAAAAGCCAGAGAGACAGAAGTTCGCGCCCTACTGACGCGGCCTCGGAGGAAGGAAGTTCTCCCACAAAAATGCCTGATGTAGCCATATCCGCTGGCAGAGATGCTCTTGACTTTTATTCTATGATGCACCAACAGAGAAGAGACCAATGGAGATGTGGAAAAAGCTGTTAGAATTATTTACGGATATAGATGATTTGTGAGTTTTCCCATGAATTGATGGACCGCTTTCATCGTCACCTCACTGTTATTGATCCCTGAAAAAGGGGGCTGGAACCTCACCTGAGAGACACATGTACAAGCAATGACATCTACATGTGTGTCTCAAGTCGGAGATCAGCTACAAGTATTTATCCTTCAATAAAATTTGTAAATTATACTCAGATGACAAATGCTCTACTGTATGATGCTTTTATACAATGTCTATGTTTGCCTCTTGAAGTTTTTAAGAAAATTTGTAAATGTCTGGGGGGATTTTTTTTTTTTTTTTTTAATAATCTGTGCTATGGTACTGTACTTTACTGTTCAGTGTTATGTTCATTTTGTTGGATTTTATTTTGATTGTGCACTCGTTTAATCTTTATTTATTAGTATTGTTTCATTTATTAAAAGTCTTTGTTTCCTGACGTTTGCTGACTTTTTTTTATGTAGCTCTGTTGCCCCCCCCTCCCCCTCCCCCATGGTAACTTCACATGTTGAAGCAGAATATAAAACAGATCAGTGTCAAACTATTGTAGCAGCACAGGCACACATTCCATTCATGGAATAATCAGTCCACACACACACACAGTGAGAGAGAGAGAGAGACGCGATGCCATATCCAGGTTATTTTTGTTTACTTCCAAACACAGGATGGGTGGTGGCCTGTCATTTCAGTTGCCAGAATTTATGGGAGCTGCTTTTCACAGCTGTGCTCCTGTGCCCCAAACAATAACTGCATAATGACACGGTGCAGCCTCAGTAGAGGAAAGGGCCGCGTCTGCATGGCAAGCCGTGCACTGACAATCACACACACTGCAGCTCCTTATTACACTGATTTGACTTGGTATAAGACCGCCGAGACACAACAACACAGTCAGACTCTAAGACTGGGGAGTTTAAAGGACAAAAACAAGGAAGAGAAGCTGGAGCTGGAAGACGAAATTCAGAATCTGCATCAGCATGCAGCGCGGCATCATCAACCTCTGGAGAGGCACCCGGGATCCTTTCATCTTAACTCCTCTCTTTTTCCGCGTGCGACTGCATCACGGCTGCGTGAGGACTGTGTTTGAAAGTGAATGTCTTCGGTAACAATGAGACATTCACTCTCGAACAGACACAAAGCCCACGCCGGCAACTTCAGTGTTATTCAGCTGTGAGTGGCAAGCCTCAAATATAATAGGGAAGAGCCTTGAGGATTTGGTTTTTCAGATATTTTGGCATGAAAGGCCTTTTATATCCAATCTAGATAGTTTGAAGATTATATATATATATATATATATATATATATATATATATATATATATATATATATAACATCATACATGCTAGGATTCTTTATACACTTCCTACTGAATCCACTACGGTAATTACAGGGAGGTTATATCATTTGAAGAGATTTATGTTCCTGAAACTTGCAGAACTATTATTTATTATCACCTGTATGGAATTATTAATAACACATTTGTTTCTTCATGTGAAACAACACGTCTCCTAATCTCTGGCTGCATTACCATGCTGTATCAAGCTCGGAGACGCATCGAATTTGAATATCAAAGAAAAGACGCTGATGCCGGAGTGAATCTGGAGCTGGAGAGAGCAGGATGTCACTGCGACTGAAGAGTTTGTCTTTTTACGCGTGTGGTAGTGTGACATAGAATCTATATATACATATACACACACACACATGCACACAAGCCTATACTCTGCAGTGTGCTGCAGCTAATGATCATTTTCATTGTCGATTAATCATTTGCTCTGTGATATTTTAAAAATTAATGAAAAAGATGTGGTCCCAATGCAAAATAATTGCAGATTCATTTTTTTTTTTACTCATTCACTCTGCGAGAACAACACATGCAGTGTCTGCATAGCACCAATTTGTCTGTTTCATGACAAACGTCGCCCCCTTCTGTCGGCTGCAGACACCACACGACCAGTAACAGGACAGCAAAGGTGAGGAGGAGCAGGTAGAGCTGATAAAAGATTGTCTTTAATGTTTGGCATCGTTAATGAATTCCATACCACAGCAGTTATGGGAGTAGGAAAAACACTTTTACAACCAAACACTGTTTGATCATGCTAACACCATATGTACAGGAAAGCACATTGAAAAGTGTATAAAGTATTTATATGAGAAGACTCAAAGTCGAGAACGGTGGAGACGGCCACAGTCTAATGAATTCTTCCTTTGTCAAACACTGATTATAGATATTTATCAATTACATTGATCTCTGGAGTACATGTATATACACAAAACAACGATAAACCTTTTTGGGGCGTCTGCAATAATTCTCAAAAATATTTCACAATACTGCTGTATGTACAATAACAGAATTTACATTGAAAAATTCTATTGTACCTATATTTTGAGTATCACTTCAGTCACCAGTTATGCTCAGTGCCGTCAATCTCACAATGGATACTCACACACTGTATATATCTAACCTTGGGTTTGTCTCTATACAAAGTACAGCAGCCTATGCGGTACCTGGGCCTTCTGTCTCGGTACGGTTTATGAAATATGTTCACACAACTGATGATCTCACATACAAAAATAGATGTTGTCTAGTCAGCTGACAACTTGATGTACAGTAACACAAAGCATCCACCTGCAAAAAAAAACAAAAAAAAAACAACCAGGAAAACGAGTAATTGTTAAAATATTAGCTATATCCTTCCAACCCACTAGGTCGCAGTGAATAGCGCCGTCCTCCTGCTCTGCTGAAAGTAAAAACCCCCCTCGCAGCCAGCGTTCTTCTGAAACATGTCATTAGTTTTCACACAACAGAAGGTGATTGAGAAAGAGCTGCAGGCAGAATAGGAAATATTAGCGCTACAAACCAAACAACAACCTGAAACCAAAGCAGGACAAAACCATACAAAACATCACTAATTAGATTTTTTTTTTTGGTTTTTTTGCTGTTTTTTTTGTTTTTTCTCCTTCGGGGAGCATATAGAGAACAGAATGAAAAGGAGAGCGGTGGCTGTCGCTGCTGAATGAGTTCTCTCAGTCCGGACGAGGGGTCAAACTGCATTTGAGTGCACTTAAGGCAGGTAGGCAATTCCAAATGCTGTCTGAGCACGATGCTCCACTGGCCGCTCAGTGGGCGGCGGCGGGGGCGGCGGGGGCGGAGGGGGTCGGACGGCGTCCTCAGATGCAACAAGGGCCACCGCAGCTGTCCAGGTTTCAGCCCTCGCCGCTTTAACATGGTCTGACAACCATACCGAGGAGGACAAAGAAAAAAATAAAAAGATGGAGGGAGAAAGACAGGATTGGTGTAGGTTCCCAGCGTCCAGCAGGTGGTTGAGGTGTGAAGTGGCGAGACCTCATTCCGTCCCTTTTCCTCACTCACCGCCAACATGAAACATGACAGGTTTCAGTAGCCGTCTATTACATGTCATTGCCCTCAGTTTCCCTTCAGCAACCCCCCCCCTCCCCCAAAAAACGTTTTACTCCTCTCGAGATATTCTCGCCGAACAGAGACGAATAGAAACTTCTTCAACATGGACTGAACTTAAAGCACTTAAAACAGAAACCAGGTTTGCAACTTGTGCAATACAAATAGAACATCTCATCTGAATACATTCAGGTAGATTTCCGTACACATGGTACGGATGGAATATTCCTCTGAACTGAAGTTCATGTCGGTTCCACATCAGGAGTCAAACCTCAGACCTGCCACTTGATATGATTCACTATTAAGGAGCACTTAACAGTGTTTTGAAAAACATAATGGATATAAGCCTTTGAAAACACTATAATGTAGCAAATTTATCAAAATAAAAATTCTAATATATGAAGCATTTTAAAGCGGAGAAGTCACTTTCATCGTGAATAATAACCTCCTGTCGTCGTCGTGGCGATGACCGAGTGAAATCAAGAGTTTAGAGCTCGCACCGCACCTCGGTTCATGTCGTGTTTCACAAAACTGTCGCCGAATTATTCTCAAATGAAAAAAACAAAAAAAACATGCGCACAGACGAGTTGTACAGTAGTGTACAATCAATATCAATTTTTGAACAAAGTTCATTTCCGATCTGTCATCAACGTCCAACAGATTGATTCCATTAATAAGATCTAAGAGGCCACGCGGAGCAGTGACGGCAGTTTGTGCCTCGTACCCAAGAGTCATCGAGGTTCGCTCCTTCTTTTCATCCCTTCATTTAGCACCGAAAATATCAGACGTTCTCGGTGTAAATGAAGGGAAGAAGAGAAGGGAGGAGGAGCAGACGCCGGCCGGCCTGGCTTCATCACTGTGCCTCCTCGTGCTCTTCGCTGATGCACTGCTCCCAGGCGTGTTTGGCCTGCTCCTCCCGGTGGCCGTGGGGGGAGTGGAAGATCCTGCGGGGCAGGGGGATGGGCTGGGGCTGCAGCTCCTCCTCGGGTATGCAGCCCTCCCTCAGGTAGGGCTTGGGCGGCACCGCGGGGGGCTGGGGCCGGCGGTAGGGGATGTGGTGGGGGCCGTGGGCGGGCGCGTGGTGGTGGGGCGGCGGCGGCGGCCCGTGGGAGTGGCCGTCCAGCCCCGGGTGGGCGTGGGCGTGGGGGTGCGGGTGTTGGTGCGGGTGGGGGTGCGGGTGCTGGTGCTGGTGCTGGTGCGGGTGCGAGGCGGGGCTGCGGTAGTGGAAGGGGCGGACCGGGTCCACGGAGTCCATTTCCGACCCGCCGTAGTGGATGTGGAGGTAGGGTGAAGACAGGTACTCGTCGGGGGGGGACCACAGGTGGCTGGGGAGGGGCTCCAGGGCGTCGCTCCGGATCGGGCCTGGGTCGGGGTACTGGCCCCCGAAGTTACTCTCGCTCAGGGAGGAGACTCCGCTGCTGGCGCTGCCTGACAGGGTGGAGTTACTGCCCCCCAGAGCCGACTGAGGACTGGTGGGGGAGCCGGGGATCGGGTGGAGCGGGGACTGAAGAGAGAGAGAGACAGTCCAGCGTCATGGGTGCGTTTCTCTTTACCTACAACTCCATCGCTCTAATTCTGACTTGGGTGGTGGAGTGGACGCTCAATCATTCATTCATTTTCTATCCGTGCTTATTCCTCACTAGGGTCATCGGGGTCAGCTGGAGCTGATCCCAGCGTACTGGGGGTTAGACAGGTCACCAGCCTGTTGTGGGGCTCACACACACTCATACCTACAGGGCAATTTAGAGGCTCCAATCAACCTCGGCATGTTTTTTAGGGCTGTGAGAGGAAGCCACACAGAGGCTGGGGGAGAACATGCAAAACCCTCACGCTGTGTCACCCACATCTAATGATTTGAGTTGCAAATGTGTATATTTAATACATTGAGTGTGTTGGTGCTTCCACCAGCAGCTGGTGTGCATTTGAACCGACGGCCAACCTTAGTCCGGTCGGTTTTTGTTGGCATTACACTCAGATTCACTAAATCGAGCCGACCAAGGCCTCCAAATATAGGTGGTCTCAGGTAACTCCGCACCAAATGAGAAAACTTTGACGCGAATGTCCAAAAGGAGTATTTGAGATGCTTCATGGGAGATGATGCTAATTATTTAAATGTTTGATTTATACCATCCACGAAACGTCAATCAGAGCAACTTTGGTTGGTTTGCAGGTCTAAAACGGCCCATGCTGGGGTCTATATGCTACATACGGTAGTAAAATCTCTGACTGGTGTGGACCAAATAATCACACTAGTAATGAAAGCGATCCCATTGATAACCGCATGTCGGAGATGACGATTTGAGGAACAGGAGCTTGTGTTGGAGTGTGGAGGCCTGGTTTGTTATGACGTCAGACGTCTGGTCCCTTTACCTTTCGAAGCGAGCGGACAGGCAGGACGGGGGGAGGGTCGCTGTTCTGGTGATGAAACGCATCACAGTGCATCAGGAAGTGTCCTGTAAGGAGAAAAAAGTGGGATTCATATCAGGAGACCATTCACCTGATTAAAACAGATGTTGTAAATGCCCTGCGTGAATCTCAAACCTGGTGGGAAGGACCTGGGCGGGACAGGGGGCATCGCTACCCCTCCGGTGGAGGCCGGCATGTAGGACACCTGTTCACGGTTCTCCCCGTCCATACCCCAACCGCCGGGGGTGTTGGGAAAGACTGGAGAAGGGAAATAAACGCGTCAACACTGCGAGCAAACACAAGCATTATGCAGAGGATGTCGGACTTCGGCGTCGCCTGTTTACCCTTCTCTGGTAGATTCATGTGAGGATCCGCACACGGCTTACAGGGGCTAACTTGTTGAAGTAAGGCACGCTGCATGTGGTTGTTCTGGAATCAACAAAATAAACAGTTATTACTGCACAGCTCCTGGTTTTCATAGCACAGACGTCACTATTTACTATAACAGACTGTAGATCCGTCCTACCTGTCCGTTCTCTGCCATGCTGTAGTACATGGAGTTGTTGGCCCTCTCGCGGTGAGACGGCAACAGTATCATCACTTCCCGGTTGTGTTTGGCCTTGTCAGGCAAAGAAGGAGAGCCTGGAGAGTGAAGAGGCACATAGAATTTAATATCCCGTCAAGCATTTATGCGACGGAGATGCCTTGCCCGTGTAATAGTCACAGATGTGTAAACATGAACGTAGTTCTAGTGTGGCGATCATCTCAGACTCCGCAGCTGCATCACTTGCCTCTGGCACTCGATGGAGCCGAGTTGATAATCTGGGAAGAGTTGGAGCGGATTGAGCTCAGGCTGGAGGAGGAGGGGCTCGGCTGCGAAAACACAAAATGTGTTTTGTATTCATGTTTAAGGTGTTACAGTATTAACCAGAACTTAACTCATTCACACCATTCACGCAAGGTTACCTGCATGTGTATGGCCTCCTCGGGGTGCTCTCCCATCAGGCCGTCGGTCATTATGACCAGGTTTCCCGCCTCACTCGATGTGTGAGAGGACAGGGAGGAGGACGAGTGACGGATGGAGCCCTGCAGGTTCAGAGGGCTGCAGGACACAGACAACATGTGTCAAACTAAATTTGTATTGATTAAAGTTACCATGTTTCGTATATATAAGCCTGAATCACAAGCTGCAGCTCTACATATTTTCCCGGTTTACATAAAAAGAACAAATTTTAGCATGAAGGTGTTGTATCTGTCTGTGTGAGTCCTGTGAAAGGTTAGCAATCTATCACCCGGTGCATGCTGGGATAGGAGATAGAAGTTTGTAAAATGAATGGATGGAGTCATGAGGCTTTCTGAATTCGGAGCATTTCAGAGACAATTGTGGGCTGCGGTTTGAGATCAGCACAACGTGGTATTCAGCGCGGACTGACCTGTGTCTGTGTATGAGACGCACGCTCTCGGGGCTCATGTGGCTGTGGGAGGACAGGATGCCTCTGGGGGAGTTGACTCCTGTGCAACCCGCAGGACCAAATCTGTCCACGCCCGGCGCGCCCTGCTGGGTCCCAACCATATACTGCTCTGAATATTCACACTGCTCTCACACACACACTTTAAAACATTTGCATATACAGATACAGCATCACCCTTCGCACACCTATAGCTGCCAATGTCTCTGTGTGTGATTTAATTGAAAAGTATGGGAAAAAAATTCCAAAATATCAAAGATCAAAAGACAAAACTATTAACAAAACTTAGTAATTTTATTTCACTTTAAGGTAATGTAAGGCAAGGAACAAATCCTCTTGGGGATCCATGGGTTAGTGTTAGAAAAATTTAAAATTGTAAATGCAGCAACCAGGTGTGATTTGTGAGCAAAAGTAAGAAGCTATAGACTATAAATTATCACTATAATGCAAATTATCAGTTTTCAGATCGCAAAATCGCAAATTAATCACTTTTTCATCTGTTTTAAATGTACCCATTTTTTTTATTTCTGAAAATCCTTAACATGTGAGTGGACAAATATGATTCAGGCAAGTGTCTGTTTATGGTTTTTCAACAACTTGTAAATGCAGTGATACACAACCAAGACTGGACATGATGTTTTCTCCTTGTGTTTCCCTGCAATATTGCTGTTAAAATGTATTTAATAAATGTCACCTCTGCTATAGCTCGACAAGATTTAATTGACTGAATTGAAGTAGGAACATTCCTTTTCTTTTGCAAACACTGAGCCACGTATGATGGCACTCACGTGGTGTAAACCCGTCCTCATCATGTGGAACTGGTCCACCAGCTTCTTGTGCAGAGGACGCATCTCTGGATGCACCAGCTTCTCGTGAACAGCCAGCCCCACTCCGAGAATGTGCACCTGGTGCCGGAAAATGGGAGGAGGTTGAGAGAATAAAAAAGCACCAAAGAGAACATTTTAATGTCTCTATCTGATATCTGAGCAGACGAACTGAGTTTAATGAAGTCAGGGGACGTCAAAGCTGAGTCTGACCTGCTCCTGCATCAGCTCCTTCAGATGTGTGATCCGCTCCGTGTCCTCGGGGTGACTGCTGATGTACTCCTTATCAAAGAAGGCCTGGTGGAGCAGGGGGACGCAAAGGGTGACCATCTCACACACTGGGTCAACTCATTCACAAAAAAGCCTGTCCTTTTTTTTTTACATCTCAATATTTTTATCTGTGTTTATGTGTCAGGGACAATACAAAAACAGTTCACCAAGTTACAGAAACATGATACCGTTGTATAATATATGAGGCTTATGGCTAAAACTCAAACCCCAGACCCTGGTAAACACTTATCTGCCTATAGTTAAAACTTAATAAATTACAAAGAAGCTCTATAAAAATACAATTCCAAGTTTGCGGTGCCAAGTTCATGATTCTCTATTCAAATTCAAGCTATGAAAATGAAGAGTTACAGTGTCCAAGTGGTAAAAATTAATAAGTTCAACAACTTGAAAAACTCTGACTTGTAATCACACATTCGGTTGAACTCCAGCCAGTGTTCACACACTTGGTTGGTTTTCAAGCAGGATTTAACCTTCGCATTAAATACTTTTGAATCAGTTACTTGTTTTTTTCCAGTTGGTTAGACATTGCAAAAGTGAATCCCTTTTACTGTGCAGGACAATTGGCCAAAAGGGGTGTTTGCTAGTCTGAGGTTTCCGCTCAGCGATCCCCTTGTAATTCTGTTGTTATTATGGCTAGCCGTCCCCTTTCGCCTGAAAGCAGGTCTACCTCTTGATATCTGGCGATGCCTCCGTTCACGGCGGCGTCGATAACCCCGTTGAGGCACATGCTGAGCGGGTTGATGTTGCCGTGGTGCTGCCTGTGTTGGTACTGGCTCGTCAGGTTCCGCAGCTCCTGCGTCTTATTCTCCACAACGTAAATGGCGTTCTCCAGAGGGCTCACCTCCATCTGGAAATAAAGATAAAAACCCGGCATGTGTGTGTGTGTAAACAAAGAGATCAGGCCCAACGTGCTCCCTGAGGACCTGGGGACGGGGAGGGGGGGTCGGGGGGCTTCGTATTGGCAGCAAAAGAGCTTGAGGAAACTGTCTGGCAAACGGTTTCTCAAGGTCGTAACATGTGCGACATGAGACGATAGAAACACTCCTCACCACTTCTCTCCTCTCCACCTCGGCCCAGCGGGAGATCCCAGGCAGAGGGCGGGAGAGGATCAGCGTCGTCCTCTCGATCCACAGGCTCTGTTAAAACATGGAGAGCAGAAGGTATGAGGCCGAGCAATTAACCGGGCCGGGATACCAACGACAGCTCGCAACAGCGTCGCGGTGGCGGTGCATGTAGGTCAGTTGAGTAAAGAGCAAAAGTGGAAGGAAAAACCTCCCGGTGTGGGTTTCCAAATTTGGGTTAGTGTGTCAGAGGAAATCACAGCGTCATGTCTGGTCCTGCAGTAGTCTCTAAAGCCCGGCGGGTTGTAGGATCCTTTTTAGCACAGTAAGTTTTAGTCAGTAAGAGGCAAACACACAAACATCCAGTCAGTGTGTCCGTTTGTTGGACAGAAAATGTCAATCACTTAACTTATTTCTCATGGAAAGAGTCATTTAAATATTTCCTTGCTTCTAAAACATGCTTCTCTTGTATTATCTACTTGTGAATTCAACATCATTGTGTGTTGAAGTGTTGACCTGAAGAAACAAGGGGTTCTGCAAAACTGAGACAGGCATTTTTCTGTATTTCCTGATGGTTTTTAGACAAGCAGACATTTTAAGGGCTGACATCTCACAGTTGATTATTTTTTTATTTTTGGTATTTTCTGCTTAGATTTCTTTAAACTTCATGTCACATCACATCATTTTTCCAGTGTTCATGACTAATGCATCTGCAGGTCAGGCAGGGGCTCCGAGTGAGTCATTTTTAGATATATCCTTCACAATCAAATTTTCTGACCCTGCCACCTCTTTAGTCAAAAATAAGAACATTTGGATAAATCTGACCTGCAGAGTATAGCATAGATCCTGCCAGGTCTCTGTGGGTAAGACCGAAACTCTACATCAAACAAACAACTACATCAGTGTGAACAGCTGACGTCTCGCGTGTTTGACCGTTTCTACTTCACTCATAAGTTTTTACGGAGGCTTCGAGGCCATCACTGGCCAGAAGCTGTTGGCCAGAAGCTGTTGGCCCTCCGCTGCGACCACCAGGGGGCGTCACACCCGCTTACATCACCAGGAAGAACAGACCCATCTAAAAATATTTCACTGCATGAATCAACTGCAGTTCCTGCAGAGCTGCATCCACTTTAACTTCAACTGGTTTTAAATCTGAACAGCAAACCAAAGAAAATAGCCTTGGATTTGGTGCAATAGGAGTAGAATTATTATATTTTATTATTTTATTCCACTGGCAAATCATTCTTGCTTATTTAAAGTGTTTTTTTCTCCTCGTAATTTTATTCCACTCAATATTGGAACAATTGTACCAAATGCAAGACATCTTATATGCTGTGTTTTTGCAGTGGATTCAGTATTCGTGCTGTGAGGCAGGGCGGACAGTGTCGTGCCGCAGGCTCACCGTACCCTGAACTCGTTCTCGCGGTCTTTAGGCCCCTTGTGGAACGGCCTGTCGTAGTGGAAGCGGCTGACGTTGTTGATGCGGTAGAAGCTCTTGATCCTCTCGGGCACGCGCTCCAGCTGAGGCACGTCGAAAATGTCTGACACCGGCGTCACGGCGTAGATCTGCAAGTCTGGAGGCCCCCGGGTGTCAAGGAAGTGACAGACAGACGATGCAAGAGGGGGAAGGGTAAAAAAACGCTTATCAGGAGCATTTAAATGGCCATAATTTCCCTACACACATAACCAGCAAATACTGTGCACAGTTATACACATTTAAGTGATCAAAAGGAATTTTTAATGAACAGCATATGTAGAAATAGCTGCATGAGGCAGAGCAGGATACACTGAGCGTCACTTTGCAGGATGGTGTCGTCAGGTTGGTTGGGATGCTGCATGGCGATGGCTTGTGGAAACTCTCCCAGCATCCTCTGCTGGAAATCCTCGAGCCGTTCGTAGTCGTAACCGCGACAGACAAACTCCTTGTTCTGCAGGAAAGGTGACGACAGACTGACTGGGACGTATAGACTGTGTTTATATTGGTTAGATTCAATTTTTCCTTTATTCGGTATTACTCTCAACATCCATTGATGAGGCCGGATTTGGGGGAAAAGTCTTACCCTGAGGAAGAAGGGAAACTTCCTGCCGTAGAAGCCCATCCGGAAGAACTCGGGTTCGATCCTCTGCTGCTCGATGATGTTGTCATAGTACGCCGCCTCCATTTTCTGCCACGGAACGACACCCACACACGCCAGAGAGTCACAGCGAGTAATGATTTAATCACACACACATTACCGCGTCCTCTGCAATTTCTGAAGGAGCGTGGGCGGCGTGCAGGTGAGTACAAGGATATTGTGTCACATGCTCTGCATGCTACAGAACACGCCCCCTCCCCCCTCCCAGCATGCACAGAGGATGCTTGTTTTATAATAATAAGAGTAGAAACAGGAAGGAAGGAAGAATTGACTTACCCGTATCCAGCTGAGGCTCTGATAATCATATAAAGTCTCATACTGGAAAGCCAGCTCCCGGCAGAGAGAGATTCCATATTCCCAACACTGCAAAAGTGAAATGTAAATGAGATCCAGTGTGAAGACGTCCTTTCACTTTAATTTATAGCAGAGAAAATACATTTAAAAAAGCATAAATAGACATAAATGTACATATGTATAATGTGATGTAGGAAAAAGCACCAGGAAATCTGATAATATTATACAGCAGCATCAAACCCATGAAAACAATAGCTCTGAAACTACCGTTACCTAAAGTAAAGAAAAAAACCTTCATATGCGTCAGGATATTATCAAATTTAATTTATTTTAAGTCAAAGACTATAAGCAACAACATCATACTTTAGTAACAAAGGCTCCCTTTCTTTTTTCCCTTTTTGCTTATTTCCAGCGCTGTTTAAAATTAGTGCTAGTGCAATTTATATTGCAAAAACCTTTTCCTTGGATTTCTTCTTTAAGTTTAAAGGAAATGATCATTTGAAAAAAGCTATTGTACAATATTGTATGTTTTCCAAACACATGGTTAGAAATCCAGAGGAATCATCACATCCCAAAGGGGAGAATCATGTTCTCTGCTACGATGCACTGTGAGGCAGAAGCTGGACGTGGCCTTTAATGGATCCGTCGTCATCCCTTATTTTTAATTTGCATTCCTCATCTCATCTCATTCAATTAGTGTGTCGAGCGCTGCTCCTGCTACCTCTCCAGTGGCCGTTGTTCAAAGAGCCCAGATGTACTGGAACTGTAGCATGAATAGGTACGTTTTCTTTGTAAAGGCCCTAAAACGTTCACTTTTCCTGGGATTTGTTAGAAATTAGATTTTCCTTACGAGAAATATGTGTGATTTTAAGCACCAAAAATCTCCTCTCTCTCAAGCTTCCTGCCTTATTGATATTAATGATTCTCACAGATGAAATTTCCTAAATGTTCCTATGGGGCCTTCAAAGACAAGGCTATATGTCTTATCGCCATCCATGTAAGTTGCAAGAACTTCCGTTTTTTTGATAGAAAACTGGGAGCAACAACAAGAGATGACAAAGAGATAATGAAGACGGCGCTTTTAGTTTCTCCTCAGCTGCTCCCAGAGTCCAGAGGGCTTCATCGTTTCCAAAGCACAGACACCGGTCAACTAATTTAATTTTAAGGATGAATACCAGCCAGGGAGGAGTGATTCAGGGGAAGCAAACCTCATTTAAGCAGACATCCGACCCTTATTGAGTATTGTGGGATGTGCAATGGCCACATGAATTTCTAGCTTGGTAGTCGGGGTTTGCTTTATTACAGAAAACATCAGGATATAACATTGAGAAGGTGCCAAACACATTAAAATAGGACGATTCTGTTGTTGCAGAGAGTCTTCAGTCCCGATTTTGTACTTAACACTGTAGGAGGGTGGTAGCTTCATGTATGTACTACAGGCTGCAGCACATACTATGTACATATTTATCTATCAGTCCAAACAGGAGTGAGAGTTAACGCTAACACAACGTGCACTCGCCTTGCCCTTGTTGAAGTAGTGGAGGATTTTACGGCTCAGGTTCTCCTTGCGTTGCCACTCGCTCTGACAGGGGTAGTGGAGGAAATCCCTCAGCGGCCGGTCCTCCCACTGCAGCAGCTCCCAGTACAGCAGCAGCGTGAAGGCCGCCTCTGTTGATGAGAGGCCAGGGGGTCAGAAGGTCAGCGGAGGAGGGGGGGACGGGGCTTATTATTGGGATTCCTGTTATGTCGTGAAGCTACAGATGTTACAAAGTGGGCACAGTCTGGCCACGGGAGTGAACCTGATACCTCCCAGGCTTTTTTTTTTTCCAGGGGGTCTGTTTTTTTTTGTGAACAGATGGCTCACGACACAAAGTGCAGCCACTGGTGCAAAGCACGGGGTCGCCCAGGGCACAGCGACACGCTGTAGAGGTGAATTATCACCATTATACATTATCACATTAACGTATCGCAACATGTTTTCTAAATACTTTAGTAATTCATCCATTCTCTACAGTGGTCAGTGATTCAGACAATAACCACGTGTGCAGCCAAAGCTCATTGGGAGTCTTTAGGATGCTAAATTGTGTTTTTACCAGCTGCTTGTTTTTTTTTTGTTTTTTACGTAAGTGATGAAGTTGCTTTCAATGAGTCATATATGGCTACATTTACACACACACACGCACACAGTAAAGCCACCACCACCGCCTATAATGTGAGCAGAGCATGAACACTTAAGCCTTTTACATGATTACATGAACCGACGACGCCTCCTCGTTTCCCGTTTGCCTGATTGAAACTGGCATTAACAGACTTAATTAACATTTACAGTCAGTCCCCCCGGAGTAAATCATTTCGCCTTTTTCCCAGAGTATATAAATGACAAACACGAGGCCGGAGAGGGGGAAGGAGCTAGTGCTAGGGCCCGATGGAGACTGTCAATCAACAACCTAACACCTCCATGTGAAACTACTAGCACACACAGCATCTGATATTTAGCCTGTCATGGGTGTCTCTACGCTGGGACATTTTCATCATACTGTTTTTTTCCTGGTGTAGTATCTGCCTTATCCTTTCTAAACATGAAATTACAGTGATTGTGCTGTGATGGGAGTTTCACCAGTTTACATCAGAGGAGACCCCAGACTCTCAGTAACCTGCCAACGGTACATTCACCACATCTCCAGTGACACCACTTTTGATGCTCATTGTACGATCCAAAAATCACAGTTATCTGTGTGCAACTACCACCTTTAACAAGATTAAAGCCGTGATTCTGATCAATGTAGCATGTTCTGTCTATAACCATATGAAAATGAAGGGGGAATCAGGGTGGAGACAAGAGAAAACATGTGGCTTCTCATGGAGGCCAAAAATGTTGCTGTAGCTAGAGAACCTGATGTTTTTATTCCAGCATTGAGTAGAATTATCTTATTCAGTGGCAGATAATTCATGTTGTTTCAAGTTTTTTTTCCCTGATTTGGGTCAATTTGGCCTTGTTCAAAGAATTTATTTGAAAAAAAGAATAAATTGACTAAAATAAACAAAAGGCTTAATAATTTCCAGCAGAATAAGCTAATTCTACTAAATATTATACTCATTGCAGCAAGATATTTTTACCTGTTGAGATATCTTTTGTGGCAAAAACAGAAATCTTAACAGGAGATAATATCTTGTTTCTATCTAATGCACCGTGTACCATCACGAAAAAACAAAAAAAAGGGCCAGTGTCTCTGTTTACCCGTGAAGTCCTCCGCCTGGAGATGCAGGTCACACAGCTTGTGGATGTACCGGATGTACATGTCCTCCTTGTTCACCTCCGATTTGTAGAAGTTCTGGGGTCGAAAAACAAAAAAGGTTAAAAGGCGGCGGGTCACAACGAGGATCGCACGTGCGTAAATGCTTTTACACGAGTCAAACCACACAAAGAACCGGACTGAAAACGCTCACCATGAGGTTGACGGATCCGCCGATTTTCTTGTTCTCCATTTCATCACCTTTCATGCAGTCCCTAAACATAAAACATATTATGTAAGTACACCAAACTGTGTTAAAATCCATATCTTTCCCTGCCTGTGCTTTCGCTATTCACCTGTAATCCAGTAATCGTTCCACAAGTCTCGTGACTGACGTGACAAATGAGATCCCCGTCTCTCTCCAGGTCTCCTGCTCTATCTTCTCCAGGAGGCTGCTCGGAAAAATACAGTAAGATACAGTTACAAAAAAATTGTGCACGGTGAGTAAATAGATAATATATGAATCCAAATGTCTCCGCGGACTTGGCTGCGAAGGCGATACGACTCACCTTGGATAAGGACCAAATAACTGGGTCCTGGAGTGTGACAGCCAAACAATAGGAGAGAAGTGTGTTAGAAGGGGGAAATACTACGAGAGCGGCACTCGACAGGCTCACTAAACACGGGCTGGGTGCTTACAAAAGGCTGAAGAGCTCTCTGTGATTATCATCGCCTTTCCCGTCCGACACCATGCTGTCCAGCTTATCCATCAGCTCCGCTTCCACCTACACACACACACACACACACACACACGGATTGAGCCAAAAGATGCGCGTTACGCTACGTGAGAACCGCTCTGATCCACAGTCCGTATTTCATAACATGTTATAAAATGACCTGTTTGAAGTTGCCGTTTTTCCGCTGCTCCCAGTTCATCATGTCGTGGAAAATAGGGATCATGATGTTCCGGACTTCGGTTTGAGGGACCAGGGTGACCCCCAGGAAGGGGCCCATCATTCCCGGGATGAAGTGGGGCTTGTTGTCACCTGGATCACACGGATCGACACAGACACAGATATTGCTTTTAGCACAATTAGACCAATATTAATTAAAAATATCTCATTGCACTGGCTGAGATTTTACATTTTCTCCCTATTAAAGAAAACATTAATGTTGTTTTCTTAAAAGCCACCAAATTAACCCAAATCAGGGGAAAATAACTTGAAATAAGGAAAATCATCTACCAGTGCAATAAGATAATTCTACTCAATTTTGGACTAATTGTACGAAAAATGAGATATTTCCACTTGTTCGGATTTCAGTTTTTTTGTGAGGAGTCGGGAGTCACCTAATTTTTGCCACATGCTGAAGAGCTCGTACGCCATCATCACCCTCATGTCTCCATGCCTACAGAGACAAGGGTGACAAGTAAAGTTCATGGAGGTGGATAAACAACTAACGTAGTGTTGGAAAGAATGCACACAACGCATATGCACTAGTATCTTACTTGTCGAGGACTTTCTTTCTCTTGGTGGGACCCAGCGATTCCAGCTGCAGGCTGGGCTGGTTAATGTACAGCACAGTGAGGCTGAAAAAGGAGTTCCACACCTAACAAAAGCAGTCGGACAAAAAAAAGAACAAGGAGGAAATAAATCCCACGTTGAGCTAATATAAACAGTTGAATTACCATTCGGTGGCTCCACGCACCTTGAAATCAAAATCTGCCTCGGAGAAGTTCTTGTGCAGCGCCGGGGACAGAAACTGTGTTGTCACCACGATGATGCTGCAGAACGGGCACAGCAAACATCACACCGTCAGCTTACAAAACAAGGCAGCTGCCAAAAATAGACGACGAAAATCTGCAACACAAGCGTCACCTTCGGGCGCAGGAATATTTGGAAAGGGGCTCCTGATCTAACGGTTGGCTGCGTTCCCTCATTGTCCCTGGGACACGGGCGGGAAACTTACTGACTAGTTAGAAGCCTCATGACGCTCCAGTCCCGGGGGAAGATCGTTAGCTTCATCAGGTTGCGGAACACGCAGAAGATCTTCAACAGGAACTCCTGCAGAGGAACACATTAACAGGGTGTATGCAGCGTGGGTGCGTGGTGGGCAGGCTGCAGGGAAACTGCCACAGCCCCTGTCAGATGAGGGTTCCTCACCTTCAGCTCCTCCTTACTGTGGAAGTTATTGAGGAGATGGTGAAAGTGGAGCTCGGTCATCTGTCTGAGCAGAGAGAGAAGACAGGAAACGTACTCCCCCTGCACGAGAGAAAAACAACACGTGAGGAGGGGGGGGTTAACCGAGTGAAAATTTCCATTAAACTCCACATTTGTTTCATCGTGCTTCAGGGAGCTCACGGTTATCTCGGCCGTGCACTGGGGACAGCGTTGTCCCCTGGACGTCTCCACCGAGTGGGACTTGCTCATGATGGACAGCAGAGTCTGCAGCAGCACGTCCAGGAGGCTCTCCACCATCATCTCCACCTCCTCCTGAACAGAAGACTCCTGAGAAGCAACAACTGCAATGTCATGACCTGTTATAATTCAAATAAAAGGGATGCTTCTGTCCCCCTATTGAATAGTGATGAAAATGTCTATACTATGCGCTGTACCATGGAGCTAGTCTTGATTATAGAAAAGATGCTGCCCAGGATTCCAGAACAGATGAGCAGCTCCCTCTGCTGGCGCAGATGCAGATGGATGTGATGCAGAACCACGGGCAGCAGGATGCTACGAGACTCTGAGGAGAGGGAGGAGGGAAGGGAGGAAACATTAGGTTTATAAACGGGGATTAACAAGCAGCTCCATAGCAGAAACCCTCTCGCGTCTGTCTCACCGGGGAAAAAGAAGAGGCGGCTCTCCACCGTGCGGGCGATGGACTGCAGCTTGACCACGTCCATGGACTGGCCGATGTCCACCGTGCTGGGCATGCTCCCCAGGGTGCCCCGGACATATTCCGCCACCTCCTGGACGGTGAACATCTGCAGCAGCTCGTCAAAGATGTCGGGGAAGCTGTTCAACAGCGCTGCCTGATATGGGGGAAAAAAAAACAGACAAGGGTTTTTGCTTACTAATCTTTAAATAAGTAAAACCTAATATAACATTAAATTGCTGTGACACTGACACAAAGCAACAAAGATCAAAAATCAAATCCGTATTAATTTCCATGACTAGGACACTGATATGGGTACATAACATATCTCTTTGTGCAGCCACACTGTTTTTCCTTATTCAATCTCAGATAAGTAGCACAACTGCATCTAAAGCTCTGTCTGTATATCAGCTAGTGAAGAAAACAACCTTTTAAAAAAAAAAATTCCGGCTGGTCTCTGCTGCATCGTGGAGCCGACACAGGGGGGCGCTGTGATTTACTGAGGAAGGACTAGAACCCTGGAGCATGCAGCTGATCACACCCCTGAACCCCACCTGCGTGAACACCAGGTTCTCGGAGCTGCGGCCGTCCAGGCTCAGGACGAAGCGGATAGACTGGAAGAGCTCCTGGATGCTGGCCCTGAACTGCTCCTCCTCCATCCCGCAGGTGGCTCTCGAGTACAGGATGCGAGACTGGACGATGAACTTGAACAGGTACTCCAGAGCCTGAGGAGGGGGTTGTTGCATATGGAGACATACGGTCAGAGCAGCGTCACACCAAGCTATCAGTTCCCCAACACACGTACCAGCCATGAATGGACTTGCGGGTGATCATCCAAAAAAGATCAATACATTAAAAAGAGTAGTGGAGTCCCGCTTCGCGTGAGCTCGTCAATACAGAGACTGAAAGACCAGTCAATATCTGCAGAGATGTTTGATAACGTCCTTTCATTAGCTCTCCTCTCAGCGGGGAACTCGCTTCCCGAGTGCTCACGTGGCGGCACATTACTCCTCATCAGCCCTCCCGTTTGACCGTTTTTCCCCCTCACGCCTCCTCTAATTAATCCCTGCCGAGGGATCCGCTCGATGCGAAAGCCAAAACCACAGGAAAACGTGGCGTGATACTTTACCCTCATGGCTTCCTGGATGTGGTCTTGTCGGACGACCTCGGCCGAGCGGTCCATGTACCACTTCAGACAGCGAATCAGCTCTCTGCACAAAACAATGGTCAGCGTAAAGCAGGACTGTGTAGGACATGTAGAACTCTACACGCAGGTAAATGGTGCCTGTTTCAAGCAAGTTAAGTAAAAGGTTGTTGTACTTGTACGCCAAAGCTCCAGCAAAGTGGTTCTGGATGTAGGAGTCCATGACAGGTCTGAAGTGGTAGAAACGACTGTCCCTGAGCAGGTTGATGATAAACACCTGCACACACACACACACACACACACACACACATACAGATATGTTAGTCAGCCTTCTCCGTCTTCTCACAGGCAATTTGATTCACAAGTATAATTGTGCTGCTTTAAGTTTTTCCCCACCAGCGACTGGAAAACCAGCGGTCCGTATTTGTCGGTGTTGTCGTCTAAAAGACAGAAGAGCGTATCCAGGACATCTCGCAGGAACTGTGGGGGTAAAATTCAGTTTTTAATTCTGAAATGATACGGTGATGTCTGGAAATGCAAACGTTTCATCTTCACCTAAACGACAGGGGGTTTTATTATGGCTGCTGCAGCTAAATATCCAGAGGAAACACAGGAGCTAAATACGCTTCACACGGTTAGATACATAATCTATTTGATCGGCTGACCTTGACAATCTCCTCCCCGCTGATCTGACGCAGTCGGCCCAGGATGTCCAACACCCTGTCCGGATGGGCCTTCCAGTTCAGAAGGGCCAGCAGGTCCACTGGAAACGTGATCGAATCAAATCAGATTTGAGACTGATCAAATAAAAGGGATCGAAGTTTTGATAAAACAGGGATCCGGTTTACCGTTCTGCGTGAGTTTGGTGGAGCAGAGTATCGTGGAGACCCAGAAGGTCTCCTTAGGGCTCCTCTGGAAGGGCAGGTTGGCCGGCAGGTTGGGGCAGCTGTTGAAGTCCTCCTTGCAGCAGGGCAGGCTCAGGTACAGGCCCTGGTTGCTGAAGGTGGCGTTCTCATCGCACTGCAGACAGATACGGGGGACTCAAACCGTTCAATAAGGTTCGGAGACGGTTCAGTTCCATAACTGCTGTGATCGCGGTTGCATTGAGTTTACTCCCATGATGGCGCACAGAAAAAATTCTGGCAGTAAAATAAGAACCAGCCAGTCACAGAAGAATTCATATATGCTGTCGCCAACCCAGGAATGAAGCGATTATCAGCCATATTATTTTGAGTAGCTTTTTATGGCCCTAGCATAATGTTACACACATTACACTGACATGGATACACTACTGTATATATATATATATATATATATATATATATATATATATATATATATATATATATAGCAGAGATCTTCTCCATCCCATAGCTTCATATTCACAGGGGATCACTGGGGGTTTCTAATATTGATATATTGATATAAGAGCCCATTTTGTGAAAAGTGAGATTTTAATTGCTTTCTGATGATAACGTCCGGATGTTACATAAATACTGTCATATATTTCAAGATGTTCACTACATATAGGATAGAGTGGATAGAGTAGATAGAGTAGATAGAGTAGATAGAGTAGATAGAGTAGATAGAGTAGATAGATAGATAGATAGATAGATAGATAGATAGATAGATAGATAGATAGATAGATAGATAGATAGATAGATAGATAGATAGATAGATAGATAGATAGATAGATCAGCTCCTGGAGAAAAGCTTCGGATTTGGAGATATAAAACTATATTGAGATGATTTTTGGTGTTTAAAACCACAAATATATCTTGTTAGGACTATCAAACCTTTACATAACACCCAGGAAAAGTGAATAAAACTAAACCTTTAATTAATTTTCCCCTTTTAATAACGAGATGTTAAATACTGTACAGAAGTGTCTTGCTGCCTCAGACTAACTTAATCTTCTGAGGACATTTATATTATTTTAGTTTAAGGCCCAAAATGTATCTTGTGCACATTCTAATCATCAGGCACACATTTTGAAAAATCCTAAATGATTCGTGAAGTATTAACCACATTCTTTATTTATTGTATATGCTCCATTTTCCGTGTCCACGGATGTGTTAGACGTGTTCGTACCTTGTACACATACAGCTCATGACTCTCATCTGACAAAGTGGTCCCGTCTTCTCTCATCAGAGGAGTGAAGGCGAAACCAAACAGCTTCTTCTCCCCTTTGTCTTTAGCTGGAAAGGAAACACATCATATCATCACACATTGCATACCTGCAGCACTTACAAAGCAGGCTCACATGACTGGTGAGCGCGATCCGATGGCGTTGTGAGGGCCGACTCACTAGAGCAGTGTCTGAACTCGAAGCGGAGGTGGGAGCCTCTGAAGCGGTCTATGGGGATGGGCAGCTTCACCATCTCGCTCCAGCGAGGGCCGTTGTTGTGGTAGAGCACGAAAGAGCGATACTCGCTGGCGTTGGGCTCCCCGCTGCCCAAACTGATGCAGTCCTGAGAAGAGAAAAAAGAAATAAAAAAAATCACACGCATGGACGTACTGCATGGGAGGGAATGTACACTGGTGGTGACTCACAGGATTGATGTTACAGTGCATGACCAGACATTTACGCGTGGGGACGTACTTTGAGCGTGTCCCCGTCGGCGTACAGGACGTACAGCGTCACTTCGATGTTCTTCTGGACGCTCTTGCCGCCCCTCTCGAACTCGCCGCGTTCCAGAGTCAGATACAGGTCATTGCGAGTGTCACCTAGGACAATCACACCAGGGGAAAAAAAAAAAAAAACTTGAGCCAGGATGTCATGGGTGTAAAAACACCGTCCTGCAGCACTGACTGCAAGCATTACCCGCGACGCGAGGCAGAGACACGTGCAGGAAACTCCCCCCTAGACCACGAGGACAAACAAGTCTGCTGCTCCGTCGATGTTAATACGTTCTAATGTTCGCGTCGGCCTCGGCTCCGCAGACATAACGTGAGTTGGTCAACATAAATTAAGCACAGGCCTGCTGCTGCTGCTGCGACGCCCGCCACACCCCACTGTTCCGTCCATGAGTTACATACACGACTGCACGAGGTCGCCGGTTTAACTGAATCCATATCGGTGGCGACAGTAAGGGGGGAAGACATCGCAGTTATTTATAAAATCAGACGGTAGATATTTATATGCCGAGTCGTGTCCTTGGGGACAGAGTCACAAGGAGTGTTATTGGGAGGTATTTCAGGCTAAGAGGAGAGGAGAGGATCACACGCTCTCAGCAGACAAAAAAAAGAAAAAACAGAACAACGTTGAGCTGATGAAATATACAGAAATAAACACACCTCTTTCTCCCTCTCTCTCTCTCTCTGAGTTATCTTTGAAGACCTCGGCTCTGTATGATTTGCGCAGCGTCTGACCTAAATGCGATGTCATCCCCGCTCTTCTACAGCTGTTTTCTTCTGTTTCTACACCCTCCGCTGTCATCTCCATCCTCTGGACCCCGATCTGTGACCCCCCCCCCACCCCTTCTCTTTCCTCCAAGCCATCTGGCTCTCTGATTTTGGCTTTTTTTTTTCTTTTCTTTCCACCCATGCTCTTTGACCCCTTACCTGGCAGGATGACATCTGGGAAACCCAGTTTGCGTGTGAGTGCCAGGGCCCTGTTGAACACAGCCTGGTTCTCCCGTCTGATCTGCTCCAGCTCACCCCTCAGCAGCTGCAGAGAAATGATGAGGCCTGGAAATGGGGGGGGGGGGGTTAAAAGAGGAAAGAAAAGGGACAAAGAAGAAGGGAGATGGGAGAAGGAAGGGACAGAGGGGTATTTAAGGGACATTAGTCAGAATGTGGGGGAGGAGAAGCCAGTCAGGAGAGTGGATGGCGAGACACGATCCGAGCGGGTGGGAGGGAGAGATGGTGTGGAGGGGGAACATGGGTAGTGCACAAACATGAGGCATGAGTCACGTAATAAAGTGTGAGGTGCTCATAAAAAGAGGGCTAATAGTGAAATACAGGAGTTCAAGATTACACAAAAGGTCGCTTCCGTAATTGCACACAGCAAGAAATATGCTTGTTCAATACCTAAAATATCAATTAACCCGCATCCTCCTGTCATTAGAGCTCACCCACATCATTATTAGCACACTCATCACAGAAAGATGGGTGGCAACGAATGCTCTGTGATGCAAAGTTTTTTTTTATTGATCATTAACCAAAGTGTCCAATAATAATAATGTTAGAAAATATGATTATTTTCTCTAAAAACTGATTAGTCAATTAACCGATTACACATTCAAAAGAAAACAATTTTGGTTTATTTCATTTAAAACAGGTATAAAAACGCTTAAATGCTGCTTTGGACTTCTCCGATGTGGATGTTTGCTATTTTTTGTTGTTTTCTTCTACAACTGTAAATTGAATGTCTTTGGTTTTGGTTCTGTTTGTTGGACAAAATTAGGAATTTGAAGAAGCAGTCACATCTGGGAACTATTCCGCTATTTTCTGACATTTCATGGCTTAGATGATTAATTCTTGCCGAGAGATAGAACGAAATATTGATGCCACTCTCAGACTTGAAAAGCGCATCAATCTTCTCGTCTAACTCTTATTGTAAAAAGTGTATTTCCCAACAGAAAACAGAAACGGGGCACTTTATCACACGGTTGCAAAACTCCCTCATATCCAGTCCTGTTCACACATTCACAACATTGCCAGGAATAACTTATTATAATATGTAAAGTAATAAAGGGTTAATTACTGTGGTATAAACTATATCAAGATATATATATATATATATATATATATATAGGAATAGTTCCTATAAAAAAGCTGTTGACATATTTTACAGAGTAACCAGGACTTTCGATGTTGCTTTTGAATTTTTCAAGTAATTTTTCGATGCTTGAAACACCACAATCAAAATTCCATTCCTCTTTATAGTTTTGGTTTGCACACGGAAATCTAGAAAGAAAATGTAGTAATAATAGCCAAATTCAATTCAATTTTAAAATGCTGGATGCAGCTGTATATTCTGATAAAATCGTATTCATTAAAAAAAAAAAACAATGGCCATTGGTCCATAAAAGTATGACAGGAAATTCAAACTTCCTGTTGTAAAGGTTAGGTTTAGGGTGCAGGACGCAGAGGACTGCGATACATTTAACTACAGTACTGTAATCTTACTTTAAAAAAAATGTAAATTATACATTAGTCATACTGGTTTAATAAAAAAAAAAAAAAAGTAAATTATCATGTTCTTTTTCAGTTTTGCTGAGCAAGAAATGAATCTCCTGTCACAAATTGCCACCTAGTCGAGTATCTCAGAACCTGGAAAAAAATACAATGTTTGAACAAACATTAATATATGTAACTCTATCAGCAGTGTTATTGTATATTTACCATAGTTGGTGCTGGGAGCTGAGTACTTGGTGTTGGACTTGCGGATGATGTTCTCGTGGATCTGGTACCATTCGTTCTCATTGTTACATCTGGAGAGGGAGAAACAGGGGGGGTAGGACTGTAAACAGCATGACCATTAGTGGGTCCAGATGGAGGGGTGAGGGCTGTGTACGGGGCCTGTAGGAGCAGCATGTGTCCCAGAACTCATGGAGGAGCGCTAGCTGCAGGGGGAGGTGCTATCAAGCAGCACATTAGCCCAAATGCACAGCACACTAAGCAAACCTGACAGCCAGCTCTCTACCAGCCTTTTTCATTACTGTGGGCCCGTAGGCCCCTGGGAAAGGCACAGGGAAACGCACAGACTGGAAGGTTATAGGAGCCGACAGTTTGGAAGCAGCTCAGCACTGAATCACTCCTTGATTTTTAAAGGGAAGCGCTCTTCGCCTCAGCAGAGAAATCCGATAAAACGACAGCTTTCTATTGTAGAAATGTTTATTTCACGCAAGCTCTGTATAGTTATCCTGAAAATACTGCACAAGGAAAAAAAAAAGTCAAACAACAGGACAGTAAAGTGGATGAATGACCTCTGACCCAGAGGGAAGGCTGGGAAGGACGGCGCGGGCACAAGGCGTCACTCTCGGAGAAAAAAAAAAAAAAAAACGCTGAGCTTGCTGTTATTTTTCCTTCGTCCTCTAACTTCACTGAATTATCTCTGTGTCATCCGGCCCTCTCGGCTTATTTCCCTCTCCTTTCCTGTGTCTCCTTTTCCTTGGCCGGGTTGGCCGGGGTACAGGAGCAGAGAGTCTAACAGGAGCAGGCGGATTCGCAACACGCCAAGTGCCCCCCGTCTCAGGCCCCGGGTGAGCGGCTATTGATTTTCCAGAGGACACTTCATTATCATTCTGGGCAAAACACACCAGGCATCAACACCGAAGCGCAGGGCTGTCATGCACAACATTTGTAGAACATTTGCACGCTGCCACCTCACTGCATAAACTCTTTAGCCACACAAAGCAATCAAATTTAAATGACAGGTACAAATGAATGAATAATTGGTAACCTGCAGGAGGAATTCTGTTTATGCTACTTCGTTCATAATGAAGAAGAAGGTTTACTGAGACAATACTCACGTAAAAACTTTGAGCACAAAGTCCTTTTCTTCTTTGAGGTCTGTGATGGTGTGGAAAACGTCACTCATGGCGAGAACGGCGCAGCCGTAAGGTCGCCTGTACTGCACGTGAGGCGGGCCTTTCTTTGAGTCGTTGAGCAGCATACGACCTAGACACGAAAAAACAGGAGGGCGAATGCTAAGAAGACGATTCACAAAAAAAAAAATAAATAAAACTCTTTCATAACCATGATGAAAAACAGTGTTTTCACACATTGTACTGTAATTACCAGTTCTGATGACATGAGCAACAATGTACAGGTCTCTCTTCAAGTCTTTACTGCTCAGGTCCTGAAGAGAGGTGGGAGGCAAAAATGTCAAAATGTTCTAATAATACGGTTGAGATGCTGAGGTCCTTTATGTTCACGGCGAGAAGGGAGAGAGGATTTTACCGTGAAGAGAGCGCACAAACGATCCACCTTCTCCGGGTTCTTTGGTCCTCCATTTTTGTTCAGTTTCACCATGAACTTCTCACTGTGAAGGAGGATCATTCAGTTTCAGAGCGACTGTCGACCACAGAACATGTGTGTGTGTGTCTGCTCTAGTATGCATACAGGAACATTAGGGACTGCCGTGTGTGTGTGTGTGTGTGTGTGTGTGTGTGTGTGTGTGTGTGTGTGTGTGTGTGTGTGTGTGTGTGTGTGTGTGTGTGTGTGTGCACGGATTCCTCCCGGGTACCTGATCTGTTTGGCCTCACGAGTGTCATACAGGGAGAAGAAGACGTCCGCATCCTCGCTGATGCTGTTGTAAGTGAAGCTCTTCAGATTGATGAAGAGGTGGTGCGACACGGGGACACGGCAACCGTCACCATGGCGCTGTCTCATGCTGTCACCCTGGGAACCGAGGAAGAAAATGACTGCTAACAAGACAGCAGTGGAAGCGGAGTACAGTACCTTCCATTCTGTACAGTAAATGTAGAGGACCTTATTCAACAGATCATTCGGCGTGTTATGAAGAAAGTATAATTCATGTGCTGAACTGCGCATTTCATGCTGTGGCCATCGGCATGCATGTGGTCTGAATAAAGAAATGGATGGATGAATGAATGACGGACAAAAACTAACGTATGACAGCTAGAACTATTTGGAGCGGTGCAGCTTTCAGTTATCGTCCGTCCCACTTTCCCGCTGAGAGTTTGATGAAGGAGGAAATTGACATCCCGCTCACGTCTGTGTCCGTTTGATATGAAGCTGCAGCAACCGCTCACGCTTAGCTTAGCAAAAAAAAAAGAAAAAAGACTGGAAGCAGCTAGCCAGGCTCAGCCAACCAGCTGCTCGGCTGCAGCTTCACATATAGCAAACAGACACAAGGCTCATCTGTTGCCGCATCTAAAGCTCTGGATTCAAAGTATTTCCCAGCAAAATGTCTCGTTGTTACTTTAACTGGTTGAAAAGATGCTACTTGATTAGGCCTTCAGTCAGTAGATATGTGTCTTTATGCTGTTGAATGATGTCAGCGATTACAAATTCATTGTGACTGCATGCCTTCATGGAATGGGAATGCAACAAGCCTTTAAACTGGTGTTTTCTGACACTTCTGTACAAAGAGCCCTCACAGAATTGTTTGTGCATACACCTTGGGGCATATGTGATCTAAGCGGGAATCAAACCTCACACCATGGGAATGCTGGTGTGGTGACGGAACATAGAAGATATGAGAGCTTGTAATTTAACTTTTATATCAAGAGTTTCTGTTCTGATCCTCAATGCAACTAGTGCACAACAATCACATCGACCAATAGTCAGAAATAGTGATTAACTAGAGACCACAGCTATAGTGGCTGGACTTTAAGGAAACAAAATTTAACAAAAAAAAGAGACAGAGTTGACGAGATGGGAATAACATGAAAGACTCATTTTTCATATAAGCAGCTTTAAAAGAGTGTACCTGGTTTGTGCTTTGTTGACCACAGTGTCTGCTGGAAACATGCTAAAGGGGGAAAAAGAAAAAAGGGCAAAGTTCAAAAGAAAGATGTCAGATCAGTTGGTCCATTCTATCTTATTCCCACACAGAATTGAACTTATTTCCCTCATAGCAGCTTCAGACACACACACACACACACACACACACACACACACACACACACACACTACCTGAGCGATGCCTCGGCTCTGACAGAAACTCTCCTACATGCGCTGCAAAGTGGCTGCACTGCTGTTCAGCGCAGAGCTCCGCGGAGCCCACACGAGGCGAAACGTGAGCGTGTGGGAGAGGAGAGGACAAAGCCAGCGATCGCCCACACGCTAGGAGAACTCTACTCCCCTACCCGAAGGGGTGCCAAGGCCTCGCACCCTGCCAGAAAAAACGGCTCACTTTTCATCGACGAGAGTCAGGAGATTCTTTTTTTTTTTTTTTTGGCGAAGGGAGAGTGGCGCTGTAGTTTCTGCACGGGGCGTTTAGGGCATGAGCGTCCTGCATGCAAATCTGAGAGACACGGCAATGGGATAATAGGAGACAGCGGGGTAGTCGGAGAGTCTTTGGATCGGCATAAGGAGCTTCAAGTACTGTCCAGACAGGACCCCCCCTCCTAGATGTCGGTCTCCAGCAGTAATCATTTAGATTTTACTACATCTGTGCAGTTCTGAAACTGACATCTGGTTCTGTAAGCCACACCCCAGTCCTTTGTGTGTGTATAGGTTTGGGACATTATTTATTTATGGACAATAGGATTTCTCTAGTCTGGTTGGTGGTTTAAAAAAAACTAGAAAAATATGTTAATATATGTTATATTTTTTTAAATAAAGATAAAAAATGTATTTATATGTATTTTTCCACAGACTCACCTTGGGCCTGTCAGTTTGCATCATGTCTGCGTCGCTACCCGGCAATTACGCCTGTGACAGTTATGTGCATGCAGGCAAAGGGACACACTCAATATGGCGGTGAGATAAGTCTAAAGAACGGGTTCACATGAGGCTGCTCCAAGCAGCTGAATCCTGCTCTCTCTCTCTCTCGTGAGTCACCTTCTTATGGGTGATTTGGTAATCGTTACATTCACATGCCCCTAACCCAACTGGCGACACGTTCTTACATGTAAAAACCAGCCTGTGCAAATAAAAAGAAGGGCAAAATAAATAAATAAAGGACTTTCAGAGTGTCAAGACAGCATCTTTTGGGTCATCGCCACAGATATAGTATATGCAAGCTGCAGGGAATACATGTAAATGCAATTTTATAATTCAAAAAACACAAATTCATCTTATTAATGTATTGCATTGAATAATTCAGGGGATGAATATGTACAGCATGCACTAGTTCAAGAATAACCACCCGACATACCAGTTTGTATAGCTCGGATACACTGATCTGATCCGGATCCACCATTTCAAACTCTTTCCTGGGAACAAGGTCTATGCCAAGGTGCCTGGTGAAAGAGGGATTAGTGGATGTATGAAGAAGCTAAACAAACATTTTCACATTACAGCTGCTGCTGAAAATGAATCAAATGTTGAGCTCTGTGCAGGAAATCTCTGTGTTCTTTGGCACTGCAATCATTTTAAATCAAGCATGGATTCAAAGAAATATCCAAAAGTGTCTTAATCCTAAATTTAAACCTTATTTCATGAACATGCTTTAATACATTCACTTAAGTACTGCAATTGATCAGGGTGTTAAACGTTTTTTTTTTTGTCTTGACCAACCCAAAGATATTCAATTTACAGTCATAAGGACTAAATGAGGACTAAAGAAAGCAGAATATATTCACAGCTAATGAGCTATTATCAAGAAATGTCTCCAAATGACTAATGGATTATCAAAATAGTTCATGATTAACGGTTCATTTAACAGCTGACACCCAATCAATTAATCACCTTATATCCTGAAACCATTAGATGCTTTCTCTGTCTTTAAAGCAGTTCGCTGTCAAATAAATGTAACAGGATAGAATCTTCGCAACATTTTTCTATGAATGTAGTGGAGTAAAAGAATGTAAAACACAAGAAAAGTCCTTGTATTTGACCACTTTGACTCCTGTTCATTCAGGACCTCAAATTACAGCCTGATGCCGCCGATAAAATATTCAGAACAGAAGGTTCCATTTTTAATGGCCATCCCATCACATCCAAAGGTCGATTTTTAGATGTCTTGTGCATCATTTTATTATTTGGCATCTTTGAAAATCATCTTGCAGTGGAACGAGGCGCTACAGGCTCGAGGCGTACGCTCCGCACCAGAGGTTCTACGGGAATAAAGAGGTTACTGTAAATCTACTCTGTTGCCCTGCGCGTCTGATTCATTTTGTTGTTGTAATTTATATCATCACTTAAACAAAATGTGTGGCCCTCAAATCACGAAGCACGATGAGCGCCGCTGTGATCCTTTGACCATGAAATTAGATCACTACAGCTCTCAGGTCAGTGTGCGCCACAAAGCACTGACCTGAACCAAACACAGTGTCTCAGGCTCCACTTCGGAGTGTTTTTACATTAATATACAATGTGATGCACGCACTAATGTACACCGATCCAGCGGTGGAGATCCGGGTGAATATGGGCGTACTTTCATGTTCAATGAATCCTACATTAAACCGGCAGATGGGACCTTCCAAATCGAGCTCTTACTTGGCCGAGCCGCGGCGCTCACCTCTTTATCTCCGTTATGGAGGCCTGTCACTGCTCAGTTGGATGCAGTTTAAAAAACTGGCAACAGAAAGAATATGGCTTCACAGTTCCTGTGAAGCGGCTTGACTTTAAGCCTCTTGAGATTCACTCATCTGCTAAATGACCATAAAATGACATCATAGAGGACGCCATCACGCACCCACTCACTGTGCCAAAGCATTGTTCATTGTCGGCCAACAGTTAAAAAAATGACATGTTGCGAGATACACTCACTCATTGCCCCAGTCCAGCCGTACGGTGATGTGCCGCTTGATCTCGCGGGTCTGGTCCTGGGCGAGGTGGCCCTGGATCAGCTGTCGACGCAGGTCGATGAGCTCGTTCATCACATGGCGGAGCTTATGGAACAGGTCCACCTTGTGTTTCTGTCGGAGCAGCCGGAGAAAGGCCCAGTTAGGGAAAAGACTCCAGAAATGACTTTGTATTATCTGTGATATGAATATACACAAGCTGGACCCAGGGCGTCTACATCTCTGTGGTTTTGTGATATCAGAATTAGAACAATATGCTTTCCTACTGAGGTTTAAGCCCCATTGCTTCCCATGCGTTTGACCTCCTCACGGTAGGAATTTCATTACCATTTCTCTTAGACCAAGGACAGCACTTTTAATTCAGGTATTGTCTGTTCTCCCTAATGCTTTGACAAGTCCACATTACCACTCAGGGTTGTTTACATGAATGCAAAGATTAAGTGGGCGCTCTAACGCCCATGTAAATTTAATGAGGATAAACACTGCATGTTCTCAAAGGCTGGTAGCTGCTGACAAACAAAGATTTTTGTCAGGGTTGATGAGCCCTCTCAAACGTCTGTTCTGCGGGGCTAATTACGTACATTATAACAGACACACAGTTATGCTAAGGCTATTGCTCCCTGAAGTAATAAGAGGAATTCTAATTGGCGGCAATAAGGTAAAAATGCATCAACATCAAGCCAATGATATATCCTATTATTAAGGATGCAACTGTGGCAACATGGCCCATATCACACAGAGGGCGAGCACCAAAAGGAGCGCTGTGAAATCAGCGCTTCCCATTAGTCGAGCTTCAGAGGAAGTTACATCACCACAGCGACGCCTCAGGGCTCCTCGGCTATCTGAGTATGTGCAGTCCTCAGCGAGAGGTTATGTAAAAAAAAAAAAAAAAAAAAACTCCCTACCAGCTCCGCAATGCATCCACTCAGCTCAAACCCTACCAACCACTTCTGCCTGCCCCCTTGACACTTAGCGGGATTAAGGATGCTTTAGGTTTTCCTGTAATCACTTTTAGCCGGGGAAGTATAGGCCGACTGAAGGTGGTGAGCAGCGCTGGGTCTTAAGATGATGCAGAAACTAAGAGGGGCAAGCCAAGATCAATCAATGGCTGAGTGACACAGCATGAAATCGGGTATGACAGGTCTGTAGGCCGTTATCTGTGTCAGACTACCGTCCCTGCTCCTACAGAGATGGTATATGAACATGCAGGGACACATTCAGGACGACATGATGTGGGGGAAATATTTATAGGAGCTGTCATCGTGTTTAGGATGTTAACTACTCTTGCTGACCTGGTTAGATTAGGTGTTGAATGGGCATCCCTTCCTGGGGAAAAAAAAAGCCTATTCCATCAAATGGCTTCTAGGAGGATTCAAATGAAACAACAAAGGATGTAATTTATCTTCCTGCAAAGAGCCTGTCTCTCCTCCCGACTCCCTTTGGAAACCTTCGCTGGCGTCGGGAGCTCCCTCACATTTATTGCTCGGGTGTTTTGAGACGAGCGGGATGTGCCGCGTCGTAGCGCTACTGACCACATAGAGCTGCTTCCACAGGACGCCCCATTCCTGCAGCGCCGAGGTGGTCTCCGTGATAATCGGGTCCTCGAGGGGCACCACCGTCTCGCACAGCCTGCGGGCCGAAAGAAACGCAACACAACAATAAGGCATACATGGACGTCACTGCTTCAAGACAACCTTTTAGGGGTGAAACAGATATGAGATTTTCCTAATAGGCGGTTAGCAGTGAGGTCATTTGAGTTTAAGGCCAGGAACACACCATCCCAGGAGGGTCCAGGGACAAATTGCAAATTTCAATGCAGCAATCCTGGTGCGATTTTAAGAGCAAAGTCAAGGAGCTGTAGACTATCAATGATCACTATTAAGGCACAAAATGAGCCTTCAGATTGAGCCACTTGCCAGTTAATCACATTTTTATCTGTTCTAAATGTTCCTTGAAGGGGTATTTTTTTTTAACACTCTTAACATGTGAGTGGACAAATATGCTTCAGGCAAGTGTCTGTTTTCGATTATTGGAAGGAAAATTCAGAAAAGGTTTCAATAAGGCTGAATCTTAGCTTTGCTTTAAAATGCTCAAAACATAATGCAAACACAAACCAAACAAGCTTCAGTCATATTGATCTGGTAAATTTAACATTTACAGTAAATGCAGACACTCCAGACAGGCCTGTGATGTTTTATTTAACTTAAAAGCCCTGAATTGAAAATGTGTGTACTATAGCCAAGGTATGGCCAGTACCATACGTCGCCATACGCCAGATTTAGCCTCTGGCAGTAACCGGGGTGAGAGCAGATCAGTAGAACCACAACAGATGTCCTTTAGCCAGTCACAAGGAAACTCTTAATCAAAGGTTAGATCCTTTGTGACACATGGCAATTTGTTTGCTAAGCTTGGGCCTGCGCTGTCGAGAATTAACTCCCTCACTGTATCATTGGTTTTTCTTTTTGGATTTTTAGCAACAAGGGAAGCGATTCCGCCCGTGAGTCAGGCCAATTGTCTGCAGCAGTGACGCTGTGGGACACCTACAGAGAGGCAGTCGGCATGTCACCTCATTAACTCCATGAGACGGAGGAAAGCAGATTTCCCCGAAGTGCAACTCCTGGAGCGAGTGGTATAATAACGTCGATTTCCGAGTCTGCACTTTTAATTGTTTGAGCGAGTCCTCCTGCTATGTGGAAGCTGGACTGGAGAGCGGTGATATAGGCAGCCGACTCCCTGTCCACACATCCCGGCCTGTAGGTTTAACATCCATAAGTTCAGGCTGATAAAGAGCTCTGCTGTCCGTCGTTGTCTGCGCCTTTGTTTTGTCTGTCTCCAGAACTGTAGATGACTGCAGCGTGTGTGTCTAAAGGGTAATTTTCTTTCAGACATGCTCTGACAGTGCTCTAGTACAACACCCATGTGTGTTAAGAAAAGATATGACCAGTATAGAAAAAAAAATTGTCTTATATTATCATAGTTCATCCAACATGTCTCTAGTAATGGGAACCATATGATTTCAATAATATGAGATTCATTCCCATTTATATAAAATATGTGCAGTAAGTTTAGGCTGCTTTTTTTTTACTATGGTGATCTGCTTAATAAACCACATTTTCCACATACCTTTTTGTACGTGCAAAGTGTTAGTTTGGATGATATTCTTCTTCTTTCACAGGCTATGTCATTTCATAATGTAATATTGATGCCTATCGTGATGAGGGAACTTTGATGATTTTAATATCTCATTATCATTAATCATTTTAATGTAATTATGTAAAGATAAAGTCATTTCTAAATAAGGCCAGGTCATAGTGTTCATTTGTTTTAGGGTTGTTGTTTTTTTGGTAATTTAGGATATTTGCCAAATAAAAAACTCAACAAAACATCACACCATTTTAGAAAATGTCTTCTTTAGGACAGATGAACAACTATCCCCAAAACACACAAGATGGAAGTTGAAAACTAACATGTATTAAGTGCTATTAGCTCACTGACCATGAGGTCAATAAGTCACTGAGGCTGAACAGATTTTCCCACCATCACCAGAGTATAAATGGTGTTAAGCCTCCAAATACGTCTGGAGCCTCTGCTGTTCATTTGTGGAGCTCTCGCTGTTTATTATGGTGCAAAAAAAAAAAAAAAAAAAAAGAACACTTTGTCATGCAACTTACCCTCTGTTGGTCACTGTGGATTTCTTCAAGTGGACATAGCTGACTGGGAAAATGCCCTGCGGGCGGAGGAGGGAGCAGAGATGTTACAGAGAGTGACAGGATTACATTCTTAATTCTCCTGCATCACGCTCAAACATACAGCACTGTGTTATATTTATGTATCAGGCAGCGTCGCCCAAGTCGAACGCTACTGCTCCATCTCACGATTATGCCGGAAACAACACGAGGCAGAGGTGAAGACAAATTCAAGATCACACTTCCTTTATATTTATTTTGACAATTTCCTCTTTCCTGTGCGCTAATATCTGCTGCCACACAGAGAAAGAGATGACTTTGTTGATCTACTGTCTGCGTACGCGGGGCGGCCAAGTGGTGCCAACTGCCACCCTTGCAGTTCATCTTTCTAATCTGCCAGATGTGAAGAATTGGCCGGAGTGAGCACAACTAATTCTCTCAGCACAGAGGGAGTACGGGGGCGAACGGACGTGTGGGCAGCGGAGTGCATAACAAAATGGAGGGGTGTTAGTAGGAACTGTAAATAGCCGATGAGAGTAGAGAGAGGACAGCGTGTAGCCACTAACACCTACATTTCCCAGGGCTCGACGGCTTCTGTGCTTTCTTTAAAAACATTCCCGCTGCATCCCCGTAACGCCTTCGGCTGCTGGCGCTTTTCAGGTTTAAAGGCGAGTGTTTAAACATTAACAGAGGCCTTCATGCTCACAGCAGTATATCTGTCATCCGTGTTCCAGGTTGCGCTGCTGTTTGCATCGTGGATACGTGAAAAACGTACATGTTTGCTCTCCAACCTTGTGTCATCACCCTGCTCTGATACAGGTTACCCAGGCTGATATCAGAAACATTTCTTTTACTGAAGAATCAGTTGTATGAGAAGCAGATGTGTTATATATAATAACCAGTTGCTGCAGTGCAGTGTATTGATCTGTGTGAGCCGTGATGGCGCTGTAGCCCGGTTCTGCACCCACGGCCTTTTTCTCAGTAAGCGTTACGCCGAGGATCCGTTCATAATGTTATGGATGAGGCTTGTTGGTTGCTGGTTTTGGTAGGGTTTTGGTGTTGAGATTACTAATTGCACCATCTGCTGGCTGAACTCAAAAGCAAATTTGGATTTTTCCAACAAAAACAACACAGCAGTGCAGCATGCACTCACGACGAGGTGATCCCTGAAGTGCCTTTCTACATCCCAGAAGCAAATGATAAGGCATCATTCCAATGCATGTGAACACATCTCTGTACTCTCATGTACATCTGTACATGCCTTTATCAAAGAACCTCCAAAGATAAAGGGTCAGACGATTTCTATTTTTAGACGCCAAGGCTCTATTAAGTAAGTTAATCAATCATTAACATCTTTTTTGTCTAAACAAAGATATTTCCAGGATGCACATTGCATTATCGTTCATAAAAATGCTTCAATCTTTGATGAAGCCTTAATGTCGAGGTTGTTTTTTCACAGCATTACAGATGTTTGAATGATTTGGATAATGAAATGGTAAATTGTCTTTGTCTTGAATGCTGCTTGACCAACGGTTTATGTAGTTAATAGTCTGAAAATGCTGCAATATTCTGGTGCAAATACAAGGTAACAATCTTTTTGCTTGGAGATTCAAATACTGGGTGCAGTAATGTGTAGTAACGCATTGTTGTTCCTCCTAAATGAATGTAAATGCAGAATACTGTATGCAGCTTGTAGGAATCAACATAATGTCAAAGCATATTTGTGCTGCATGTGGTTATAATTACCTTGATTGAAGGTTTCTTGGTGGAAAAGCCTCTGTACCAACCTGTTGGAAGGTTTAAACCGTACATCAGTCACCATTACATACACAAGATATACATTATTTTCTCTCTTTATATGTCAGTGCCTCACTATGCCACAGCACGTGGTAATGTTACTCACGCTCGTACAGGTTAAAGTTGAGTACAGTACGATTTAAGATAATTGTACTTGAGTAACTTTATTTCCATTTTTTACTGCTATGTACATCTACTATACTACATTTTAGGAGATTGTTTTTTTTAACTGTTTACTTCATTAATATATTAGTTACTTTACAGAATATGGTTTATTACATTAAATATATTATCAGTATCTGTATCATACATATCATCATATATAGGTATAGGTTAACATTAGACACATATACAATTAAGTTATATAGTGTTCAAATAAGTTGTGCGTTAAAAAGGCTGCTTATATGTACATTACACATTAATAACTCAAATATCTAATATTCAAATAATTTATACATTCTTCTATGATAGATATAATACTCTAAACTGGGCCATTTTGCATAACAATTAGCAAAATCATCAACATTAATTATGTGTTTGATACTTAAAGTGCAGTACTTTTGTTTGGGTGTTAGTATGTAAAAAAGGTATAATTAGTACAAGATTACAGCGGTTTTCAGAAATATTCCTAGATCTGAACAAATACGATTAAATAAAGTAAAGCTTTATTATATATGAGTTTCAAAACCATCTGGCAGTAAAGATATTTTCTACTGGATCCTTTATTTGCCAAGAAATAGTCAATTTTAAATCCTGAAAAGGCTTAAATAACCTAAATAATATCATATATGATAATAGCATGTATAACTTGTCTCATACATATCTTATATCTGCAGTTAGTTTAGTTTATGGAAATTTGGCTGCTGTTACCTTCACTCTTCTCCAGAATCTGTACAGTTTCCCCAATCTCCAGGACCAGGGCCTGACATATTGGTGATCGGAAGTTGCAGATCACTGTTCAGAAGAAGAGGAACGGGAAACACAGAAATAAATCATGAGACGATGGTGCTGGTGGTCATTTGCCATAAGAAACTAACAGATTAAATGAAAGGTGAGGAGCTACGCTTGGTTTCGTTCTTGTGACCTCTGATGAAGCGAGGCGCGTCCCCTGCACTGCGTCTCTGCGCAGTTTTGACTTTTTGTAGCAGGGAAGTTGCTGCAGCTTTTCTAATAAGCTGTTTTAATGCACACATCTGAAACAAGGCGTTACATGGGAACCACTGCTTAAGCGAACAAGTAAACAAGCTCCCACCCTGAAGTGGGTAGTCATTTTAATAGGCAATTAATTCTTAAGCGGCCTGATTTTTTTTTTTGTGCAATGTTAAGTTAATTGAACTGTCTCCCAAAATAGAGCCCACACAAACTGCTAAGTAGTATGGCTAAACACTGCTTTATCATAAGACGGTATTAGCATAAATCTCCCGTGCCACCTGCTTTTTGCGGATTCACGCCGTCTTTGGCCATAAACGGAAGCATCTTGTGACTCAAACTCTAATTAGGGACATGATTATTCTTAAGGGAATAGATGTCACGGCGAAGGCCTTTCACAATAGGATTGCATCTGGAGCCTTTTGGTGGGGGTGGGGGGTGGGGGTTGCTCTTCATAGCCGGGCAGCACTGCGACACGCGGCACACGAGCCTCGGCGAAGACAAACTTGTTTGACAACGACGGCACTCCACCGACGGTTTTCAAAAACCCACAAACGGTGGCCCTGCGAGGAGAGTTTGGTGTGAATCATTATGCTAATGAACTAGCCAGGGGACCCGATGAGGGGGAGGAAGAGGAGGAGGAGGAGGAGGAGGGGTCTGGGAATCGGCTCTGTTCCCCCTCAGCGCTCGCTTCCTGTGCTGGGGTAACCATGGCAACAGATCATCTACAAACTGGAGGGCTTTCTTCACTGTAACCGCTGCCGGGATCTGGGCGTTTTTTAAAATGGCAAAGCTTATGGATGCGGCGTGGCACTGGAGTTCAAGTCAAGCTTATTGGGCATGAATTAGAGGGAGAGATGGATGGACTTAAAGAGGCTCCTTGTCACCTTTTCAGTCTGCCTCGGGCCCCTTTCCAGCCAGGGCTAAGTATTTCCTATTTGAGAGTTCCATTCTTTAATGCCCTCTATTTCATTTGAATTGCAAAAAGCCGCACTCACACCATTTGAGGAAAAAAGGAAAAAAAAAAAATCAGGAGAGGACACGTCAGAACAAGATGAGATTGTCATGTTCAAGAGAGACGTCCGCATCACGTGGGCTCGTGTTTTCACCTCCTCCTGCACAAAAAACCTCCTTCCATTGTGCCTAAAGCTGTGGTGCATTAGCATATCCTCAAAACACAAGCAAATACATTCCTCCTCAGAATTCAACATGTTGAACGTAGGCTGTTGGAAGGGCTGACGGGACAGGCAGTCAAACATGTTGGCAAAAGCAAACATTTCAACTCCGCAACAGTAAATCAGTCCAGACAGTCCCCCAGTTTAGTTGCATTCACAGTCCACGGAGCGTCTTATGGCCACTATTGTGTAACCAGCAACTCGCTGGTAGTTTGGAAGATACTTTTCCTTCTCGTCCAATTTTTGCCTGCAAAGAAAATCTAAACGGCCAGATTTTAATGTCGCTCATTCCAGATGGACTCAGATAATAAAAGAGATCTATTACCAAATTTCCAAGAAGGTTTTATATGTTTTGGGGTTTTTAGTTGAACATTTAAGGAGTGAAAAGTGAAAGCAAAGTAAAAACTAAACAAAAAAGCCACAAAACAAACGTACCACTGAGCCCAGGGCCTTGGGTGTCAACACATGACTCCAGCAAAGGTTCATAAAGCCGCAGTAAAGATATGACGCTAAGTATAAGTGCAACCTCTCTGCAACGTGACGGGAGGTCGGCTCCTTGAGTAATCGGGTTGTGACGTTCAGTCAAAGTCAAAACAAAGTGAACGCTGAACGCAACAAAAGGGGACGCGAAGCCTTTTCAGAAATAATTATTAGCATCAGCAAACGGATAAAGGACAAAAACAAGGCTGAATCATTCTTCCAACACCTACAAAAAAAAGCTGTGAGAATCTTTAAATGAGAGCGGCAGATTATTTTCCATCAAAATGTAAAGCGATATATGAACTTAAACACAGAGAACAAATCTCTTCTCGTGCTAATTTATTCCTTAGATATTCGCCAAACATTTTTACAGCCTGACAACAGTCTCTTAAGAATTCAGCTTTTCTGTATTGGCGTGATGAGAGAACAGAAGCTGGAGTTTGGTTTTTCTATATAAACACCTTGTAGCCACCCACAGCAGCTCTGGCATGAAAACAGTGTCAATATTCTTGGGTTTTTATTAATTCCAAATGATCTGATATTTCAGCCATCGCTCTGGTGCTGTGTGGCCTCGCACTCTTCACCTTCTTATTCAGAATCCTACACAGGGCACAGGATCATGCAGTGAGGTTCCAACGTCAGGGTTTAAAATAAGCATTAGACACAGCAAACACAAGACAAAACTGTCTAAATAAATAATTCTAAAAAGGTTTCTAATAATTATAGCGGTCTGCGTGAAAATAAATAACCCCCTTGCTCTTGTCGTGCCTTTATTTTCTAACTCGCTTCTCTTCACCAGCAGCCTTGTCACCCATGGTGCATAGGGATAAAAAAAATAATCTAAACAGAGTGGTTATGTCATGTGGGAACAAACACGGCGCATTGTTTGATAAAGGAAACACACGAGTTAACGCAAAACAAAAAAAGACACAACCTTACCTTTTTGACTGTCCCCTGCTGTGTTGCAGTGTGAGACGTTTATGTGATGATTGCAGCTAATGTGGTAATTCATAGCTCAAGTGTTAAGAGAGGGGTTGTAGCACTGCGCACTTTATATCTTTAAGAGGTTAGTCTTGTATCATGAGCAAAATATTTATGGTCTGCGATATTGGTGCACAGAAACCACTGATAACAGACTGTATGCAAAGTGTCCCCCAAAGTATGTTACCTACAATCTCTGTGGGATCTGTTTAAGCCTGTTTCTGTTTCCCGTCACTGCAGTTTGTTGTTTATCTGTTGTTTGCTCAAACATCAGACTCTTCACACTCAACATGTGAGCTGCAAGTTGCTGGAAAACAATGTTGTTCCTTTACAAATCAGAGAAGGTCATGCTAGTACCTAATATTATATGCCGCCATGTCTGCAAAAATGATTTCCTGCTCCATGTAATAAAACGAAACTTGAAACAGAGCATGTATAAGGCCTGATGACCTTCCCTTAGAATCAGTGAGACAAACACATACAGTAACTCACTGTACGATGGCCCACAGGGGAGAAATATTCTGCAGAAAAAAGGTGAGATGTCATCAAAAACCTGACAGCACAACAGTAAACACTATTATGGTTTATAAATTGCCTGCTGTTTTTTTTTTTGTTCCTCTCTTAACAACAGAGCATTAATGGTGCCGCTGTACTGAGGAACATTTTCATTAAAGAGGACACCTCATGCACTATGTGTTCATCTAAACCACGGTGCTAAAAATCAACTTAAGTTCCTGGGTTTTCTTAGTCCTTTTAGTTCCAGTCTCAGTCATGACTGGAAGCTGAACCTCTCACCGAGTGCATCCTTAAACCGCTCCAGTAATGCGATGTGAGCATGCACACCACGAAGGTCCTGCTTTACTGGCTTGAGTAGTCCTGTCCCAGATTTAGCGAAGTTAAAAATTACACAACACTCTTTAGGCTTCGCCCACTGAGTCATGTTGCTCTGCATGAGTTGAATCCACACCCACTTACTCAAACATATTACTGCTGAAGCTTTGCTAACCCAGGGATTTCTGCCGCAGAGGGAGAGCGGCATTTACCATATTTGATCCCAAATGCAATTTTGATGACATTATCATTAAAGCACTTGATGATGTGTAGGCCTATCACACCACATGTATTTATTAGATAAGGCACAGCACCAATGAATCGTGTGTTAAAAGACAAAAGGGAAGAATCCAGCACTGGTGATGAATCCAAGAAGTGCTCACCCAAATGCCAAAATGAAGCTGAGCAACTTTCCCCTGCAGATGGGATCAAGGGTTAAAACCATGGCTAAAAACACTAAGAAATCTCTCTAATCCCGCAGTCTCAGGACATTAGCTCTGTCATGAACACTTTTGATCCTAGAAATGTCCATTTCAGATAATGGTGGCCTAGTTTACTATTTCATGTGCTGCAACAGAAGTTTGTGTCTGAGCTGCTTCCATGTGGCCACATATAAAACCAGTGAATTCTCTCTTTGCTCGTCCAGCAGGCAGGTACATGGACACACTTTTGCCATCAGAGCTCTTTGCAATAAATGTGTAAAGAAATAATTTCAATATTAACCATAATAAATAAGAGAACCAATTTAAAAAAATTAAGGGAGACTGGACTGAGAAATTCTAAGTGAACTGACATGCACTGAATTATTCTGATGTTGATAATCTATTATCAATCATTACAAGATGTCTATAATAATAATAATTATTATTATTATTATTGGACTATATTTATCATGACCTGTTCACATATTTACTACTTTGTGGGAGTAAAACAAGTAATTACTAGATTAATCAGAGGTTAAAACAGTCATCAGACGCAGAGTGGACAGAGCAACACTTGTATGTCATCTGGGCATTTTTGCTGCTACTCTCAAAGTGATTTACTAACTAATATTATATCCCGCATAAACAACCGAGACCCAAATAATGAACAGGCAGCGAGTCTAAGAAAGACATTAACGTTTCATGAGGTGGTCTGCCACTGTTTCCTGTTTAAACTGAGCCCATTAAGATAACACTGGAGAAAAAGAGGAAAAAAAGGCCTGGCTGGCTGCTGACAGTCCAACAGCTTCTGTTCCGTATCATTGAGAGACAATTTACAGGCGACGACGTAATACCCAGAGAAGATAGTGAAATATGCAAAATGGTGCCACTAATAACGCATGTGAAGCAGGAGAAGAAACGACAACAGGTTTCATGATAACAGGTCAGCAGCTTGGGCTTCATTGAGTGGCGATGAGGAAATATTTAACCTATTTAAAACCTTGACCAGTGTCTTTTGAGCCCTGAGGAGGCACAGTATCTCAGTGTCTAGCCTACTGCACTATATAGATACCCTGGCTCTGCTCCGCCATATTTCAGCAGCGTGGACAGCGTCTTCTCCTGATTTCAGCACCACGGACAGCGTCATTTCCTTAATTCAGCTCAACGGACAGCGTCTTCCCCAAATTTCAGCACCCTGGACAGCGTCATTTCCTTAATTCTGCTCCTTCCCCACATTTTAGCACGGTGGACAGCTCCAGGTCAGTGCTGCGCCAAACTGTTGCTTTCCCTACAGAAAGCTACCTCCGCTCCACCTCGCTCTCATTAAATATTTTACACTTTAGAGGCAAAAAAGCAGCAACAACAACAAAGAAAAAGAACTGCAGTGATCCACTGATGGATGGACGGATGGATGGGTTGATGAACACACAAACGCAATATGAGATTAAAAACGCAGCCACTGGAAGTGCTGACATTATGGAGGAACTGCCATCAGGGCTTTAAGGCAGCAGTCTTCATCAAGAACGTGACACACGCGATACCTGTGAAACAAAGTGTACACGTGTGGGCGTGCATGCATGTGTGTGGGGGGGGTATCATGTATGAGAAGCCGAAGCCATGTATGTAACAAGCTGTAGAGCATCTGGATATGACTCATTCCCCCCTAATGAAAACCCTCCATAGTACAAGAGACACTTGTACTGTTGTGTGTGTGGGGCTCAGCAGTCGCTTAAAAAGCTGATCCATGGTGTTATTTCTGCTTTTTTCTAATGATTGTCCACAGCTTGCTTTGCCCTCCCCTCCTTTAAACATATTCTTCTCTTACTTCAGAAATGCTGATCAGGGCACTTAACCCCCCCCCCTTTTTCAGCTCTTCCTATGTGGTCAAAGTGCACACGTGCAGGGTGGACATGTGCTACAGTGCAGTCACTGGTTGCAGCAATGAGGCATTTTTTTCCCCTTCTTTCTTTCCATCCCCCTACCTACAGGTAGACTTCCAGCTCCACTCCAGTCTACACCTGTTGGAGGGACGCAGTCACGACGCCCCCTCGCGGCTTCCACACGAATCGCTGCCCTTCCACCCCCCCCTCCATCCCTTCCACCACCCCCTTCTCCATCCCCCCCTCCCTCCCTCCCTCCCTCCAGATAGGCTCATGAAAGGAAAAAGGCTAAAAATGCTACACATTGACGCATTTTATACATTACATTTCCCCAATAAGAAAATAATGGATAGAGAAGCGGCCATCGTTGAGAGTATACGAGGCTAATTTAAAGCGTCGCCTGCGGTTGTGCAGCTATAGACTGCGATAGCATCTTTAAGGTGGTGGGTTGTAGGCTGTATCATCCCACGCAATTTCTCTTTCTATGCAGTCACTGGCCGTGTATATATCAGCCATTAGAAGCGTGTGTGTGTGTGTGCGTGTGTGTTTTCCATTATAAACAGCATAACAACAGGCTATGCGGGATGTGAGAACCGGGTGTTCCTGGTGCAAAAACTGTCACTTTAAAAGGGAAAAAAACGCCGTATGACAAAAGTCAATTAAAAAGCTCGAAACCAAACGTCGCAGATTGACAGTAAATAAAAATAAAAAAAAATAAAGAAACAAAAAAAAGGTGCAGATTGACTCACCAACTCCGATTTTCTCCTCTTCCGTAGGTATCCACATATTTGGTTATTTCCCCTCGGGTACAGCAAGAAGAAGCCACATTATGTCGATATATATCGTGAGATGATGTTGCTATAATAAAAAAAAAAAGAAAAAAAAGGAAAGAAAAAGAAAAAAGGAGCTGAAGGCTATAAATGATGCTGGCTGCTCATTACATGGGACTACATGTCTCAACCGGGAATCGGTATCCTGACGTTTGTGTGTGCGAGAAAAAAAAAGAGGAGGGGGAGAGGGGGGAGGACCATCAATGCTTCAATATCTCCGCTTTATTATGTCCCGGTGTGTGTCTTCAGTCTGATGCAGTCTCCGTGTCCACCTAATGTAACGCGCGCACGCGCACACACGCAGAGGGGGGCGCACGCGCCGCACGCGCGCCGGTGAGCGGTTTTTCTGCGCTTCAACAAAAAAAAAAAGAAAACGGTGTTATTGCAGCAGCGTTTCACGTAAGAGCAGTTTCTTTTCCTCGAAGCTTATTTATTTCATCTCTCTCTCTCTCTCTCTCTCTCTTTCCCGCAGATCGAGTCCACACAGCTGATCCGCGCGGCGTCCAGGCGCTAATTAGTACAGTAGGTAATAGGTCGAGGTGCCGTCCGCGGGTCCGAATCCTGTCCAGCGAGTCGGCGCAGGAAAAACACGGAGAAAACTGCAATATACCATAAGCTGCGCCATCTTCACGGCCGTCACATGACTCGTTTTGTCAACACTGATGTGTCAAGCATTTGCAAATATATGCGCTCTCTGCCTTTCTCCTCTCTCTCTCTCTCTCTCTGCATGGCAGTTGCATCCATCACAAGCACAAACTGCGTTTTCTCCTGATATAGGACGCTGAATGCTGCCCGCCTGCCTCTTTTAACATATAAATATATATTTTTAATTTGATTTAATGTGTTGCTTCGGGGGCTGCTGGCCATAAAAGTAGCTGCATGTGGGGAAGCACCTCCTGGTTGAGTCATTTTTAAAAGAAAGTAGAGCCACTACCGGCGCTGCTTTGTCATAGTGCAGTCATGCTCCAACAGGCGAGATGCAACTAATTGCTGAACGACCAATTGAACCCTTTTTGGATCAGATTGATGGATTTGAAACCCTTTGGAACCCAAACCGCCCCCATATGGGCCCACAGCACCGAACCCACCAGCGGCTGAATCCCGGACAACGTTCAGCGTGGAAAAAAAAAAGTGTTTGTCTCTATTTAGTCAGCAGTGTGAATTCTGCTTAATCACAACCACTGTTCGTTTTGTCAAGATTATCTTATTTCATGACGTAGTTGGAACTATGACTAAAACAAAGAAGACGAAAATGTGACGAAATTAAATTTTTATGTAGGCGATTAAATTAAAAAAAAAACTTGTGAAAATACACCCTGAGGGAATTGAGACATTCTAGAAAACAAGAAAGTGAGGAGGAAAGTTAGGACATCGATGAAAACATGACTGACTCAAACAAAGACTTAAATGTGACTTTCACTTAATATATTAGTCATGAATGCACTAGTAACTAATACTAAATAATAATAAAAAAAAAAGAAATCCTGATCAAAATTAACACTGATCACAATTTCATGTCATAGACCAGTAATTCTCAAACCTAGAACTAAATTAGCCCCCCCCCCCCCCTATCAGATTTCTGCTTTTTCTTACAGAAAGTGTATGAAACCTAAGATCAAAAATAGTCATATTTTGCCAGTGCATTATGTATGGATGGAATAATATATATATATATATATAGTCCTCAGACCCCACTTTGAGAACCGCCGCCACAGATGAATGAACTGCAAGCCAAAAGGTGTGGACTGGAGTTGTGACTTGTTACTCGTGGAATAGATTATTTGTTCACACGTCTGCTGCAGACGCATTCTCCAACAGCTTTTGGCAGTAATTCGTCTGTTAAAAGTGATTCTGTTTGAATGTTGCTATCAACCACTATACCGAGGCCCTGCCCCCCAGATAAAGAATTACAGGCCCTGGAATTGTAATATTTGTAAGTTTCCCTAATGTCCTTAATCAGTTTTATTTACTGTAAAAATGCTATTTTCTAACCTAGTCTATATGCAGTTTTTTGAGCTTGCTCCACACTGCCAGGAAAACTATTCTGTTGGGAAAGAAGTTGGGAGCTCTTGTGTATTTGATTAATCACATTTTAAATATGAGTCAAGAAGGCAAATTGCCCTGTTATTGCTAAAACCCATCACTTCGGGGAATAAAAAAACACAGAGGGCATGTTCTCAGTGATAGCCATAGGCTTGTAATCAACAGAGATTGCACAGATGTGAGCAATTTAGAGGCAACAGTTTGTAAGTGGATTTAATTTGGATTGTAATGATGCGATGCAATTAATTTAAGTGTCTTGTGCGCAACAGTACCTACATATGGAAGGACGTCACACAATGTGTCATGAAGTGAGTCACTGTGGTCAGAATGGTCCGGGGAAAATGAACGTCAGCAACGTTTCAGCACCTGAGGGGGTTCTTTTTATGTTCAACAGGATTTCCTTCTATGTGTTCAGAACGGAACAAGACTTCACGCCACACGACGGCACAGACCGTAATCAGAAATCAACCCACAAACAAACGTGTGAAGAAATATTTCACTGTTAATGTTTTTTTTATCCCCCTTTGTAATGTATCTGCAGAGATTTTTCAACCTCCATTTGAACATTAGTCTTCAATGTGAAGGAAACACATTGAGTTGATGGTTTAAGCCAGATGAACATATTTGTCCCAAAAAAAAAAAAAAATCTCTGGCACAGCCTCACGGCCATTTCTCAACGCATGTCTGCTTGTTGTCGTCTTGTCCTACAGACAAGGCCATCACGACATGAGAAATAAAGAGCGATTTGGTGAATATTGAGCGTCCAGCGAGTTTGATGTAGTGTGGGAGGGAGGGCAGTATTCAGCGGGGTAATTTCTCTCCATCATAGCGACGCTGTGACTGACTCCCATCTGTCTATTACTTCAAGTGGAACACTGTGGGCGGTGTTCCAATCACAAACATAAAGCTGGAGGAGTGTGGGGCGTTTTATAAGCTAAATTTGCATCCCAGCTAATACATGCTTGAACAATTAAAAAATAAATAAACAAAAATATAATAAGTATACGTGCTGAAGAAAAAAAAAAGGTTTGACAGCTTTTCACTTGTTCGAATTGGGCAGAGATGGGGCTACATTCAGCTCTTGCTCTGCTGCAGCAGCACTGTTGAGGATGGCAAACGGGGGATCGCCTGATACAGTGAGAGCTGCTATCTGTTCCAACACTCACAAAGCCAGCAGACAATAAGAGGCAGCAGAGGAGGTAATAAGAACCATGTCCTAGCAACTCATCCATCACCTGCCTTCACACTCACACATTCTTATTCCTTTTACTCTCCTCAGGATCATAGATTGCATGTACGAATAATCGTCGTCGTCTGTGCACCAAACACACACACACACACGTACGTGCCTCTGCAGGCGCACATACACGCACGTGATATTTAATATTTATTTGATCCTTCTTAACATGGTTCTGGTGTCTATTTTAATGTGCTCCATTATTAACCATGGGGGAGGCCACGGGAAAATTTAACGGCAAATCCCTGCATGCGCAATTTAACAATCAAGAGACCGGAGTAATGTCACTTCATGGAAACTGTAACAGTCGTAAAGATGTGATTATTCACATGCGACAAATGTATAGTATACCTAATATATATTTAAACTAAGCTAGGGCTCATTCTTAATACAAATGTGGGTTGCTTCTTAGCTCCATATTTTGTCTCATTTGAAAGCAGCTTGGAAATCTGTAATCTCACTGCACACAGGGTGATCATTTAACAAAACCAGGTTTACTGATAATCAGATAAGGATTTTGCCTCACAACTGTGGTTCGTTGCTGATAGAATAAACATAAAGAAAAAGGTAAGTTGCCTTCAACATTCACAAAATAGGTTCCTTTAGGGAGATCACATGTGCCAACCACAATCATGTTATGGCACACCTGCTTTTATATGTGAAAAGCCCCACATGTAACTTCTAAATTGTCTAAAAATGTCCTATGTAAAAGTAGTTTGGTTTTTGTACTTACAATATCTCAAGTGTTTCCAACAATTTTCGAGTATACCTGCCCAAGATGTTGAATAGATTAGTGATCATCTTGATGAGTCGTTGTCGTGATAACATAAGCAGCAGCCTGGTTTGGAGCCCCAGAAGTCGTCTGTTCACTAAAAACCATTGGAGAAACAGAGATTTTTAACCTGAAACGGTTTTATAAAGGGTTTAGACACATCTCATCTGCTTTGGAGGGAGATATTTCTGCAACCAATTCAGCTCCTGGTGAAAAATTCCTGAAAGATAATCAATAAAGGAATCCTAACCAGGAGAAATCCACTGCAGAGCACCAGCTAAATAGAAAGACAATTCCCATGATCCCACAGTGATTTCCAATGCCAAATATTTTTTTGTAAATTATCATTTACATTATGTGCATTTAGGACATCCTTGCCAATTATATTAAAACTGCTGGTTTCAAACATCATTCACACGTGATTCAAAAAGAACACAAAACCAAAGTGGAAGTTTTATTTATAGGAAAAATACTTTTAGATACATAAAAGCTGTACATAAACCGTCTCAAGAAACTTAATGCTATAGTCTTTCTGCTATAGCCTCCTCATGGAAAAGAAAACTAGTAAATCAACTTGTAAAATGAATACATACAAGGCAAAAAATTGAGAAATTAAAATGTTTGTAATGCTTTCAGAAAGTGTGCAAGAGCTAGGCATTTGTATTCGCAATATTTAGTTTGAACCCATCTGGAAAAACAAAATCTTTTTTTTTTCTTTTTAAATAGTCATTCATTTCATTTTTTCCAATGTTTCTATCCAGATCAATTGAATGCCAAGGGTTGAAATTTACTGTATTGTTGGAACACCACGTCAGTCACTGTAATAAGTCCTTGTGCCCTTAGCTGAAATAAAATGTTAGCGGGGAACATGTTATCGACAGCCCTGCCACCTTTTTGAGAAACATCCCCCAAACCAACATTCTTTAACAGCTCATTGGAGGGGATGAAAAACACAAAAAGAGAGTGAAAACAGTCCTGTAAACGCCTCATTATGACATGTGCTGATACTGAGCAGGTGCATCAATCGGATTGTTACAGTGTTCACACCAGTTATGGTTTCCTCAACGATTCAAGAGAACACAACGGATTCAGTTTCTCTATTTTCGCAATGAAATCAGGAGACGATGTTCACGGATGGCACTGCTGTGTGGCATTTTGGTCATCAGTTTATGTTAAATTAAAACCTGACGGTGGGTTTGATGCTTGATGGACCATCGGCAACATTGTGCATTACATCAGCTGCCTAAATCGAGACCTTTCCTTTTTTTTTTTTTTTTTTGAGATTATTCCAGGAGGTCTTGCAAAGTCCAAGCGCAAGAAGGCATTGTATCCTTTGCAGCAGAGATGCAGACCCACAGCTCAGCAACATAAGCCTTTCCCCCTACAAAGACTAATCTGTGACCAAACAGAGGCTTACAAAATGAGTGAGTCAATATCAAATGGAGAGGCTCATTTTAAAGAGTCGTCAATATGGTAAAATATAAACCTTTTCTTCACTACATCTGCACACCGGCCATTTCACTCATCAAGCCCACTCACGTTTTATAAAACTATATCATATACAATCATTTTTGCCCACCATTGTTTAGTTGTCTTTATTTCTTTTTTTTTCGATCGCGGTTGGTCCTGTCACTCAGAGTCCCACAGTGTGCAGACACCTACTGTTTCGAACTGGCAGTGCTCCAAGTTATCTCCGACCTTATCTGCAGATATCATCCTCCCCCATCGCCTCCTGTTCTGCAGCTCAAATATCTATGAGGCAGAAGTCTTGACACGTTGTCCAGTTGCTTCGTCCCAGAAGCCGATCGCTGCTCACTCGTTCAAGGATAAGATGATGTCATCCTCAAGGTCAGAGTTGTCAGAGCTGTCTGTTAGTGTGAGAGACAAAAACAGATTCTGATGTGTGTAGATACAGACTTGATATTGCATATGTCAGTGAGTAAGGAGTAAAAATGCCAAAATGGCAGAAATGAGGCAGGTTTGGCACAATGTAAAATAGCTGTTGTTTTTTTTCCCCTTGTCTGATACTCTCTCTGTCATTCTTTCAACGCCTGGAACTCGCAGAGACAGCATTTTTGAATTCCCCTGACAAAGACAACATTGACCAGACAAGTGTGAAAATCTAGAAACTGGAATAAACATGAGCTTTGTATCCTCTACTGCCTAAAAATGACTTTAGAAGGCAAATGCAAGAAAGAGGTTATAAGATTAGTTAATGTCTAATCTACTTAGAATTAGAAGAAAAATACTAAAAATGTAAGCAGCAGCCAAACAGCTGGCAGCACAATGACATTTACAAAACGCAGATTTAATGTAATATTATTGAGTTCAGTGTATATATTAAGGGTTTTTTTTCCAGGCAGGGATATTTCATGTTGCGAGGAATGAGTAAATTGCAGGATTAATATCTGTGATGCCAATTTTCCTCCAAATGTTCACTAAAGAACTATCACCAAGGTACATTACATTACAGTTAAGGTTCTCTTTTCAAGCTAAACTCAGACAGTGGTTACCACCATTACTAGACAAAAGTTCTAAACAGGATTTTAATGTGCTGTCTGTTTACACTGGACGCTAAAAAGCTCTTTATTTTTAAGTGCTGTTGACACTATTTTCCCACAAAGCAATATAAAAGAGAAGTAGAAGCGCCAGGTCCATAATAAAGGTAATAGTGGAAGTATAACAGCTCTAGCAACATCTCAGAAAAAACTAATAATTTAACATATTTAAATAAACATTATTTTTTGCTCAGTGTTGCCAGTATATTCGCAGCTTGATTCCTCAGCAGATGCATTAGTTGGCTACTATGCAAGGTGCTGCAGCTGATCAGGTTCTAACTAAGAATCATCCACAGACACAAGGGAACAATTTGGGGTTCAGTAGTACCATGGACTGGAGGAGCCAGGAATTGAACCATAGATTAGTGAATGACTCACTCTACCGCTGAACCACACACTGTTCCCACTGTGTGTGAGAACAAGTAGCTTTTCCACTGTCCTTGCAACAGAAAATACTGTAACCATGGTAAATCTACACAACAAAATATAGCCTTAAGTTTTTTTAGGAAACAAAATTTTCATAGACCAACACTGACTAAAATGTGACAGCTTCTGTCAACAGATTAGGATTAAATTGAATATCGGATGTCAAAAACAAACACTGATCAGACATAGTAAAAATAAATACTATAAATACAGAAAAGAAAAATGGGGTAAGGAGTTATTGTATTTCCTGGCCTGAGAACTGCCATGCAAAGGTGAAGGTAAAATTTTAAAATCTGTATTTTATAAGGCTAATAATTAATTATATTTGAAAAACTTTCAAGGATTTGTAGACTCCCTAAATAAAGTTCAATTGAAGCAATATTTAAGGGTTTACCATTGTCTCCATCCAGATCAACATCGTCATTATCGGAGTCATCCTCATCATTGTCATCCTCGTCGTCGTCGTCCCCGACGTCAACGTCTTCCTCGAGCAGACGTGCCACTTCTTCATCGGAAGGAGAGAATTCATCATTCCCATCATCCTCCTCCTCATCGTCCTCATCTTCTCCACCGTTCTCGTTCTCTAGCTCTGTGATCAGGGGATCTGTGTCAACATCATCATCGGAGTCGTCATCGTCGTCATCGTCATCTTCCTCCTGATCATCGTCCTCCTGGTATAATAAAAAAGGTCATGATAACTTTGTTTTTTTGGATATTGTTATCCAAAATCCGAATATATACAAATAAAAGGAACTAAATTAGGACCTGATCCTCCTCATCTTCCTCCTCTTCTTCTGCAAGTCTCTGCCGGCCAACTTCATACAGCCTGCAGACTGTGTCAGTGTTGACAGAGTCTTGGTTCTATGTGACAGATTGAGGAGCGAAAGGAAATATTTATGAAAAAACACATTTTTTAAAATCTTTATCATATATATATATATATATATATATATATATATATATTTAAAAATCATCCCAAACACTGCATTTTGCAAGCCACAAGATGGTACCTCAATCACAGCTAGGTAGCAGTCTTTTGTATCTGTGCAAAGGTCGAAGATATTCCTCTTGACATCAATAGTGGCTGAGAGGAAAGCAAAAAGATGTCAGTGTACGCAAGTTGTAAGTTGCTTTACATAAGATGCCAAGTAATTACAATGGCAACATCGAGGAAACTTTGGTTTAACAGATTTAAAGGCAGGAAACCTTACCAATTGGTTTGTAGTCAGTGGCATTGAAGGTCCTGAACGATGAACCAAATGGACTTTTCATCTGCATCTCCATCATGTCGTCTTCGTCATCAGCCTGCAACATTGCTGCAAAAACAAAGAGCTACAGAATGAGGGGTAGAAGTTAAAAAAAAAAAAAAAAGTAAAAAAGACCTTCCTGGTTAGGAATGGTTCTGGCCCAGAAACAGCTCAAGGGTTTTTTGTACGAACGGACCATTACGGCACGCCCAAGCCTCTTCCTGTGAGGTGGTGTGAACCAGCTGGTTCTCTCTGTTGCCAGTCCAACACCAAGCCTTGTGCCCATATGGCTGTATGGCATCAAGCGTGCGCACACACACACACACACACACACCTCTGCAGGCTCCGTTCACACCTCTCTCCAAATACACACATGCTCACTTTGCGTGATAATTACAAGCCTTCCACTCCACACACCGTTCACACACTTGTACTAACTGTGGTGTGAGTTGTACTTGATGACCGACTCTACATTCCCCCCTTCATGCAGCAGATCCTCCATTTACCTCCGTAGATGACTGTGCCGTTGTTGTTGAAGACTATTCTGCACTGGTCCAGAGCAGGAACTGTGTGGAGCAGGTGGAAGGTCCGCAGATCCCACTGAAAATCAGACTAAGGACCATTACATTCTTTTTCATTTGTATCGACTAAATCTGCTGTGATTTTTATTACACAGCGATTAAAACTATCCCGAGGGTAGTAAAATCAATTTCTGGTGTTATAAATATTTAATGTTTCGCAGAGAAATAAAAGCTCAATAGTTATCCCATCATTGGGGCAACTACAAATTCAATCACCGCTACATTTGTTTTTTGTCCTGGTCACATTAGTGCAACATTCTGTTAAGGCAGGTGCCAAACATGCACTTTTTAAAACACAATTATGCAATTGGTATTTGCTGGTAGTTTTGCATAGAAAGACTTAATGAAGGTTCCTAAGATTCAGGAATGTTCTCTCATTGGTTTTTTTAAAAATTAAAAAAAATGGATTTTAAGAGTACCAAGACAATATGCTAGGTTTCATATGAATATCTGGAAGGACATTCTGTCACTTCTGAAAAGCCCTCAAATTACATATTTAGAGAATTTAAAGAGAAATTACTTTACTCTACATTGAAAGGAAAAAACAAACAACTTCCTTAAAAGCTTCCAAAACCAGTCCAGCTACCTGCTACTATACTCATACCGACCCACGTATTCAAGACCCAAGGATACAATTTCCGTGTTTATGATGACCTCCAGGCTGTTGGGGTGGAACACACCGCTGATGTTCATGTTGAACTTGTCAAACTTGTGGATGGCCTGCGCCGTGCGCACGTCCCACAGCACGCCGTCATTCAGGACCAGGTCGTCCGTGGGGTTGAAGGTGGCGCAGTTCCTCTTGTAGTTGTTGGCCAGGTCTGGGTTGTTTAGCGTCAGGGTTACCTGACCTGTTTGGATGTCATAAATCTGGAGAAGAGAAGAGTTGAAGTATTTACCGTTTTCTTCAACGCATGGGTAAATTGTTTCTGTATCAAAAATATCATAGTATGGTAAGAAAATGCTGATATACATACACGTGCTATGTTTTCCTTCGTCCCTATGACACGATCTTGTGATAGCTTACTGAACTCCACATAATGGTCGCCCAGAAAGGAGTTCCTGAAGACAAGAGTAAAATTTGGACATTTGATTGAGAATAGGGCCATTTTGAGTATAAAAGTGCAGTGGTAGAGTTTAAACCTCATAATTGCTTAAAGACATCGGAGAACTCTGAATCAATTGGCCCAGTCCCAGTATTGCCTTTGTACTACTGTGGATGAATGAAGCCAAGTGCTTGCATTCCATGCACTGAAGACTGCAGCCCTCAGACTGTTAACGTGCATAATTTAACAACATGTCTCTTTTGAGGCATAAAGCTGCTGTACCACTGGGAAGAGGAGACCACATACATGAGGCAGTGGGATCACAGGCAGTCAAGTCCTGAATGAAAATGTTGATCCATTTTATTTACAAAAATGCATTTTCTATCATCGACCCAGGAGCTGATAAAAAAAATCTGAGTTTGTTCTTTTGTTGAAAGATCACTTACTTCATCATGAACACTGATTTCATGCCCCACAGTGCAGACAGAGGGTAACTCCAGGAGGCTGATGTTAAAAGCAGGGAGCCATCCTAAAAAGTAAAATATGACAGTTTATTGTCTTACAGCAATAAAAGAGGAGCCTGTTCTCATATTGTTGAGATATATATAGCTATATATATGTAGCTTTCTCAAATGACCCTTGAGGGCTCCAGGTGAGTGATGGCTGAGCTATGGCAGCTGTAGCTGGCTTCCTCCTGGCCTGTGAACACATTGTAAAGTTTGAGCTGCCCTGTGCACGTCCCGAGCATCAGGAACCGCTCACGCGCTGAGAAGGCACAACACATGAATCCACTCTCATCCTCATCAGCCTCCCTGAATACAGATATAGGACGGAACCTGGGGAATGGGAAAACATACATGTTGATGTAGGATGGTCAATGATTTCAGTCAACATTTAACACAACATAAAGTTTGGATTCTAACCGGCTGAAGATGAGGTGTCTGTCAAAGCAGCCTCCATCTACTCCCCCGTATTTTGGATATATAACTCTTCGTGTGTGCCTGGATGTGAAGTTGGTGGGTGCTTGGCGTCTCTGTTTGGGCTCTGGGCATTGATGGGGGGTGAAGAGAGAGAAAGGCGGGCATGTGGCGACAGGGTTTTTACAGCGTGCATGCTGCTCCCTCAGGTACTCTGTGATGATGCTGTCTAATGCAGGGGGCGAGGGCAGGTGTCTGTCAAACTGCTTCTTCATTGCAGGACTCTGGCTGAAGGCGCCGTGATCAGACTTCTGCCTCAGCACCCGGGGTTTCTTGCAGCTCACTGTGCTGCACCCTGTTTGCCGCTCGCGAGAGAAGACGATCCGGCCGATCAGCGGCGAGCCGTTGCTACCGTGGGGCACGGACGTGGAGGGGAAAGCTGTAGAAGATGACCCGGCGGGTTGCGATGTAGAAGGCCGTGTCTGTGGATGGTTTGATCCCGGGGTGGTAGAATGGGAGGGATGGTTGCCGAGTCTCGACCCAACACCGTTGGCCAGCCGTGGGGTGCGGGGCAGAGTGGCGACAGGGGAGGCAGTGGGAGGGGGAGCGACGGGAGGGAAAGCAGAAGATGAATGTGAAGAAAGAGACAGGGACGCCATTGGGAGTTCTGCCTCTTTGGTGAGTGTGGTGGCCGTGTCATGGAGGCCTTTGGCCACCAGGTGGTTCCTTATAAGCAACAGGAGCTCTTTTTCAGGGAAGGCAATCCTGGACTGAGCGACCACGCTGGCCCTCTGCAGCCACGCTAGAGACACATCCGTACCGATCAACAGGGGCTTCCCAGAGATCCTTTCTATCAGCTCCGCCGCAAACTTACAGAACTTGACGTGTTCACTGCGTTTGTCCTGGAGCACAGGCTCCTTCATGAGCTGCTGGATGTGTCCACTGCTGAACAAAGGCAGCTTGCTGATGATCTGCCTGACGGAGCTGGAGCGAGATAGACCCACCAGAGCCTTACAGGCCAGAGCTCGGATCTGATCTGCATCTGTAATGGGCATCTTCACCGTGAGCAGGGAGAGCAGCACCTAGGGGACAGATTCAGAATTCAATTTTTTTTTAAATGGCCAAAAACTTTGAGAAAAGATTCAAAAAGGCTGCCAACTAAGTGAATTGATCCAGTAATGCGGTGATAAGGGTTGAACTAATTTTCTAAATACTGAGGAAAGTTGCTTCAGTGCCTTCTTTGCTCCCTGTTACCTTCGTAAAGACAAAATCTTTTTCAAAAGAACATGAACATCACACAATTCTTTGCTCAGGCAGAACATAAATTGAAACAATGGCACTTCTAAATTAGTGGATTTTACTTCTCAACCTAACAAATTTTTGACTTGGCGTGATATTTATAGAACCAACAAATAAATAAATTAGATGTTGTATTGTTTGTCTCATGTTTAGATCATTAGTCCAAGTTTGTTGGAGGCATGTTTATTGTCTTTTCCTGAATTATAAAGCGTGAAGTTAGTCAGACTGTTATAATAGATGAGTTGATGCCACAACATTGTTCTCTCACAGCCTGGAAATTAACTTACATGCCAAAGTGTCCTTGAATGTTACACTGGATCCAAAATCTCCTGATATGCAGCTCAATACCTTCCAGTGGAGTTTGTCTTATTTGTTTATAAATGTTTTGTGTGTGGTTGAATGTCATGCTTTAAAAATCTGTTCTCTGGAGAAAAGGCTTTATATAAATAGATGCATTTACTATTGGCCACTCAACAGTTGAACACTGCAGCACTTAAGAGTCTCTGTTATGATGCACTGGCACAACGTCAGACTCCATGTTTTATATATATGACCAAATACCTTGCAGTCGCCATTTGTCAATGCCATTAAAGGAATGTACAGGCGTAAACATACAAATCACAAGGCTTTGGGGACAGCTTTAATTTAACTCTACCTTGATGCCATTGTTGGACTGCACTACATTCCACATCTTAGTGAGCACACTCTCAGTGGCTTTGGTTTGCTGGGGCAGGCGACGGCGGGGAGTGCCTGCGATGAACTTGCCGATGCTGGACATGCGTTTGTCTGGAGCGCAGACGCAGTTGATGATGACCTGCAGAGCCGATTTCTGAATCTCGGCATCATTCACAAACACCTCTCCTTCTGCAACCGCCAGGACTATACTCATTCCTGAGAGAATTAAAAAAAAAAAAAAAAAAAAAAAAGGGGGTAAATGAAAGACCTTGCACAAAATATACTTAAGATGTGCAATCTCTTACCAGAGCAAGGCAGATGTTTTAGGAAATACACAAAAATTAAGATAATGCAATTAAATGTTTTTTTTTTTTTTTTACATTCTATTGTTCTGAGGCCTATATGATTTTAATTTTACTGTACAATATTTCCAAAAAGCAGTCAAATGCACAATTTGATGTTTGCAAAACTTCTAGAGCAGTGTACCTCTTAAGGTTTAAAATTATATTCAATTTTAAATATGTGATCAGAGAGGGCTTCCTTGAAATAGGTTCCCTTTCATCTCTGCTCAGTACCAGACTCTCATCGAGATGAAATGAAAGTGCACATAAAATGGGTACATAAATAAACAGTGTCTTCTGTGTTTTACTGTCATTCATGGTCAGCCCAAATTCTGCTCTCTTTCTCTGCTCTGTTTCACAGAGGGAGGGGCAGAGCCTTCCGTTGTGTCGGATAAAACCTGGTCACTGTCTCTAAATGACAGCAACAGGGTGCAGCTCTATGATTAAAGCACTGGAGCTATGATATAAAGTCCCCTCCCTCTAACATTTCAGCAACATGGTAATTTCTGCACCAATTTCTACACATGTTGGAATTATTCATAATAATTAATCATTGTCTCTTCTGTTGCAGCCAGAATCTCATCTACTTTAACCTCAGACAAAATTCAGTTTTAGGTTGAAGACATGATTGAATTTTCCAACGATGAATGTATACAAACTGAAAACTGTGACCACAAAACCGCTAACTGAACAGAACTGTGGATTTCGGGAACCATCCCAACTATATGCTATAAAAAAACAAAAGTATTCAGTATGGCTGTTTATCGACTGACACAACGCTTGGAGGCCAGAAAACTTTTTTGAGGCATTCCTGACAGGTAATATTTTGTTAGAGGATCTTGGCTGAAATAGCATCACACTGAGATAACCTACCAACACTGGAAACAGTGGACCCTCCCTCGTCAAGCACAGCAACAGCCTCAGACAACAGCAGCTGAGTCTTTGGAACAACTGTGAGGATACTCAAGATATCGAGGGCATACCGCACTGTGTCACTCCTGCATGAGAGGAAACATCACACTCACATACTCACATTGTTCAACATCTCAGGTTTGAAACAGTTAAAACAAGTAAGAAGGTGAACGGTTTATTAGGAGCAATTCTGTTGTCAGTACCTGCCATAGTATGTCCTCCAGTCACAGGCAATGGAAATGAGCTGCAAGAGGAGCTGGACACAAGACAGTTTATGGAAGACCTCCGCTGGTTCCCAGTACAGTCGGACTGGACCGTACTCTATCAGAAACTCCATCATTTCAACAACCTGCTCACGGCTGTAGCTGACCGCCTGAGGCACGAGACAAGAAAGCAAACAATAACTACTAAAACCTAAACATCATTAATACATCTCATTTATGGCTAATGCATAAACAATGACTACACATAAAAACTATAATTCACTGTCCTCTCTATACCTTGTAGTAGGGCTGGGAGTGAATGGGGGCACCCCCCTCTGTGCGCTGCAGGGATTGCTTCACCTGCTCCACCTTTATTGCCAGATGGGCCTCAAAGTACCTGCGCAGAGCCATGCAGGTGTGCTTGGCTGTCTGCCTGCTGGAGAAAATCTCATCATCACTCAGCAGTGCTCCCTGGTCTTCGGGGTTCAGGATCTCTAATGTGCTAATCTGAAAGTAGTTATATCATACATTAGTGAGCATTCAGCATCTTCTATGATAGGTTGTGATATTTCATTGGCAGCTCGGTATTTCAGTTTTTTAACAAATGTATTTTCTATGAAAGACACCGATGGTTACATAATTACTGTGTGAATCAATGTCAGGAGATTTGCTGGTTTGTCCTACCAGATTGACAAGACGTCTGAGCCCATCCTGCTTGTCGAAAAGATCCAAGACGGCTCGGAAAGAAAAGGAAATGGAGAAGAACATGGTGGCGTGGCAGCAGCCGGATGCATGCGAGCACTCCAGCAGCCACAGCGTGTAACCAACCACATCTGACAGGATGGAGTGAGGCAGCATGCATACCTTTAGAGACAAGAGGACAATAGCCAGATGAAATTCTGTACTACATGACACATTTATATAGTATGTCACCTTCTTGTCTTGTCTATATCAAATGCACTTAAAATTGCAAGAAGATTGCATTAGGTAAATTGTGTTACTGATTTCACTGTGTATATTTGCAATTTGTCTGTCTTTCTGTACCCTTTCCATGGCGTCCTGGTTATAGGCAAGGTAGTAGAGGCACAAGGATACTCCAGTAGCAGACATGGATGGTCTGGGGATTTCCAGCAACTTCTGAACTCCTCCATGAGCCACAAACTCCGCAGCAAACTTCTTGTGCAGCAGCAGAGAAGCGAGGTACTGTGAGAGGCAGTGGAAGAAGTGGAATTAGTCTAAAAATTTGAATTTGTGATTTGGTGGAGCATGGAGGAGCTGGAATATGCCAAGTACGGGGAAGTAGTGTTACCTTGAGAGCCTCAAACGTGAGCTGCACATCATTGGTCTGCTTTAGATCCATATAATGCATGAGCAGCTCACGGGCTCCCATCTGCATGAACACTGCCAAGAGCTGCAGGTAGACAGAAGGAATAAAAAAATATATACAACATGACAATTTGCTTTACTATGAACCCTCTAAATGGGTAGTTTATGTTAAGTTATGGTTCAACATCCATTAGAAATGCCTGCTTCTTTGTAGTATTCCTCTATAAACTCAAAATGCAAGCAGAAACAATCTTTTACTAGCATTAAAAGGGAATTATTTATTTGATCATAATTAATGAAGGCTGACATCTGCTGGTAAGTCTGTGAAAAGACAAGAGAAACAAATACATTGCATGCAGGCGATAAACAAGGTAGCCCCTAAACGCACTGCACATTTTATGATACAATGCGTAGGTTGATGGTAATGGACTAACCTCCTGATATTCCCCCAGAGGTGTGAGATACTGCAGGATGAGTCTCTGCTCAATCTCTGGGGTCAGAGGATACAAGTGGTAGTTGTTGCCAATCACCCAGGGGCTCATCTCAGACCAGCTGCTGTTGGAAAGCTCGTTGAAGTTCCTCTCTGGCTCTGGCAAGGAGAAGTTTAGCTTCTGTTTTGAGGTTCTGCCACCCTCCCTCTCTGCCCTCCTTTTTAGGTAGCTGCTACCCTCAGACATGCCTTGGTATAGTAGTGAACTTGGGGCTGACATGGGCTTCATCATGGTTTTAACAGCCGAGTTGGTACGGCTGCTTGTCTTGTGTGGGGAATTGAGACGGAACGAAAGCTCGTTTTCAGGCTCAATGGTCGAGAAGGGAATTTGGCCATCGTCCTCTGGCCCCGCCCCCTCCATTTCAGCCCCATTTCTGCCTGGTGTGAAGGGCTTTTCCTCAAAACAACCATCAACAGTCTCCTCATCCAATGTTAACAGAGGCTCGCTCAAAGTCTTTCTAGGGCTGGGACGTTTGATTTCCCTTTTGTTCTCAGCATCCTTATCCTGAAGCTCGCGCAACCGATGCAGCATCAAAGGCACCTGTCAAAGTCAAGCATAAAAAACAAGTTGCTGGACTTTTGCTACTTCACACTACCTACTGTGCCAAATGATGACGAAGAACTGCTAATAGCTTGTCGATCACAAGGTACTTTTACATATTTCATTAATATAAATTGACATTCTAAACAGCAGCATCACATACTGACCAAAACAGAGTTTTCCTCCCTGTAGTTGGCTGCTATGTCCTGGTTTTCCATGGCTCCCGCCAACAAGCCTGTGGCATAGATTCTGAGGGGCTGCTCGGCCTCCTGAGCCCACTTAAACAGCCTTTCAACAATCCCCTCCTGAGAATAACAAACAAAAATGACCACAATGTGTAAAAATTATAAACAAAATATTTTTTTTAACAAAAAAAAGATACAATACAATTTTAATTTTTGTTAAAAAATAAAATAGTGTTTTTTAAATGCGTTTCAAATATCACCTTCCCTAACATTTAACACAAATAGTTCGGAAGGAATCCATATCCATAATTTAGATCTATCAATAACCTCCATTTTCTAGTAAACCAAAAACACTAACTTAAAAATGAAAAAAGGCGCAGGTACCCTTGAGTCTTGATTTACAGCTGACTGGTGCGCAAAAGGGTTTGGAAAAAAACAAATCGGTTTTCACAGGGTTGGGGTCAAAATAAAACTTAAACTTGCAGGCTGAACTTTAACTCTACAAAGAAAAAAAAGGCTGATTAATGGGACTTAAGATCAGTGAGAACGTTGCTGTACTCAAAGTAAAAAATTTAAAAGTGTTTTTAATATTGCCTCATAACTGCTGACTTTATTTATGCCAGCATGTATAATATCACCAGCAGAGGGCGTTCCTACACAGTCAGGTGTCCATATGAACAGGTTTTGCTTACTGTAATCATTCCTCCTGTTCATACTTGTTATTAGAAAATCCCAAAATGTTTAAGTAAAATGACTGTAACACAAACAACTGAATCTTCGAATTAGCTTCTTATAAACTTTTTAATATGTCTTTGCAGGAGGAGGGCTTTTGATTTTTGAATCCATCAGTTACATTGAAAATACATCAGGAACAGATTTTTAATGGCGTATATGGACAGGACTGATTATGGTGTGAAAAACTGATGTGTCAATGTGTATTTGTGCACCTGACTTTTGGAAAAACATTGAACATATCATTAAATCCCAAACAGTTCTCTTACAGGTTACCATAAAAGCTTATATAAATGAAAGCTGTTTCTGTTGGAAGAGAACATAGAATAAACCAAATGCTGTCCAGAAATGAAGTCAGATATAACATACCTTTTCCTGAAAGACCACAGCTGTCTCCAGCCCAGGCATGATGTTCTGAAGCAGGCGACAAGCTGCTGCATTGAGAGAAAATTCTCTGCTGGTCATCACATAGCTATTCACCAGCTACGAAGGAAAGACAGGAAAAAAAATACACTCTCACTCAGATACTAAAAATGGCCCTGTCTATTTTATGACAAGTCTTCATCAGTGCATCGATTTGTACCGTGTTCATGAAGTCATCATTCTTGAAAAGGATTTTAAGCAGGTGTCCCAACACACATTCAGGATCAGCCCTTCCTAGTGGTGAAGAAGGAAATGTTAAAAAGACACAAAACTCTCAAATCTCCAATAGTCATTTATTTTTCGTACCAGGATGTCGATCATCAAAAGGGTCCGGATCTGCTTTGTGGTACTCCTCTGTCTCCTTCTCAACGAGCTCTGAGATTCTGAAAAGTACAGCAAATCAACATGTTGCACTCTTTCTCGCTCATACGAAAATGTAAATCGACAAAATGAACCGCTACTTACTTGGTGATGATGTTAACCAGCTCCTGTGTGCTGCCTTCCTGGTCCCTCTCCCACTGTTCCAGTAGAGCAGTCAGCTCTGCCTTGGAGTCCACACTGGCAGATGCTGATGCCATAACGCTGCCTGTCAGAGTCCAGGCACTTTCAATTAATCTGTCATTATTCATGCCTTTTGTACATGCAATTTCTCATTCATCAGCTAAGGTAAAGAGGACAATGACGGAAAGTGTGTTGCAACATGTTGTAACCTAAAATAATTAAAAGTCAACATAAAACACCACATCACAGGAAAGCATGACTCGACTGGTAGTGATCATACTAGCTATTAAAATCAATGTGATGCAAAAATGCATTTAAAACTGTATTTAAAACTGATGTTGAAAAGATTGTTGCCCTTTTTTTAGCATCAAACTGCTTCCGTTTTTCAGCGTTTCTCTGTTGAGCAGTACTGAAGGTTAAAAAAAAATTAAGAAAAAAAAAAGAGGAACACTGGCACTTGGCAGGTTGAAAGACATCTGCTTTTTTTTGAGTGATTTGGATTTGGTTGGCTGAAGTTAGAGATAAAATGTATACATTTTCACACAGAATAACTAGGATTCTGAGCATGATTTCAAGCATTTAATGAATGGATCTTCTAATTTTCAATAAGGACATGGGGAGTGATTATTGGGGGAACAATTTCACTGTTCATAAAGCCTTTTTTTTAAACAGCAACCAAAACGACATGAAATAGCAGGTAAACACAGTTTCATGTAAAAGACATTTAGTGTAGCAGAGTCTTCGCAGTGAGCCAACATTCACAATAGCATCATTCTGTTTGATTTGAATGGAATCCTAATTAGTAAAATTATGTGTTCACCCATTAAAATATTATGAACCAGTTAAGTATTGATACATTACTTAGAATAGCCTCATTCATTTGGAACGCTACAGAGGACCAAACCAGAACGTCTGGTGCAGAATGTTGTGACTTAAGTCAACAAAAAACACGAGCACAACAGAGAGGAGAGAAGGGCGACTTCAGTTCAACAGTCAGGAAACACATTTCATTAAAGGTCGAGACAACACGGACCCGCACCGCCGCCTCTCAGCCGCCGTCTGCAGGTGCAGCAACTGTCACTGCACGAGACACTGTTCCGTCAGTTGGTTAAAGTTGCAGCTTTAAATCGAAGTATCACGGGCAACGTTTCCGTTTGAAAGGAAATGCCGCTTTTGCTCCAACACATTCGTTAATAGCCAATACGTACAGTACTGAATTGTACCAAGCAGCTCTGCCTGTTGCGGTGTTTGGTTAGCTACACTGTGGCTAAACAAGGAAGCTAAGCTATTTAGGTCGCTGGCGAAACTGTCCAAACAGCCAATAACAGCTTACTGTAAACCCGTGCTGTCCAAACATGTACGGTCTAGGGTGTCGGATACAAACCGCACTTTAAAACCACCGGAGCCTGCCCGTACATGTAACCAAGCGGTTAGCCGTTAGCTAGCCGCATCACAGGTAAACCTGGCTAGTTAGCTAGCATGCTAACTTTACCTCGTTGTTCCGCTCAATTCTTCTTTGGTTTTGCCAAATCCGCCACAGACTGAATCCGCTGATATCTGCCCAGACCCGACTGTTGCTATAGCGACAGTCCAGTTGTCGGTGACCGCCTCACAGTCAAACCCTGATCTGTTTTATTGTAGCTTTGTGTTGACGGTTTATTATCATTATGGCGAACACGTTCCATACGTCATTTCACGAGCGACTGACTGTCCCCCTTTAGTGACGAAACAGATTTCGCAAAACATTGTGAAGCACCATTTATTCATGGGGGAATATTACAAAGCAGTTATTCAAATATCTTGCAAATCCATACATTTCTATTACATTTCGAAAAGTAGCATTGTTGAAAAATAGAATATTAAGTAACAAATAGTTAAGGCGATAGAAAATATACCGTGGCGATAGAATAGTAAACTAAATTAAGTAACCTTAATCCTGATATGGTATCATGCAAACCTCTAAACAGGAAAATTACTATAAAAACACTATTGCTTTTACACAGTTTTACACTTTAATTTTCTTTCCTCATCAATATATTTATGAAAAGCATCAATTACAACATGTGTGATATTAAGGAAACAACACAAAACAATTAGGCGTCATACTAAAATTAAGTAAACAAAATATTTTCATTTTTAAATTTTTGATACAGTCAGCATGGTAAACAGTGCAATCCCATAATTTAGGACACTTTGATATGCATTATCAATAATAGCCCTTTAGTTGAGAAAAAGTGATAAAATTGTACATTCCATCCCTTTATACCTTTTTCAATGCCTCATCATGGAGCATGTTGCTGCTACTAAAGCTGAGGTTCATAGTTGTCAGTAAAGGCCTGCTGCACAGCTGGGTCTCACGTGCCATATTTGCAACCTCCAAACATATATTGTATCCTTTTGAATGTATGATTTGCAATACCAAAAAAAAAGTTGATAACAAACAGATCAGGTGCAAATACATATTTGATCAAACATGTAGCAGTGCTGAAAAAAAGTATATATTCAGTAACACATTTTCCTAGTGATAATTAAAAAATGACTGCTGTCAGAGAAGTGCAAGAGGAAAGGATTCATCAGTCATACAGTCTTGCAGTGGGTTCATAGGTTAAATGCGTCAGTTTAACTCACAAAAAAACTTTTTTCCACATTGATTAGAAAAACTGATATGTGATACAAACTCGCTCATTTGAATATCCAGTGGCCTGGGTGAGGACAAACTTTCATACATAACTGACGCAATCACATTATAGTACAGCAACAAGTAGCAGGATAGCTATCTGCATTCACCTTGAACTCATTCCCATAAACAAAATAAATGTGGGAACTCCCTTTCCATGTGTAGGTCACCCTGGTGACAGGGATCAGCTCAATTGTTTGACGCTGGAGACAAAGAAAAAAATATACGCATGTTACAAAAATCCAATGATACATCCCAGCTCACAGAGGGGAAAGAGCAAGCAGCACAACCCAGATGTAAAAAGGTAAAGACAGTTTATTATAACTTAAATAGGGAAAAGCCATACAATCGTGCAAAAACCCAGGCCTTTAACACATAAACAGTTCAATACATTGTCAACACATTTGTTAATAAATCAAAGTATTTGATTATAAATAACATAGGTGCTCCGTTACCTGTTGAAGAATGCGTGATGTCTGGGAGTACTTTCCTTGGTGCTCATTGACAAGACGCTGTGCAGCTTGCATCACTGATGGGTCTGGGAAGCCCATCACTGGGTAAACCTGTACAGGGTCATCCCACACATATTTATTAGGGTTGATTCATCACCACCATTTAAATGAAATTCAATCTTGGTTGATGGATCAAGAATAAAACACCTGTGTTTTGTTTTTTGTTTAGTTTTTTTGTAAAAGAAACACATTTATGACCCATGATTACAGGATCACTGTGTCTAGTCGATGGTAAAACCAACAGCAGCTTCAGCACTTTGTCATTGTCACAGTACAGCATAGACCACCGTCACCCAGTATGCTGTGAGACCTCTCACTGCTGTGCGGTCGTCCAAGTTTTCATAACAGTGATGAATGGCCTAGGGCGAGTATAAAGGCCCAGACTCCATCCCACTCCCCTGAACCCCACAACACATTAATGCAAATCCACCCAATGTCAGTACAAAACTCAGCATCAGGCCAGGGGGTCATCCAGTATCCATGACCAGCCCAGTACTTGACCCTACACCCTGGACCATAAATCAATAATTGTTATCATGAATCGCCATACTGGTAGTTGCAAGATATGCAAGCCCAATTTTTTATCCTTACAAAGGGCAGTGATTGGAAAAACAAAAGCGATGCATCCCTGAAGCAATCTCTCTCCTTGGCAGCCAGAGAGAATAATGTGGCTTGCACGGTAGCAGGAGCAGGTTCAGGGAACAGGTGATGCAAAAGGTACACATTTCAGCACAGGAAGAGGAGGGCCTCTACCCCCAAAAGATGAGATTAGGATACTTCTAATTCCTGGTAGTCCAAGATAACAGCCCATGAAGAAAATAGGGTGTATCCTATAAAGAGGGAGACTAATGAATTAGCCAGTATGTATCAGGGAAAATCAAATCCATTGGAAATCAATGCGACACACAAGTGATGAAAATGCAAACATTGATTCACATGCATGAGAGACTGGATGTTTGGAAAACAAATGAGAAACAAATTAAAACAAGAAAAGAAAAGTCAATATCCCCCTTTATCTTCTTCTCCACAGGAGAAAGAGAAAGGGATGGGAAACTCCTCAGACAAAATAGGATACCTTTAAAATAATATAATACATCACATACAAATATGACATACTAAATAAGATGGCACAAAGGAGTACTATAGAAACTGTAAGAGGAAGCATTAGGGCACCATTAGGTACCACCAGGTCAACAAGTACTCCACCCCTGGACTGATGGAAAAGGGGGTCATTGGGCCAAGTAGATGCAGAGTGCTACTCTGCAGAAGCTGAAGCCCACATTTGCATAGCTAAAACAGAGGCAAGAAACAACCTTTTCTGAATTTCCCTCCCTCCAAAAACATATTTTATAACAATAATAGAAGCCATCCATGGAGGACTCACCGTAGCAGTACACCTCAAAAATGCATCGGACAAACAACAATGAAAATGGTCACATAATCTTGCACAAAAAAAGAGCTAAAATTCCTCGTTCAACATCACAATGCAGAGCATTTATAACAAAAGGCTGTGAAAGTGAGTAATAATCGTTTACCATGTACTGAGAGTCTCTGAAAAGCTCCTTGCCAGACACCTTGCTCAGGTTATCCAACTTAAGTCCACTAGATTGCTCCACAACATAGTCATCACAGTTGTTGGTCCTACAGAATTAGATAAAAAAAACATCTCAATCTATTTCATTACCAACAGATGTGTGCTGTTAAATAATGATGATAGTAAACAATGTTGAGGAAACTGCACCATTTCACAGTGAGGTTGATGTAGACCAGAAGCTGTTGCTTTCCATGACATGTGGGGCATTGCTTGGATCCTTGCCCGTGACAGTGGCTGCAACTGTAACAGAACAATATTGACTTTCAGTAACTTTAAAGTAAAGCATTGACTGCAGTGTTTAAAATTTGAACTTAATTCTTAATTCTGAATTCTAATAGCCACATTAAGATAATTATAAAGTCAGCCGAATATCACCTGAAGAATATATTAACGGGATTATGTAGGATTTGGACACATTTTGCGTTCATCTTGAGTTAATTTCACTCCAGTAATATTGCCTTTACACATCTATCTATAAAAAGAAGTCAAACAAGCTAAAACAGAGCGTTGCTGCACCACTCTTCACTAAGACCAGAATTGCTTCACATCAAGATTTTTGCATTGGCTTCCTGTTCCTGTCAAAGAATCTATTTTAAAACAAGGTTTGAAAGGTTTAGGACTAAAATGCATTTCTGATCTGCCTCTATACGAATCATCCAGACCTTTCTGGTCATCTGTGCCCTGTCTGCTTTCTGTTCGGATTCAAAACTGAACAAGAAGTTTAGTTTTTAGACAACTTCAGGTCTAATGCTACTTCCAGTTTTAATTCAAAGCTGAGAACCTTTCTTTTTGCCACAAGCTTTTATTAAATGAAATATGAAATCAGTACCCTAAATCACTGCAACTTCTTCTCCTAAAATCTGTCATTTTATATCATTTTTCTATTTAAAGGGAAGTTAACTAATTTTCAACCATGTTTCTATCCATCCAAATTTAGGATATAAAGTGTTTAATGTTTTCTGTGTCACGGATTCAAAATCACTTGGTCTTTCTGGAACCAAACAAGTGTGTAATAGTGCCTTTAAATGTTGGTTTTCCCCAAACTCTCCACTGTGGTGGGGGTGCTCTGAGCCACAGCATTCAGCCCTTACACAACAGAATTTGCCAGTCATTTCTCAATTTTACTACAGAGAGTTGATGGTCAAGTTTTAATTATCCATCATATTAAAAGTGGCAAATTTTACTTTTGACTCTTTCATTTTATTTTACATCTTTTATATAAATTTTATTTAAGGTACTTTAAACTTCCTTCTCGTTGAAATGTGCTGTATGAATAAACTTGCCTTCCCTATAATAAAAAAACACATACTTTTCCCTCCCCCTCCCACTGCAGTGGTGGCATCGATCTTCTCCATGGCGATAACCAGATCCATTGCACACCCAACAAACTTTCTGATAGGAACCAGAAAACAAAGCATGTGATCAGATGACTCTCACTAAAGGTCCCGAATCCACCTTTCAATGAGGCCTGTGGAAATGACTTACATTACCAGCACCAGCACAGTCTTTGCAAGGTTTTCGCCCCATTCCGATACAAACATGGCAGGTCTGTGGATTAAATACTTTCATCAGGTCAAATCACTAAACCCGAGAATGGTATTTTTTCCCCTTTATTAACATGTTTTATGTGATGCAGTGTTGTGTAATATTTTACCTTCATAGAAGAGGTGTAGGGAACCTTGAAAACCTGAGTGCTATCCAAGAAGAAGTTTGAAGATTTAGCGGGAATGTCCCATGGCCCAGGAGGAGATTGGGCATATGCATCCACTGCTTGGCCTGATTCACACAAAACATCATATTAGATTATAATTGAATAGCTGATTGACAGCAGAAGCAGATTTAAAACAATTTCCCCAGGTTCTAAGAAGATGTAGAAAGTAATAGCAACACACCATGGTATGGCTCATGACTCCATTCTGTAGATCTTGATTCAGTAAAGGTTTCCAAGCGATACTAAAATAAAAGTATGGATGGAGAAGTCGACAAAGATTAGTGGTTTTCTTGCACCAGTGATTAAATAGTAATTTTTTTTAGTATATCGACACAGAGAGATTTCTTCCTTCTACCCTGTATGTATTGAAGGCCTCCATGTTGGTGATCACACCATCCTTTGCTGGTGCTGAACTGTAGCAGCACTTGCTGGAGGCATACAGGGCAAATGCATCCCGGGCAGTATCTTCACTTATAGATGGAATGCTGTAAGCAGTGAAGTAATAGGATTGCATTAGGTCATGCAGGAGGAAGTGAAATGTGCAATAAGCTTGCACAATTTCTGAAAACCAAAAAGGATCTTGGGAAATATTCCCCATATCCATATTAGTTACTTTGAAAAAAAAGGTGATTGTTTGAGCCTTACTTCCAATCTGGTTGTTGAGGTCCAGGTTGAGGCTGAGGAACTGGATATGCAGGAGGGGGAAGAAATCCACCTACAGCAGATGTTGGAACTTAATTTATTTTTGGTGTTGTTTACCATTGCCGTTATGTGAGTGTATTGTGATGGCCATTCTGCCAAAGACACTGTCAGTGGGAGTCAGCCCTGCATACTGCACCTCCTCCTCCTGCGATTGTTCCTTCATAGCCAGGCATGCTGTCAAACATGCTGGCCGGCGGAGCGCTGGGGCCCTGAGACACATCTCCGGGTGGGGCGAACAAGGCTGAAGCAAACAAGAAAAACCAGTTCAGTAAAAAAAAAAAATGCATCCAGAATTTTAAATGTTAAAATCCTGTGACAGTTTCATACAAGGAAACATCCCTAAAATGGGTAGCCTTTAAGAAACAAGCAGTTAGAGACTCTTCCTACATGTTGCCTAACCATTTTAGAAAATGCAGATGAAATCTTTGGTTGTGTGACATGTTTCCACATGAGAACAGCCTACACAAGACAGGTAAGTGGGTGACTTACCTTGCCCCTCCATGTGATTAGTTATTATATTTCCTGGGATAGTTTTACAGCTACACTGAAGACTAACAGGAAGGGTTTAATCCTCTATTAAACACTGCCAACTCCTCTGCAAACTCGCTGCATTCACAACAGGTCGGAGAGAAGCACGTTACCCTCTGACGTCACTGGGGTGTGTTCTTAAGGCTTTCAATACAGAAGCGTGAAATATTAAAAGTTGTAGGTGTACATACACATGTAATTATATCAGGTCTTACCAGCTCCCCTGGTTGTCGCCGGATTATAGCCCGGATTGGCTATTCCGTAATTTGTGCCCGGGTAACTGGAAGTCACGGAAAACGAAAGTTAAGGCCAAATCGGGAAAAAATGTGCGTTATATTTTATTTCTGGAGTGAAATAAACGACCACGTTAAGCGAAACTCACCTCATAATAGGTTGTTTCTCCATTTAAACCTCGGCGAAGCGAACAACAACACTAAGATATAAGGTAAACACCACCAAAAGGCGTAAAATGCGATTCAATCACGTACACAGCAAATCAATTATCATGTGACCAAAACGACCACCTCCGCTTCAGGGTTTAAAGTCTGTAAAGATGAAGGAAGTGCGCACAAATTTAAGAGGCAGCGATCCGCCATGCAGCAGAGAATAGGTAAAACATAACAACTTAGTTACTACTAATGAAAAATAATAACACAGCAGTAAGTTTTACACTGTGTCACGCAAAGTTTTCTCCTTCCCTCACTTCGTCACTTTGAACATGCGTGGCTATAACAGAAAACTGTGTCATAACAATATAATAATGAAATAAAAATAACAAAAAAGGTAAACTTATAATTTGTCGATACAGGACAAAAGGGTACAATCACTATAAAATAAATAGGCATGCAAAAATAAATCAATAGAAATATATAGTATTTAACTTGGATAGACTTTAGAACGATATTTCTGTATACTACAGGACCCATAATCCTTTGCACGACTCACGGAAGTCCTTTTTCTTTCCTTCCGCCGTAGCTGAAGTCCCTTTTCGGATTTGCTTAGGCGGGTGAGTCTACACAATCTATATGAATCCACATATTTTAAGACATTATATGACCATCCTGATGCGTATTATCAATAATAGTCGTTCAATCCACATGTGCTTGCTAAAATTGGCCATTTATTCCCTTTGTACTTTCTGTGATGTGTCGTGGAGAGGTGCCGCTGCTAAAGCTGCGCTCTCCCTGTGAGGTGAAGTGAGGTTTGTAGTGTTCAGTAAAGGCCTGCTGCACTACGTGTTTTACAGATAAACGATGTGGAATAACGTCAAAAAGTCCACCTTTGACTAAAAGTCAACTCTGTATTACAGTAGTCTACGTGTTGGAGCAGGATCCTGGACTACATTGACTTCACGGAGGCTAACGTTAGCTAGCTTATGTTGGTCAACACGTTTACGTTGTAGATTACGCCACAGAAAAAGTTACCTGGGTCATCGCAGGTTCATTGAGATGTTTAAATGTAGCAGCGATTTAACGTAGAATAAAATACTTGTAATGGCTTAAACTTTTAATGTTGTTGCCGATGTTTGTAGTGCCCCACCTAGCAAAATGCTAAGTCCTTGTACTATGAGGCACGTTGTAGTGTGCTGTCATACTTAAGCTTACGATCATGCAAAGATGGTTCTAAACATTATTCTTATTGTCCTGTGTTTCTGTCCTCAGTCACCATGGCAGCCCTCAGACCCCTCACAAAGCCCAAAATTGTCAAAAAGAGAACTAAGAAGTTCATTCGCCACCAGTCTGATCGATATGTGAAGATTGCGGTAAGAGTCTGTATGAAAACGATGCACAGTCAATTTGTTTTACTGCAACATGCACATTGGTGAAACCTCCTTTTCCATTTTTCTCAACAGAAAAACTGGCGTAAACCCAGAGGTATTGACAACAGGGTCCGCAGGCGGTTCAAGGGTCAGATGCTGATGCCCAACATCGGTTATGGTAGCAACAAAAAGACCAAGTACATGCTGCCATCTGGCTTCAAGAAGTTCCTGGTGCACAACATCAAGGAGCTCGAGGTCCTCATGATGAGCAACAAGTAAGTTGTATACATATGTTATAAGTAGGAGCATTTTGATTGTGGTTTTAAAAGAAGGGAGAACTTCACATCTACAAAGTAAAAGGTGAAATCATAGAGGAAGCTTGCTATGCTTCATGGGGAAGATATTAAGCTTTAACAAAGCTTAGTTCCCATTCAGGAAAGTTGGAACTTTCCTGAATGGGAACCCAAACATAGTTTTCTTTTCCTAGTAATAACGACGATGCTGGCTAAAAGGTCTCACCACATTGTTTTTATTTATTTTTTTACCAATATGTCTGTAGTACGCTGCATTGGGAATATAATTGACATATATGCACTCATGCATTTTTGACTGGAGTTGATACAAATCAAACTCTGGCCCAAGTACTACAGTTTGATGGGCATTCTGCCACAGACACTGTCAGTGGGAGTAAGCCCTGCATACTGCACCTCCTCCTCCTGCGATTGTTCCTTCACAGTGAATACTACAGTGAGGCAATTTAATCAGGAAATTGATTATGAATAACAGAAAGCTGGGGTAGGGTGAGCAGGCAGCTGATGACTTGATTTTATTCCTATTTCCATGGATTCAGCCTTGATTCCACTTAAGAGTTGGATGGATGTTTTTGAAAAAAATATTGGTTGTAGCTATATGCTGAAAGAACTCAACAGCATGTTAGGAGGAATACTGCATTTTTGATATTTAATTTAAAAGTTGTGAACTTTTCAATCGAACCAATGTTCTTGGCTCCTTAACCAGCTCTTTTCAACCGTTTATGCTTGCTACTCTCACATACTTTGTACTGTCACAACACTTCAAGTGACGACATAAATTGATTAAGGACAATATCTGTGTTAATAATCAGCAATAAGATTTAAAAAGAAACAAGCTCCTGACACAATATTGATTTTATTTCAAAGGCTTTTTTCTCTAATATCCTAATTGAAAGTCAATGGTGTCAAGGTTTTACCATTTGAATGCAGTAAAGCTAAACCAAATGAGATCTTGTTAAAAAAACAAAAAAGTAAAAAAAAAAACTGAAATCCTGCTCACTGAATTTCTTTGTGAACTTGTTTAAGTCATTAATTTACTTCTATTGATCTTAGATATAAATGTAGATTTTTGTTTGACATTTCCTGTATGTTTGTAAAGCAGTCATTGCAAAATATAGTTGAGAACAAGTTTCACATAGAGGCTAACATACCCTTCATAATTTTTTTTTAATGTGTAAAAAGGTATATCACAAGAGTACATTGTATATGATCTGTGGGGGGAAAATAATCTTTGCTGTTTGCAGTTTTATTAATTATTAGAAATCTCATTTAGATTTCAAAAATGATCATTTATTAGCAATTCTGACAGCAGATCAAACAGGTTTGGGTTTTTATTAAATGAATCCTAAGAAAACAATTTTTGTAATGTAATCATTCACAGGCTCATTTTGAAGGGGCAGTGGTTCAGACCATAGCCATATGCTGAGAATAGGAAGAGCTTCATAAAATAAAATAACTGCTTTCTTTGGAGTGTTAATACATGTAACTGGGTTCCTTTATAGGAATGTTTTTGAAACACTGAAAATAGTGTTTTTTTCTAATGAAGAAAATTTGTGATTCAGACCAGGATTGTTCCAGCACTATGTTCAAATATTTAAATATGTACAAATTTCCCTTCTCCTAATCTAGGAGTGATTGTCTAAAATTAAAAAATCCTCCCACAGCTACAATAAATTGCATAAAATAGTGTACCACGTGACACCAAAGCTACTAATAGTTGAGCTAATTTTACAAGGTGACTAATTTCTCCCTCCCTCTGTGCAGGACTCACTGTGCTGAGATCGCCCACAACGTCTCCTCCAAGAACAGGAAGTTGATCGTGGAGAGGGCAGCTCAGCTGGCCATCAAGATCACCAACCCCAACGCCAGGCTCAGGAGCGAGGAGAACGAATAAACTGGTTATTAAAAATAAACAATTTAAAAAGGAAACCGGACTATTGGATTATTTTCATGCACTAATTGTTTTAAAATGTTTTTTACACAGAAACCCATTTATGTTAGAAAATGGTTTACCACACAGTTAAAACAAAGAGTGTTTCCAATTTTAGATTTAATTTGATGCACAAATATTGAGAATTGTCCCAAGGACCCAATTCTAGATGAAATAATTAGATGTCGATACTACTACCAAATGTTCCTGCATCCCTAATGAGCAACACCACCATTAGGTTAATGGGTTTATGACTGTCATAAATTGATATGGTTACTGGTGGCAAAAGACTTAATTTAGAATAAATCTGAACTGGTTGTTTGACCAGGAAGTTAAAATGGGTGGTTCATTGGGGCGTAATACTCAGCTATTTTTACACATTGCTGGCAGCAAAATAGTGAAGGGAAGGCCCCCACATGAGTTGGCGTTTATGCTGATGGCTACAGAACTGGTTGTGTTCTCCTTTGGGTTCATAGGGCTATTCCTCACTTCCTTCCAGATGACTGGATACTGGAGCTGAATAAGAAGCAAGATGCCTGAAGAAGCGCGATGAACTATTATAAATGAACAAGGCCACATAACTTTGTATAAACACTTCTCCTTCCCAGACGTTATCTTGTGTGGCCTTTAAAAATATTTTTCACAGTTTGTATGGCTTTATGTCGTAAAAACAGTCATCTGTTCTTTAAAGCATCTCAACTATTGGGGGAAATCGCTCCGAGGTCTGCCCAAAAAAGCACCAAATACTCGTATTTAAAGTATTGAAACACTAGAAATAATTAGTGCTGAGTGTTAACTGCAAAGATGATCATACAAGTTAAACGTATCAATACCGGGTCCCACTCCAAGTCTAATTGTTTTCCTTTTTTTAACTAATCCACACACAAATGGTTAAAAAGCTTCAAGTTATTATGTGATGATCCTTCATGAGTACACAAAAGATCATTGTTGACATGATTAGACTGAATAAACATTCTGTCATTCTAATGACAGTTTGGCAGCATTAAATCAGTAACTAGAAATTTGTTGCACTTTGATTATAGGATGTTAGAGCAAACTTTCTATTTTCTTAAAATCCATGTGCAGGACCAAAGATTTTGTGTATGTTTATCTATAAAAAACTTTACAAGCTTTAACTACATAACAACATCAAAGCACTTTAGTCAAACACAACATAATCAGGCCTTGAATAGTTAGTGAGTATGATCAATTCATGGGTTTGTTCTGCAAATGAGACTGAAAAAGAAAGAATATTAAAAATAAAACAAATAAGGTAAAAAAATATGCTGCAGATGCACATATATCTAACTGTAGTGGCTTGTATGGATCAGTATCCTACACTCCTCACAGTATAACTTCTTTAAACCCTTCCTGACTGATAAATGATGATCATACTGATAGGGTTTTTTTTTTTTTTAGACTGAGCACTTTTTTAACACGAGTCCAGACAGGACATTAGACAACAGTTTTAACTGGATGAGTGGTGCTAACTATGACTTGTAAACTGACCTTAATGTGTAAATTTGATTTAGTGCCCCTTTAAATATCATACTGTATAAGATTACACTAAAGTAAGCCAAGAGTGGCCAGTTCAGTCTTCTCCGAGCATACCAGCAAGTGTAGATAGGCCTAAATCATTAGCGGACATGCTTACGCACTAATAACTTGCTTTATCAGTGGATTAGACCAACAGTCTCTCCTTGAAATGGTCAGCTCAGATTATATATTGTTTTGCAATGTTAAAAAGGCAGCTCCCTGCAGAGAAAGTTTCCATTGCATTCTGGCAGGCAAGCTGTGCCCCACAGCCCTGCGCCCTCTGCCATCTGTTCCAGTAAAACTGACATTGCCAGATACATACCATTTATTTAGACCGTCAGCTTGTGTCTGTTTGGATGTGGAAGTGAGTTAACCTGGACGGTTGGAAAGAAGCACACACGCACAGCGTCGGATCTAAATTATTTCCTCTTTTTTTAAAAAAAGAAAAAAGACCTGCACGTGCTTTTGGAGTGGCTTGAAAATGCCACCTTAGGGGACTGGACGCCCTCCAGAGAGGGAGGAGAACATGGGAACAGCAGGACACACGTAGACTCGCGACGTCTACAAGGTGGTGACAGTGTCAGGGAGAGAACAGGATCCCTTTTTTCCTTTGTCACCTGTCAGAAAATGAACATGTCAACGAGGGTAGTGTTCGGGAAGGCGCGCCTCACTCCCCAGCAGCTCTCCTTCGCCTTCCCTCAGACAGAGTCCCTGAGGAAAGGCAGCAGGTCTGCAGGAGGAAAGAGGAGAATGTTCTCTTTTTCTCTCAGATGTCGACTGGGCATCATCAGAGGGAGAAGCAAAGGTAAATTCCTATAGGATATATATATACAGTATTTTATTATGTAGCATCTTCAGTAGTGTAAACAAGATATGTAACACTGTGAAATTTCACCTATTTGCCATCTTATCTTGAGAAGTAAGTGCGTAAACAGGTTTGACTTTGACAAGTCTATCAAGTCATTCCCCTTACTGCCACTAAATTAGGAACAACTTCACTTAAAGGAATAAGTAAGTAGTAGTGATGTAAACATGTTGGTGTGTCTGCAGCATTTTTTTTTGACTAGTCGCAGGGCCTTTGACTGACCTTAAAAGTGAACGCTGACGAAAGTGACTCATGCTCGTCACACACTGATCCGAGCTGGCTGACAAGTGAATTAGTCATTTTGCTTTTCATATCTTTGGATGCAGCTGGGTCCTACCACCACAGGGTGGCAGTGTGGTCGGCTTGCTGGCTGAGCCGGATGAGATTCAGGCCCTGATGCACATTGTTTGTGTAAAAAGTAACTTATTTTATTTTCTAAAGGGCTCTTTTTACCAATGATGACTTTATAGTGATATCCTCTTAATACTCTGGGTTTGGGTCTTTCTAAAACTACATCTCTTTGCTTCTTCTTTTTTTTGCTTTTTCCAAGGGTTAAGCGTTCCCAGCCTCTATTTTTATGCCAAAAAAGCCTCTATTTTTTGCTTTCTTAACCTAATCATTTCATTATCACTCACTACATCATTAAAGTTGATTCTCCTCTTGAGAAAATGTCAGAGTGTTTTTTTATTCATATCCTAAGCAAAACATTTGCCACCCTGTTCCCTGAGTTTTGTCCCTTATCAGTCTAGCACACTGCTCCCTCTCCCGATTCTCTTTATTCTGCTGGAAATTAATTAGTCTCGCTCTGAAAGACCGCGCTCGCTCACATTGTAAATGGGGTATTAAGGACAAAAGTCTCTGAGGAAATTATCTACACCGAGGAGTATTTTGTCCACTGGAACAGCTGACTAATTAGGCTGCACGCACCAGCGGGTAGAAGCAGGCAAATGTTTGTTTGTAGTCGTTGCACATCTGTAAAATAGTCAATTGTGGTATGAATTTGTGAAGGAGCTGCTGTGTGGTCCCACTCCACCACACCTCCTTTAAAATCTCAGGGACCACAACAGTTTGTCTGGAAAATAAAAGAGGTGGGCGAGTCCCCCCCCCCGGTGAAGCTGGAGGAAGTAGTGAGGGGTGAAGGAAGGGCGTCACGGACCATGTGTGCATGACAAATGGTCAGACAGGTGTGGCAGGGCTCCCAGTGTGTGTTGGCTGTGGAGGGACCTGGGATTAGCTGGGGGGCACGCTCGAGACGTCAGACTTTACAGACAAACGCGTTTAATTTTAACCCACTCAATCATTTCACGTCTACAATCCGATGAGAAGCGGGATCTGCCGCCACGGCCCCTGACTCGACAACTGCACGGCGTCTTTATGAATAATGTTTCTCGACAGCATCTAACACAGCCAGCTGCTCTGCACAGGAATCTTGCATATGTGTTAGTCATTATGTGCTCATGTGTCTCTCTCTACGTCTGTGTGTCTATGTGTGCGTGTCTGTGTTTGAGAGCAAGAGAGAGAGATAATAGCATTGTGTAGATACAAGCCATATAAAATTGGTGCAGCCTGTGAAAAAAAAAAAAAACGTGACTGCCGCTTGTATCCTGACATTGTGTGGAGCTAAATCTGACAAAGAGTGTGCAGGTGGTGTTAATTGTGCAGAGAGTAGAGTGTGTGGAGTGCATGTGTGTGCAGTTTTGCTGTGTCTAATCTCTGTGTGGGTGGGTGGGTTTGAGGATGTGCATATGAAGGGTGTTTGACTTGGTGGGAAATGGATAAAAAGGGAGAGAGAGAGAGAGAGATGAAGAGTGCATGTGTGTCTGTCTATGTGTGTGTGTGTGTGTGTGTGTAGGGGGGAGGGAGTGACTATCGTGTGTGCCTGCCTCACTGAACCCCTCTGGCAGAGGGAGAGAGAGAGAGAGAGAGAGAGAGAGAGCAAACACACTCACTCCCGCTCTGTATGGGAGAGAAGGGTTATGTGTGAGCTCATGTGAGTGTATAAAATAGGGAATGAGAAATCCTCTGGAAAAAAGGACGAAAGATTAGCTAAAAAAGCAGAGCCACAGCAAGATGGCAAGAGAAGGACGCGAACATGTGATTTTCCTGCTTTGGATTTTATAGAAAAACAGAGCTTAGTAAATTAATATTTTCGATGGTAAAGAAGATAAGATTTTTTTTGTCTCTCAAGTTTGGATAGAAGGGACTATCTAAAGGTTCAGCCCTCTGGAGCTTCACTGGGTTTTACAAACAGGGATAAAAAGGTCAGGGAATGCTGGAGTTAGGGCAAAAAGGAATGGAGATATGAAGATGGTGTTTTATCCGAGTGGGTGAGACTCTTTTCCTCAGGTGGAACGTCAGTTCTCGGCCCAGTACTCAAAGATCAGCGAGGTTACGTCCCGAGGGTGCCCGCGCTGACTTAACCACAGCCATGCTGTGTGGTCTGAGGAGAGACACCAAGAACAGCATTGGTAAGACACGTTGATGTGTAGAGTCACGGGGGGGTCAACGTGTGTGAGTGCTGTAGCGGAGGTTTCTGGGCAGGGTCACTGATCACCTGGATCATTTACTAACCTGTAAAGGGCTGCTTTGTGTCATGCATGTGTAGTTTCTCTGAGGGACAAGTCCCTTGTCATTGTGATCATCGTTCATTAACCCTGAACACAAATGAAGGTGCAGTTCTCACAGTGCATCATGTGTTATTGCAGTGATTGATGGCGAGAGACTTCACCATCGGTGGGCTCTGCATACCATCCTGCCATGTGTAATTGGGGCAGATATAGCACCGTAAACTGGGTCTGGCGGGCCCCGGTGTATAAATAAAGTTTTGCATCTGAAAATAGCATTGTGATTTCATTGCCATTGTCAGCGCTGCCCCTGTGTTTAACCTACATTCTGATTGGCTATGCCATGTCACGGACGGCGTTTGGCGGCCCGGATCAAACAAGGAGTTCATTAACTCGCTGCATGTTTGTGTTGGGAATTTCGTTTTAGTCAGTTTATGCTTCCAGGAGCTTCACATGCCGCTCTACTGGCGTCCTTGAGCCGACAACAAGCGATCAACAGAAAAGAGCTGAGGTTGTTTTTCTCCTCCTGCAGTTGCCTAATTGTTGAGGCTGTTTGTTAATCAGCTGCGTCCTGATCCTAATTGTGGCCGTTAGGGTAAGTGATGTTATTTTAAGCTGGAGGAGGATGGTGGTGTGGTGGTGCTCTAGTGTTGTGTGACGTGCAGCGCGTAACCCAGAGCTAATGTTGCCTTTTGACTGCAATGACAGCTGCTGGACTACCGGGGCCCTCAGGAGCCCACGTGGTTACGAGGCTTTTTGCCCAACCTAAGATGTGTTTGTGATGTGTCACTCACTTTGTGTGTGTGTGTGTGTGTGTTTGTGCTTTGGAGCTATACTGTACAGAATATTAGTGCAAGGACGTGTATGAAAAATACCATATTATGCAAATGAGTACTCCGACTGTACGTCGCTTTAATCTGTAAACCCTCAAGTATGACTTAGGCAGCTGTGAGCAAAAAGGCGGCCGAGTTCTCATCTTCAATCCTGGTGTCCGGGGCCTGCCTAAAGATTTCAGGACAGAGAAGGTTTCCACAAAGGTTCCATGCCTGTCAGCTGTCCAAAGGCTTCACCCTCAGTTGGGCAGATGTGGAAACTTGATGTGGACAGAGAGGAGGCAGTGGGTTTTAAGCCCTCCAAGCACTCGCTTCCCTTCAAGTTCAGTCGTAGCAAATCAGCACAGATAAAAGAACAATACATGCTGAAAGTGAACTGTGAACTGAAATGTCAATTTTCTTCTCAGCTTGATACACCCTCAGTCCTGTTAATTCTTTTGTGGTGACCGAACTAATTTCTAACCTGTGGTGCACACGGAAGTACAGCAGATCCTGCTTTCATCGACCTTTATTGGTTTACAGCTTAGAGTTTGGCTCACAGGCTAAACTGTGTCAGAAAGGAAGTTAGTAATCAATGTGTGTGTGTGTGTGTATGTGTGTGTGTGTGTGTGTGTGTGTGTGTGTACGGTGCAGCATCAAAGTGTCCGTTAAAGACTTTAGATTGTAAAAACACAAAATAATTTCATGATATTGTAAGTATTTTTAAAGCTGCAACATATTAAATCAATCATTATTGTAATACTATTGTGATGTTTTAAGTCATTCTTTAAAAAAAAAGTGGACAATTTCTGTGGTTGTAGCTTCCTAATTGTAAACATTTTCTGTTTCCCTGTAGAAAAAAAACATTTGATAATCATCTTAGTGTTTTTGAAAATGACGTTTTATAAAGCCCAGGCAACAATTCGGTTGATCACAGTGCTAAAATAATCATTAAATGTAGCCCAATGTACAAAGTCATTTAAAAGTTCCCTATCATACTCTTTTCACTGGGGTTTATTTGTAGATATTTCCCTTTTTATCATTGTATCTCTATTATTATCTATATTTCTAACTCTATTTACCTCTGTTTGGCTAATTTGGATGGGCGTGTATAGGCAGTGACTGTATAGTTGTGACATCACATCTGCAATATTTCCTTTTAAGTTTGATGCCCACGGCATAAAGCACTAACAGAGCCCCCCTCCTCTCTTAAAAAAAGAGGGCTTGTTGAAGCTCGTCTTGAATTTCGTAATATAGTGTTCAATCACCGGACCGGACACGTGAAAAGGTAATCCGCGGTGGAAAGGATTAGAGAAGTGTCAAGTCGGTTTCCTCATTGCTGAGACTGCTGACACCATCTGAGGTTCAGATGGCCGGCAGTGGCTCTGCTAATCTAGAAGGCCCAGCGCTCTGTCAGAAATGGGTGCCACTATCGGAAGGGGGAAAAAAAAATTGACATTTTCCCAGCAGAGCAGAGCGAACATTCCCCCGCACTGTAGCAGCTGCTGTAAATGACATGAAAATGAGGATTTTCTCTCTATGCCTGAACAGTCCATTAACTGCACGCCGTTCCTCCAGGAAGCCTCCCATGCTTTAGTACAGCAAGACATACATCAAGCTCGCAACAGAACGTGTTAAAACTAATGGCTCACTGGCGTTTTTTGCTCGACATGGGAAAAAGGAGCTATTTTAAACTCTCAAACCCTTTTATAGCATTGTCGTGGAAACTAAGTGTGACCTTCCGGGTTTGGGAGTCCAGGATGATCACTCTGTGTCAGTCGGCGAGTGCCAGGCTCATGGAGCTGCTGACTCAGTGCTGGTTGCCTCCTGAATCCCTCACCATCCCCCCCCAACCCCGCTGTCCCCAAGGTGCAGTTCAAAGCACGGAAGCGTGGGCAGCTGTCATGATGTGCAATGGATGGTCATGTTCACTTAGCGCTGTGCAGCACTGAGTCCCTACGTATCATTGCAGTGCTCCCTAACAACACCTCAATACCTCCCTGCTGTCTCCTCAGATGAAGGTCCGTACTCAAAGGGGAACAAGGAGTCCGGGGCATCCGACCAATCACATTCCTCCCGGAGGCGCAGCCTTTCAGGTACTATACAATCAAACCTGGCTTTACATCATTTCATTTTCTGTCTGTCGCCTGATTCACCTGAGAACGAGTCGCACCCTCTTTTGACTGAAAAGCGGATCCTTGTTTGTGTAACCACGCGTGAGTTTTCTGTGTGTGTGTGTGTGTGTGTGCATGTGTGCATGTGTGTCGCTTAGATAAGGTGGACAAAAAAAAGCTTGTTTGGCATGCCTGTCATTGCTACTATACCACACTCGGTAGACTTCACCTAGAGTGATGTAACAGCACAGCACATTATGGACCACAAGACAGAATGAGTCCTTTGATGACACTGTAATAGCCACACATCGCACAGAGCTGTCGAGTCAAACTCGATTTCATTCACTTAGAACACAACCATATTTCAGTTTAATTTTAAATCAGTGTCCTTTTGTCTAGTCATTCATTTTAGTCTTCCAGTGATACAGTACTGCGTGTGGTTGGTATTAATACAACTGACACCATCGCCCTCCTCCTCCTCCTTCTGAACCCTTCACAAAGATTCACTCACATTGAGAGATTTAAAGAAACAAGCAAAAGAAAGGAAAGGAGGAAAATGCTGTGTGTGTGTGTGCGTCATGGAGCATTTCCCTGACACGTAACAAGCCTTTCACTGCCTCTCAGATAGCAGCCATTCCGTTGAGCAGACGCTAACGCTGACTGCGGATCGGTGCTTGTGTCTGTCTGTGTCAGCAGAGGAGTACCGGGGAGTGACCACAGTGGACCTGATGAAAAGGGAAGGCAGCAGCCTAGGCCTCACCATTTCTGGAGGCTCCGACAAGGACGGCAGGCCCCGAGTATCAAACCTGCGGCCCGGTGGGCTCGCTGCCAGGTGAGATTTGTGCTCCGTGATGCGGCTAAAAACTGGCAACCAGCGCCGGGCTGTCCGCACTACTTACTCCGCTCCCACGAAATCTGCACATGTTGCAAAGTTACACCAGCTCCCTGACTGCAGGACTGTAGGCGTTGTGGAGATTTGCATTTCATGATGCGTTAAGCGGCCTGTGACTGAAGCTCCTCTCCCTCACACACACACACACATATATACAGTGTACACACACACAGGCACACACTGTAAGAATGACACAGCCCCTCTGAAAATGTCTCGGCTACATATGCCATCACTTGTCAAGTCCATGGAGGTTTATAGATGCACATGGTGTTAATTCTTTAAAGCAGCTTGTCTTCCCACAGCCAGACCCATGCTTGTGTGGATATGCTGCTAATTTACTGGGTGGAGAGACTCACAGGTGGACAACGGAGACACTGGCGGTGACGGGCCGGATGACGGGTTAAGATATCTGTCTGCTGTCAGCGCTGAGTGGCAGCAGCCCAAAGGGGTGAGGGGGAAAGTCGGGCAGAGCCATCTATTTAACGAATTGATTAGTTGACTCAGAATGTCACATGCGAGACACGGCATACGATCATCTCTGTCAGTGTCTGAAGAGAAGACGCTGTCAGCCATCCTGACGCCGACGTCCACTCTCCACTGCACGCAGCTGTCTTCCTGTGTGATGTCTACACACGGCAAGGGGATTTATGACCAAATTTAGAATGTTTGGATTAATGTCAGATTACATGATGGTCTTGGTTTTGATCGTCTGTCCATCACTTCCCCCAGGAGTGACCAGCTGAATGTCGGAGACTACATCAAGTCGGTGAACGGCATCAACCTGTCAAAGCTCCGCCACGATGAGATCATCAGCCTGCTGAAGAACATCGGGGAGCGAGTCGTGCTGGAGGTGGAGTATGAGTTGCCCCCGTTCGGTAGGTGACGTTGATAAATGTTCAACCTGCATATCTCTGATTGACACTTATCACCATGTGGTTGACGCCATATGAAAAAATGCTCAGGTCATTAGGGAAAGTGAAAAATTCAAACGGTCTCAAAATGTGTTCATGTTGTTGTCTTTTCATTTGAAATTCCATTTGTATCTTTTAAAGGTAAATAGTGCAACCAAAAAAGATAAATTTATAATGTTTAATCCACCTGGAATATAAAACTGAGTGAAAGTTGATGACGTCAATCAATCAATTCCTTTAGTTCAATACTACTAAAAAACAATAGTATAAAATCCATGTTTTACTGTCTAGTTCATGTCATGTCAATCATGTCTTTTAGTTTGAAGGGCAAAAGAATCACATGACCAGGAAATCCTGTTTTCACTCCTTTTTACATGGACTGATAAAAATCTTTTGAACCTCCCGGCACATTTGTTTCAACAAAACATGAATACTACAGTGCAGTCTGGGCCAAAAATAGAAAGAGCCCTATACACAATAAGTTGCATGGTGATTCCACATGGTAACGCTATGTAATAGAAGGACACCATGCACGTAAAGGTCATTAAGAGACACGTGACATTTAACCTCTGGGGGATTTAATATCAAATTTCACTATCTGTAATATTGTGCCTGTATAAGAATTAGTTTAGAATTAGTCAAAATTAGTAGAGCTTCCATAAAGATGTGGCTTGAGGACCAAAAAACGAAATGATGCATGAACTTATTTTTAGGTATAAGATGCTGCACATTCAGGCTACACTTTCAGCATTTGTCAATCATATTTATTGTCAATCATTTTTATATAAGACTCAGAATTCTCATCAATCCAGTTAATTTTTGCCCTGAAAGGAATTAAATGTATTTTAAAAATTTGTTTTCCATTCTCATAATACCAACACTCAGATGATGTAAAACTCCCTAAAAAGCTTTTTATGTGGACATTTCTATTGAATGAGTAACAGTTGCATTATTTTGGTTAAAAACACTTTTTTTCCTCCTTTAGTCCAGACTCCATCGGGAGTCATAACAAAAACTATAGAGGTGTGTTTGCACAAGGAGGGGAACAGCTTTGGGTTTGTCATGAGAGGTAAGTGAATGGGAGCCAGGGATGGGAATTGATACGATTTTTATGATTCCGATTCCATTATTGATACTGCTTAACAATTCATTTTTTATTGTTTTTAATTTCGGGAAGAGTTTGATTAGCATCAACTTTAATGGGAAATCACAAACTCAACAGCCAGCCTCTCTTTCTACTTCGTCACATCTTCTAAATGTAATACAGAAGGCATTCGTTTAATACCATAGCGCTAATGTTACAGCATGATTTACACAGCAGCACATAGTGGCTAGCTACTCACCAGAGGTGTTAGCTTGGCTGCTGCTGGTTGAGATGCGTCACTCCGAAACGCGTCAAAAACACGACGCTCGTCTGACGTTATTGCATGTTGTTTGCGCAAAAGTTTGTACACATTTGTCGCGTTCAATCCCAATGCTGTTTTGTCCATTTTGCTATGACTGTAAATCGCCTTTTTCCAATTTTTACTTATAAAGTGAAGCCAAACTTTGGCGCGCTTAAACCTGGAGGGCGCTGTCGTTGCTTAACGCTTAACGTCATCACGTAATTAGTCTCGCTTTGCTGGAATCGAGCGTGCGTAACTTGCGTAAGTTACGTGACGTTGTTTTGTGCTGGAGAACCTGTAGAAATCTCTACAGGAACCGATTCTCGATTCCCATCCCTAATGGGAGCCTTTTTGTTTTTTTTAATCCGTTAGCGAAATCGGTTTAGCTTCAGCTTTTTGCTCTGATTTCATCTGCATGTTTCTGTTTTTTAGGGGGCTTTCATGAGGACTGGCGCAAGTCCCGTCCTCTGGTGATGACCTATGTCAGGCCCGGGGGTCCGGCTGACAGGTGAGGACATGAATGGGATAGGTGTTTGTGTGTGTGTGTGTGTGTGTGTTGACACATCAGTACATAATAAAACATCCATATATTCCAAATGTGTCAACATGAGTCAGAGTTATTTAAATTGCTGAATTGCTGAAGGATTAATTTGTATAAATTTGACACTGTGATTGGGACATTGTCATAGCTTGCATTTGTATATAGAACCATGATATTTCACTAAAAACTTGGAATTGTATTTATATGGAGTTTCTTTGTCATTTATTCAATTTTAACTTTAGGTACTGGTACTGCAAACTGTTCTCGGCTATAAACCCCATATACAACACAATACAACGGGATCATGCTTCTGTAACTTGGCACATTGTTTTTGTATTGTCCCTTACAAATAAACATAAATAAATAAATTATAATTGGAAACTCATGGTCGTAGAGCTACATTTATTTTCATTTCTTCCTAAAAGTGCATTTTCTGTATGTGTGTGTTTGTATATATGCAAGTACAGCCATTTATGTGTCTTGTATGCTTTTTAAGGCTTATTCCTGCATGAATGAGTGTGTTAGCCTTTACAAAGTATTGTATGTGTGCACGCATGCGTGTTTGTATACTGTGTCGTTTTGTTTATTTAGAAGTATGGCCTTTACGGATATGTGTTTTATCAAGCGCCTTGTCTTCAGAAAGTATTACCCGTATGAAATCGGACATCTAACAATGATGCCTTCACGGCGTTTAAAGCCTTAATGTCACTTGTATACACATGTTATTATTTCACGTGCATCAGTCTATGCTCAGGCCGCTGCATGAAACCGTGGCTGCCGCACATATAGTGCTTGTTATCTTCAAAGCAGAAAGGGCACTGCTCATCCCCGGGCTAATGCAACATTACACTTTTCCTCGTGAAAACTGAGAGCACCAAAAAACGCTCAAGCACGCGCCATTCGCCATCAAACACTGACTGTTTATCTTGTTTTATCCTCCATCTCACCTGGGAGAGGACGCTCATGTGGAACTGTTTAATGACTCCCTGTGACTGCAGTGGGAACGCTTGTATGAGCATCCTATGTGTTGTTTTAGCACTCTCTCTCTCTCTTTCTTTCTCTTCTCCAGAGAGGGCACTTTGAGGGCCGGCGACCGAATATTGAGCATAGATGGGATGCCTTTACAAAGGGAAAAGCACGCTGACGCTTTGACCATGCTGATGCAGAGCAGCCAGGAAGCTCTGTTCCTGATTGAGTATGACGTCTCTGTCATGGGTGAGCACACACACACACACACACACACACACACACAAACACACACACACAGTGAATATGTGGCATGGTAGGGCAGCGCTGCTCTGAGGGTAAATACTGAGTGCCGGTGCTGAAGACGCCACCAGGGGAGTCACTCAGGGCCAAGAACATGCCTCAAGAGGAGAAGGAGAATATTCCATTTTTTCCATTAAATTATGTGTTATTCTCTCCTCTCATGAATCTTGACAAGTTCAATCTAAAACATTTTTTTAAAAGGATATTGTTTGTGACACATTTTGCGGGGCGTCTCTTAAACCAGGTTTAGCATTCAAAAGGACAAGATAATAATTTGACTGCTTTCAAAGCAATGAGGAACTCCAGTGATTTAGTGCTTCCATAAAGTTGGAAGATTCACACACCACAGTCAGCTTAAAATTGTTTGGTCAAAATCAATGCAGAAGAGGTGAGATATCATGACTTATACTTATACTTTTTACTACTTTTTTACTATAAAGCTGCTGCAACCTACATTTTCCAAAATTCAAGGTAATCTCCCATGTTTTTTGGAAAAGACATGCTATCAACATTTTATGTCTAGATGGATCAAATATTTTAAATGTATCATTATTTTTCATTTACCCAATTTGACATTTTGTGAAAAAAATAATAAAAATCTGTTTTTTGTAAAAAAAAAAAAATGGTACAAATAGACATTTAAATAAAACACATGAACACGAATTGTACTTTTTGAGACTTGATGAATGTTTTTTTTTTAAACTATATATTTTTTTTGTTTTACGTTACTGACTTTCTCATCTTGCCAACCATGATTTGTCACTGACCCTTTTTTCAAACTCCACATCCCCAGTCCACCGATGCAGTCCTCCTGTTATAAATGTGTAGCGCCCACGCTCGGACAGAGATAACTCTCATGATGTTACTGTGACGTCATCAGTGTTATTTCCACAGACACGAGGAAAAAAAAAGCTCCTCCAGGGCCAGATGTTATTCAACCATTTTTTTACATTCGAGTATTGCTACTATTGCTAGAACACATTACAGTAACAAGAAAGAATATATATATATATATATATATATATATATATATATATATATATATATATATATATATATATATATATATATATGTATATATATATATATATATATATATATATATATATATATATATATATATATATATATATGTTTTGGCAGTACATTTTTAATTTAGCTTCAGTTGAGTAACTGATGCGACAAACGTATTTAACACATAGAATTTTCATCCGCACCTGTGCTACTGCTGTGAAAAGGAATGACTGCTAACACACATCAGTCTGATTATTAAGAGTACGGAGTGAATCACATCAAAATGTCCTCACTTCTGGGTCAAAAATTAGCGCAGGAACTCACGACATAACGACAAGCCTGATTATAGCCTACATTTGGTAATGGTGACTAATTTTCAAGATCGCAAACTCTGCACCCGTCTATGCAAATTAGGGCAGGTCACCAAGGACAGTTGGCACACATTGTCTTTCTGTGTGTGGGAGTTTAGGATTCGGAATCCCTGACTATCAAGTCAGAGCTGTCAAAATTAGAACTGCAACTAACCTCTATGATCAATTAATTCGCCAATGTTTTTTCTTGATTAATTGATTCCTTCTTTTGTCAATAAAATGTCTATAAGATGTTGTGTAGAGCTCATGGGAATGTCTTAAAATGTCTTTTTTTACCCTAGATCAACAGTCAAAAATCAAAAGATATTCAGTTTATTATCATGTATCATTGCTTGATAATAAACTGTTTAATATAAAAAGCATCACTTTTTTACTTTTGAGATGCCGAAACTAGCACATTTGGAAAAAAAACATATATAACTTTTACATTTAATCAAGTAACTGTAAAGAACCCAAAGATATTCCGTTTACTATCAAATATGAAACACATGCATAAAACCTCTTAAGGAATTTGGAACCAGCAAATGTTGACTTGAAATAAATGGTTAAAGTTTATCAAATAGTTGCATATTAAATCCATGTGGATAGACTAACGTAGTTATCAACTCATATTTAAAATGATAACACACATTAAAGAAGATATTTCCTTTTGAGATAAGGATCCTTGATTTAGGATGTGAATCTGATTCATTACACGTGTTAATTCTTTCCAATGTTGGTTACGATTGTAAGTCTTTATTATTATTACTGTTACATCCAGTGAAGTGTTTGGCCTCCATCATATCTGTGTGTATTTATCTGTTCAGAGGCAGTGCAGCAAGCCTCGGGCCCTCTGCTGGTGGAGATAGTGAAAGGTCCGTCCACCAGCCTGGGGATCAGCCTCACCACGACGATATACAGGAACAAACAAGTTATCATCATTGACAAGATAAAGCCAGCCAGCGTGGTGGACAGGTGAAAACCGACCTCGAACATTTTATTCTTTCCGCATATACTTTCTGAAGCAAAAGGTTCTCTAGACGCAGCTCTGTCTTGCTCTCGCAGGTGTGGAGCGCTGCATCTTGGTGACATCCTGCTGTCTATAGACGGGACCAGCACAGAGCACTGCTCCCTGATGGAGGCCATGCAGCTGCTGGGAAACAGCTCTGAGGTTGTCAAACTGGAGATTCTCCCGGCCAGTCAGAGCAGACTTCCCATCAGGCCGCAGGACACGGGTACGGCTCAAAGCGGCATTTTAGGGCTGCAACAAGTTATGGTTATAGTTTATTCTTATAGTGAATGAAATGAGAGCTCAATTGCTGGGTTTTGACAAGGCACAGTCAAGTCAATTGTATTTGTATAGCCCGAAATCACAAATCACAGATTCACCTCAATAGTCTACAATTTGTACAACAGCAACACCCCCTGTCGTTAGACCCTCACATTGTACAAGGAAAAACTCCCTTAAAAAACCTTTACAGTCAAAAAATATATGTATAGTTTCAATTTACAATGATATGAAGGGGTCAAATATTGACAAATAATTATCATAATTATCACATTAAAAACAATTATTCATTGGCTCCAGCTGGTCTCCGTGACCCTAATGAGGAATCTCTTAGTTCCTACATGCACAGATGTAGGTATGTCAAATACAGAGCAGCATATTCTTCTTAAAGACTATAGTCTGCAGTAAATTATAATCAGAATTAGGGATACAAATTCAAAGATGAAGATTTCACTACGTATGCATGATGCTAACTCGTTCAATCTCAAATGTAGGTGCTGTCATATCTTTCCAGTGCGTAGCTATACATTTATTGGATGAGGTTGAGGAGTCGGTTTTTATTAATTTTCATCAGAGACGTGTCTGGAGTCCCAGTATGTTGTTTACGCCGTGATGTGACTGCTCACAGCTATTTTACCTACAGCTGTAAAGAGCCTGGCTGCCTCCCAGCTGCCTACCTCCATGTGGTGTGAATCAGCCTCTTATGCATACCAACAAGCTGCACGCATTGCACGGGCAAAGACACACACTCACGCTCACACACACACACACACACACACACAGTTCCGCTGTCAAAGATCATGTTCGTGCCATGTTCTGCGTAGATATATTTCTGGGTCAGCAGCTGCAGGGGCTCCGTAACATGTGAGAATGGGAAGAATCACAGAACACGACAAAGAGGAATAAGATGCTGTTTAGTTTCCTCTGAGGTCACTGCAATGTTTTTCTCCTACACTTTCTTCACATGTTTGCATGTTCCAGTCTGCAGCGCTGCACTTTTACTCTGCCATCTGTGTTTTTTTCTCATGTGGTGATGTACTGATACACTAGTTTTGTCTGATTTCTATAGAGGTTAATTTCTCAGAATTCTTTAACATTCCGTTGGTCGGTTCTACTGAGTAAAATGTATAAGCCACATTCACTCCTGTTGACTGGTGAACTGGTCTCAACCTTTAAATGCAGCACAGGGATCATATGTGTGCGCATTTTGATGTTTTGGTCTTCAGAAATTTAACGTCAATAATGATTCTTGAACAAGGCGCCGTGACGTTATGATGCAATAATATTTTCACAGCTTCTTTAACCCACCCCGGATAAGGCATGGTTATAAGACGCAATTTGTCTAATCTCCTCCAGGGATTTAATAAGACTGATATGGCCACTGAGAGATTAAGAGTTAATGTTTCCTTCCACCAGCGTAGATCGAAAATATCATTCCCTTTGGAGAGCTTCCCCTAGGTGAGCTTAGCTTAATCTGCCAGAGCCAGAGCTTTACCGGTTTGATTGAGTCTGATAGAAACTGGTTCTCTGAAATAGGGCAGAGGTTCTCCTGCCTGTATTCTGATTGCGTACGGCTGGATTTAACCAGGTTCCCTGAATGTGTCCCAGGCGCCACTGCAGCCTTCCATGTTTTCAGCAAATCCTCCATGCATGTGAAGAAGTTGACACAGATTAGGCCGCGGCAAATGAAACAGCATGGATTACTGTCGCATGGAACAGGCGCCGGCAAATTTAGCCCCATGAATCTGTAAAGGAAAGTTAATTATCGAGGTGTGAGTCGCAGAGTAGGTCAGTTGTTTCCCGGTGAATGGCTTCACATGGCGTTTGACAGACCTTTTAAAATGAGCAGCAAACTGTGCTCTATTTCCCACGAAGCAGGTAAAGTCAACGAAAATACAAAAAAAAATTAATATATGAATCAAGTGAAGGATTAAATCAAAACACATTTAAACCAAACCGTCTGCTAATCAGATTCAGAAACAGACGCTCCTGCATCATCATCATCAGCAATCAAGCATTCAGCTGTGCCCAATCAAGGTCAAGCCACATGCTTCCAAAGAGCCAGAAATCGTCAGTCGCTTCCTGCTGCAACACAACAGCAACATGCCCAGCAGTCAACCTGCTCACGCTGCTTTTACGCCTTTGTGCTCTTTTGAAAATGAAATTCTAGAAATGATCCTTAGTTTGCACTCAGCTTTGCAGAAGCTTGCTAGTAAAAGTAAGATCCTTTTTTTTTAATAGACCCTTCCCCATTTCCTCATTGTGTATGTGTCTTCTTCTCAGATGCCCATCAAAATATATTAAACCACAGGGTTTAATCTACTGTACCATGACAAAAAAAACATTAAATCTCAATTACTCTGTGGTGAATCATCCTCCAGGCGGTGTGTGATGTGGTACAAATATAGACATGCAAATGAAAGCATAATTTCATGGGTAGAATTTTAGGCAAAGTGCACAATGGGAGAAGCAGGTCCATTCGACTCAATGGCTGCGTTTGCCTCTTTAATTGTTGCAGTCAAAGTGCAGAAGAGTAACCACCATCACTGGGACCAAAGCAGCAACTACTGCCATCCCCCACATGCCATCCACAGCAAGACATGGAGCAGCCCGAGCCACCCACACAACCAGCAGGACCACGGCAAATGTAAGTTATCACATGTGACAGCACTGCTGCTGGCGAGACACCAGAGCAGGAGCCTTTTCTTCAGCACGTTTGTAAAATCTATTTCCAGAAGATCAATTCCCGTGTATGTCTCTCTGCTGCTGCATGATCCTGTGAGCGGGCACCGCTGCTGTGGACGTGCGTACACGCAGGCGGCCGCAGCGTTTCATCTGTTTCGATTGAAAAGGGCCCACAGCAACCTGATTGATGCCTGTTCAGGTCTTGCATGGAGATGAAAAATGCATTTGCCTCTTGTCAAACACACTTCAATCTGAGATTTTTAACATTTGATCAATGTGCACATGTTGGCAAATATAAAAAAAATTAACGCCACACATCCCCCTATGAGGAATAATGAATAAAGGCACTGCATCTTTTCAGATTTTAATGCATCAGAGTGACATGAGCTGGCAAACCTACTGATAAATGTTTTATGGGATAGAGCCTCTTATGTAGTATTAAACAGGGCCCCCAGATGCCTACGGCCGCCACTGTGCACGTAAAACATGGCCGCGATGCTTTCATGGGGGGTTTTGTTCAGCGTGCTCTTTGCTGTTCCTGCTTCTTGACGAGTGCAGTGCTGTGTCTTCTTCCAGCTCTGGTGAGCGGTGGCTTCTCCCCTTCCTCCACAGCCACCTCCGGCTTCAGCAGCCAGGGAAGCAACACGCTGCCCTGCCCCGCCCCCCCGGCCGCTCCCTCCAGCCCGCGCAACTCCACCGGCAAGAGGAGGACGAGGAAGAAGGACCACAAGAGCTCATGTACGACGAAGCGCCAACCCCTTTCTTTTTCCGATTTTTAAAAGGGCCTCAGTTCTACCACCTTAAAACATGTTTCCTCAAGTGACCTGAGTGAATTCTACCACTGCAGGTAGTGGGTTTTATGTACTGGACTTACACTGAAAAAAGTATAACCCTGCTCAAACTGAGAAAAAATTAAGTCCACATTTCAGTTATTGAACTAATACATTTAAATTGAACAAAGCGTCGCTTTTAACTGAATTAATGTTCGCTTTGACACAATTAACCTACGTATAACCAAACTACATTTTTCCAAATTTAATTTGATTTAAATATGTATTTCCCCGCTATATAAAAATGACACTTACCAACACCAACTCACATGCAATTACCTAATCGAGTCATATTACAAATATTACTTGCAGATTATGAAGAAAAGATATAGTTTGAGAAAAAAACTAAAACTTTGTTTTGGGTCCTTGATATTTAGTTCAGTATAAATACAACTTAATGTCTCTAAATACAAAAAGAATGAGTTTGAAAGTCAAAAATTAGTAAAAAAAAAATTAGTTTGAATGAACAACTGCATGTTTCTACGTCATCTTTTTTCAGTGTAATTCAACAAAGGTGAAACCTACTACTCCTAAAAAGTTAAGAAATAAATGTAGTAATATAGTTTTTTGTTATAGCTGTGTATAATTGTGTGTTGTCAACTAGCTTGCATTTGAAAAAAATAAAGAAATATAGATCCACTTATGCAAATACAAGATATGATTCCTTGCTGTAAGCATCACTACAGGAATCCCATTCAACTGCAACGTAGTAGATGTGAACTGTCCTTTTTAAAAATGATTCTCAGCACTGTTTAAACACTTTCACCCTCGTGTGTGAACAGATTTGACTGATCACAGACATAAACATGACTGACACAAACACTGATAAGTGACTCATTCCCCTTCCACTCCCATGCCATCTCTGTGGGTGCACGTCTCTTCCTCTTACCCTCCTCCGTTTTTTTTGTCTCTCACAATCCCTCTCTTGCTCCATTTATCTGCCACATCTCCACTAATATCTGGCTGTGATGTTGCACTCCCCTCGCCCTCCCCCAGTATCTCTGGCGTCCAGTTCTGTCGGCCCGGGGGGGCAGGTTTTTCATGTGGAAACGAGCGAGGTCGTCCTGAGGGGGGATCCGCTCACAGGTTTCGGGATCCAGCTGCAGGGGGGTGTCTTCGCCACAGAAACCCTGTCCGCTCCACCGGTGGTCCGCTTTATTGAACCTGACAGCCCAGCTGAGAGGTAATGCACCGAGACACCTAAACAGCAAATAAATATCATATAGGGAGTCACTTTGAACTCGGGGGCTGGAGCGCTAATCATTCAGCCTGGTAATGAAACACCACTTGTGGAAAGAAAAAGAGCTAATTTTAGCCTGGTGTCTGAATGAGTATTAATTTTGAAGGCGGGAGCATTAGCACCGCGTTTCTGTAATGCCTCGGTTTCCAAACTGGTGGTCAGGACCCACTGGGAGGGGTAAATAACAGGCGAGGAAATAAAAAAATACCAAAAGTTTCTGCAGCACAACATTCCTCTGATCTTTGCTTTGTTTCCAGAAATGATTCAGATAAAACAAGCACCAAAAACTGATTTTAGTTTAACAGGCCGCAAATTGTAGAAGCACATTTCATATGCTTCACATAAAGCAGGGACACAGCCACATCAACATTATGGCTTCCCTTACCCTACTTTTATATAGTTTATACAACCAGCCCTACTTATCATATTACACAATTTCCTCTTCATTTATAGTATATGAATAATTATAATTTATTACTTATAATTTCAAATCAATCTAAACATGCCAATGTAGGAATTAATGTCATGTTGTTGTGATTTCAGCATCTAATTATTAAAAATGCTGTGGTTGAACAATTGTGAGAGTATAAAAAGATTGAAATCAAAGTTTATATAAGCTGTTGTGATGTTATGGGTAGAATTAACATCTGTGGCATTTCACTGATATCCAATAAAATAGCGGTGAATTCTACATTTAAGAAAAGTGTTTGTTTAAATTTGGAAGGTGCTGGTTCTGCCTAGTTTTATTTTTTAAGGTCATATCCAGAGATGTATGGGACAATGCCAAAACTGTAATGTGGTGTAACCCTAAAAACTCGGTACTTTAACTCTCTTAGAAAGGTTTTAAGAAATTAAAAATTCAAACTACCAACTAGTTTATATTATACACTGATTAATTATATTAAATTTATCATTCTTTTTCAGTTATACAATTTGACATTGACAAAAAAAGATACAAAAGGACTTTTAAATGACAAGAAACCAACATGAACGCAAAATGTACATTTTGATGAATGCTTCTTAAAACTGCATTTTAAAAAGTTTTGGACTTTGATTTGTCACTGTCCCATATGATAGCAAACAAATATTAGGCACATTTTTCAATTCTCAGCTTCATGACGAGCCGAGAATCCAGGAATCCAGCGTGGTTTTCGTTGCCTCTGGACAGAGACCTGCGAGCCGTTTCCCCGCTCCATGCTATGATAAGCTAATCGGCTGCTAGCTTTGGTTTCATCTAATCTTGACAAGAAAGCGAATAAATTTGACCAAAATGTCAAACGGTTGCCTTTTGCAAAGGTCACCGGCCATTAAAGGTCAGGAGTTGTAGCACTTGTCAATTTCAGACTGGGGGTTGGGACCTGCAGGAAGGGCCTAATCAGAAGCCGGCTGTAGCTGATTCTACGGGAAGAATCGCGAATCAACTAATGCCCCAAAATGCCAAGCTGCACAGCTGCTTTCGTCTGTGCTAATATCCTATCTGTTTAAAAGTTGAGGTGCTTGTCATCTCTTTTGTAGTGTGTCAGGGAGGTGAAGGATCAGGAGGTTAAGAGTATTATGACATATTTACTGTAGAGGAGCAGTATTATACATATATTCAACGTACGTTTATGCATCAGTGATTTTTTTTAGTTTTTAATGAGGGGAAAGTCCCTCATCCTGGAATGCGAAGTATTGATCTAGACTACCTGTTACAGTCTAATCAACGCGTGGCTCTGACCAGATCTCCTGTGAAGTATCTGTCCTTGTCTTGGGAGATTAATGATGGTGTGGATGCTGGCAGCGCGGGGCCGTGTCCCCTGGGCCTCGTAATACGATTAGTCCCGCAGCAGTCGGACAGGAGTGAGTCAAGTACGGCACAGAACTGTGACGTTGGTGGCTCAGCCTCCACGCAAGGTTAATGAGCGGCAGTGGTTGGTACTGATTTAATAGGAGTTGACAGTTCTTCACCGTTTGCCTGCACAATTACACGTGTGATGTTTTTTTTTTCCATATGTGCAAGTAATTTTTTGAGCTTGTGTAAGGTCAGTTTTCTGTGTTCATGTCAAGGCTAGAAGCTGTTTTTTTATAGATGGCCTTTTATACACTCAGCCTATGTGACATGCAGTGTTAAAGTTGGTGACATAGTGTGACTTGGGATGTTGCACGCATGAACAAATGAATATTTAACACCGAGCCGTCACCAGCTGATCTGACCGCACTGAGTCATGATTGCTGCTGACGGAGTCGCTTCGCTTTTAGCAGCTGAGCTACACTTACTCACGGCCGAGAGCTCAGATGTGCTTCATTTTCTCGTTAAAAGCTTATCGGAACTCCACAGAAGCCTGATGGACATTTAACGTTTCACCTTGTAAGGCTTAGTGTTTTTGTGAAACTCAGTGGTAGGATGTCAAATTAGCCAAGAATGAACCCATTACATTTTGGGGTTTGTCACATTTATAAAACCCGTACAAGGATGTGATGATGAATTATGTGTCAGAGGTGATCATTGGGCTAACCGCTGGTCAATGGGGAGTTAATAATTGACCCTGGCAAAAGTATATGCTGATTGAGTGTCTTTCTAGTTTGTTCCATTATTGATTATGTTTATTCTCAGTTAGTCATTGATCATAATCTGTAGAACATCAAACAACTATGAAAAATGCCAATCACAATATTTAACAAATTAGGGTCTTTAAATGTTGTGTCTGACCAACCCTACAAAGGCCCAAAAGAATCATATTACTTTGGAAAGCAGCAAACTGTATAGAATAGTGTCTGATTTCTATTCCAGTTAATCTTATCACCTCAGAATCATTTCACTGGAAGTAAAGTGGGTGTACTGAAGCAGTTAGTCCATTAATCAATTAGGTAATCGACAGAAAATGAATCGCCAATGACATAGGTAATTGATTAATCATTTGCAGACTGGTTCCAGACTCTCAAGAGTGTGTGCGTGTGCGTGTGTGTGTGTGTGTGTGTGTGTGTGTGTGTGTGTGTGTGTGTGTGTTAAATGTTCCATTTGGTTGATTTAACTAGATTCTTTAAAAATGATCTTCTTGCATTTCAATTCAGTTATTGCATAATCTGTGTTATGTGAAGGTGTGGACTGCTGCAGGTTGGAGACAGACTTTTATCCATCAACGGGATCCCAACTGAAGACGGCACGTTGGAGGAAGCCCATCAGCTGCTCAGAGACTCCGCTCTGTCCAACAAGGTCACGGTGGAGATCGAGTTTGATATCGCAGGTACCAGATTACGTCATATATTGTAGTATATGCATTTCGGAGAAATGATTTCACTCTCAAATATCCACTATTATTCACACGGAAACTTCCGTAAAATGAGCCATCAGGACTCACATGATGTGATGTCACTAATACCATATTGAAACTATATTGATGATTTCGATACTTAAAAACACACACGCATATATATCACAACTTCAATAAAACCCAGGACGAGTGAACAGTATGAGACCTTTTTAAAATGATTCTTTATACCAAATGTCGTTTAGAGTCTGTGGTTCCCAGCAGTGGCACCTTCCACGTTAAACTGCCCAAGCGGAGAGGAGTGGAGCTGGGCATCACCATCAGCGGTGAGTTTGTTGGCAACCGGACATCCAGCAGGGGGCAGTGTTGCTCAATACTGAATTGCATAGTCTCATTTGAATCAATGTGCTGTGATCCATGAAATGAAGCCTGCAGAAGCATGAGGACACATACCTCATTAACTCGGAATAATACTGGCCTGTACCCACAATTACTTTTTCCTCTATAACTAGCTCTTGAAAAAAAACAGGAGGCTGGGTATGACCATCACAGCAAAATCTCCTACTATCATACGTTTAGAAATAAAAGCGCTTTATTCTTTTTTTTTTTTTTTTTTTTACCAGCAAGTAAGAAACCTGGCAAGCCCCTTATCATCTCTGACATCAAAAAAGGAAGCATAGCACACAGGTACGTTCCCATCAGATCACACACATGTTATTTGTAGAGCAATGTCACTTCTCTACACTTAGGGAACCACTTGTTTTCCAAGTTTGGTCTGTGGGATTAATCATGATTTCAAATTATTTTTTCTCATGAATCGATTGTGTATTACAACCATAATTCCATCAACCATCAAAAACTGGATCAGTAGGTCAGAGCTACTAGAGTTCAGAAGGGCCCGGTGTTGATTTAGGGTGAGTTTACGGTCGCCCCCCCAAAGGATCCCGCTGAGACACCAGGGCTAATAAGAGTCTGACGGCGAGTCAGGAGCAGCTCACAGCTTAACAGAGGCCCTTCCTCTTTGTTCTCGTGGCCCCGCAGGACCGGCACCCTGGAGCCTGGAGACAGGCTGCTGGCCATCGACAGCGTGCGCCTGGAGAACTGCACCATGGAGGACGCCATGCACGTCCTGCAGCAGGCCGAGGACATGGTCAAACTACGGATACAGAAAGACGAGGACAACATCGGTACATGAATCCCTATGAAACCCCAATCATTACCCAGTAGAGGCCATATCATTTTATTTATTTATTTTATTTAACCTTTAGCCAGTTAACTCGCATTGAGATGGACATCTCTTTTAAAAGGGAGTCCAGGCCAGGAGGGAAGGAAACACAAAGTTACCACAAAACTACATTATATACACAGTAGTGATAGGAAAGAAGGTCATACACACACATATATACAGTAAACAACATTTTTAAAGAAAGCAGTGGCAGGCTTCTGTTTTAACTGATGGAAGAAAGGATTAAGCCAAATAAAATGCTAGTGAGGACAAACACTACATAGACTGATTAATGTCCACTGACAATGTCTAAAAGTTGTACAGTGAGAAACAAAGAGGAACACTGTTGTAGTAGTGGTTCCTATTTGACTGTTTGCGCAACCTTATTGTTTTTCAACGTATTTCCCCATGAACCTCACCCTTCCTTTCTTCCTATATGGCAGACGAGTTGGAGATGTCCGGTTCCGTCATCTACACGGTGGAGCTGAAGCGGTATAACGGACCGCTGGGCATCACCATTTCTGGTACAGAGGAGCCCTTCGACCCCATCGTCATTTCTGGCCTCACCAAGAAAGGCCTGGCAGAGAGGTGAGGGGAGGGCAGGGGGACAGGTGAGGAGTGACAGGCGAGCTGTTCAAGCAGCTATTTAAGATGGTGACACATACGTTAGGCGACACATACATCAGGCTGAGACCGGGAAGCAATTGGAAACTGTGCATGTGTGTGCATATATATATATATATATATATATATATATATATATATATATATATACACACACACACGCACAAGACAGTAGACAATGTCCCTCTCATCTTATCTTTTCCTATGGACAAAAGCCTCTTTGTTTCTGGCTGTCGGCATGCTGGCAGCTTGAGTTTTTCTCTCAGTACCGTCTGGTATCTCCGTCTCCTCTCCTCCTCGCCCTGCAGGACAGGGGCCATCCATATAGGGGACAGGGTCCTGGCCATCAACGGGGTCAGTCTAAAAGGGAAGCCGCTGAGCGAGGCCATCCACCTGCTGCAGATGGCCGGGGAGTCAGTGACGTTAAAGATCAAGAAACAAGCCGACCGTACGTTGGCTGCTTCTTTTATGAATGATTTTTAATAATTTCCTGCTTGAAATGACAATAAATGAGACATCTCTACAACCATGTCAGTATAAAAATAAATCTACAACATGTGGGCTGACTACAGAAGTGTCAGAATCGATTTATGTGGCTATTACAGAGCAAAAATAGTTAGGATATTGCAAAAAAAAAATGTATTTTTTACTTAAAACATGACCAAACTTCTCCAAATCAGGGTAAAAAATGAAACAAGCTAAATTATCTGCAATGAAAAGTTTGATTATTAAGATAAGAGTTCAAAGATCAATTATTTGTCAGTTTAAAAAGGAGAATATATAATAATAAATAATATATAAAGACCCAATTCAATAATGGCACAAACAGCCCAAATGTAAATTATATGTCAATGTAGTGGTTATTTACAGCCCTACTACGGATATATTGAACTATTTTCTTATTGTATTGATCATGAGGATATTATATGGCTTTTGTATTTTAACAGGGGAGTATTAAACTCAGGAATAATTAAATTTTAGCATTATGCAGATTGTAGTTTTTTTGTATTTTTCATTGAATGCTCACTTGAGTCTCTGCTCGTGTCCAGAGTGTGACAGCCGGCGGCCTCTGGACAGAGAAGCCGGGTTTCTAAGCGACACGGAGGACGACCTGACCGACTCCCAGAAGACCAGCAAACACTCAGAGGTGTACTCCGCCACCGTTCCCAGTATAGACTCAGCAATGAGCTCCTGGGACGGCTCGGCGTTCGACGCGGGCTACGGTGGCCAAGGTGAGCCAGCTTGGCCTTTCTAAAAACTACCCTTTTTTTTTAATTCCCTTTTTTTGCTTCAAACAGGGTCAGCGTCTTTTCTTTTTTTTCTTTTTTAAGGCACGTGTCTTCACAAAGCGTCCGATATATTGCTCAATCCCAACGAGTGGAGGCGTACGAAGCCCAGGAGCCAAACGAGCTCCGGCTCCGCAGGCCTAACCCACAACACAGCGCTTTATGACGGGAGATTCACGGAGGACGACTGGGACAAGATCCCCGGGTGAGCGCACACATCCGCTCCTCCTGTGCAGTTTCCCTCCCACCACTTAAGTCTTTACCTGAAATCATATGTATGAGCGAAAAGCTTCTGTGTGTGTGTGGTGTGTGTGTGTGTGTGTGTGTGTTTGGTGTTTTTTTTTTTAATTTCATTTTCCCCTCTTTGGGTTCTGATAAAACAATTTTACTGTCTGTATTGTTTTCTTGTCATTTTTGTGTTGTATGCTTTCATGTTTCATGTCTCCAAACTGTCCTTTTCTCTTCTTTCTCAGGTATTCTCTCTCTCATCTGCTTTACTAACTGCCCACGAGTTCTTTGGTGTTTGACATAGATGCATCTTTTCCTATCAGCCCTTGTCCACGACAAAATGTTCGAAAGAAAACAAAACAAACAGAAAACCCTCAGAAAGCGCCTAAAAGGCCCAAGGACACATCAGCCATATCTGTCTCCAGACACTTGACTTTTTTTTTTTTTCCCCCCATGAACTTTTGTGTCACGTGCTTTCAATGTTAAGCTTTTTTTCTTTCGGGGTTACTTTTGTACAAATTGAAGGCTTTTAAAAGCTTTATCTAATCTGCGGACTCCTCTGCGTTTTGAGCTGCCACATGTGAGCGAATTTACAGTAGCTTCTCATTGTGGTCCCGAGAGATTTTCAAAGGAACAAGCTCTCCGTCCGTCCCCACCCCCCAAAAAAAACTGCGTTTCCCATGCTGCTTTTGTACGCAGCGCCCCGGCCTCCAGGCTGCAGGGCCGCTCTCATGTTCTGGTTCCTGCGTTGTCATAGATTCGTCAGCCCCCCTCGTTGCCACGGCACCCTGAACGAGGAGGACAGCTTCTGGTCCCGGGCTCTGCAGGACCTGGAAACCTGTGGCCAGTCAGAGATTCTCAGGGAGCTGGAGGTAGGCCTGCATGCCCCCACCCCCTGCTCCTGTTTCCTTCCTCAATCTGCTTTGTCCTACGCATGTATTCATAGGCCGGTGTCGGCCTAAATGACCAGGCCAGATGAAGCATTATGATAATCAGCGGAGTTTGTAATCTCTTATTAAATCTGACAAGACAGATAGGGCACCTGCTGCCACTGTGACACACAAGAATACTTGCACAATAACTAGGCCCCTAATCAGGATCTGTGCACACTACATAGGAGATTAAATATGTAATTCTTTTGCTTGTCCAAATGTCTTTTTCCTTTTCTTTTTTTTTTGAATGCTTTATGCTCTAATAATCCCCGTTTTTGTGCTCTTGCAGGCATCCATGACAGGTAGCACTCTAAGTCTGTACCTAGAGGAGACCAAGACCAACGAGGACTCCATGTTTCAGTCCGAAATCAGCCCCATTAAGAGGGAGGGAGTCGAGTCCAAGAACAAAAGCAACCTGAACATGTCGGCCGGCGCCAGAGACAACGCGTCCCAGGGCAAAGGGGACTCTGATATTTTGTCTCCAGTTAACCTGACGCTGCACAAGGTAGTTGATGAGCGGGGGTGTGGAAATGAAATCATTTGGGAACATGTGATTTAGAAAAAAGAATTAACACACAGGTGAATATTTGATAGTTAATTGATCAGTCAGCTGCACCCGGTTTGATGAGCGTCTAATCAACAACTCGTGTCTGTCAGCAAAACCATCACGAAGTTCACGCCTCGGCGGCTCCTTTACCTGTCTCACCAGGTGTGTCACTACAGTGTCATGCCTTCTTAATCGCTCCTTTTTGTTTCCACTGTATACCGGGCCAGTCGGTACTTGCAGCGTGTGCGGCAACATCTGCCGCTGCTTTTTCACCGTGACCCCTGATGCATGGCTCCTGCTTTGTTTATCCAACGTCACACAACGGCGGCACAATCTGCTGCTTTGAGAAGGATGTTATGAGTTGACACACCTCACTTGATGTCATGGAAAGACGTGTCAGCATAAGGTGTAATCACAACTTAAACCTGATTCATTTGTCCTGGTCGTAATACAAAAAAGAATAAATGATACTTGACGCATGAGGCTGTTTCTAGTGCAACTTAGTCATAGAGGCCTCCAGCTACACACCTCTCTGACCTTTTCTTAATCTTTCTCTCATGAATCCAACTTTATGGACATAAACCTTAAAAAAATTATTATAATGGAACTTGCAAGGCCCTTTTTATATTACTTTAGACCTCTGTTTTTTATAGTTTGGCTCTGCACCAAAGACGGATGTGTGTAAAATTCCATTGTCAACTTTATGGAGGTACACTACCAAATAGCCAATACCAAAAGCCCCTAGACATTCATGTATATGTGCTGTGCTGTTGTAACCCGACGGTTTGCTGTGTTTGCAGGTGACCATAAGGAAGGACCTCGAGAGCCATGACTTTGGTTTCAGTGTATCTGACGGACTTCTGGAGAAAGGGGTTTATGTCAACATGATCCGACCCGACGGCCCGGCCGACGAAGCGGGGTTAAAACCCTTTGACCGAATACTTCAGGTATGTCTCTAAAATTCATCTGTAACCCAATAGTTCAACATTTGGGGGTGGAAAACAAACATGAATAAAATATTTGCATCTAGATGTCTCGTGGAGCAAGAGGAAGTAGTTTATTTTCAGCTTGTTTACAGCCATGATTGAAACAACAGCCGGTTAACTTCCTAAAATAAGGTCCCCTTGCTTTAAGAATTGCACTTAGTTGGTATTACTCTCATGAGGTAGATGAGAAGACTTGATCACTCTTTCATCTGTCAAATTTGCAGCTACTGCCAGGAGAGGGTAAGCTTAGCTTAGCATAAAGGCAGGAAATGGTGAGCCTCAGTCTTTTCTTTATATTTGCCAGCAGACATTCCAGGAAGTCACTGCTGCATCCCGCCAAGAAAGAGCTTAGGACATAAGCCCATTAAAAAAAAAAAAAAAAAAAAGAAAACTACAAGCTATAACATGATGATTTGTGAGCTCCCAGTCTCTGGGCAGCAGTTTCATATTTACCACAAAGACATGATGTTGGCATTTATCTTTGAATCTGACTCTGCAAGAAGGCGAAAAAAATGGGTATTTCCCAAAATAGTGCACTAGTCCACCCCGCCCTCCCCCTTCCTTTAAGTAAAATGATTGTCGTAGCACGTTGAACGTTTTGTTCTCATCTCCCAGGTGAACCGAGTCCGGACCAGAGACCTGGACTGCTGTCTCACTGTGCCCCTCATTATGGAAGCGGGGGACAGCCTGGATCTGGTCATTAGCAGGAATCCGCTGGCGACGGGCGACAACGGGCTGCCCGACGCCCGCGACAACCCCGCTCGCTCCCTGTTCTGCTTTTCCGAGCACAGGACCAACAGCGTTGCCCTGTGACCACAAAGACATTAGCTTTTGAAACACTGCGGCGCCCGGGGGACCACACACACACACACACACACACACACACACACACACACAGGAAGAGAGAGAGAGGCACATGTCATGCACAGTTAAGTTTGTCACATTGCGCCACTCAGGCCTTCACAATCATGAACATCCCCTCACGTGCACAACACGCAGACTCGCACACAGCCCCTCTCGCTCGCCTGGAGGCGTCTCGCGCTCACATTGTTACGGGCACATGTGTTCACTATTGCCGGTTTTAGTCACTGTGTTCACATGGTGCAGCTCAGAGGAGGCTCTGGCTCCAGGACAGCCGCTCCCCCTCCCCCCCCTTCCCCTCCGCGAAGGCACAGCCACATGCAGGGTTATATAACAGAGGAGTCATAGCTTCTGACTGAGCCAGGATGTCAACACACGCGGCTCTGCTCCGGAGAGTCGAATGCTGCTGCTACACACACACACACACACACACACACACACACACACGTACACTGCATACCACCTTTGGGTTTAACGGTTCTTCATGTTCTGATTGACGGTTGTTTTTTTGTAGGTAAGGGAAAAAAAAAGACGCACATAAAACTCTATATGGATGTAACACACACAAACTGACACTGTGTGTGTGTGTGTGTGTGTGTGTGTGTCTTGGTGGCCTCAAGGTCCAAGGCACGTTGTGCTGTGCTTAGTTGTTTTCTTGGCTCACTGCCCCCGTTTCCAGGCTCTCCTCCACACTGCCTGCCCCAGAGAGGGCACAGTGCCTCCAAATAGACGGACTCCTCGCCGCCACTCGCCAAGTATCATTAACTATATGCTAAAGGTTTTTCATATTTTACAACCACGGATGCTTGCGGAGACACCCTGACCCTTTCCGTTCTAAAGAGAATGCCCCGTGACAGACGGGACAGTTTCTGAATGATTCTGGATTGCAGCGCTAAAATTAACTTTTGATTTCAGTTTCACATTCTGCACATGGGTTCCTTCGTAACACTGTGTTTGCACATTTTTTTTTTTTGAGCTCAAATCACCCTTTCACTTTAAGTTTCGTTTCGTGTGTTTGTTTATGTGGGGTTAAGGTTTGGGCTGGGGTTGTTTTTTGTCTTCATGCTCCAAGTGAATCACATCCAATCAAAAAAAAAAAACACAAGAATGAAATGCCTTTTTTTCAGTTTTCAGTGTTAAATGATTTTCTTTCAATCCAGTCAAATATTGAGTTATATTCACTTTGATACTCTCTGCAGTAGCTGTTTTTCTACCATCGTCTATAAGCATGTTTAGCATGCGTAGAGGTTGTCCTCAGCCAGTAGTTTTTCCTACACAATTCAACAAAAACAAGAAGAAAAAAAAAGCAGGGTTATCTCTGTGGGCTCCAGTATGATCCTAGTAAGAGTGCTCCCTTTTCTATCATCACATTGTGTTTTTATAGCGCTTTTGTGTTACAAATCTGGCCCGCTGATCCAGCTGCCTCAGAGGAAATAAGAAACATTTGCTTCATCTCACGTGTTTGCTGATGTGGAGATGTGTGTTAGTTACTGTCCCGTTGAGCACAGCCTTACAGACTGGTAAATCCCTGGGATGGTATTTTTTTTTTTTTGTTTTATCAGACCAGTGACTCATGTCTATCAAATGTCATGCTGTATACAGAGGCCTATTTTTAAGATTTTATATTGACTGTATTGTACCTTTTTATTTTACTGTATAATGTATCTTGGTATGCTGTTTTTTTTCTTCTTAATCTGTATTATATTTACAGTCCATGCATATCCAGTATATTATATTTGTGTAAGCTGTGATACTGAATGTGGCTCATTTTTTGGTTGATTTCCACGTTGTCCCTGATGTCAGGAATCCGTGGAAGGGAACTTGAGAGATTTGTTTGATATCATTTTATTTTTGTTATTTAATTTATTATCAACTAAGGAAATGCATTTCTTTTTATGAGAATAAAGTTATGAAACCATAGTTGACTCGGCTCTAGTGGCGTGTTTGATTTGGCTCTCCGTGCAGAGCTTACAAACACTCACCCAGAGCCACCGTACATGCAAAGGTTTGTTGGGGGATTTTATGTTGATCCGTCCACCACTTGAACGTCCCATACCTGAACAATATTGGATGGATTGCCATTACTTTTTTTTTTTTTTTTTTTTTACATGCATTCGTGATCCCCATTGGATAATTCTGTGCAGACAGTTGATCCTTTAAGTGCCACCATGAGATTTACATACTGACACGACGGAAGATTTAGTACAAACATTGGTGTTCCACTCATAAATGAAGTGTTAGAATTTTTAAAGTAAATTATTCTAGTGCGACCTTCAAATCAACATTTTAGTTTGTCCAATATTTGCTTATTGACCAAATCCGTGCAGCACTGACATTCCCATCAGCCTCATGTTTAGTTTAACTTTCACCGAGGTAATAACATGCTATACATAGCATTCTAGTCTAACAATGAGCATTAAAGGTCTCAATGTCTGATAACAAACTTTCATGGATTTTTTTAATGTTTACCCTACTTTCGCATGCATCAAACACTCTTTAAAAAAAAAAAAAAAAAAAAAACTTAGCTGTTTTAGTTTGTTGGAACTTCATTAACTTTGTGATGTCACACAATAGCTCTCTCCACCTGTAGATTTTCCTAGCACAGCACACCTGCACCCACTGCCACACCCACTGTTTTTAGTGGGTGTGGCAGTGGGTGTGGTTCTCAGTCATCCAAGCCAAAATCAGCCAATCAGAAGAGAGGCTTATGAATATTTATAAAAACAGACCAAAAACAACCTGTGCTTTCTGGTGCTCCAATGCACAGTTAAGAGAACACTGTAAAACTACATTGAGTTGAATTTTTATGCTTTAAACTGCAACTATATCATGTTAGGGGTATCAAAACCTTAAATAAAACCGAGATTTGTGCAGAAGTTGAAACTTTTAAAGGCACGGCTAAAAGTTCGCATGTTATTTCTTTGCTTTATAAAGGCATCATGGTTTCGTTTTCACCATATTTGATCAAATGAATTCAGAAAGCAAGCTAAGTCTCACTACAATACAATCCTCCCACTGTTTATGTAAATGCATCTGCAAGCCCATGTAACATACTTTAAGTGTGATCCTATTCTTATGAAGAATTTGGAGCGTGTGCATCATCCTGCTCTCATGTCGATCATGTCGGCGACACAAATTAATGCCTGTGGGGGTCATTGATTGCATCAAGGACTCAGGGTGGGCGCTGGGCTAGAGACATGCCCAAATAAGCCAGTCCAATCTTTGTGCACAGGAATGCCAGTGCAGTTCCCACCTGCTGGAGGGTGTTAGATTGATGGTGCGATGGACACCCTGAAAGAATTAGGGCAAGTCACAGGCCGTCACAGAGAGCGGGGAGAGGTGGGAGTTGTTGTGGCATGGGTGGCCTCGAAAAAGGCTGTTCAAATAAATATAGCTAGCTATTTCAGGGGCGGATTTAAAATGTATTGTGATTTGAACACGTTTGAGGAGTCATATGGTTTGTGGGTAGCGGTGACGTTTTTAAAACCGGAGAAGCTGCGTACGAGCTTAGGTTTCATTCATGCAGAGCCTGAGATAAAATGATATTGTGCTGAAATTCAGCCTTTAAATCATCAGTGTGTGTTACACATACCAAATCTCAATGAAGCACGTTCAACTTGTCATTCTGTTGCAAATCAAATGGCAAATTTTGGCTCAGGCACAGATTTCTAATGAGTGTCAGATAGACTGTATACATGGACAAGTCTATTTGCAAAGTTATAAATACATTAGACAACAAAATAAGAAATTGCACAAAAGAATTCGAAGAAAAAGGATGTTTATTTGTAATCTATATAGAAATGATGCAAAGTGCATCTCAAAGGGGACAACTGTGAGACAAAATACTTTGGTACACTTGAGCTTCCAAGTAGCACAATATCTTTATGGACAAAGCAGCACTGTGCTGCAGTGGCTCCTGCATATGCTTCAGGATAACAATTTCTCCAGATTCTGTATTTAATTGCACAAGCTTGTCTCCTAATTGTGGACATTATGGATTTAAAATAATTGCTTGCTAATTGGTTTTGAAAGGGCAGAGAATGCCATTTCTTCAATGAATATTGCACACTGAAAAATGTAATCCAGGCTCACGATGATCTATATTAAGAAAACAAATTTCGGTGTTTTCAGTAAAATAATCAGTGATGGTGTTCATATGATGCACAGTATAAAATTGTTACAAAAAGGCATATGTGATTTACAAACAATTCAAATTCTACAATACAAATGCCTAAACATGAACATTAGAAACTAGAAACCAGTGGTAGTTCTGCAGAGCTGAGTTTGCTACTGAGAGGAGCAAAATGGAGAGAGAGCGGTCAAGATTTTTCTTTAAGGAGTCATGTTTTTGCTTTTGTGAAGTGATGTTTTCACAGGTCCATTTTTTTCAGATTTCTGCTCTATTTTGTCATTGTCTTTGCAAGGACTCCTGTAATACTCTAGATACTGTGTATCAAAATATCAAAACGTTAAGCTAAAAATATTTCCTCCTGAAAATGTCTCGCAAAAGTAACTGTGACAAGCTACCTTGCAACATTAAAAACAAATACTACAATATAGGTGAAACAACATATAAAGTGCAAAGAGAGGTTTCGATAAATGCACTGGGACTGACTATAGTAGTCACACAGGCAGTGTACAAATACTCTAAAAATGCCACTTCCCTTTTCTCCGTACTTCATCTTCCTTAGTTGTTTTTCTCTTTATTATTTTGACTCAGATTGTTTTTTGAGGATGGATCTTCTTATGAATGCATTTCTCACAGTATTTGGCCAAGGCCTTATTTAACTTGTAGCTTAAAGGATGTAAAGCAAGATTAAGTCTATACACTGCATATTGCCACTTAACATGTTACAGATATGTACTCTAAGATATGTGGGTGGCTCGCGTCCGCCGCTAGCGGAGGTACATTCAGTTTCATTGCAGGATGAACATCAACGACAACAGATTAGACATTAGCTTCGGCTTTAGATGTTTTCTACCTTTTTTCACGGTTAATAACTTGTTAAGTCTACTGAATTTATGAGAAGTGGGAGTTTTCTCTTTTCTTCTATTAGGACAAAAGAGCAAATTCCTCATCTCTCCGGAATCAACAGAAAGGTAGTAAACATTGAACATGTTCTAGGTCAAAATACTGCCTAAATCGAATCAGTGACAACTACAGCAACAACATTTGTAACATCGATAATATTGATATAGTAAAAAATAAAAATAAAAATTACAAGAGAAAAAAAAAAATTACAACAGTAATATATAACTCTCCTCATAGAAATCAAACCACAGTATCTCTAACATGAATATATTGGACAATGTAAACCTACCATTATCAAAGTTAGCAAATATGATAACACAGAAAGCACATCAATCTTATTCCTCTCACAGAGAGTGCTCACATCATTGTTTCTACAACGGTGTGGGTGGGCTTGATCAAGCCATTGTTCCCGTTTGGGTCCAGGGGCTGTGTCAGCTCGCTGCCCTTCAAAATGTACTCTTTGGGGCGAGAGCTCACGCCTGACTTCGCCGGGGCTGCCACTGCTTTGATCCTCTGGGGGAAGGAGACCAGAGATCAGACTAATGATCCACCCAAACTGAGACAGTGTAAGGCACAACTTAAAAATTATATCTTGGTTTGACGTGTATCACATATCAGAAAGAAACAGGAACCCTAATAAACAGAAGTGGACATGTTAATCAGCAGTGGCTATCAGGCTTGAGGTTGAAGCCGATGTAGAACTACCTACCTGTAACCTTCACCTTGTACCTTTACCTGTAATAAGGGATTTATTTGCTAAATGCAGTACCTATAAGAAGATGGTGTTTAGCTTGGAATGAAATTATTCTCTAAAATGCTTTGAAGACTTGTAGTTGGCTTGGATGTCTGCTGTCTATGTGTGTTTGTGTGTGTGTGTGTGTGTGTGTGTGTGTGTGTGTGTGTGTGTGTGTCTTGATGGACAGTTCCCTGACCTCCTGCTACCCCTTTGGCTCCAGGACTCAGGCTGAGTCATATTTCACCAAGTTTATTTACAGATTACAATATCTGCCCAGTTAGCGCAAGTCAGCTTAAATAGCTAATGTTGGTCCAAGTGTGCAGTGCTTGGTCTTCCCACTGAGATAGTGTTCCCTCCAACCTGAGGTCTGAGATAAACTAAGCTAAGCTAACCATCTTAGCTGGACACATGGTGTGGATTCGACTTTTTCGCAAAAGAAAGCGAATATGCATGTGTTTTTTTTTTTTTAAACGTCAAACGGGTTGTGTCAGCTCACCTCAATCAGGGGTCCCTCAGACTGTAAGATCTTGATGACCATCACCATGGGGATGCAGATCATGGAGCAGAGTGCCAAAAACCAACCCAGGCCAATGGCCCAGTCAGGGTACTCATACACCTTGTTATAGGTCAACGGCTTGTACTTGACCAGGGAGAAGACAAAGCAGCCCTGGGAGACAAAGCACGCGCGGCTTTTAGTGGGAGCTGTGACCTTGAAAGTTCAACATTTGTCACTTGTCATCAAACATATCATGATAAACTGACAGTCCTTGAAGCTGCCAGTGATCTCTCACCATGCAAAGGACAGGAGTGATTACGGACCAGCTCCATTTCATCCATGGGTTTGGTCTGTAGCCAATCATGTCCTCCACTGCATCATAGAAATTATCGACTCCTATACAACATAGAGAAAGAAAATAAAGAATGTTAGAGCTCGCATACATTTCAGGTGGTATTGTTTCTTATTATAGACTGCCCTTTATAATACATCTACAGAAATGCCCAGGTTTATGATCCCTTCTCGCTTTGTCTGCCATAAACTACACCATGTTATTCCACAGGGTCATTCACTGCAGCGGTCTCAGCTTTGTCTGTTAGATCTCACACAGAAGGTCATGACTTGTTCTTCCTTATTGTTGTTTAAGTGCATTATGTGCAATACCGGTGTGTATTGTCTTTGTTAGGAGGAAACTCATGTTTTACGATACATTTTATTTTATGTACAGGGTCCGGTTGATGACTAGCAGCTATTGTACTGACAATAAAATAATCTTTATGGCCAAAAGGTTAAAAAGGTTCATGCTCACTATCAGTACAATCAACCAAAAAGTGATGTTACCTTTTGTTTTAACTAGGAAAAGTTAGTTATCTTTGCATCATCCTTAAACTTCTTAAGATTCAGGGGTTACAACACTTCAATGATTGGGAGCCACTGGTCCAGGCCACAGAGCTTTTTATTCTACTGGTCTGTTTGAATCAACTACAGTGGAATCATCAGGTGCAACATTTTGAAAATCAGGGCTTTTGTGTTTGTGTGTGTTCAGTATACATCTAGATCCATCATTTATTCCAGTTAAAATAATCGGATTGGCTTTACACAGAAGGAATGTGTTCATGGCAAGAAGCAGCAATGTTTTTTATTAGGCTAAATTCTCCCTCAATAACGGTAAGATGCAATCTAAAAGGGGGGGGGGTAGGAAAGGCCAATCAGAATCTAGTGAACGACCCCCCCTCCCTCAGCACGCCTCTGCATGCAAAAGTTTTTTACTACTGACATGGAAGGAACAACAAGGACACCTTTGTGTTGCACCACAGGGATCATTTGTGCTCCCCCCCCCCCCAACTCTTCAGGATCATTGCTTTGAAAAGCGACAAACAGAAATCTATCGCTCGAGCTGTTTTCACTTACCATAAACCCAGGCTACAGCAATGCATTCAAAGAATGCAACCCATAAAAGGCACACACCACTGGCTGCATAGTAGTCAAAGAGTTGAAACACATACATGCCACCCTGGAGAGAAAAAAAAGAAAAAACGAGTTGCATTAATTATCACTCTGGTGTTATGGGGGAAAAAAAGAAAGTCACAGAGATAAAAGGTGGGGGTGGCAGGTCTCTGGCAGCCCACCAAGAGAGGCAGAGTTCAACAGGTGCTGAGACGTCATTGAAACATGGTTAACTGCTAAATGGAAAACGGCATTCCAAATTGTTCCATTCAGACACACAGGATGCTAGTGGTGAATGTGTAGGAAGCCATATTTGGTCCTAACAATGCAGCGACCAACACGCAAATGGAAAGTCTTCAGCGTTATCTCTGATGTTGATCCGAACACACCAAGCCTTTTTTTCTCCCCGCTTTTCTAAACAGGATAAGCTTAAGTAAGAGCACAGAGGCCCGGCCAGATAGCTGTTGGTGAACTTACTTTTGTTACCATGGAGAGGCCCAGGAGATAGCTTATGAAACACATCACGGCTATAAAGATCTCTCGCCGGTAACCCTTCCTGAGGACGGCTGGATACAGATCCACGATGGAGGTGATCTGTCCTTCCACTTCGACAAACTGTGAGGACAGTAGCAACAATTCATTTCTCAGAAGGGGGGGTGAAAGGGGATTCAGTTTTTTTTTTTTGCTTCAACAAACCAGTGAGAAAGAGAAAGAGCAGTCTTTGTTGGACAGCAATGAGAATTTAAACATGGCTCTTCTCTGCAACACTGGTTTGTTGCTACCAAGACACAACAAACACAAAACAACAGTGAATCACTGTTTTAATCTGCCTGTGTCCATCTCTAGTGCTCCCCTGAGTCACATCATTGTCTCATAAACTACATGTCATGACAAAATTATGCAATACCTCCTATCAAATATGAGTACTGTGCATAAATTGAGCAAAAATATGCTGTTTTGTTGCAGGCGAAACATCCTTATGTAATTGCATGCATGTTTGAGCAATGTTAACAATATATAGCATTCAGGGCAACAAATCTGCATAAGATTTATGGTCAAAGGGTTCACCCACACAAACACTCCCCCAATGGCACAATGTCTCTCATGGAAATAGCTGCACTCGCATGAGTATTTACATGTGCTCAAATATAGTGCATCTGCCTGATCACGCAGTTGGCTGAGATGAGTAGCTGGCCATGTGAAGGACTGAGTTAGCACAGGAGTAGAATTACACTTGGAAGCAGGAAATGTGATATACCCGGAGAATCCCTCAAGCGTACACTTGTGTTTTGTGTACTTTGTCTTAATCAAAGCTGTGCGTCCCATCAAAGCTGGATAGCTCGCACGCAGGCCATCATAATGAATTCTACTAACTAAATGTTTGGCAATCATCCATCGACCTCTAATAAGAAATTAATCTGTGGTGTTACGGAGGTATTAAAAGGGCTGTAATCCTCACACTGGGCAGTTAAGTGTGGTAGTAAAATGCCTTTGTGGCAACAGCCTGCTTTTCTTGTCTGTCAGTTACCTGATACCTTGGGGACATAAGATGCAGATCAAAGAGACACTAAATGTGTTTTACACATTAAGGCTGGCAGGAGCCAACTACCCCGTGGGGATCAGTCTTTGCAAAATGAATGGGCGCTACACCAAACAGCTATTCTGTACATAGCTTGACACTGACCTGGCTGTCCAGGCCCAGAAGAAGCAGCATAATAAAGAAGAGGATGGCCCACAGGGTTGGCAGCGGCATCATGGACACGGCTTTCGGGTAGGCGATGAAGGCCAGGCCGGGACCTGGAGGGAGAACAGAGAGGGGATGGGGAGAAGGGAAAAGGACAGAATTAACAACTCTGCCTGATTTCAGCTTGGACGACATATGGGGATTGGAAAAATAGTGCAAAGAATGGGCCAGAGAGTCTGGCACTCCCAATAATTTACAGGAAATGTTATCTAATCTGTCAAACAATTGAGAGGCGTGGAAATAATCTAACTGGTGCTGGGTGTCCATGAGGACAGAGTTCCCATTTTTCATGCTCTGGTGTCTGTAGTTGTTTATTTACAGGACAAATATCAACAAAGCAAATGAGAGTTACAGCAAAAACAAAATAGCCCATCACTTAAACTACAGCCTTGATTCAACAGCTGAGCAAAATTCATCTTCAAAATTATAACTTTATATCTGTATTTTCATAAATGATGACAAATAAATCATATACACAACATGCACTCAAATGCTATTCTCAGCTGATTTCACATTATTATATTTACAATCCTAGAATAGCAAAAGCTTTATTTTAACAGAGCGAGCATGCTGAAAGAAGATGCATCTCCTTCAAAATCCACATGGAGTAATAAAAAGGGAAAGCAGAAACAGAACCGATGACGTCCACCTCAGGAGGTCCACAGCTTGTTAAGAGAACTGGGCTTACAGTGCTGCTGGTCACAAACATCACTGGTGATGCTGAGCTCATCAGCAGTGACAGTGCACGTTCAGTAGAATACATACAACAGAAATGGCAATGTCCCGTGGTCAAAAAGACGTAAAGCTACTAAATAACATGAGCAGGTTGGCCTACTGTGGTGCCATTGAGCAGGGGAAGTTGTGCTGGTGCACCTGGAATGATGAACTCTTTACCACTGTGGTGTAACAGTGGATAAAACACTGAGCGTTTGATCAATACGATGTAATCTGTCCCCAGAGGAGGTGGAGCATTAATCACACTGAAGTAACAATTCTGTTTCTTTGAGGCTTTTGTTCAAGGAGTGTGCAATTGCCGATACCTCTACATTTCAGCATCATCGTTTCCGAGCCTTGGATAAATTTACTTAGGTTAGGTTTTTCTCTCATTTAAAATTTGCAGTTGTTTGACCAACTGTTTTGATAAGTTTAAGTCCGGTTGTCTTTTCTTTGCTTGGCAGCAGCACCCACCACCACTGCTGCCATCACCTTGGACCCTCGTACCTGACTCTGCCACATCGGCAATGTCCACCCCTTGTTCTTGTGCCATGAAGCCCAGGACGGAAAATATTGCGAAGCCAGACACAAAACTGGTACCGCTGTTGAGGCCTCCCAGCAGCAAACAGTCCCTATGTCACACATATGTCATGGAGGTTGTTAATTTACACAGGTGGAACCGAAGTTCCCATTTTCTTTTCACGCAACCGTCTCTGACACGTGTTGCTGTCACTACTACAGTCCCACTCTCCCAGCCCCCGCAGAACCTCAACTCACCTGTAGCAGTTGTATTTGTATTTGTTGTAGCTCCCCAGTGACGTCATGGCTCCCAGGCAGATGGCGTAGGAGAAGAAAATCTGGGTTCCCGCATCAATCCACACCTGCGGAGACAACAAAGTGGTCACTAGCTCTCACCCTGGATCACACACTCCACGAGGTTAAACTGTTACGCAATATGTCGAATGTCATTTTAAGTTTTGGAAATGTGATCATTCGCTCTTCACCATCAGATTATCAAAGGCACAAGTGTTTTCTCGCAACAGGAAGGCACAAATTCGATTAAACACATTGCAAACAATAATCACATGCAGCCACAATGCAACAACATCCACAGCTGTTTCCACATTAACGGGCCAGGAAAACAAACAAAAAGTCCATAAAAATAGCTAATTAAATATGCATGATGGATGCAATAAAATCTCAAGCATTAATTGTATCTGAAACCTTATGCACATTATGTACTCTATGACCCTCAGTATTTGCACACACACAAACTCACATACACGAGGGCTTGCAGATCGAGACGTGTACTTGGTTAATCTAATCACTCATGAGCAATTATGTAATAGAGTTATATAACCAAATAAAAAAGGAGGAAAAAAAATCCTTCCCATGCAAAACTTTACATTTAGTCAACAGCAATTTACAGTTTCTTAATACCAGGAGACAAGATGTAGAGGGAGGTAAAGTCCTAATGTGTTTATGTGTATACGTTTCTAGATTATAATGTTAAAAAATGGCTAACCTTATCTATATTATGTTATTCAGTTGTGTACTTTTGTAATTTCACATGTTTCAAACAATTAGTTTTAATAATCTGAGTTAATGTATGCAGCAGCTTTGGTTTACTGACCCACTCAGGCCATCCTGTAGCCACCTCACAGCATTAAAAAAACGGATTTTTATCACAAAACTGGTTCATTCAGTGTTTTTCTAGTTTTAACCGTTAGCTCTGTTTGTTTTGGTGAGAGACCTCTCAGGATAATTTAGCTCCTGGTAAAAACTTTCTATCATGAAGAAAAATTCCCATGATGCCACAATACTTGATGATATCATCAACTTTATCTTTTCCTATTGTCTTGATTGAGAGGATCAGAATATTAAAAAGTGTGCATTAAACAGAAATAGCCAAAACAAATGTGGAGATTTACCTCTGGATCCTGTAGGCGGGTCAGATTAGGGTAAAGGTAAAATTTTATCCCCTCAGATGCCCCTGGCAGCGTCACACCGCGTATCAGCAGCACAATCAGCATCACAAAAGGGAACGTTGCTGTGATGTACACCACCTGGACAGAACAATGTCACGATTAGACAAAAGAATAAACAACTTACAACTGACTTTAGATATAAAGGGATAAAACGCTTCCTCCATTGTGTAATGTGCTAGTGAAGGCCAAGATCTTCATCTGCTGTCCCCAGATGTAAGATTAGACATTGAGAAGTTAGAATAACTTAAAGAAACTTGTTTTTCAGACTACAGAACAAAAGAAACTTTTGGTTTTGTCCTTATTAGTTGTTTCATGGAGAAACAGGTTTGTGAACAGTGATGCACACACATCATAAAGAGGCTTTAATTTGCTTTCCAAATTGCTATGTGGTTAAACATTAAGGGTAATCATTTTAAGATATACTCATTACATGGATCAGAAGCCACAAATACTTCATAAGAGAGTTAATAATTTTCCTCGATGTTCTTCCTTTTGGCTCTGGCCCAGCTTCTGTTTCGCTAGAGCAGACAGAGAGTCTGGCCAAAATGTGACATCCAGGAGAGCACAGAGACTTGTCTCTAAATCAACCAAATTAACTTGGTTTCCAAGCATGTGGGCTTTCTCCAAGCAACAGTGTTTTGTCACTGACTCATTGGGGTAAAAGTAAAGGCCAAACAGCATCCAGGCAACACAACAAGTACAGGATGTGACTGCACATCGGTACTCACTTTCCCAGTGGACTTGACTCCCTTCCAGATGCAGAAGAAGCAGATAACCCACACGGCGAGTAGACACAGGGCCAGGTCCCACTTCAGGTGCCCTATGTCCTCGATCCCGGTGGAGATGCTCAGCACGTTGCGTCTGCAGAGGAAACAGAGGCGCATTACAGGTTACATGGCAGTTTTTAGGAAGAACTCAGGCTTTGCACTGAATTTTCAATGTCAGAATTGTGTTAGTGTTGGTCATGTGATAATTGTTAATAGTGGCTGTGAGAGACTAACTAAAAGTGAAAAGGACACTTTTAGTTTTCTCCTCTGCTCCCCTGTCCAGATTCTAAATGTACAAAAATGGTGAGAAGACATTCAAGTGTCTGACGCTGCATAAACACTTTATATTTAGTACCATTTGTTGTGATGAATTGTCATCAAATTCAAACATGTGACAAAGCAAATGGGCGTGAAAATAAAATCCAATTTTCCAATTGAGTTGAGCCGTGCTGCATTCATATGTGGCACAAACACGGTTTCTTATAAACTGTCTGCTGAACACAAACTGTGCTTGTTCAAACACATTTACGCAAGGCGCATAAAGGGGCAGTGTTACTTCAGTATATTTGCGTCCGTGTGTGTCAGTCAGGCATGCTGTCAGTGAATACTCACTCCCAGAACTCGGTGACGGGGGAGGTAAAGTTGGTAATGTTGGCCGCCAGCCAAAGGGTCTTGTTCTTGCGGACTGTGTCCTCTACACAGAAATCTGTGTTCCAGGTCTGCTTGCATTTTGCCCAGGGGAGCTCTGGCTGAAAGCACTGAAAAAGGTAGTAGAGTCCCCAGGCCAAGATAACAATGTAGTAGATATTCAGTAGAGATACGATCACGATAGAGGCGTAGCCGATACCTGGAGACAAGAAGGAACAGGAAGGCTTCAACAGAAACTCAATAAATCTTCAAGGGGGTGTAATGGTTGCATGTCACAAGTCACATCTTACTATTAAGCTTTTACTTGTGCAATATCTTAAAGAAAAAATTAAACCTCTAATAACTGTAATGCCTTTTGACCACTTGTAGAAAGCAGAAACAAACTGTGACACATCACCTCTTTGGGAGATTAAGGTTAGCAAACAGTTGTCTATTTACACATTAGGCAGACACATAGCAGCACCTGATGAATGTAAGTCATCACTCTCCTTTTAGTTTTATGGCCTCCACCAACACATGAGAGAAAAATCTGACCCTTTAGCTGCTAATGCTACACTACATTCAACACATAGTCACTAACTTTGCCTTTTGTCAAAGCAAAATATACATTCTATGAACTTATTTATTTTTTGATGGTTTGATTGTAAAAAATGATCAACGTTGTGACCCAGATGGATAATGTAAATTCACTCCATTATCAACCTTTTTTTCCTCCAAACTGTCTGTGCACAGCCGCAGCGCTGCATGGGCGGGTACAGTCTAAATCACGAGTAGCGCCTGTAAAGTGTTGCTATTTCCTGAAAATAATGTGTTAAAGGGGCGCCCCGCAACTTAGCACCTGGTTTTATGTGAAGTCAAATTTAGGAATTCTGTGCCACAGAATACTGGACGCATCATACGCATGTGCAGGACGGGTTGGGCAGCGGCATGGATCGTGTGGCTACAAGGTTAATGTCAGCCTTCGTTGTATTGTTGCGGACTACAATAGAACAGGCCATGATTGACAGGTGAATGTAATGACACTGTTGGCTGACATTGCTCTGGGCAAAATGACAAAAGTAATAAAACTGAATTTGACTAAATTTTGACAGAACTGTTTTGGCAAATCCAGTTGAATAAGCGAACGATATGACCTTCTCACGAAGCTACAGTTATGTAGAAGTGTATTCAAGGCCATGACCGCAAATAAAAACTATGATTCAGTGCCTTAAAGTTGTGGCTATCACAAACATAAAAATACAACTAACTTGTTATATTAAAGAGAGGAACCTTCCCCAGCTTGGATGGACTGTCTCCTCTTATAATGTCCTTAGTGTTAGTGTTTTTATCTATTTTTAGATGACTTTGCCACAGACCTGTACACAGAAATCCCCGCTCCCTCTTCCACTTCTCAGGAGTATTTTTAAACTCATCATCTCTTTCGCCCCCACCACCGCATTCCCACATTACAAATGCAATCGGATAGACCCGTCAATGCTGTGACAGGTGTGTGTCTACGCGAGCGTCTGCTTGATTGTGCAGTGAATAGAGCCATGAATCCTCTGCGCATTAAAAAAACCTGTGTAGGTTGGCGGTGGGTGGGGGGGGGGCATGATTGGCCAGTTTGTGGACTTTCCCTGCTCCACCAGACGCGGTTCCAGATGGACAGACGGCAGCCTCAGCATTCCTTGAATAGCAGACACCATCGGCAGCTGCTAGAGATCCAGTGCCGTACAGTTTCCTCTCTTTTCATGTGACGTCTCTCGTGAGAACATGAGTAAGAGCATCACGGCAGCTGCTGAGGGTGTGGTGCCGCGGCGCTTGTCTACAGCTGTCACTCAAAGCTTGAACCTCGGCGCAGTGAGAGGCTATGGGCTGTTTGGAGGATGGAAGAAAGCCCTGGAGATCTCAGGTGATCAGACAAGACTCGCACCATCACGGATATACAACCCTTATAACAACCTGGATCTATCCCGCAGCTCTGTGTCAACAAACCTTAGACCTGCTGAACAAGCCCGTACCCAATGCTTGGCACCTTGATGAGCCTATTTGTTTTTTTCTTTTAAGACTGGCTCTGCAAATTAAGCATACTACCACCATTCCTGCTCCATAATCCTGTGTTCAGTACTTTGAACGTCCAGCTCCTACTTAAACTTTGCAGCGTAATGTTTACACAACACAAAGCCGCCTAATGAAGTACAACTGGTCTAATTACACTTTGGGAAAGAGAGACACCTCAGCGGAACATAGCGTCTGTGCACAGACAGAATTATAAACGCTGCACTGACACCGCAAAAAAAATAACTCAGTGTGGACTTCTTGTGTAGGAGAATTAGTACTTTTGCTAGATTGTGTTAAATATTAAATGATCAGCTTCTCTGTCCATGTGTGAATATGCGCAGCGCTGATGTGTCTGGACTGACCAGTGAAGATGGGGCAGAGCTTGGCCCAGCAGGTGATCCCTCCTTCAGAGGTGTACTGGCCCAGCGCGACCTCCAGGAAGAACACAGGCAGGCCACCCCCAAACAGGAAGATGAAGTAAGGGATGAGGAATGCACCTGGGGTGAACGGGACACAGCAATAAGACAACCTCCCCGTGACATCCAGCATGCTGTTCTTCGCCGCGTGCTGTGCGTCATCTGCTTACCTCCACCGTTTTTGTAGCAAAGGTAAGGGAACCGCCAGACGTTTCCTAATCCGACAAAGCCGCCGGCCACAGACAGTATAAAGTCGAGCTTACTGGCCCACTTCTCCCTCTGAGGAGCCTTGCCTTCAGCTTCGTCCTCGGGCCGCGTGCCTGGGCTCTTCCCTGGCGAAGGTTTCAGGGTGTCCTTGTGGAAGTCCTTCAGGCATTGGAGCTTCTCTTTTTGTGCCATGCTGTTGGGGAGGAAAAGAAAAGGAAAGAGGATGTGAGTCGGGGACAGGAGAGGGAGACAGGTGAGCGGGATAAGTCTCCGATATGATGAGCATTAAGGAGATAACGCAGTCTCCTGATTGAATTAAAGCATGCCATGTACCTACTGAGTACGTGATATACAGTACTATGATGTTAATCTCACTAATCTGAACAACTGATTCATGGAGCCGGGAAAAATGTTGGGAGGAGATTATTTGCACTGAAATAGACAAACAAAATTAGAAAATGAAAGATATGACATGTCTAGTCATGCTTATTTGTACTGCTGTCAATCACCAGTTTGCCTCAGAGGGTTTTACAGTTTTTGTTGAAAGGAAAACATATGTTCAGACAGGCAAATTAAACGATCTGCCTCTTTATCTTTATTTGCCTCAATTATGAATAAAAGTGCATTTATTACAAACCTGGTACAGATAAAACACAGCTGAAAATCTACCTCGCCCTGTGGACAGCATCTGTTCATTAACATCCCTGTTTGTGATTCTCATGTAGCTCTGTCTTCCAACTTTACTGTGCGTCTTGGGGTGGATTTTTCTGCTCAGAGGGGAACCCATTGTCACTGGAGGAAGAGGAAGGGAATGTTTGGACACGATACACCCCTTTAAGACCTCGCCTGAACCTGAAGGAAACTCTTCTCTTATACTACTACTACTACTACTACTGTACTAGCAACAAATCAGTGCGATGGTAATCCATATTTAGAACCGAAGATATCCCTACGCTCTCCCACTGCCTTGTCTGCTTTTTCAGGCAGATACAGCAGCTTAAGTTCACTTGAGTGTTTACAGTGTAAACCGCCTTTCCAAGAAAGACAGGATTTGTTATTACAGACCAAGGTATCCTATTTTCCCGCATGAGCCAAAGAGGGAAAGACACCGTAATAGGCCAGGAATAACTGTGTTGGACTTGTCAAGACTGAATGTGATTTAAGCCCCCAGCTGGCACGTAAACGTTTCTGAACAAAAGGTGGGTGATCAAAAAGCTATAATTAATTGTAAGCTATGGGACTCACTGTAACGCAAGCCAGAAAGGATTCCGCCGCTTACAAGCGCGCCTCAGATAGAGAAGTTGGCAGAGGAGCATCAAATACTTCCCTTTAACTCCTAGGGGCCACACAGCTCGGATAAAAGAACAAGTTGTACAGAAAAAAAACGGTCACACCTCCAAGAATGAATCTGAGTTTTGTTCTAGTAGGGAACTAAGTTGAATTTAAAACGACAACAAGAAAGAGAGCAGCAACAAGTAGAAGCGTGGGATCAATGAAACTGACAATGAAAATTACGGCTTTTTCCATAACCCATCTCTCAGGGAGGGGCACTTCCACAAACAACCACATAAATCTCACTTAAACACTCCACTCCTTCCACTGCTTTGTGCACACTCTGTCCCATCAATTTCTAGGATCAGCCTACTCTCGTCCCGTTAGGCATGACAAGTCAACTTGAACAGCTTTCCATTCTCAAACCTCATTACATAACTGGATCGCTTCTTTGCCCAGTGTTTCTCATCCCGTCTTTCGCTCTCTCTCTCTCTCTCTCTCCCAGTTTTTTTTTTTTTTAACCCCCCCCTCCCTTTTTTACTCTCAGCGTACGCTTTCACCTGCCTGCATGGTGCTGAGAGGCTGTCTGCCCGTCAGATAAGAGTTAATGCAAACTGTCCTTGGGAAATAATCCAGACATACTTGAGCAGAAATTCCTTAATCTTATAAAAGGAAAAAAAAATTAAAAACATCATCTCAGCACAACATGAGCACACACTGATGTTCACCGAGTTTAAATAGCTGTTTTTTTCTTAACCAGTTGATAGAAATCACAAAAAACATGTACACTACTTTATTCATTTCACCTTTTAACATACAGAAAGACACTGTCACTGTCAACAAAACTAGTAAACTGCTTTTAAATTGACTATGGTCAAAGATAAACCTGGCAAAACACATGCAGACCTTGAAGAAAAAAAAACAGCCCTCCTTTCAGCAAAAGCAATCTAGAAAACTTACATTTCCTTCATGGCTGCGATTATGTATAGAGTTCCTCTCTCTCAGCTGTCACCATTCCTCTGTACTGAATGCCTTTATGCCGACACGGGTCACAAGAAGTGGAGCTGACAGCAGGGCCCGCCCCCTTTGGATAAAGACAATTAAATCGAAAGTAGAGATTGGACACAGCCGGGCTGTGACAGACAACTCAGGTACCAACACGGGAGACTGTAAATTTCCACTTCTCACTACTGCCTGCGCACGCACACACACTGACACACACACCCTTGCACGCATACAGACACCCACAAGCGGTGGCGGATAAGCAAGTTTCACACACACATACACACACACACACACACACAAAGCCAAGTGGTGGGGGATAAGCGAGTGTCTCTCACACACACTTCTTATTCATGTTGGAGACACAGAGGACAAGTCAGAAGAAGAGTGGGAGGGCTGGTCCAACACTTGAGGGGGTGGTCTTGAATTATGATCTGGTATAAATGGATGAACTAAAGGCAGCATTGAGTTTATCAGCCTTTTTTCTCCCCCCAATTATTCTTTTTTTCTTCACCCAGAAACAGTACTAAAATATGAAACCACGCCTTACCCCCCCCCACCCCCATCTGTGTGTGAAAATTATTTTTAATCACGAGTACGCTGTGATCATTTCTGGCATGTGGAACTTATAGAATCGGTCCTCTGTTCTTTCACGACATGCGGTTTGTTATCTGAAGAATGTAAACGAGTAGAGAATCAGCTTTTAACAATGCCTAATAAGGAAATGTAGCTTCTCTGCTTGCCTGTGGTCTGTTTAGACACTATTCAGTCCTCCGAAAAGCTCACAGTGGCCGGACAAAGGGTGGCATGCGAGCGTCAATTAAAAACTGATGAATTCCTCTGCAGGATTTGCGAGGATTAGCCGATGACAAGCTGTCTGTTAAACACTGTGTCCACGCACATACTTTCGACACCTCGTAGCCATGCGCAATGCCACAATACATTATAGGTTTGTCAGTGTCATGCTTTGTGTGCTACTTTGGTTATGCAACCTTTGACGGATGCAGTCTCATCTATTACTTTAAAAAAAAAAAAGGGGGGGGGGGCTTGTATCGCTGGACACAGACAGCTTCATCAGAGGTTATGAAATCAAACATCAGGAAGTCAACATAAGCAAAGTTCAAACCTCCTGATGTTTTTTCATCAGTCAAAGACACCCTGTGAAAGGATGATCTAATACATAACCCTGTATTACCTCCTAATTTATCAGCAAAAGTAAATATTCCCAAGTATACCCATTTTAAGATTGGAATTCCCCTGTTTATTAATATGTGCAAACACACTTACAATATCAGTCGATATCCATGAGCTCATTTCAGACTAAAATGTTAGATAAATAAACTAGGAAAGCTACACTTTCACAATTTAACAGTGGCTTAAGTCACTCCTTTTACAGGAAACTCTTCACAGCATGCTGAAAGACACACGAGGTCCACGGTTTGGGAACTTTATTTTCATCAAAAGCAGCTTAGAAAAGAAAAAAAATTCAGATGCAACCTGTTGAGAGGGTGGATTGGGCTTATTAAAAGACACATTCAAATCAATACCACAGTGGTCAGGGATATAAGTAGGTTAAGTATTCACCACTGAGCGTAAGATGTAAGCTAGTCAACGTCTTACTGCGCCAGATCTACTTCAGCACACTCTCCAATAGTGCTTTTTTCACGGCAGCTACAGTGATGTAAAATAGTAGGTAAACAGGTGTAATAAGTTATACCAATTAAGGTCTAACCAGCAGAGGCAATAGCAGCACCCTGGAACTTCACTTACTATCACTGACAACACACCTGTGGTGACAATCTCCTGCCAATATGGATACTCTGATAACAAAACACATAAATAAAAGGTCTATTGGGTTCATAAGAAACATGCACGGCTGGTTGTTGGTGTGGAGGATTTGGCTGTGAAGGTGCACCTGCAGGGTGCAAACGAATAAGAACATTTTTTTTCCTCACATCACGTGTGTCGGGCGCGCCTGAATGCATCACAGTAGCCCTCCAAAAAAAAAAAAAAAAACACAGAAAGGATCAAACGAGGTACAGACGAGCCTCTTATCAGCTCTAAACACAGGAAACCGGGTTCAAAGGCCGTAGCTGCCCTTTTCTGTCAGAGCTACAAACAGGGTTAAAACGCAGAAGCATCACAGAAATAATTTATCATGTCAAAGAAAAAAGGAGGAAAAAAAACTATCTCCCGTTTACGTCTGAGAATAAATTACACCACATGCTTTCTATCAAACAGGAAAATACTGTCACAAATGACCTATCTGGCTGCTATATGGAAAATAAAAAAGAGGCAAATAAATCATCCAGCAAAATGAGAGTTTCAAAGTGGACAGTTTTAAACATTAAAGTGTTTTTTTCTCCTCTCAATTTATAATACAAAGATTTTAATTTACTGACTTGACATGTAAATAATAGATAATTAATTACCTTTCCGCTTAGTTTAACTAAACAGCCTGTTGTTCCTTGTTTTGTAGCCTAGGGTTACCACTGAGGGACAGAATTTAATCTATTTCCTCGTGTGATCATTGTTTCTTTGAGCTGGTGCCCGTTATAATATCGGTTTGAGTGGAAAATCACTAGCTTCTCCATGCAAATGCTTCTTAAAGAGACAGTACCCCCTCCGTCTGTCACGGTGCTCTGTGTCACGCGGGAGCTGTTCACTGTCCCAAAGTTACCGTCAGAACGGTACCAGAACAGCTTTTTTTGGTGTGTGCACACGTGTGTTCTATTCGGCTGTGGTTGTTATGTTTTTTTAAAGCGCTTTTGCAAAGAAGGTCGAGTTTCGAGCATTCTCTCATGGCGTTGACACACGTGGGCCTGCAGGGGTTAAATTATAAATGAAGTGCAAAGACACACGAGGGCCTGGAGGAGTTCGGTTATATCTGAAATGCAAAAACTCACGATTTGCCTGCGGGCTTTGAACATCTCGCGGATCAAATTGCATGTGAACACCTTGTGCTTTATGCTGGCAAAAAGAAGTACTGAAAGATCAAAAAAATAGAAATAAAGGGAAGAAAATTTAGCTTTTTTTAATGAACACCTTCGAATTGTAATATCTTATTCAGTGGTTCCTATACTGTGGCCCGCGACCACTGGTGGGCCGCGAAGGTATTGCAAACGGGCCGCGAATTTTTTTTTGTGAGACAATTTAATTACTTGTTGTTAATAAAACTACTCCAAAACGATATTGCACAACGATCTATTAGGAAATATTATTTTTTTTAATTTTCTGTCTTTTTAATTAATCATTATTTTCATGAGAGAAAGGGCTGGTCTTCTTATGTATGTAAAAACATTTTTTAATCTTTAAGTGCTATTTCTTAACCTCATTAATGTAGTATTTCTCCTGATTTGTTTTTTTTTTTATTTATAAAATGTAATTTTATTGTATTCGATTCAAAGGTCTAAGGACAGGCTGTAAAGTATAAACCTATAAGTATTAACTTGACTTGTACGTAAATAAGGAAGAAAAATAAACATTTAGCCAGGGTTACCATAGGGGTCAGGTGACATTGACCCCTATGTCAAGTGTGTGTGTGTCTCCTGCTTCCTGCTGATTTGACGTCTTTGATGTGGCTCTCGTCCCTAACTGGTGTGACCTTTGTTTGTCCCTAAATGTAAAGGCCCAGAGATATAATTTGACTGGATCAAACAGGGAGATGTCAGGTCTTCAGGTCTGGATACAAGTGCCTCTTTCCTTCATCACATGACATGCTTACCTGAATAAATAAAGGGTGTCTTGAACCAACCTTATATTTACAGAATATCTATATAACATTGTGTTGGGTGCACTTCTTTAGTTTGAGGAACACCATACAATGCAGCCTAAAAGCTTGATGTAAATAGGTGTACATTACTATAATCTAGTGCATATTGTTCACAAGCAGTGTAGTATTGTCTTAATCCGGAGCATAAGCCATGCCAAACAGATGGTAGGAACACGTGTTTGTGTGTCATGTTTTTCAGGTAAGTGTCTTTCTTTGAGTGCCAAGCTTTTGTCCTCTAACAAGATGGAAGTGTGTTCATCAGAAGGTCCATAAAGAGTGATTTTGAAAATTCTTGACAGTGGGTCCCTTGTACTAATAGAAAGGTCATTTCTTGAAGTTATTTTATTTAAGTTGCTATTTCGCTTTTCAGAAACAAAAAAATATAAATAAATAAATAACAAGCAGTGTAGCAAAGAAACACACAAATCAAATTATAGGGAAGAAAAGGCTAGTTTCTTATTCCTATATGTATGCTTAAACATGGCTGATTCCTTATTAGCCTTCAGAGGAAACATCAGCCTTGCACAGAGAAGTAAAAGTGCATTTCAAAGCAGCCCGGCCCCCTTGAGTTTCAGTGATGGTTTCTCCCTGCAGAGAACAAAAGCTCTGTCAGCAGGACAACTGCTTTCTGATGCCTGAAGGCAAAATGGCCAGGAAACAGGAAAGTGACCAGAAAAAAATGCAAGTTTGGACGCTCACAGTTTGTAACTGTGACAAAAACAAACCTTGAATCTAAAGTAGCCGAACACACACGGAGGAGGAGGAGGAGGAGGAGGAAGCGGAGGAGGGGAAAAAAAGCTTTATCTAACTTGTGTGGAATAACACCGGCAGGTTCAGAGCGGAAACGCTGAACTGTAAAACCGTTTGGACTTTTTACATATCTTATCAAGCCATAATCATGCACCATTTGGCATCCTCGCAGCGGTTTTGATGTGTCTACTCACAGAAGGCCCCCTCAGTGTTTACACTGAAGAGTTTGGGGACAGACGTTGTTGTTCTGGATAGATTTAGCCTGTCTTTTGTTAGAGGTCTGTCTAAGGGCAGACCAGTCACATGGTAGCGGTGTAATCCTGTCTCACATGCAGACGCTGTTTGTATCTCTGCAGAGCTGGCCATGTTCTCTTCCGCTGGCAACCTTGTGACTCACCTCTGGTGGAGCATTATACGCAACACACTCAAGATAGATGTACGATGGAGGAAGACATGCACACTCAGATATGTATCAGAAAAACAAAACCACTATCTCCCCTGCAGCACGATTCTCCTTGCACATAGATATAGTCACTGAGAGGCTGATTTCGTTGACAAAGCGGCCTAATAGGACCACTAGTGTCTGTGCCCTGGCTGCTAATACTTCGAGGGAGCACGTAGGCTTAATCCTATATTACTGTGGCTATGTTAAGTGTAAGTATCTGACTGTCACATACTTCCAAGAGGAGCCTCCATACTGAGCAGGGAGATAAACAGAATTCCTGCTTGATAAGCTTTAGCGGCAATCAGTGTTGTCATGAAACATTATAGGCGACCTCAGCCTGGTATTTGCGTGGCAAACAGTGGAAAAAACAACGACTGGCTACTGAACTGCTCTCATTTCAAGACAATCCCATAAGGAGATTGTCTTGGCGGCAACCTTCAGTTCAATTTAGTGCATGTATGGTCTTTACTGTGTCATTTCTTATGTAACGGCTGGCTGGAACTGCACCAGCCTGGCCGGAGTCCAACCCCGTGTAATAAAATGTAAACACCGGCTTCCTGTGGTGCCAGGCTATGAATGAAACTGCAGCATGTAGATGAAGTAATGCATACATGTTACGTCAGTGTAACATCACGCACAGTGGGTTTGGGAATATAAATGCTAGATGTCTGGAAAATATAAAGATGGAGTCGGGGAGTGAAAGAGAGCCGAAGCTTTTCAGGTCACTCTCCGGCTAAGCATGGGCTTACCACTCTCTCTTTCTCAGGTGGTAATCCTGAACTAAGAGCAAATTAGGATATTGGCAGTGACAGCAGCAGTGCGTTATGTCTTCCATTCCCGGGTAGGACATATCAATACCCAGGGACAAGGTCTTCAATGTGCAGGTCCATCGCAGAACACAACACAAACACAGTTGAACCTGAGCTTCTAGTGAAGAGATCATAGACGATGTGGTAGAATTACCCTGTACGTTCCAAGACAAACACTCTGCCGATCAAAGTCAAAGTAAAAGTATGTCAATGTTAAATAGCTGTATCATTATTACTGATTCATGAATGTATAAGCAGTATTGTAATTTTGCAGCTGGCGAAGTTGAGCTGACTTTAGCTACTTTAGATACTGTTGGGTATGTTAACCTACCGTATGATTCATAAAGGTTAAATTATAGTAGTAATTATAATAAAATATGATCTGCAAAGTACTGATGAAATGCACCTAATTAAGTGCGGAAGTACTGCACTTATAGATACGTTCACCTTGTCACACTTGTCATATGCAAATGACCATTACAACAGGCTTTGCTCTCTGTAATTATTCCTAATGTTCATTCTGGCCATTAGAAGATAAGTGAAGTGAGTCAAAATCCACAGTTTTTGTTTGGAGCAAAAAATGTCTATTTTGTAAAGTTAATTTGAAAATATTTGAGGATTCAGCTGTGGGAGTTAGTCAAATAAAGTGGATATCTTCCACAGTTACGGTCCCTTCAGTAAAACTGGAAAAGCTAAGTTTAATAGCAGAAGCCTCATATTACCTTCTAATCGCCTTTTAAATATATGATGAATTTTGTCCCCCATCATTAAGATTTAAAGTGGATCAAGAAGATCTCTCTTAATAATCAGTATGAACAAGCGGAATGATTACAGCAAAACAAATGTGTTAAGGTTGTTTTAGGACAGACGTAGAAAAAGATGAACTCTCACAATCAGGTCAGAATTGGCCCGTTTTTACATTTAAAAGCAATAAATCACAATCAAATACAAAGGGACTAGTCATGAGGGGATACTGTGAAGGGTCATGTTAACACTAGGGTTGAGATTTTAATTCTGTGCTGCTATATGCTTCTTCTCCTTTACATTTTAGAGGGAAAAGAAATGAATCCTGCATGCGAGCCAAGTAAGAGCAGTTGAGATGAGCACACTTGTGTCTGGAAAGACAGGCAGACAGATGGTCTGACACACTCCTGCATGCTCCACACACGTCATCCACATAGCACTAATTAGATCATGAATCAGCGAAACCCGCATCCAAGAAATAAGCAGGGAAAAAGTCAACATGGTGGAGCAGAAAATAAAATAAACTCTGATACTCATCACATTGCGATTGTGAACTAAAGCTCCTGTAGAGTTTTATTGTCGGACATACTCATGTTTATCACACTGCATAACACCTTGTTTTAGATAATAAACAAGATAATAAACTTTACTGTCAGTAGATTAAAGGATTACGAAGCAAACAGACCAGTTCCTTCCTTTGTCAGGTGTTTCTTTGCCCTTGCAGATTAGTGTGTGATGTCAAGATTAGTCATGCAATGACATTTGTAAGTCAGATGTGACCTTTTGCTAACTCAAGATTCATTTTAAGACGGTTGCTAAGACACATGGAAATTGTCGGTGTAAAACCTATAGAAATATATAGGTTAAATTATTAATTAAAACACATCTGACACTTTTAAATTTTGCTTAACTTTCATTATGAGTTACTATAGGCCTTTACTTGTAAGGTATTTAAGAAAATAGTACCACAAAGGTGAGGTAGATATAACTAAAAACATCTTGCTTTCAACTGAATTTAACCTCACATTTTTGTCTCTGATGTGAGTTGTAGAGAGGAAGGGGGGCATGCCTATGTCTTTCTCAGATTCACATAGACCATAATTGGAGCATGACAAAGGCTTCTATGTTCAGCTCTACATATGTGGGGTCATATGCTCCCAGGTTCAGGGCACAGACATTTTGGGGGTCAGGTGCTCCAATGCAAAAATGAAAAAAAAAAAGGCAGCAATTACTGAATACATGAATTCACATTGCACGTCTGTTGGGTTGTCTCATTGTTCAGCGGGCGATGCAGCAACGATGCAGCACCAACACACACTCGCACAGTGAGCAGAGGAATTCACATTCAATGAGGAATCAATCAAGTTGTTAAACTGTGTCTAAACGATCAATCCTGTGGTTTTGTTCTGTTTAAATAGGCTGGTTTGGAACATTGTTCCAAAAATACTGTATAACATTTAATCAATATTTTAGGTAGATTTGACCGGAACACAACAGGTTGACGTGTATTGATAGAATATTGACCCTGGGAACACACAGGGAGGCAGGTTTGACTTGCAAACACAGTCTCCATGGATATCGAATAAAATGATAGCTCCTCCTGTACACTGCATAAATTGTCCGAGCAGTGTAATGTAGATCTGAAACCCAATAAACTGGACTTTCCCACCCAAAACCACAGGTTGCTTAGCAACAGCCATAAAACATTTGCAAAAGGAAGCTTGCTGGGGTAATAACTAACTGGGGTAATTGTGTTGTTTATTCGTGTCTTTTTCAGCACGTTAGCCTTCATGACGCTGGGCTGGGAGCCAAGGGTTTTGTTTTCTAATGGATGGTCTTAGTTTTTTGGTTGAACTGCACTTTAATGTGTTCTAACGGCAGCTTCGCTCCACGGTGTCGGCCTACTCCCTGTTGGGATTCGGGTTCACCCCAGTGTCTTGAACCTCAGGTGACGCACAGCATCTTAAAGACTCTTTGAAATTAGAGTGATGGAGCCCACAGGGATGCCAATTATAAACGATAGTACAAGTACACTGAAACACACACACACACTATAAATCATTGCTAACATGTAACAGTGGCTCACTATTTGGCCTCCTGCCCCTCCTTACACCTTTGTGAACTTCTAATGAAGGACTGATTTGAAATATACAACAGTCAAACAGGCCCATTCAGGAAATGTTCCCATGAGTTCAGAGGCCTTGATGAAGGAATTATTTGTGTCCAACAAGAAACAGCGTTCCGTGATGATGACAATAAGCTGGGAAATGATGCCACCTTTAGGCATCTTTCTAAACTACTGGCTGAATAAAAACAAAAAGAAGGAAATTTGTTTTATCTGTTTCCCTTTTATTTCACTCTGAAAGAATGCTGAATAAATATTGTGTTAAAAATAGAAATACATTTTCCATTTTTTTCCCTAAAAGTAAAATATAACGGAGAAATAAAAGCAGTAACATGCTAACATGGATCCTATCCCATGACAATGTACTTTCAAATTCCCAAGATACCAAAACCAAGAGAAGATATTATTATATATTATTATATTTGATAATATAATTTATATATTATTCCGTAACAGTATTTCTCAGGGGGAGAGATGGAGGACATCACTATTTTTCCTGTGTTGATGGTGGATTTAAATGCTGATAGTTTAGAGAAGAGCTTTATGTTCTTGTGCACAAAAGAGAGGTCTGTTATCATACAGGGCAGCAGGAAATAGTTTTACTATTTTAGATACAAACTAAGTGCAGGAAGCAAGAAAAAGTGCTGGAGGAATGTCACAGGTCAACTACAGCCACAGAATCCAATCCAACCTAAAATAAAATCTACAGGCTTCTATTTGTCCTCAATTAAGAGTTATCAGCTAAAATATTTTCTGGGTGAAGTGAAGATAAATGTCATGTGTACCTTTAGTTATTAAGTGCTAGTTCATACATAAAAAAGGACTTTTGTTTAGCATAAAAATAACCTTTTTTTGTTGGATATGACAGCAAACATTCTAGTTACTGCCAAACTCCATTTTAGAGGCGCTAAACAAGCAGCTATGTTTTTCATTATAGTAGCTATAAATAATGAAAAATCCATGTGCATTATAACCCTCGTCTGTAAAAACGATATAATAAACAATTTCTTTTCATTTCCTCTACCACCTTGTAGAAACGTCAACACTCTTTACACCCAAGATCTTGCTTTAAGATTAAGTCTGTTCCACATAAAAGACTTTAAACAGACAACACACACCTCACAGACTCAGAACCAGCTCCTGCTAAAAATACATATATTCTGTACAATATACTGTAAATAAATAAACTTTCAAATGTAAGGAAGCATATATTGTTTTCTTTTTCACCTCTTCAGGTGCAGGAGACTCTTCTACAGTCTCCTGCACATCCTCAAACTCCACCACCTGCCGACCCCTCAACAGTCAATGTCAATGCTGGACAGCAGCTCCTCCAGAGCAGCCAGCTTCTGATTGGCGTCCTCGATGGCGCTGTAAGTCTTTACGTTTCTGGTGATGTGGTGTCGGATATCATCCACCAGGGGAACGGAGTCGTTCTCCTGCCTTTTCTCCAGCGACGCGGCGTCCGCCTTGATGATCTCTGCAAACTCGGCCTGCTCAACCAGCTGTGACGGACACGTATGACAGGTGTGAACTCGCCCCGCAAATTACAGTCGTGAACATCTTATCTTACGTAACCATACAGTACTGCTTCTTATTATTATCTTTGCTGTGATTTTTGGTATGAAAAAATAAAAAATATTTCATACATATAGTATGAACCAATAATGACAGTTTAACATTTTGCAGAAGTTTGCTTAAGCATTGTTGAATAGAACTTCACTTTTAGAGTGTTTATCTTTTATTCCTGGTATTCTGATATTTTACTTTAATAAACCTTTTTAAATTAATGAAGTGTTAATTAATTGTCGTTTTTGGGAAATGACATTTATTTTTTTTTGATCAGATTTAGATGAAAAGATTCATACTCAAATTGAGTTATTCACTACATATAAAACTACATTCAAGGGACAGTTGGCTTAGTCTAGCACCTGTAAAGCTCACAAAGTCACATGTTAAATCTTTTTTTCCTTTTTTTAAATCTATACAAAAACTCAAATGTGTTGTTCACCTGCTTGCACGAACTTCATATTTGGTGAACAGGCACAATAATGGCATTCCAATGTAAGAAAGCATTTAGCATATTCCTGTATTCATAACTCTTGTAGCAAAATAGAATATGTCTAATTCATGTATGCGCATTACTATGACCTAAACATCAACATGCATACACTGTTAAAAGAGCCTGTGTATTTTGTGTGTGCTTCTGCCACATGTAAGATGCCAGACAGTTTCCTGAATCCAGTGAAAACAAATCCTCACCAGTGTTTGCATGCATGCACGCACACACACACACACACACATACACACCTACCCCCTCAATGATCTTGGCCATGAACTCTGTGCAGTGGTCCTCCAGCCGAGACAGGCGGAAAAACTTGGCCGTCTTCCACATGTACAGCACATTGTCCTCGCATATTGCCTTGGCGAGTGTCTTCCCACAGAGACGCTTCAACCCCGTCATCAAATACATGTCAGCCACACACAAGACGTCAAACGCGATATCCATTGTTAGCTGGACAAAAAAAGGAGAGTCGGTGAGTTGTTGTTGTTGGTTTTGTGTAATGCGTAAGCAGTGCTTCACTTTTAAAGAGTTTAATCCAATTTCATTTTGAAAAACATCAGGAAAGAGACGTTGAAGTTGTTTTTTTTAGTATTTTAGGGAGAGATTGTGCTCAAACCTGTGTGTCATCACTGTAGATGTAATATATGATGTGGATGAAGATTTCATGGGAGATGTTGTGCAGGGTGATCACTGGGGTGCTGGGATGTGACTGGAGTTGCTCTCCCTCACTGAAGTGGTCCTCCAGTAAAGCTTTAAAGTAATCACTGCGCCCACAGAAAAAAGCCTGGACACACACACACACACGCGTGGTGACAGGATCTTGGCAGGATTCAAAGGTCTGTAGTGACCTTGAGGAATTATGTCAAGAGAACTGTTTATACCTTATGACATAAGAAATCGTAACCATCGACTCTGAAGCAGATGTCGGGATAAGTGGGTAAATCAACTCTGTTAAAGGGAAGTTCTCCAAATCCACCCTGTGGAGTGTCAGCAGAGGGATACACACATAAAATGTGCTCATTGAATCGGTTATAGCAGCAGCTGCAGTATGTTAGTGAAAATGATGTATATGTTCTATTGCTCTGTATTATGTCCTTACGCTCAGTTCACTGGGCAGCGCACCGTCTGCTAACTGAGCCATCTCCTCCTGGAGCCGACAGCTGCGGGGCTCCAGGCTGAGAACCTTCACACAGGTCCCTGGCTTGTTGGCCACTTTAATGGGAAGAATGGGGGGGAAAAGAAAAGACCATCAGTTCAAGCTCCAGAAAAAGAAAAGATTTGAGAAACCACAGGTGTGAAAAAAAGGTAAATTAATGAAGAAATTCTGTCTTGCTATGTTTTTATTAATCACAAGTACTATCTTACCAAATTCATAGACCTTTTTGCATTTATCATCCAGCTCCTCTATGAGATCTGCCATTTTGCACTGTTTAGCAAGCCGCCTGCATTCCTCTACAAGGGTTACATCAATATCCATACGTCCTGTAACATCAGGGAGAAAAATGGAGGGAAAGAGTTGAGCTTAAATTACACTCACTTTATGATTTTAAGCCAATATGTGCACTGTAGTATGTTTATTATGGATGCATTAATGAATGTATGTGTTAGGTATGATTTTAAAATGCCTTGAGGGTTTTCCTATGAGGAAACAAAATCACGTCCACAGCTTTTACCACCAATATACAGTCTGTATCCTTAAAGTTGACAAATATGATGAATTCCCTTCCTCACTTGTGAATATTTTATATCGTTTAATATCTACATCCAGGTCTGCTCGCTGTAGGCTTCACTGCATTTGCAGATGCATTGCAACCAGTAAAAATAACATGAAACGAGCAGCAATAATATCACCCAAACAAAAGATACAAAAACATTGCTTCGTAGCGCTGCTAGTGATCACAAACTCAGGCCGAGACATCTGCCTCTTGATTGTGTGTTGTTTATATAACAGCAACGAGGGACAAAGTGCATTTCCACAATAACCCTCATATTTACTATACAATTATGAAATAAAAATATGTCATAAAACAGAATTTCATTGGCTCCTTTATTTATTACAGATCACAATAAAAAATATGTAAAGTACACTGCAGTTACAAGTGTTTGTATATCCTGTGAATATTTGTTTATATATTATTATACAGTATTATTCTTGTGTGTTAAAACTTTTATATTATCATGAATAAAATTGTATGGATTAAAGTGTCTGGCAATGATTACTAAAGAAGATGTTCTACTACATACCCACCTGTGTATATATATTGCAGGATGGCTCTAAAGGCTGCAGGGTTGATCTGAAATCAAAACAGCTTTTATCTATGTAGATGTATTAGATACAATATGTGTCTGTATCATTATATCAAATTATTATCAAATAACACTCCATGATTGACTAACCAAGATATATATATATATATATATATATATATATATATATATATATATATATATATATATATATATATATATATATATATATATATATATATATATAATATTTATTTATTTTTTAACCTACCAAAGGGTGTCTCAGGGTTATCAGGTTCTTCCCTTTCCACTTTGTCTCAAACATTTCAGCGAAGTACTCAGAGTTTGCACTGAGAACACATCGGTGGGCTGGAAACGTTTGCCCATGAACAAGGAACTTGATATCGTTGTACTGACCCTGCTCCAGTAACCTAAAGCAAAAAGACACTATATTTCAGATTAAACACAAACACCTTAGAATTAACCATTCTGTGTCCTGCTGTGAGTGATATAAATAACTGATGGGAACTTGACACCTACATGTGCAGAAAGTAGTTAAAATCATCCCGCTGCATGGCGGGGACACTGACACACTTATATTCTTTGAGCAGGTGTCGGACAGAGTCATTCAGTGAGCCGTACACGCAACGCTCTCCATCAAACGTGTTGGCCTCACACTTGGCACCTGAAGGCAACGCAAAGGAGATTGAAAAGACCGTCATACATTTCAGTGCGGCTGTAATGCCCACAGTAAGATCACAGTTTAACAGATTTAACTTTTATTATGTTACCAAAAGAAATGTGAGGATATTCAAGTAAAATTCCTGCCTTACCACTAGCCAACAGGTACTGGACCAGCTCCTCATGACCACAGAGACAGGCATAATACCTAAAGAAGGAGAGTGTTCACCTTTAAGCGGTTAGAATAAAGATCTAGTGTCAGCCAGATAATTGGACTACTTGCCTGAAAAGTACTTACAAAGGGGTGCTATCCCACTGATCTCTTACATTGAGGTCAACATCTCTTTGTTCAACAAGGTGTCTTAGAGAGGGAGAGAAATAGAGAGAAATTAAATGACTGTAATCTGTAAAACCATTAACTAAGCCTCTAACTGGCAAAAAAAGTAAGTCAAAGGAGGAGATTGCTTATACGTCTGTGATCTACCCAATTGTAAAGTAAGAAATCTCTGTGTGCAAGTAAATGTTGTGTTAAAAATGGCAGAACATTTTGACCAAGCTGTAAAAACACACATAATGTTTTTGAAATGTCATACCTCATGAAAGCTTTGTGCTATTGCAACCAAATTGGGTGGATATGTATGGATATGACTGATGAATTACCATAAAATATTTGCAGCCATTCAAGAGGTAACAATGTTGTTGCTTCATTTATAAAGAAAGGGATGTCAGACACTATCAATGCATGTGTATGCATCACTACCCTTCACATGATTTGAGAACCCAACAGACAATCGACCTCATACTTTGCTGAGGAGTGAAGCATGCATTGCTGAATACATATAATGTATTCAAGCAATATAAGTTAGTTGAAAAATGTTTGACATCACATTAGCTTTTTTCAGTTTTTCAGGTAAATCAGGAATTTTTTCGCTCGGAGTGTGAAACCAAATTTTCACGACGTCTTGTAAATGGATGTCCCAGGCTCCAAGGTGTGGCATGTCTTCTGCCTGCAGGTGTGGACAAGATTTATTGTCCTGGGGAGAGCTTCTAATACAGCATTATTGTATGTTGCAGATTGTTGTGCTTGCAAAACAAAGAAAATGGAGAGGGTGGGGGGTATAAGAGGCCATATACTGTATATAGAGAAACCTCCGCCAACTGGGGAACTGGGTGGCAGTAAAGGCAAAACGCATCAGTGTATTCATAAGAAAAAACATAATTCACCTATTGAAAGCCTTTAAATAGAGTTGAAACATATGCTATAGTGCTGGATAAATCTATGACTCAGTGTGGGACTACTTTACCTGAACTGTCCTGACTTGTCTGACTGCTCATCAGTCTGTCCCTGAGCAGGGACGCGTATTTACGCCTGTCATGATGATACAAGCCAGTATCTTACCTAGGCTGCAGCTGGAAAACGAGGAACTGACCTAGAAACGTAAGCTAAAGTTACCAGCTGGCTCATCACAGCTAGGGATAACCACCCTGCCTTCCGCGGGCGATGCAGTGGAATTCGAGTTAAGCCGCAAGACTGCAAGCAAACAACGGCTAATGTTGTTTGTAAGATGATAAAATAAGTAACTGTAACGGTGTAAATAAGGAGCTTTTATCATACAGACAAATGACAAGCTAGCAACAACGAGAACAACAAGTAAAGGTGTCGTTAGCTGTGTTGCTGCTCGTTACCTGACTCTACAAATGTCGCCTTTTCTGCAACTGCTAAACAAATCGCGTACGTCCATGATCCCCTCGGTGTTTTCGGTCCTCTGTGAGGCATTGAGACGGCCTGTCTGCGGGGGGACAGGGGTTCAGAGAACTCGGCGAAGCTTCACGGCTCGTTCGGTCGACGCGGGGAAAAAGTTGGACGAGCTGTCAAAGCTTCGCTGCACGCACAGTTGTTTGTTGACAGGCTCGGTGTGTTTTCGTCCGACGAGTCCAGCGGTGGTGTCACGTGACCGGAGCGCCCCCTCACTTGCAGTGCGGTGAATTGAGACACGCTTCACTACCACGGCGCACTGTCCTCCTGCAGCGAAAAAACACGCAAGCGCCGCTTTATTTTACATGCCATAAAATAATAGGTACCCAAATTATATTTTAATACGGATAAAATATGTTATCATTCCCAAACTACAGAAGAGAAACTTTAATGAACGACGATTCACGTTAACGGTTATGGAAATTCTAAGAAATCCGAGCTCCCACGGGACAATTGAATGCAACATACGTCAGCGCGTTTGTTTCCTCGTATTAAACAACCTGCAATATACAAATCTAAATAGTGCCGTTTACTTAAGTTATAGAATTTTCTCGGTCTCATCCAAGTTTGCAGCTCTTAGGCAATGTCAGAGTAACTAATCTGGTCAAGACCAATTAGACTAGAAACACCTTGCCCTTGTTTGTGCTTCTTTGTCATTCTGAATGATTCAACTACAGTTATTGATGCTCTTTTTTTCTTGGGTCCCTGGTGATGATCCTCTTGATTTGAAAAGCTAAGTATGGTCGGGCCTGGTCAGGATTTGGATGAGAGACCGTCTTAGAATACCAGGGGCGCTTTAAGGTTGTTTTTTACTTCTCTGTCCAAACAGCAGATGGCAGTGTTAAGTCAGGGAAAGCAACAATATCTGTCCCCACATTCCCTGTTTCTATCTCCACTGCCAAAAATGCATGAAATAGCCTAAAAAATGGTCTTAATTAACACAATATCAAAAATCAAAATCATGAGTTTAGTAAGTAGTTTAAACATGTTTTTACCAAGTAGAATTAAACTACATCATTTGTCTGTTCTTTTCCAAAATTGTCACTGATATTTTATGATTAGACATGGTTGGTTGTTCTATGGTTGAGGTCCAGTTATGGTGAAGTAGAGAAAAGCTCTTGGTTATATTAAGGGGAAGATCATGGTTTGGGTTAGAATGATCCAAAAGGAGTAGGAGAGGAGAACATTTGATTATACTATCCATGCAACCTGCAGAGAAGCGTCTAGCTGCAGCTGTAGCGACCTAAACCATACCCCCAACCCCTCTAAACCAGAACATCTCACTGCTCATGACTAAACTTAACCAAGTAGGTGTGGTATGGTTGGTGTCATGTAGGAACAATATCTAGGATCAACAGCTTGAACCTGCTCTATTTTATATGTGGAAACATGTCAGCTTACTGGGGCTGGACCCCCGGTATTCCCTTTTCTTGGTAGGTATTCGGTTATTTTTTTTGTTGTGTTCTTTTGTCATTTTTTTGCTAAAGGTATATTAGGCGAACTGCAAAATCAAGACAGCCCTACAGCTTATATGTATGAATACATGAAGCTAATGTGAAGCTTCAGCTGTCCAAATTAGTCACATCAAATCAATATTTGTCAAAGATACAGATCGATCCTTTCCTGCTTATTATTACTGTTCAATAAGCCTGAGTTGTGTACACAGAAACCCCCCAAGGCAAAAGGAAGGTGAATAAACACTTCTGTACCATTTTGATGATTATCAGACTCTCATTACAGAAACAGTGACAAGAGGGATACGTGGTGACTCAGATGCGCTGCTTTCACCATGGTTGGAGAGATATGTGGGGGCAGCTAAATCATTGCATCACCACTGCAGGCACTCACTAGCCTATTGTGATAAACGTTAAACATGCAAGGACATATCAGAATATTAGCTGAGAGGGGGACAGTAATGTATGGCAAGAACATGCATTTCAGGTCAGGAGTGATACACATGTGTGTTGGACCAAACAGCTGCATCACACAAGTTATACATTTTACACATGTTATATGTTACACATGTGTTTTGAATGCTCTGCACTGCGACTAGTAAACAACATCACAGGATTTGTTCTAAAAATACAATGAAAGAGAACTGACTCAGATTTATGGTTTAAAGTTTAAACCATAAATCTGAGTGCCTGTCATATATAGGTTTTAAACTTTAAACCATATATGACAGGCACCAAAAAACCCTGAAGACGAGAACCTGAGATGTGAGGATGACTGTGTAGATGTTGACATGGTTATGTTATATAGACAGATCTAATTGCAAATCTTAAATGCCTATGTGCACAAACATGAGACTTTTTAAGTCACATGGGGAGCATCAAAGCGATTTTTATTGGATTCAACTTCAAACATGAACTTAAAAATCACCTGCCAAACACTAAATCTCTGTGCAGCTGAGCTAATTCTTAAAAATCTTTACAAAACCTTCTTGCCACTGTGAAATTTCTTCTTATTTCTTATTTCTTGAGCATCAGATGTACTTCCAGTATATATACAGTGGATGTGGTGGTGGTGGGGAGGGTGCTACAACACCTCTCATCCACTCTATGACACAGTGGCTGAACAAAGGAGCACATTCAGCAGCAGACTTCTGCTGCCCCAATGGACCATGGAGAGACTCAGGAGGTCAATTTTGCCCACTGCATTCAGACTTTATAATTTATCCCTGAACCAACAATCCTGACACACTAACACAGATGCACACCCTTGTCGTAGCCTTTGCTTTCATTACAGATTTAAATAGTGCTTTTATGTGTTTTTTATTGCTATTTTTTACTATCACTAATGTTCATTTTTTCTTATGTTGTTTCATGTCACTGTTCCGTGCTGTAAGAAGGATATTTACCCTCTGGGATTAATAAAGTACCGACCTACCCAGATGGCAGTGAGTGGCCTGAGGATAGAAACGGTTAGACCTGGCTATGCTGTATTTCAGCAAAAGCAGATGGTCTCCCAGTAGAAGCTGAACTTCTCAAGTCATCCATGGTTAATTGTTGGGGAATGTCCGGATGCGCTTATCAACAGCAACACTGTCAACACAGTCCTATATGTGAACTGTACAGTGGAGGGGGGGGGCTCTATGTGCTACTGTACAAATACGTCCCAGCGAGTACATTCAAAACAGTCTCCGAGCTGATGGAAAGCCCCCTCAGGACAACTCTCACAGTCGCGACCATTGGACTGGTCTTGCTGTTGAGAGGCCTGTATGCTTGGGTTAGGAAAGAGGTCGTCAGACTGGCCTAGTTGTGTGTGTGTCTGTGTGAGTTTGTGTGTGTGTGTGTGTGTGTGTGTGTGTGTGTGTACTATTACTGCAAACATGATCCAACATGTTTTGGGCTCTTGTGTTACACGTTAGTCAAATTTAGCTGAGACAGTTCACAATTCAGAAAGCCAAAAAAAAACATCAGACACTGTAAGACCATTTCAGGGTGAGCAGAGCCACTGTGTCTGTGCACATCTTTCCACATAGCACAAGTAGCCATTGTTAGCAAAATACAGGTTATCGAAAGCATCAAGTAGGCTTGTGTGTACATTTTTAGGTATCTGGTGTTCCTGTTAGTACACTGTGAAAGAAGCCCACCGAAATAACACTGAAATAAGCCCATTCTGTTGTGGTCTTTACCATTGTGTCACTGAAACTTGGCGGGACACAAGCCATTTAGAAATAGATAATGTTGTGATATCACAACAAGAATGGAAGTTAATACTAACAGCCTGGGGATACATGTATAGCTATCTCCTTCTTCCTGATAGTTTGTACTGGAAATCTCCCCAATCAACTACAGCTCTAGGAGGGGCGTGACATTTATTATTTGGAGCCCTGCCAATCACAACAGAGAGGGGATTCATTAGGGAGGAGGGAGAGTGTATTTCTCAGAATGAGTGCGTGAGAAGGCCGACTGCATTGCTTCTACTGGTCTAAATAGATGTTTATGGACCATAAATGCGTGTTAATCTTAATAAATAGACCATGAACATTTGAATCCCGAAACCCGGAAAATTGGCAAAATAGGGCCCCTTTAACATGAGCATTAAATCACTGAATACATCTTAACAATGGATTTTGGGTGCAGTTGCTTATATTTGATGTTCATATTAAAGGGTTTTTTTAATGGTGGGTATATAAAAGGAGGAATGATTGTGGTTCGAACTGTTTCAATCTTATTTTGTGATTTTCAAAGTTGTTTTAAGGAAAATTTGAAACGTTGTGAACTTTACCCTGAAAAAAAAGGATTGAGGTGTGCGTTTGAATTTAAGAGGTATAAATTGTACCTTCACCTGGACAACCGTGATTGGCTGATCCTGGTCCAATCAGCAGCCGCCGCTGTCCCGACCCTTCCGTACATTCACTCAATGTGATTTAGCGCACACACAGCGGAGCACGGTAAGTGTCTTGTGAAGCTTTACTCCTGCGTCAAATCAGCACTTTCATAGCTAATCATCCGACATTTGACGTCGTTGGTTTAGAAATTGGTCTTGTTTGTGTCCGACGAAGACACAAAACGACTTCTGGCCGGAATATTTGTGTGTAAATTAGCTTTAGCTCACAAGCTAGAGGACTGGAGAGAGAGGCTAACTGCAGCTAATGACTGACTAACGAGCTGTCGACACAAACACGGTTTGTAGTCAAAGTGATTTACTGTCCGACTGTGTCTCATTCGCCTTCGGTTTAATCACGTTAGTTCATTCACATGATGAACACAACCCTGCTCGCCGCTCAGCGCGCAGTTTGCAGCTAAATCGTATAAAAGCAGATTAACCTCAGATACTTCTAATGCTAACAGGCAAGCTAACTCAGCGGTGTTAGCTAAACATTACTAACAGTGCACTCTGGAGTTAATATGATGCTACGGAGCAACAATTAGAGTTAAACTATGAGATCAGCTTTCGTTCGCAGGCGAGCCGACGTTAGTTTAACCCTCTACACAACCCGCCGTCCTCTCCCGGCTAACGTTAGCTGGTAGCTGCGTGTTAGCATTTGGGTTGTCAAGCGTTAGTTTGTCGTGATCAAACTATGTGTTGCTAATGTTCCATCCAAATTCAAAGTTGGTAACTTTTTAACTTCTGTCGACCCTGGTATCTCTTAGGACTTTGCTTTGGTTATTTTTAACGGTGTTGCACTCAGTTTGTTGCATTGGGAAACTAATAGCCACACCCTTCCTTTTCCAATTCAACTGCGCTGCAAGTCGGCACGAAAATAAGTTAATAACAATTTTATTTAGCTATCAAATACTAATATTGTACCACTTGTTTAACTTATAAAGTCCTGCTTTTACAAAATCGAATAGTTAAAATAAAAGTCCACTAAACGTCAGCTAGAAGTTAATTTCTGTTACTAAACCAGTTTCTGTATTTGGGTATGGACCGTGATGTAGTATTTTTAGCCTAGTTTGACATATAGATACTTTTCATGAAGTATAGTAAGGATATGATTATATATTCATAGTTTGTTTCGTGTAAAAGTGCTCATTTTATCATTAGCTTACTAATACTGCAGAATTGACCTGGTTTGAACAACTTTAAATACAATTAGGACAGTTTATTCCAGTGGTTTTCAAAGGGTCACCAGATAAATCCCAGGGTTCATGAGAAAATTAATAGGAAACAAAAGAAGAAGAAACAAAATTCTAAAACAGGAATTACCCTTTTTCAATTGTTGGACATTTTTTTCTTAAAGAGTACAAGTACCTAGTAGTAACTGTATAGTATAGTACTCGAGTAAATAGTCCACTGCTGCATTTTTCTTATTGATTTGGACATGTTTTTTTTTATTGTACCATCCAATAACTCTTTCAACGAATGAGTTTTGTTTGTTTTGTAACATGTGACAACTCCCGACCTGACTTTGTGAAGTAGGCGTACGCAGCACATTAATTGGCAACAAAAAGTCTTCCTTTGGAAGCATTTAAAGCATCATCAGCTCACTGAGCGATTGCATGCATAGCACAGCAGTATAAAACTTTAGCAGATGACTTTCACCAGTCTTCACAATGGCAGTTTTTCCAGATGTCCCTGCTCTTTCTGAATAGACAAAAAACATTGAATTTTGTAGTAAATTATTACGGTTCTATGTAATCCAGAGCAGATTTTAATTTAAACACTTCCATGTTGATGTTATTTAGAGTCAGTTTCCTGTCTGAACAGTTTGGTGTAGCCCAGCTTTCTGGCTCCCAACTGACCATCAGCACCTGTCCGTACCTGAGGATCTGCTGGCCCCCCGTCCCCAGATGTAGAAGGAGTTGTCATCTGCAGCAGCTGTGTACACAGTAAGTTAACCCATTTTCACAGCATGGATACGTCTTTTGTGTGGCTTAGATTTCTATTTATGCATCGCCTGTCAATGCGCAACACAGTATTTTGTTTGATTTTTAGCATTGCAGCCTCTCAACAAGAAGGCGCGCTCATCAGCAAAGCCGGCAGAAATTCATGAGTAGGATTGGTGAAGGTTTCCAGCTCAAGTGTTTGATACTTAAAAATATGCAAGCACAAGACTCATATCTTATCAGAGGACGGCTTGCGTTTGTTATCTGATGTCAAGGCTTTTAGGCAAGTTTTTTTGACACCCACATAAATATGCATTTAAAACACAGTGGGGATTTTTCTTTTTCACGCATTTCTAGGCCACCAAAAGCATCAGGCGCATGTCGGCGTCATCCCTAGGTGTACCCACTTGCCCTAGTAATGATTTCAGTGCTGTGTTCATGCATGCACCCTCTGATCTCTATTTTCTGTTTGTATGGTGTACTTGAGTAGAGGAGGGTCATTACAATGGCCCTTTGTAGAGGGCCTCGTGTGCCTGTCTCTCACTGTGGGTTTCTGGTGGTGCCTCATACATCGTAGTTAGAATTGCAAATGCCGGTCGAGTGTGACAGAGTGTTTTTTGTATTGTTTGTCTCAACATTTGACAAAGGTCCCTCAGACCCAGTGTGATTAGTAGATTCAAAGAGGTTCTTAAATGAGAATTTACTGTGCATCACCCCCCTCTTTGACATTTCTACATCAAATGAATCTTGCATTTGCATTTCAGAGTATTTAAAACATGGCTCCTTTTTAAAACTTCTTAACATATTTGCATCCGTGCATGTTTGTGAACAATGTTATGTGGTTATTGGCTGCCCTAGATATTTTTTTCTTTGCCATCAGTCATTATCTCTGAACACCACCTTTTGAAATCTTAATTTAATTGCAAATCTGAGTTGCCTAGTGTGGTGGCCATTCAGTTGTTTTTTTTAGTGTTGTTGTTGGCCGCATTCTTGTCCCACTTCTCGCACATGACAGACTTCTTTCTCACTTGCATTCAATCACGTCCCCTGTAAATATTGGGCTCTCAAAGTAGGCAACAAATGAGTTAAATTGTTACTTATATACTTATATATTAAACCCACTACATTGATTTCCATGCAAGGTTGTGATTGTATTGGCGTTCACACGTTTTGACAAAAAAAAACACAGAACAAAAGCATTCTGTATATGTTTTCACAGGCTGATTTAGCGATACATTAAATGTTGCTTTTTATTCACTTGATGATCTCTCTTTATCCTAAACATTTTCATGTGTGACTGTTCTCCTGACTGCCTTTTTTTTCTAGGCCACATACTAAACTGTGTCAGGCTGATGGAGTTGATGAGGGGTCATCCTTCATGGCCTTTCTTCATTTTCTAATGAGATCAAGTTATTTTGTGTCTTACCCTCATCATTTGGGGTGAAGCTATAATTATGGATAATTTAATTCTTTGATGTGCTTCTACCAGGTGAAAGACCGGACTGAACTCTTTGCTTAAAAAAAAACAGTTCTCAGTTTAATTCAACTCTTTTTCAGAGGCAACGCCCCTATCATCATGACAACTAAAATCCCAGGGTAGTGGGTGGGAAAAGGCCCATTTTTTGGCAGAGGAATGACGTTTTAATCTGCTGATGTCAGTGGTGATTTTTCACTGTTGTAGATACTGTAGTGAGAGGGCGTTCACGCCACCCTTAGCAGAGTTAATGGTTTCAGTTCTGTAGATACACAGCGAGTGACTTTGTTTTGCTGGGGCAAACAAAATCTTTGGTTGCAAACAAACTGAATTTTTATGAGTTGTAGATCATATTGAGGACAGCAAAAAGCAATGTTAGGGTGATTTCACGCAAAGCATTCTTTTTACACCTTAATTTAAATGTAATATGGCTGTAATGTTTTTTTTTTATTTGGGTTTTATTTATTGACTTTCCATGACCTTCAGAAAAGTAAAGTTTTTTTTCCCTGCAGTTGTAAGTGACATGGTGACCCTCTAAGTCACTTTTCTTTGCTTTTCACAGACCTTTGTGCTGTCCAGTGAAGTTGCCCACCATGCGCGAGTACAAGCTAGTGGTGCTGGGATCAGGAGGCGTGGGAAAATCTGCACTGGTGAGTAGTTGGACTGAAAACAGTCAATACGTTTATTACAAATGTCACTCTCCCTCTCTCTTGTGTGTGTATATATATATATATATATATATATATATATATATATATATATATATATATATATATATATATATATATATATATATATATATATATGATGTAACTGTAAGAAGGTCTTTTCGAGCAATTAAAATGGCTTAAACCAGCAAAATGTTGAATTATAACATTCAAATATAAAATTGTTTTGTGTAAAGAAAATTATTTACTGCAGCATGGTCCATTTTGGTCTTACTATTCTTGAAAATACGTAACTGAAGTGTGCCAGTTTTTGTCTAGTATTTATTTTGAATTAATATTTCTCCTTGCCTTCATTTGTCCGCTTTAGACAGTCCAATTTGTGCAAGGCATTTTTGTGGAGAAGTATGACCCCACAATAGAAGACTCCTACAGAAAGGTAAAATCAGAAACTTCCTGGACTTTTTAAAAGCAACTTACTAACATTTTTTTTTAAATCCATAAAAAAATGTTTTTGTTTTTCTCCGACAGCAAGTTGAGGTCGATGGGCAGCAATGTATGCTTGAAATCTTGGACACGGCTGGAACAGTAAGTTGAGTCAGATGCAGGAATCGGATGCATGCGTACAAGATGAATGTAAAACAGACTGCTGATAGTTTCTCTCATGTCCTTGCCTTATAGGAACAGTTCACAGCCATGCGGGACCTGTACATGAAGAATGGTCAAGGCTTTGCTCTGGTGTACTCCATTACAGCACAGTCAACATTTAATGACCTACAGGACCTCAGGGAACAGATCCTGCGAGTAAAGGACACTGAGGACGTAAGTCAGGCACTCGGTTTTTCCTCCTTTTCATCCACTACTACTTACTGTAATTATAACAAAGCAAGTAACCCATAATAAGTATTTTAAAATGGTAGGAAAAGAGCCTTCAATTTACAAGGGATCCTTCCCTCCGATTCAAAATCCAAACATTTAGACAGGTATGTTAGTCAGGTATACTGTATTAGGTCTTAATTAAAACCTGGATTTTATTTGACATTTTGATACCTCTAACAAGATGTACTTAAGGCTTTAAGCAGCACAAAGTATGTCAATATAGTTGGATGGATGTCTAAAAGTTGTTTTGAGTCTGTCTCTTTGATATTAATGATCCTCTCCCCATATTAAGCCAATTTGAACTGCTGTGAATATGGGATGGGTGGCGACTGTATAGTTGTGACATCACAGCTCCACGGAACTCCTGGTGACCTCGTAAGACATAGTTTCTGAATAAAAGCCTTGTAATTGTGAATTGGGTGCTATGAAACATAGGACAGTATTTATTGAAATAAATATCACACTGGGACTTGGGACTTTTGAAATGTTAATTTGTTTCCCTTATCACTCAGCCCTGTAATGCTGTGAGGCACATGCTCGGTCTGCAGAGATCCTCTTTGGTGATAACCTTTCGGTGTCTGTTTAATCTGCCAGTGTAACCTCTCGGACTCATCACTGCCTCATTAGGGCCCACTCTGTGGGGGAGAGAGGACAGAGCAAACATGATGGAAATGTCAGAGCTGTGTCTAGTTTCTATCTGCAACTTCATCTCTTGATTAAGAAGGGGGATGTACAGCATGATGAATGTACACAGTATTTATAGCAAGTTGCTTAATTAGTCCGGGTATCTGCTCTCACTTTAAGGTCTTTAACCAGGACTACGTGATTAAAAGCATTTTTGTTACCAATATGTGGTCAGTAAGATGTGTGCTTTAACAAACTTTGTATGTTGCAATTCATTCAACCAGGTTCCCATGATCCTGGTGGGAAATAAGTGTGACCTGGAGGATGAGCGTGTGGTTGGGAAGGAGCAGGGTCAGAATCTGGCCCGTCAGTGGAACAACTGTGCCTTTTTAGAGACTTCAGCTAAATCAAAGATCAATGTTAATGAGGTGAGTTCAAATACTACAAACAGCATATTCACTGAAGAGACGGGCTCCTTGGGTAATATGAAAAATAAACCATGCAAAGTGACAAGTCTCCCTTATTCTCTACTTCCATTTTATGAGGAAATTACTAAAATGGTGGCCTTTCACTGCAGATTATTAGTCCTGTGATTGCTGAAGCAAACTGTAAGGACAATCACTCCTTTCTTTGTTGCAGATTTTCTATGATCTGGTGCGACAGATCAACAGAAAAACACCGATGGAAAAGAAGAAGACAAAAAAGAAGTCGAATTGCACGCTCCTCTAAAATGCCCTCCCACAATAGCTCCAGGCCAGGTGAGTGGGTGTTGAAACTAATTTTATTCCAGGCACATGTATGGGCCCCCACTGAGTTCTGGATTGTCACTTTATAATTGGAGGTTTACTGCAATAATTAAATATAGTAATTTCATTCCTTTTGTCAGCAAGCAATGAGATATGGTGGGTGTGTTTCAGTGCCAAGAATAACACCATAATTGGAGTTTAAATCTTTGACAAATATAGAATTTCTTTAGGTTTAAAAGTGTTTCTTTGGAATTTATTAAATGAAATCCCTGAAGTTGCCACCTTTTTGCCACCTTTTTGCCTTGTGGTGCCATTCCGTTGTACCATACCTTACATTTTAGAATGTAAAGTTTTGTTTATGTAACTATAAAACTAAAGAAACTAGCTAAAGAAAATAAAATCGAAAATTTGAGGAAACGCATTCTGGGGCCTTGCCATTAAAATGTATGTAAATACTGTCAATGTTTGCCCTCTATTGAAAGTTCTGGCTCCATCTGCTGTAGAAACATTGTAACTGCACTTCAGATTTACTAATTTATTCATGTTATGGCCAATTTACTATTATCGGACTGCTCTCATGCACTAGATATAAAAGTATCAGCTGCTACATGTCAGTGTTTTTGTATGCGAATGTAAGTCACTGATTTACATACTTCTCACTTTGATATGATAACCAGCCTCTGTAGAATTAAAGCATAACTGAGACACATAATCCATCAAACTGAATATCGTGCTGTGCCGACTGTGATTGATTACTGAATTCCAAGTCAACGCAATGTAGAAAATCTGAAAACACGATTGGAAATATGAACTTACTGAGGCGGTTGGTTTTAGAAATGTATTGATGGGCTCTGAGACTGATGTGATTGGACTCACTTATGAGAAGCCAGTCAGTCATGCACTGTGCTTCAACTCAGAATCTCTTGTGCTGTGGAGTAGCTGAACCTGTTTCAATGCTCACACCAGCAGTATTCGGGTAGTATATCCCGCTCGTTTATATAATGTATTAAGACTTAAAATTACTTTTTAATAAAGCTTCACAACATGAGCCCACGAACCAACAGGATGACATTATTTAAACGGGTAGTTTATAATTTATTAAGTGTAGAGATAAAAGTCTAAGAAATAAAATGAATTATTACATTTCAGGACAAGTATATGATTTTTTTGCACTGCACGTTTTAGTACTAATCAGCGTATTAGAGCAGACGCAATGTCATCAGTTGGATGTGCTTGTTTCACTTTAGTAAATGGCCAAACAAATTTAATCTCTAAAGTGAGGCTCCTGTTTCAGCACATGTCGAACATAAATTTTAATTAAAAAGATGTACTTTTTTTTTCTCCTTGTATGCAGAAACTTGTAATGATTAACTGTTCCCCAGTGGATTGTGCCTGCATTCCAAGTCCTCTCCAGAACATTTGGAAAAAGGCTGACGGAGATACTTCACCACTCGCAAAATGGCAGGAGACGGCACATAACTCAAGATACTCTTCTCTGCTTTTTAATGGCAAAGAAAGCCACCTCTTTTGTTTTTCCTATCGTCAGCCTGATGACAACTTTGTTCTTTTTTCTCTTATCCAAGGTGTCTTTCTTTTGGAAATACCAACATAAAGAAGAGACCATGGGTTTAAATCCATATACTGTATGGGAGCTAAAATGTTTTTATTAAAAGTAACATCAATCTTTGGCATATTGTGACAATACGCTTGCAAAAGAAAACATGTGAAATGTTGGCCTTCTTTTACATCTCTGCACTAACAGTATCAACGAAGATGCATCATTGTCCATAAGTTACTCGCTCCTACTTACAAGGATGTGTATTGATGAGATAACATCTTTCCTAAGTGACTTTGTTTTATATTGAGAGCTGCAAGCGTTCCATATTTCCCATAATATATTCTACTTCCATTTTTGCATAATAAAGCTAAGTAAATTAGTATTTTATAGACTGATGGGGGGAAAATGGTGCGTTCTGATTTGTGTCTTGAGGCTGAAAATATATTGTACTAAACCAACTCTAATATTGCTTCTTGTGTTACCCTGTCACAGATGATTTTCCAGCTTTTATGAATGATTAAATTTTAGTACATTTTCATTATTTTTGGTCTGTTTTTTGTTTCTTATTGCACATCTTGTTAAATGACTTGTCTATATTTTTATTTTAATAATCACGTCAGGGTTCTCCTCATCAGATGTTTATAGTTAAATTAGTTTGTCCATGGCCGCGAGAGGAGCCGCACATCGGGGTTAGAAGCGTTTCCTGAAGTCAGTTAAAGAGGAACTGGTGATTCCAGGCCCTCAACAGTAGGAAAAGAGGAAGTGAAGCATATAAAACAGAATAGAAACTGTTCACAGGATGACTAGAGCAACTGAAAGCAGACATTTAGTCAACTGCTTCACATCAGAATGAAACACAAACGCTTCCTTAAAGTGAGAAGACATACCTGTAAATACCTTATTGTGCATAGAAAGTTGTTATAAACAGCTGCAACTCAACCATCTACAACAAACATGATTTTACGTTGATGCATCAGTAACAATTACATGATAATTTGATTACCAATTTTTATTGGAGTGTAAGTACATTTACTCAAGTTCTGTCCTTTTTATTGTAATTTTCTGCACATAATAAGCAGTAAAGGAGTTTGTTCTATAAATTATCCTGACTCAAGCCATGGATCTAAATCCACATAGAAAAGGCTTCCTTCTGCATTTCTTAAAGAGCTCATGTCAGCAGCTCCTTGGTGATTGTACCTGTGCAGGAATATGATGAACAACTTCACGTGCCAGATGTGACCCAGCTTCAAGCCCTTACAGGAGTATTTTCTCTGAACGCGTCGCAGACTCGCAGCCTTCATGTCTTCCTGTTCTCCTCTCTTCCTGTTCTCTCCACTGTATCTGATCACCGCTGATCGATGAGCGGCGGTGACTCCCATCTCCCCCACCGACCCTGGTCGTCCTCCCCGCCTCCTTTCCCCTCCCTCTCTCCCAAACTCGCACGCATACAGACCGACGGGCTACGCGACCCCCCCTCTCTCCCCACCACCTCCACCCTCCTCCTCCTCCTCCCCCCCCTTCCATCATTTTCCCATCTCTTACTCACTCTCTTCCCTACAACAAACATGGCCGCGAAATCTGATGGTGCACCCGTCTCTCTACGAAACGAGATCCCACCCGAGTGTCCCGCCAGGTCGGACCCGCGGATTCCCCGGCGCCGTCCCGCCGAGCAGCGCTACTCCCTCCCGGACTGCTGCTGGACGCTGTGCGCCCTTTTGGTCTTCTTTTCGGACGGGGCCTCAGACCTGTGGCTGGCGGCGGACTACTACCTAAGGAGCCAGTACTGGTGCTTTGCTCTCACTCTGGTCTTTGTGATAATACCGTCCGTGGTCGTGCAGGTGCTCAGCTTTCGATGGTTCGCGTACGATTTCTCGACCGCCGCCGAGAGCGGCACGGCCGCCGCCGCCGCCGCCGTGGTGGCGGCGTCGGGAGCGGAGGAGCAGGCGGAGGGGAACGACTTCAGCACCAAGGACAGCGGCGAGCGGGGCGCTGGCCGCGCTGCCGCGGCGGCCGGGGTGCAGCAGCCCGGCCCGGGCACCGGGGGAGGAGCCCGGAGCTGCTGCAGAGTGTTCATGTGGCTCTTCCAGGCCATCATCCACATCTTTCAGCTGGCACAGGTCTGGAGGTAAGTGTGGACACTCTAAACGTGTAGGGGACGGGAAACTACACACTCTGCCTTTGTGTGTGCGTGTGTTTGTGTGTTACAGCATCCCTCCCTGTGGATACACGCTTACGAAATCATTCAGAGGACTGTGCCCAAAATGCCAGAATGTCTTTTTGTATTGCTTGACGTTTCTCCGGCTTAGAAAAGGGAAAATTATTAGACTCCACCCCCCCCCACACACACACATACACACACACACACTCACTCCCCAACCCCCTGACTTGCTTTTAGGTCAATCGTCAATTCATCCAACACCAATCCTGTATATAGGAGGAAACAAATCCTTTGTCTTTTGGAGGTTTGGGCGAGGAGGAGCGAGGCTGGTGAGGAAAAATAATGAATAGTCATGAATGAGTTGCTTCCTATTTGCAGGGAGATGTGTATCCCACTCGCCTCCCTCCCAGTGCTGTGCATTTTCACTTCTTAGCTGGAGGCTGCTGCTCTCATGTCTGCTAAAATCCACATCCTCAAATCTCTCCCAAACTGCTCTTTCCCAGCTGAGCAAAAAACATGTTTAATTACTGAGACCAAAAAAAGGGGGAAAAAAAGCAAACAAACAACAAACCAGTCTACACTTTTTGGGCATTACTCTCACATGGATGGTAGTAGGTCTGTAGGTCAGCTACTCAGCCAGTGATGGCTGAGGCTGTGCTCAGGCTTAGAGTGCCCTGATCTGTTTTGACAGGCTTGAACTGCTGCCAGCCAGGAGGAGGCATTCATCTGCGGTGGGAGGGAGGGAGGAAAACGTGATGATATTCAAAAAGGCAAGCCATAATTTAATTGAGATGCTGGGATATTATGGAAGCACAAGGATGTGTTTATACATGAAATGAGATGCAAATCAATTGTTTGATTCATATGTAGGCCTGCATAATCTTTGTCTGTTCCTGTCTTTGTGGTCTTGGTCCCTCTCTCTTTCCCTTTTTTCCTGCCTTAGACAACCCAATGGGCAATATATATTGATTCCTTATTTCCTCTTGGAGACGTGTGTGTGTGTGTGTGTGTCCGTCCGTCCAGGAGCACATTAAAACATTGTGGCGGCACAGAATTACCGGTAATGCCATTAAAGCTGTTGTCTGCTCTCAGACCAGCGTGTCTGCACATTAAGAGGATTACTGCTGTGTGTTTCACCCTCGGCTGTTAACTCAGGAATGATCCGTCACCGATACACAGCCAGTCAGGTGAACCCAGGATCAATGTGGGGCCCTGGCTGCCAGAATTAAATGTCAGCAGCATGCGAGACGTGGTGCGGGTTGTGTTACAAACGAGAGTGCACACGATATGAAGCCTCGTGTGTTTGTGTGGCCGCGGCGTTTGACCCTCATTACTACACGTATGCTCTGTTTTCGCAGTGTGTTATATCCCGAGGCATACTTTGTGTAGCAGGAAGCAGAACGAAAAAAAGCGTTGCAAAACTCCCTTGTGGTTCACTGGGCTCTTCCGACCCTTCTCCCTGAGGCAATTACTGAGACATTTATAGCTTGAGTCTTCCGTGGCAACCACCAGTCTCTCTTTCAAACCGTTGCGCTCGGTGTAGAGGTAAAGGTAATGATTTACTCATTGTATATTTGCATAGTCCAAACAGATGTCGAATATCGCCTCATATCTTTAAAGAAAAACTAATTTGTGCAAAAACTATGTTTGCACAGTGTGCAATGTGTGCGTCGGTTACACAAGGTCATTATAGTATAGGTTGAGACAGGGCTGGTACAACATGTGAGCAGAGCTCAGGAGTTTAACAAGAGAGTTACAGCAGAATCCTATTTTTCATAACCTTCAGTATGAAACTTAGATTGAGAGAATTTATTTAGATTTTTTCCCCAAGTCTCCCCAGCCTCTTATATTTTTCTTTCCTGCAGCCTTCTGACTTATTTTATTTGAAGAGAGAGATTGCAGGCAAGCTCCACATTCTCCCCCTCGGATGCCTGTACTAAAATTAAAACCACACAGCTGCTTAGTTCAGTTAGCATTCTAATCCAAATCCCAGAGGAGCAAGCAAACAGCTCTTTTGGCAAGAACTACTGACAGCTCCTGAGTTTGGAATAATGAGTTGTGACTTCTGAGAGTGTTATGTTTGATGTCCAAAATGTTTTGAAGCAACCTAAGCTTCTGACGAATCTCACTTTTTGTCAGCCATACAACAATGCACCGGTGAATGTTTTCTGGTTTGTGTCCCTCTGGCATGCAGGTACGTCCACGCTCTGTACTTGGGTGTGCAGAGCCGCTGGCACGGGGACCCCGAGCGGCGCCACTACTACTGGCGCATGATGTTTGAGAGCGCTGATATCAGCATGCTGCGTCTGCTCGAGTCTTTCCTGAAGAGTGCCCCCCAGCTGGTGCTGCAGCTCTCCATCATGATCCAGGCCAGTCAGGTGCTGCCCCTTCAGGGTGAGTGGCCCCAAAATGACCAATCAGCACAGCCGCCATCAATGTGTCAGGAATAAATCCTGATCTCATGTGTCTATGGGCCATGCTGCACACAATGAGTTACTTACACTCATTTCAATCAGACCCCCACAGTTCAGGGGAATATATATCTGGCTGTGCTAAATGTGAAGACAGTTACACCAATTTCATCCTTTCTAACTCAATCTATCTCCCCCAGGGCTTTCAGCCTCTGCCTCGCTGATATCCCTCGCCTGGATGGTCGCCTCCTATCAGAAAGTGCTGAGAGACTCCCGGGACGACAAGCTCCCCATGACCTACACGGCCGTGGTCGTCCAGATCCTGTGGCACCTCTTCACCATTGGGGCCCGCGCGCTGGCCTTTGCCCTGTTCGCCTCGGTGTTCCAGCTTTACTTCGGCATCTTCATTGTGTCACACTGGTGCATCATGACCTTTTGGATAATTCAAGGTGAAACAGACTTCTGCATGTCCAAATGGGAGGAGATCATCTATAACATGATGGTAGGCATCGTGTATGTCTTCTGCTGGTTCAGCGTGAAAGAGGGCCGCACTCGCTGCAGGATGCTCATCTACAGCCTGACCGTGTTCATCGAAAACGTGGCGCTCACCACCGCCTGGTACCTGTACCGCGGCGCCCGGGACACAGACTTCTATGATGTCATCATGGTGTGTGTGGTGGCCAGCAGCTACGCTCTAGGCACCTTTTTCATGTTTGTGTATTACTGTCTGCTGCACCCTGATGGCCCAGTTTCAGGGTGGGGCTACATGGTGGAAAAGGAGGCTGCTGTAGAGACTCTGGCCTCCCCAGCCACGAGCCTCCCTCCTGACTTGGTGAGCAGCCCCCCCAGGACCCTCCAGAGAACTAAAGGCTCAGAGAGAGAGCAGGGGCTTGGGGTAGATGGAGATGTGTTTCAGGTACGACCACCTCGGGGGGCCCAAGCCCCAGTCGCCCCTCTCACACCCAGGACAGAGGGGCCTGTCATCAGAATAGACCTGCCCAGGAAGAAGTACCCTGCCTGGGACGCTCACTTCATTGACCGCCGCCTGCGTAAAACCATCCTGGTGCTCGAGAGCACTGCCCCTGTTACGCCAAGGATACAGTACCGCTGCCTTGGCACACCCAAAGAAGTGATGGAGTATGAGACCACCGTGTGATGTGCTGAAGGTGTCGAGACTCAGCTCGCCTGTCGTGTGGATGTCCTGTCTAAAAATGGCAGGTGGATGACTCTCGCTGAGCAGTCTGTTTCAGCTCCACGCCTACTTGCTTGCTCTCTGTACTGTCAAACAGTGGAGACAAACAGGCAAAGAAGAGGAAGGAGCATGGTGTCTTAAGTTTTTACAAAGGCAAAGTGCCATGGTGTTGTTTATTGATGGTGCATATTTAGGTTTCTGTATCATTTCTCAGGTCAGGGCATGGTACAGGAAGAGGTCAGAGGTTAAAGACTCAGCAGCAAAGCTCGCTGTCACATGAACTTAAAGAGGCACAGGCAGGAAGAGAGGTGGAGCTGTAAGGAAGTCCTCCTTGGTGAAGGTGCTTCAGCAGCACGTCTTCTCACAACAGCAGAGACAAGCCTTTAAAATGTATGATTACTTACGGAAGTGGGATGTAGAGGAGTGAGGAGGAGAGGCATTAAAAGACAGAAACTTGCACTGTAATTTTAAACACGATTTACAATAAAAAAAAACAAACACATGTACTGATCTTTACAATTTTCCGCAGGTATTCACTCATACTGAAGGAGTCTCTAAACATGCTGCTTGGGAGATGAAGAACAGTTCAGAAGCAACATTTGAGTTGAATGTAAAAACAGTTGAAAATGTGAGTATTTGTGACAAGGCTTTGAGCATTTTCATGCTGTTAGTGGGATACACAACATTCCTGTGGTACTATATTTGTTTTTGTAAGCTAGAAAATTAAGAGATATGTGTGTGTTTACAAGCAATCTGTTGTTTTCGGGCCATGCCGTCACTAATATGACAATAATATACACCTTCTTTAAGAATGTGTATGTACTGGACTATAGCTACGTTATGATTTTCATTACATTTGCAGGATGTATTCTACTGATGGGACTTGTATTTTCATACTGCATCCATTACACAGTGAATGAAACAAGTTAGTTCCATTTCCATGTAAATTAAAATGTACAATGAAGAAGACGTTATAGAGGGACAGCACTGTCTGTAATTGTACTGTATCCATACTTTGTTGTGTGAAAAATGTAAAAAAAAAAAAAAAAAAAAAAAGGGGAAAAAAAGAAAAAACAAGATATTAGCTGCAGACTCCTAACAGAAGAGCTTTGATATTATCGATGGTACAGGCATGTGGTACGTTCTTTTATCAGGTTGTTTTTCTATAGAATAGTCACAAGAGGGAAGTTTGTAAATCATGTATGTAAGTGTGTGTGCGTGCCTGCCTGCGTGCGTGTGTGCGTGCGTGAGCTCACATACCAGCATGTATATGGGTGTATATGTGGGGAAAGATTCCTACCATGTGCATTTACATTAATTTAAAATTGTGTCACTGACATATGACAGTTTTGTTGTAAACACTGTCCGAGCGGTTTGTTTTTTCCAGATGACCCTGAAATAAATGGATAGCCCACAGAGCACCCCTACCAACCCTGTTGCAGTAACAAAAGCCAGAAAGGCTTTGATTATGGTGCTAACTGTTTGAGTCCATCATGTAACAACCATAAAATAAGCCTATTGTGGCAGGAGTTGGGCAGGGCTGTACCTCAAACACAAAGCTAGAATCAAAAAGCCTTAAAGTGGTCATACCAGACTGTTGCTATTCAGAGCAAGATTTAAAAAAAAAAGATTAACAAGAAGGTGAAGACAATTTCATGATGTTGTTGTTGCTGAAATAAAGAGCAATGTGTTTACCTGACTTGAGACAATATTTGGTAGTATTTAAGTATAAGGGTCTCTAATGTTGCTGCTTGTCATTCATTAATTAGAGTTGATTTTGAAATCAGTGTTTTCTCTCAGCATCTTAACATTTACTAATCAGCACCAAACAAAGTGCAGCTTTGATGGGAATGTTGTTACTTCTGCAGAAATGTCATTAGGAATCACATTCAACAAATCCAGATTTTAACCTGATGATTGCCATAGAAATCGAGGGTGACATTACCAAATGTCTCTCTATCTCTCTAAATCTCTGATAGATATTCCAAGCAAAAAAAATCCAAATTTATTGATCATTGACTTTACCATAAATCCAACAGTCTGATGTTTCATTCCTGTCATGCTTATTGGTAACCCTACTACTATGGGGTGTTAAATTTCCTCAAAATGAGCAAGCCAACTGATATTGCTAGCTGATATTATTTTCTGTAAATTTGACATACATAATAGTCCAATGCAACATATATGTTTGTAATTGTGGAATGTAAATCATTCTGTATGTAGTACTGCAAGTTTTCAGAAAATAGTCAAGTGCAGTACTTATATAATTATATAATTATAACTTATTGATATATTGTATCTATCTAAACAGCCAGTTGTAATATAAATTATAATTTTTAACAAAAACAGTCCTTTTTGGCAGGCTCTTATCATTGTAATTCCTGTAAACTGTGATGCCGACATGTTCCCAAATGCTGATTTGATAACACAAGATAGCTGTTGCCACTTTATCAAAAGCAAAACATGCTGATGTGAAAATCACAGGGCTGGAAGCTGATGTGATTGATGTTTGGTTTTTTAGTAATAAATGACAGCAGACCATTGATGGACATCATATAAAAGAAGGGCTGTTTTGATGATGGATAGAAACAGCATCATTTATTATGATGATGGAAACTCAGTCAGTGGGTGGACAAAACAATGGGAACAGCTGTCCAAATCTCCAGTGCATTCTGTTCCCCTTTGTGGAGCTCACAAAGAAGACATCGAGGTAACTTGTCTGATTCTCAATGTACAGATATTTCAGTTGTGGATCCCTCACTGTAAATGCCCTCCTCCCCTCTGTCTCGAGCCTCATTCCGGGGACCAAGAGCAACAAGTCTCCAGATGTGACAGTATGGGCTGTAAGGTTGAAAAGGTCAACAATGTAGGATGGGGCAAGGACCGATACTTGTTTAATATTTAACCAATCCTCTGATCACTTTTCTTAAGATGGCCAAAATCATCGGAACAAATTCCATTTCTTTCCGGGGAAATCTGTTCTGCGAATCCTCCACATCCAGACCTAGTAACATTACTGCAGGGAAGAGTAATGTCTGACTGCAGGCTGGAGCATGAGTGGGCTCTTAAACAGTTGTGTTCCTGTGACATTTCACACCTGTTAATTGTCTCATTCTCACCTACACAGCCCATTGTAATGCACCCCATGCAATAAAAGCATTGCCATGTCATGTGTTAACAGGCATAATAAGACAGGAATTTTCTGGAATGGAGTTACATGTGTGAATAGTCAATTAAATCACGAGTCATACCTGAAAACTGTTCCCTGTTATGTACTGGGAACAATGTGAGAAAGGGGCTTAATAAAATTACACATTAAACGACTAAATTACAATTAAAGTCAACAAATTAGAGCTTTTGAATTTAGTTTCTTTCCTTATGTGTAGTCATATGCATAGCATATAATCCAATCACAATCAGAGTAGACTTTGCTTAATGACAGTCACAGCCAATCAGGATTCAGGGGGCGGAGCTAAATCTATACTATCGGTCTCTTGTTGCCGTTGCGCTCAACAGCCCCATTTCAAACTAGAATGGCGACCGGTGTCTTCGGTCAACAGTCCACCGGCAGCAGCAGTAAACCGGCAAAGACGCACCGGGAACAACGCAGGAAAACGAAGGACTCCAGAAGGCGGCAGGCGGCTCTGTTGTTCCTCACTAATATTTCTCTCGACGGACGGCCCCAGTGTCAGCTTAGCGGTGGACATGCCGACCAAAGAGCCGGCGAGGAGCAGCGACTCCTCCGGGAGAGAGACGGCGGACAAACGGTGGTGGTCGCGCCGGCTGATGGCCAAGCACCGGTCGCCCCGGTGACGGAGCCCGCCGCGGCCGTCACCGGCCCTGCCGCCGGTCTCCCAGGTGTAGTCAGCCCCAACGTTACCCGACCTTCTTTGGCGATGTGTCTGGGTCCCGCTGTCGGGGAAAGTGCCGCGGGAGCCAACGAGGTATTTTTGGAGGGTGGCGGCGCGGCGGCCGAGCCGCTGCTGCCCGACACCCCCCTGTCGCCCGTGCCCGCCGGACACCAGCCCTGCTCCCGGGTCAGGTCAACGCCCGCGCTGAGCCCGGTGCCGACCGGCGGTTCTCTGGACTCACGACAGAGGTGAGCATGGTGGTGGTTTGTGGTCTGTGTGCCTCTCGGGGCCTTTAATACAAGACTTCCGCATACAATTAAACCCGCAGGTATAGTCAGAACTATTTACTAATTCCTCATGTTGGAGCATGTTGTGGTGTTATTTCTATGGGTGCATAATACAAGCTTTTCAATTACAAAACTGTACATAAACAGTGAGTAACTAAGTACATTTACTTATGTAATGTACTTAATTACAGCGTAGACATACTATGGTACATTACTTGCCTATTTCCATTTGATGCTACTTTATACTCCTAACACATTTCAGAGGAACATATTGTACTTTTTACTCAATCACATGTATCAGTCAGCTTCAGTTATTTCTCTCATGAGGTTTTAGGGTGAAATAATATTTTATTATCATTTTCTTTTTTTTATGTTATGCACATTGTCTTATGTGACAATAAATACAGTTTTATAATATGTACTTTAATGTCAATCTGCCCAAGTATCCATAATTGGCTCCACATTGATGATCTAAAACATTAAAATGCTCCATTATGTATGTATATATCGATTAAACCCAGTAGTAATAATAATCTTTAGTAACAGTCTGTATAATGAGTACTTTTATTTGACAATAAGCACATTTCTAATTACATATAGTATATTATGTAATTTTACTTGTGTAAAATTACATAATATTGATTTTAGAATGTTTACTTGTTGCTGTTTTAGACAACATTTGTATTTTACTTAAAGGATGCTAAGTATTTTGTCCATCATTGAGTATAAATAGTGTAGATATAAGATTTAAAGTGGGGTCGTACTGCTCGTTGGTGTCCTGTGTTATTACTGTCATTAAAACACAGTTATGGCCCTCAAATAAATCACATCATGTATTAGTTGTCAAATATATGGTAAGGTGGAACATTCATAAAATCTTGTCCATCTTGCATAAGAATGTTTGATTTCACCCTTTACTTCTGTAGACCAAAAGAATGATTTAAAGCTCTTTACATCACCATAAAAGTCCAGATTACAGCATGTGAAAGTCCTTTGTTTGGACGATGTTACTGCAGTGTGAATGAAGCCTGTGTCTTTCTTGGTCTTTCTCAAGGTTGAGGAATGTCTCTGGTTCCCCTGGACCCAAGGTGCCAAAGAAAGTCCACTTTATCAAGAGTATGAGGCAATATGATACAAGGGGATGCAGGTGAGTCTCCAACAACAAATTTACATACACAAACACATTTACATACAGTTCATAGTATAGGAATGTATGAGGAATTCTGACTTGGTAAACCAAGTTCCCTGTAAGAGAAATGTATACAGACCATTTTTATTTTGGCCTTCCCCGGCAGTGTTACAGCACCCCTGCTACTATTGTAATAAGCTGCTTATCTCTGGCACAGCGACTTAGTTTGGCCCGCAGTGGTACAGCTGCTGAGTGGAGATTGTTACAGTGATTTTAATCACCCCTGGAAGCTTGGCGAAAGCCAAAAAAGGTGCAGTGAGGATACATGGCACCCTTTTTCTACAGTAGGTTACCTAAGGAGCATGACAGCACTGAAATATTACACTGTTGAGTAGTTGGAGGTTTAGAAAACAAGAGTCCGGTAATGTATTTTCTGGGGGGGGGGTTATTTAGTTTGTAGACACTGACAAAAACATGTCATAAATTTTTTCCCGTTAATTTTTAAATGCCCACTTGCTATCAGTGTTTTCATGTATCCTCCATTTCACTTCAGCATGTCAACCTCATAATCATACCCATGTACATGTGTCATGTGTTTTCTGCTGGTGTGTGCACAACGATGATAAAGCAATACCCAAACTGCCCCGGACTTTCTGTTTCTGTATTGGGCAGTCACCCAGTGGGTGCCTGTTTTTATCTAAGTTGCAAGTTATAAAAACGAACCCTTATCAACACCATTAGACTTCTGTGCTGTAATATTATCCAGTGTGAGAGATTTGACAGGGTTTGCCCTGGCTGTTTACTGCAGAGTGTCTTAACAAAAACTGCAGACTGCTGTTTGTTTGTTTGTTAGTGATTGTTGGTTTTTGTGAGGAGCTGAGCTGTGTTTGCGCAGTTTTCTTATAGTTCTAAAAAGCACCAGTGTGTTCACTGGCTGTAGACTGTGATCGATCGACTGGACTATGTTTTTGGCAGGAAAAACAAGTTGTAGTGAAAGCGAAGCACGCTTGGTGGTTGCTTGTCCCTTGGTTTAACTAGCCCAGCTCTTTGCTCCAGTTTGTGCCTCTTCTGTAGTATCATTATAATCGAGCCACAGAGATGGGCATCTGCTTGACTAGACAAAATAAAACACAGATCTTTGAAACATAAACATAAAATTCAACAAAATTATACTTTAAGAATGTCTCCAGGTATGCTGAAAAAATTCTGTTATCAGGTTTTCCAAGCTGACATCTATTGCTGTTAAATGTTGATTAAAGCTGTACTAAATAGGCTAAATTCTTGCTGGTACCAGCTTCTCAAATGTGGGAATATATTCCCACATTATGATCACCGAACTTTTGATAATCATAGTCATTTTAATTATTGTTTTAAAAACAAAGCTCAAATTCTCAGCTTCTGGATTTTTTGTTTCTTTTCTAATTTCTGTTTTTTTTCTGATCATAAACTGAAGATCATTGTTGTGACAGTAATTCTCACACATGTCCTCCCTGGCTACATGGATAGAAAAAGCACCCAGACAATCTCTTTTTTTTTATTGTGGAGTGTTTTGATGACTAGAGGAGTAATATAAGATTCTGAATTAATTGTTAAGCAAATGTTTTTTTTCCCCTAATTATTGTCAGTTCTGTATTTTAATGAAAATTCTATGCTTATCTCGGTGATCTGAACGCGATGGTTACTGCACAGAAGGACCTGGGGCTCAACCTGATGTTAGGTTCCCCTCTTCCTGCTTCGAGTGTTAGGATTGATGGCTATTAATTTTTTGTAGTGATGTAGATCAACATAGAAGTGGTTCTGTGACTGATTCTGCTGTCTCCGCAGCTCCAGTCCCGATGAATGCAGTGTGTACAGTAGCTGCCGAGTGGCAGAGACTGTGGTTGTTGCCTGTAGACTGACACACCATCTGTTTTGTCTGCCTGTACTTGCTGTGTCCTGCAGGATCATGCTGATTTGTGCCAAGCGGTCGCTATATGCTGCTTTCTCAGTGCTGCCGTATGGAGAGAGTGCTCACCTCAGGTACAAAGATAGCACCACTCAAGCAGAGAGCACCCCCACTCACTTTTATGTTTCATCAACCTCTTGTGTGATCCATTTCATTCTCGGGGAAAGGGCAGTGGGTGTGCAGCTTGTGGTGAAAATGACATACATGTGACTCTTTCTGAACAGTGATCCTAAGCTGGAGGCTCAGAGACAAAGACTATCTTCTGTGGGGGCTGTAGATCTGCTGCCTTCCCTTGAAGGTGTAGAGCTGGACCCTTACGGCAAGGTAAGTCTGGCGTATGAATTAAACAACACAAACAGATGCACTTTCTTTGATTTGAACCTTTTGACTGTATCATCCCCCCCAGACTGTGTCTTATGCAAAGTTCCTTTATCCAACCAATGCCTTGGTGAGACAAAAGAGCAGTGGTGCAGCGGAGAACTGCACAGCTCAGACCCCTCAGTCGCGTTTCCGTGGCAACGGGCAGAGGAACTTCACCCCGGCTCGTCTGAACAACATCGGGGCGCAGGAGCCATGTATGACTCCATTTTATACTTGCAGACATACACACACACACCTGTGGTCTCACTGACCCTCAGATACTTTAACATTGTGTCTGTTGCGTTTTCCAGATATCGAAGAAGTAGCGGAGTATGATCCCAACCTGCTCAGTGACCCTCAGTGGCCGTGCGGGAGACACAAGAGGGTTCTTATATTTGCGTCATATGTGGTGAGTTTCTTTTCATTATCTCCAGTGTTAGCTGTTTATCTTATTTGTCTCAGAAATCAGGCGCAGTGTTGTTTAATTTCCCTGCAGCCTGGAAGTCAGCCTGCCCTCTCATACGACCATAACAAATCTGTCGCCTCTCACTAGATCACATAACACCCGCTATAACTTCTAGCCCGAGTGTGTTTTACTGAAGCGATGAGTCCTGCTTGCACGAGGCTCTTCTGTATCAACATGCTGGGTTTTTTTTTCTGTCTCTGCAGACGACTGTTGTTGAGTATGTAAAACCATCTGACCTGAAAAAGAACATGAATGAGACTTTTAAGGAGAAGTTCCCTCACATCAAGCTAACATTGAGCAAGATCAGAAGGTACAGAAATATTAAATTCCTTCCAAAAGTTTTTTTAAGGGTGAATGCTCAGGCTCATCCTATTTTTTATTATTATTTTTTTTTATCAAAATACTGGTCAGTAAATCTGACTTTTTCCACTCTCTCTTAGCTTGAAGAGGGAGATGCGTGCCATGAGTGAAGAGTGCAATCTCCAGCCAGTTACCATAGCGATGGCTTTTGTTTACTTCGAGAAGCTGGTGCTGCAGGGTCGTCTCAACAAGCAGAACAGGAAGCTGGTGGCGGCTGCATGCGTGCTGCTGGCTGCAAAGATCAGCAGTGATCTTCGTAAGCCAGAAGTCAAACAGCTCATTGAGGTGAGAAACAGAAACACATTCCGGTGTATAGAGGGAGTATAAACATAAAACAAGCAGCCAAACATGTTGACATAACCCAGTAACTCTCCTCATACATGGAAGTAGTGGAAAAACCTGTAACTCACTCAGCAGCTGCTCAAGGCTCTTACCAAACATTCTCCTTTTAAGGTCCCATTTATATAATAGATTCTACTGCTGCTCACTGACTGAGATCAGCAACTCTTCTAGTTCAGCTGCTGCTGACTGATTTGAAAACTGATCACATTTTAACCAAGTTTTGGTTCTGTTCATTTGTTTCTTATAGAAAGTATGGAAGCAAAGTCCATAATAAAGTGGATCTTAAAAGAAATTGAATATATGTAATATAAACCTTTCCAATTGTTCACTGAAAGATTATTTGACTGAAAAAAAACAACTATCAGGCCTAATTCAGATTGAGTTAATGTCTGTATATTCATTTGGAATGTAGGTAATTTTACCAGTCTAATTGTGATTTGATGAACTTTATTTTTCTTAACAATTTGACTGGTTACAATTGTGTATAAGAAGAACTGTGTCATTTACATTAGCTCCTGACTGGTCATATTGAAGGTGAAATAATAATAATTAACTGAGCATTTTTTTCCTTTGTTGTGGCACTGGTTTTACTTAAACCAACTAAAGCTTCACATTTTACATTCTCTGTATCGCCTGTGGCCCATTATTATCTAATGGGTACATTATTTTTTCCATTCTCTCCATAACAACTCCTGGACTCTGTACATTAGACTTGAATTTATTTTATCACATTATATTATTTTTGAAATATTGCAAAAGTGAACTTTCTGTCTCAATTCAACTACCTTAAACATAAAAGAAAATCTTGTTTTAGACAAAAGAGACAGTTACAGGCTTTCAGAGTACCCTTTTCAGCGGAATAAATTGACTGGTATCTAAATGTAAAAATTTTGTATGCAGTAATGCTTATAAGAGTAAAATCTTATTGGCCTTTCCTCGCGCTTTATACCAAAAGGCAACTATTACATCTGTCTACGGTATAGAATATTTTAAAATTTAAATTCATAGCTCTTAATTTTGCTTATTAACTCGTGCCCCCTACCCTTATCAGGGTCAAACACGTTAGCCCATTATTGAGCAGCGACTAAGCAATCGAGTAAATAACAATTAAATTGATTAACAAATACATAATATGTTGAAACATCAGGAAACAATATAACAGCCCTTAAAACAGACATTCTGACACTTAATATGTGTGTATATATATATATATATATATATTCACTGTACAACCATCAGAATGTTCTTGACCTTTTAAGACTCAAACCACATCCTAACATGTTTTCCTTTAAACACCTCCTCTGTTTTCCCCCACATGGATGAGCAGAAGCTGGAGGAGCGTTTCCGGATAAACAGGCGGGAGTTGATCCCTCTGGAGTTCCCGGTGCTGGTTGCCTTGGAGATGGGACTTTACCTCCCCGATAGCAAGGTCATGCCACACTACCGCAGACTGGTGCAGCAGGGTTAGTGTGGATTGGGTGACGTCTGACAGGCAACGCTGGCTTCATAAGTAACATCAGCAGGAGCGTGTTTGCCGGATCGACCAGTTCATAAGCTGCGGTGTTTGAAACAAAGAATTCTCTTACTATTTATTTTTAGCCAGGGTTGAGTTGCTCACTGTAAATGAAGTAATATGAGTTTACACTTGTTGGCAGATATTTTAGACTTGATGGCATGTGTGTCTTTCTGAATGTCTTTGTACGTGTGGCGTTCTGATGTTGATCCAGTCGTGAGCTCTACGTTAGAGATGTTCAATGAGCACGTTAATTGTGCTTTTACTTTGATTTCTCGTGACCCTTTTTTTGGTACGTCATAGTATTCTTAACCTCTATTTAAATGAAATGTACTGTGATGTTTGTGTTTGTGGAAAACTCATCACCTGCACCTTTCTCCTTACTACACAGCCTGTATAGTATTTATTACAAGCAGTTTGAAAATGACATTCATACTGTTGATTGTAAATGCCTTTTAAAACCCACTGTGACATTGAAGCATTTTTAGCCATCAAACTGAAACATTATACTGTAGATTGTGGCTGGAAAACACAATACTAGTTTTTTTTAGTGTGTTATTGGAGACAGAAGAGGAGGGACTCTTGAAAGGGAGCATAACATGCACATTTTCAGATCCGTTTTATCCCTGGGCTGGAATATCTTAGCATGATTTGCAGATAAAAAAAACAACTTATTTTATTCATAATGTCCTTATTTATGCAGTCTCTTAGTTCAGCCTCTATCTGAAACAGATTGTTTCCTGGAAGAAGTTGAGACAGAATCAACCTTCGCAACAACAAAACCAAATGTCCTGCTACAATCGTATAAACCTGATCAAGCTAATGAGAGCGGTGCAACCCTGTCATAGGGAGTAAATAGAGGGAAGAATATTTATTATTATAAAGTTAATAGGCTTTGCTGTTTGCTTCCCAACTAATTTTAGGGCCCTTATAGCCACTCACCCTTTTCTGAATGGTTGACTTGGAAGTTTGCCTCTTGGCACTGACTCTAAACGATAGTAGGATTCCACTTTGACTTGTTTATTTACTCAAAAAAAAAAAAACATGTCTTTATAAGGTTGAGATAAAATCAGTTTAGAAATATGCAAAGTTTCTACTTTCCAGGTTCAAATTACAAGTTGGCATTTGTCCCATATTACAGTATATGATTTATAAAGCATGTTATGCCCCCTTTTATTAAGGAGATGATTGTATTGATTGTCCCACAATAATCCAGCAACATTCACAAATGGATTGTGTTGTTGAAGACAAAGACAATGGCTGTCAATTCAGTTCAGTCCAGACACTTGTGGCAGCTCTGTGTTCAAACTTTGCTGGAAAAAACAAACTGTGCTGATACACAGTGTAACTGTTGTGGTGTCACCTGCGAGGAAGCAGGGTTAATATGATAGAGGTATCATTTTTTATAGTGAATGTTTTCTTTTTGTTTTCTGTCATTACCCAGGGATATGTTTTGTAAAATGCACTGGATATGGATTCTTTAGTAGTATGGATTAGTGGTCACATTTTTCATTTCTCAGGAATTTCGCTCTCCCATAATGTCTCACAAAATCTATCCCAAAGAGAAGTCAGGATTTACTGTAGCCACCGTCATTGTGCTCCATTATAAAGCAATTGAAAGTTAGTGATTGAAGTGCTTTGACAAGAAGGGGAAGTGAATATCTTAAACACATTTGAGACAACATTAACCTGACTGCAGTACGTTGAGTAGTAACTCCTTCAGATTTAGATGCCTGTGGATGTACAAGTATGAAAAAAGTGCCTGAAACTACAGTGAGAGAGAAATGGTTAACCACATTATCATAAGTGATATTACCCATTGACATTTCTGAAATCTTTGCTGTAGAGATCTTAAATGTCATTAAATGTCCTAAAAGGTTGTTCTTAAGAGATAATCGCTACCATTTGAGGATGTCTTTACAGTTGTATATGATGGTGATTCATTTTTTTGTGTGTCTGCAGTGTTGAAAACTGCAATATGAAAAATGTCCAAATAGGTCTGTGAAACTGCAGAAAATGTACCTGAATGTTTGGTGTGAAATTGATATAAAATTCATTGTTTTCATACTGTAAAATGAATGTTTTTGAAATATATTTTCAGACAGCGATAAGTCATTGCAGTTTTGAGTGTTTTCTTACAGCGTGAATGTGCCTCTTCAGGGCGGTACGGGTATTCAATAAAATCGACAGCGGGTAAAGTGATAAAGTGGAAAAATATATATATACTGAATGGAAAAATTAAACATAAGCAATAGGAGAAGTGTGGTTTTCATCATTTTACTGTTCCATTAATGTTTTAGGACAAGACAGGCGTGTAGCTGACATGCAGATCGAAAACATGTTCGAGTTATATTGAATTAATTAAACACTGTTAGAGAATGAACACAGCACTATCAGCTGATACCCCCTATCAGGGGTCTGAGTCATAGTTTCTACAATGTTACCCATAAACTATTAATAAATACATTAAATAATAATTAGTTATTTTCGCCTGAAAGAGGTTTTAGTCCAAACTCATGTCTTCATCATCGTCTTTCTTGTCCTTGGAGTCTCCCTCCTGGTCAGACTTTGTCTCAGTCTCCATGGCTTTGGCAAAAGCTTCCACGTCTGCAAAGATTAAAATAAGAAAAAAAGTCAAATGATGAACAGACCTGCAGAGTTAAACAAAAGCTTTAAATCTCCATTCAGTCTCTGTGGGGCAATAAAACCCGATGCTGCTTCATACTTTTATCTCGATCCTTGGAACGGGGTTAACATGCTTTATACTTCAACCCCTTTGGTTCAGCTTTTTTCTCCCATGACAGAAATCTGTTATTTGACTTTTGCAGAGTTTTTCCAAAACAGAAATATATTATTTTCTGTACTTTATAAGTTAGAAAAAGCAGTGGTTAAAGAATTATCAGACGCTGTTCTTTATTGAAAGTTGAAAAACCACAATGTTCGATTACTAAAAGAAGTTATACCAGCAAAATATAACTTTAAAGTTGTAATTATGAATGATTAAACCTCCAAAGTATCCTGATTGTAAATGTAGTGTGACAAAGCATCAGCCAAAGTCTATTCTTGTCAAATAAAAGAAAAATTTAAAGACAATTCACAGCCCTCCATTTGTGGGGGGAAAATATATTTAAAGATTATCCAAGGCTTCATCTGTCCAAATAAGTCAAATCTTTTGTTCCTGTTCTTTGAGTGCCGAATTCCCTCTTTTTGTGTATAAACTTTCCATTGCAGCTAAACATAAAAAAACTGCCCCTCAGTATTTATTTTAATGCAACTGTGGAATATATTAACTTTCATTGCTGAAGCTTCATAATACCTTCTTGTCAATATATTTTGGAACATGTGGAGGATTACAGCAGGAAAAACAGGTCAGTGTTCATTTGAGCATTTCATTAATGTTTCAAGACAGACTTAAAAAAATGTGTGACCTTTAACCTACAAAGTAACTGTATTATAAAGTACTTTTATAAAAATTGTTAAGTATTTCCTTCTGAACTCGGTAAGGATGAGTAGATGTATTTATATATATTCCACGGTTTAATATTATTCTAGATTGATAATGGGAACATTTTAGTTTTCTAAATGTACAACAATCTGTCCTGTCAACATAGGAATTTGTGTTTTGCATCCATTGATCCTACAGCTCCAGTGTCGGCGTGACATGGGTGAGACACAGACCTCCTTTGTTAGCTGCATCAACGGCCTCCGCGGGCAGGCCGAACTGGTTCATTAGAGGCCCCAACTGCCCGGACGCCAGCGCGCTGCTGAACATGCTCATAGCCTGCGGAGAGACGGTAAAGAACTGAACAAGACGCTAAATACCAAAACAAAGACAGCCGCAAGACGCCTGCACTCCCACCGGAAAAAGAGGACATGCTATTTCCGAGCCCGAGGACAATTAAATATTGAATGTCAAATCCGTTCTCCAGCTGGGAGCCAATTGTGATTTGAGGCCTGATATGGCAACTCAATCAATCAATAGCGAGCGTGATTTGATTGAATTGAGTTACAAGACAGGAAGGAATGCTATTTTCACGCTGAAATTAAGCACAAACTTATCCCGTATGAATGCAGGAAATTGAACTTGGTGTTCCGTGAACGCTCTGACCTGCTGAAACTGAGGCGAGCTGAGCGTGTTGTGGAGCTCCTCCGTGCTCTGGAGCAGGGACTCTCCGGTGGGTAGGTAGGGCATCAGCCTCTGCTGCACCTCAGGGTTGGCCAGAATGGGAGCCATGACCTCGGGTGTCAGGACGCTGGCGAGGTCCACTGTAGGTGACAAACACACCGGCTGACGTCATGCTTGGCTGCTGCAAACATCAGTATAGTGATGTGCTGTGTATGAATATAGTTTCCCAGAATGCAAAGCTTCATTATTAGTAGTGCATTTCCTGCAGGAAGTATGTATTCCTATAGAAAAGTGGAAGCTTAAGTAGATGTCAAATGAGGGTGTTACATGGTCTTCTTATTAGACAAAATTGTACATTTTGTAAGACATGGACATACATTCGGGTGAAGAGAGACATTTAAATACAGTTAATGTAGGAAAAAGGCTACAATTAATGTTGAAAGTATAGATTTCAATCTGTATCGGTTTCTAGATTGTGTTGATCTCTTACTTGGTAGTTGTTCCTGTATAGTGTAACGATCTGGGCATGTTACTGGTATATATGTCTATAAATAAATGAGTATAGGCCAAAATTCTGTTGTGTTAGGTGATGGTGCTGGGATTTCCACAGGGTCTGAGCTTTGAATTGTAATCAAAGCACTGGAAAGCAACATGACAACAAACTGCCACTGATGCAAACTACCTCTCCACAACGATCGATTCTGCACCAACAGTTCAACTTGTCTTCAATTGATATTTCACACACACGTTGGCACGTTTTAAACGAGGCCATGGGAAAACACATCCTCTCTGATTTTGTAATTGAATCTGTGGGTTGGGTGAGGGTGATAAATAGTATCCAGGAAGTAGGAAGGATGGGGTGTTAATGTAGTGCAGCGCAGTCATATTAAATCCAAACAGCGACAAATGGCAATATTTTTAAGGAAGGGGGTTCCTGCTTCTACGACAAACCAAATTTATTATGCTAGAATTACACGGCATTAAAACGTCTGGCGTTTAAGAACGCTTATCGGTCGCTGTATAATTAGTTTGAATTGCAATAATTAGGTCTAATTATGCACTCGTGTGCTGCCTGCCGGGCGTGCAGCTGCTCGCCCACCTCCCTGTCCGCTGGCGGGCACGTTCATGGTCGCCAGGATGCTCTGCAGGTCCCGCAGCTGGATGGGCTGCGTGGGGTTGGCCGCGCCCGCCGCCAGCGAGGTCACGGCTGGGGTGGAGGGGGTGGTGGCCGTCGGGGACGCCGCCGAGGTGGCGGAGGGGGTGATGGGCGTGGTGGGCACCTGGGAGGAGCCGAGACGGCTGGCGGTGGAGGCTGAGGTGGGGGTGACGGCTGTGGACGGACTGAGAGGAGAGAGGAGATCACTGCGTGGTCATTAGACCGAAACTTAGCTCGCAGAAAACTACCTTATGTATGTGCAGCAGGATCCTACCTGGTGGAGGAATTGCTGGCTGCAGGAACGCTGCTGCTGCTGCTGCTGCTGCTGCCCAGCAAGTTGGCCAAGCCCGGGCCGGCCAGCGCCCCCAGACCACCTGTTGTTCAGAAAAATGCAGAACAGCATTCAGTAGGACACTCCTCTCTTTGGAGAATGTCACCTCCACAGCTTTTTGACACGCTGGCGAAACACGGCAGGTGAAAAAGTACGAACCGATCCCCCCAAGTCCTGTGGGTCCGATGAGCTGCATGAGCTGGTTGTGGCTCATGTTACCCAGAAGGCTCTGCAGACCACCCTCCCCTTGACCGGAAAAAACACACAAGACAACATGTGACACATCGTGACAACAAACTCAGCTCCTGAAATCTATTTGGGGATTATACACTCTCCCACAGGCAACAATTAGAGGACAATTAGGAGCGTCCGTTACCTCCCAGGGCCGACAGGTCGTGTCCTCCACTGCCGCCGCTACCCAGAGTGCCGGGCATGGGCGGGTTGTTGAGATACTCGTTCACTTTACGGCAGTGCTCCTCATCCTTGTCTGTCTTTGGCTCCTGAAATCAGAAAATGAAAAGAGAACATTGTGGCATTGTCTTTTTTCTACAGCAATCACTTGCATTTGAAGGAACAATGTGGGATAATAGTAGATTTATATGTGATTTAACTGTCATCTCTTACCTGCATCCAGAAGAAAAGCCTCTTGGAGCCGGCTTTGAACTTCAGCACAAAGACCCGTCCAGTGGTGCACTGGTTCACACGCTTGAACTCACAGTCGTCTGGAAAAATAATCAGGTCCTACATCCAGACATGAAGGGGTTAAGATTACAATATATATATGTATATATTAAATATTTCCTCATTCCAGGGGGTGTCACCTACATCATCCACGTTGCCAGTGGTCCGGTCCTTCCAGCAGAAGTGGATGAGCGAGTCATCGGTCTGCTGTATGTAGACCTGACCTTTGCGCTTGTCGGGGGTCACCGTGCTTCCCTTCATGGTCATCTTACCCGCCCGGAACTCCACCAGGTACTTGCTGGAGGAGCCGCGGGACCCGGACACCATGCTGGGGAACAACGCTCCAGAAGCCATGATGAGGAAAAAAGACTGGAACACGGGTGGATCTGCAAGCACAGGTCAGAAGTTTTTTTTTTTTTTTTTTTTTAAGATTTGTATGTATGTGGGTCAGTGACAAATTGTGGTTGGCAAGAAGATGAGAAACTCAAATAACTTTAAAAGGCAATCATCAGGTCTTTATTCTCATTTAAAAGTCCATTCGTATATATTTTTGTTTCCTTTCATGATTTTGTTCGATTGTTTGGCATGAAAAGTCAAATGGTGTAACTGAAAAAGCAACTTTATTAAGATTTAATCCGCCTAGAATACAAAAATAGATGTGTTAATAGTATGAACTAAGAAAAATGATCTGGTAGTTTTTAGGGTTGCAACATATGAGTGTGTGTGTGTGTGTTTGTGTGTTTGTGTGTGTGTGTGTGTGCGCGCGCGCTACGCAGTTCGTTTTTTTTCTTCCTGCTGAATCACGCTGAATCAATTTATATTATTATTCGGTTATGGACATTATTAATTGTAATTCTTATTCGCGAAGTCATTATTACACATATTACATATACAGCATGTTAGGTACTTTTTATTATATATATAGTTCTTCTACACTAAAGTGGACATAATAAAGAACAGAGAATAAGAAAAAGAATCTGATTAGCAGAATATAAGGTGTGTGAAGTGTCCAGACCCCAAACAGCTCCTATAGTAAGCAGCTAGTGGCAGAGATGACTGTGCATCCTGCCGCCAGCAGCGTGTTTATCCGCCGATTCGTGGCTCATTTAAAGCGAAATTTGTTATATTTCACACACACAGACAGCACACGCGTTACAGCTTAGACACAAAGACACGAAAAAGGGTGATTGTACTTACATTTTCTCTCTGAAATAACGTTCCGCCGCAGAACAAACACTAACTCCCGGAAGACGTGTGTGATTGGCTGACTGGTGGTCGTGCCTCGTTGTGATTGGTCGAGCCGCGCGTCAGTCCCGAGGGCTTTTAATGTTCGGTAGAGAGAGCACAACACTACACATCCTGCTGGAAGAGATGCTGACGGCTCGATTAATGGTTAATTAATCATGTAGGTCAAATATTACACCTGTATAAGGACACGTTCTCTGGTCTCCAGCTAAATAAAAAAATCCACCAGACATAAATGAAGCAATTATTATTAGATACAATATTCTCTATTCTTTTCTATTAATTAATTAAACGATTAATTATCACATCTTTTTTATATAAACTGAATTTATTAAAAAATATACATTATCACTTAAATAAATATAATCAAATATTGGAAATTCATTACTTGATTTATCTAAATCAAATATTTAACATTTAAATAAAAACACAAAAAATTGCCTACATAATAATATTGAGGTTATTTATATTTCTAGAGAGGTAAAATATTATGCTGCAGATTTTATCTTTCAATATATACAATTATTTATTAATAAAAATAAGAATGATCTGTTTCTGACAAATAACACTTGCGCAACAGTAACCAGAGCCTCCACTAGAGGGGACTATCTGCTTTTACAGCCAAGCAGGACTGTGTTCTGTTATTGTCAATGCAAATTTTGGGTTATATGTATATTTAAAATATATAACAGATTACAGATGCAAATTATAGCTATTTCTGGTGCAATATATTTATTGTGAATTGTTCCAGACAAGACAAATAAGTGAATAGTCAGTTTAGTCGAAGCCTGATATATTCCTGTGTCTAAAACGATGAAGTCAACTAGTATTTTACTTTTAAGTAATGGTTACTAAAAACTACAGCAGCCAGCTGTTCTAGGAAATTATTGAACTTTTTTTAAAAGATAGACTCTAGTGCAGTATAGATCACCTATTCCCAAACATTTCGCCTCACAAACCTGTAAAGGAGAATCCATCCTCAGATTTAGCCCCACACAGCTGGTGTTATTACCTGCTGTAAAGGTGTGATGATATGACAGTAAAACCTGATCACACAATGAATTAATTTATTTCATAAATATGCCTTGTGTGCATATAGATGTGTGGTATGAAGAGAAAAACAAAAGACCATTGAACATACAACGTAAACATTTTCCAAACAGATGCGAGACATGGAGACAAAGAGGGGAACGAGTATTAAATCATATCAAACCTGCACCTTTGATCATTTGCAGGTGACACAAAGTGCTTTTAAATTCAAAAGTAAAGATGAGAGCAGGTGGGGAAGACACGTTGGATGTTCACTAGACAATAGGTGCATAGGACACAGAGCTTTCAAATGTGCAGTTTTATGCAAAGTTAATGCTTGGAAACAAAACACAAAACAAAAAAACACCTCCATACTGTCTAACATCCTGCTAAGTGTTACATTTACTATTAGCACGCAACATTCATTAACTGGTGCCTCTGTAGCATCTCAAGCACACACTGCTACCAGCTACAGAGGAAGTAAGTGTTTTATTTGTTTTTCACATTTCAGGAGGGCAGACTGGATGGATCTGTTTGCATAGGTTCACGATGCCTACAGTGTCCTGTACGAGTTGGGTATCACTTTCTGAGAAGTCACCCTTTATAATAGAACAAACAGAACTATTAATGCTTTATAATAATATACTTATGTTTCATAAACCATTGATAAATGAGAATAACCTGGGTTGGCATGTTTCTCATATTGTTGCACATAGGAAGGCTTGTGGATTTTATACCCAATCACATATTGTTATTTATTATGGAGGATTAATTATGGAAAGAACAACATGCATCACTGTTTATTTGGGAATCTGACTATTGTTTTAGGATAAATCTAGCTGTTAAAAGAGGGCTCCTGTAATCCATTAAGTCTCCAGTGGTAAATGAGAATAAGCAGTCCAGAAATAGTTTGAGATGCAGATGCCGTACAGGTAAACAAATGCAAGATTTTTCACAACCTGGCAACCCAAGGAAAAGTTTGATTATAAATGATGATTTATTAACCAATAATAAAGCCATCAGTTAGTGCTTGTCAGAAAGTGCTACCCGTATTTTTCTGCAACCGTGTCTTACAACACAGTTTTTAATCGATGGGAAAAGGACGTTGAATTGGCAATGCAGAAACAGAGTGAAGTGTTCCTGTGTAAAGACAAGTGGCGAATCAGGAGTCAATATGACGCAGCGTTTTCTTTAAACCAAAATGCTCTGAATCCCTTTGCTTTAAAGTTCTATACGAATACATTTACAGTATTTTTCTCAGTGCAGAAAACATTTTATGGCTTTAACTTTGTGTAAATAGTCATCTTGGTGGCCATGCATGCACCAATTATTTTCCACATTTAATCTATGTTACAGCGAAACAACAATACAATGTACCAACAATATGTGTTTACTGTCAGTAAACATGGTTAGAAGCAGCTTTCTTTTCTACTCTATTCACAGAAAATAATCACACTGAATGGCGTTTTAGGGATGTTTAGTGCTACTGTAACTAAAAATAGACATCTAATATTCAAATAGGTTATATAAAAGTAGCAGATGTGTTTAAATAACCCCTGATATCTGAATGCAACTTTGACAGAAGTGTGCAGTGTGTTACATTACCACATTATGGTGGAGTACCTGAACTAAAATCAAAAATACATCCTGCAGCAGCACCGTCACCACTCCAGAGATTAAAACCTTTGAAAGGTGAGTAACATACATGTGGACTATCATTGTCAGAATCATGAATAGGGCATATAAAGATGACGGTGGTTGATGTATTATCAACATTACATTAAGTAAACTCTAAAATTCTTAATATTACTTCTCCTGTGGTTCAGATAACTGATAAACTGTCTGATAACATTCCGATATCAGCTTCTCATCGATTCAAACAGCGAAACGGTACCAGTGAGCATCCCGAACGTCACAATAGACAAATCTTTTGATGCTGAGAGAAAACAAAATTGAATCCTATCCGAGAGGAGATCTTCACACTCTCCTGCATCAATAAATGTTGGGAGAGTCAGTGTAACTCCTTTCAAAGTATCCACCTGTGTACAGCCAATCCTCAGATCCTGTGTGAGGGTTTGTTCCCCGCTGGAACCACCTGAAGAGACATAAAACACAGGATTTTACTGTGAGGGGATAAAGGAACTATTGCATAACAAAATGTACAGTGCTGAGAAAATGTTTAACAATGATTGGGGATGCTTGAGATTGCAGATTTCAAGGATTCATTTCGCATTTAATTGTTTAAGTTAAATGTGAATAAACATCCTTTGCACCCTCAAGACACGTGGCTGCTAAACATTTTTTCCTCTCATTAAAATGTCCTTTTTTTTAAGCAAGTATTTTACAAGTACAACGGCAGCATTCCAGGAATCAGGAGACCCTTACAAACCCTTTTCAAAACACTGAAGTAAGTAAGTAGTGATTTTTTAAACCTCAATGAATATTTACCTTTAGCTCTTAATGGTTCAAATCTGTGTCTTAAATTAACATTGTTATTTTAATTAACATTATATTTCAGCATGTTTAGTGAGGTTTCATTTTCTAATTCTGAGGGATAAATTATATTTTTAAAATTGCCTTGCATTGTTTATTAAACAACATTTATTTTCTTTGTGTATGAGAGATGAGTTCTAAATTTATAGTTTGTTCAGTCTATGTATTTAAACTTCTGCTGTGGCTTACATAAAAGTGACAACTACTACAATCACATTTAGGTTATTTTTAACTCAGTTTTGTTCCTGAAGTCCTGCCCTTTGTTGTCTCATTCACAGACCATGCTGCAGTGCAGTTGGAGGGTCTGAGGCTGCAATGAATCCTGTCACCTCATCCTCGACATAAACCATAAATCAATATATTTCTGCTATTCATGATTGATATCATACTCAACTCTTTTCCTGGTCTAAATGTATTGCATTCCGTCCTCTGCACACATTATGCTCATCATCTATTGCATGCCTGTTTGTCCTTGAAGAAATATCCTCCCCTGTTTGTCTTCCCGAGGTTTCCTCCTGATTTTTCCCCTGTTAAAGTTTTTTTCTAGGGAGTTTTTTCTTTTTGTACAATGTCATGAAATGTTGTTTTGTTGTTGTCCAAACTGTAAAGCCCATTAAGGCAAATCTTTGATTTGTGACTTGGGTTATTCAAATAAAATAGGCTTGACAAAGTTACAAATTTGTTGTCTTCTAGTCCATACAAAGACACACCTGGTTGACCAGTCCTCTTCATCCTTGGAGCGTTCTTTGCGAGCGGCCCTCTGTTTCTCCTCTAACCTCTCTTTCTCTGTACTTGCTGTGTCTGTAAAAGCATGAAACGCATGAATGAGGAAGCCACTTGAGAAACACAGGGATCATATGATGTGTTAAGTGTGAAAGGAACTTTTTCTGCTCTATTCTTGCACGTATGCAAGTCAATACCATGGTAGGTAGGCGTTACCTATGTCTCCATTTTCCATGGCTCTGATGTCAGGCCTCAGCCGGCAATCTGTTGGTGGCAGTAGTCGCTCCATGCCAGGCTCCAGCTCATTTAGAGTCATGGCAAAGCTGGTGAAGTTATACATCTGCACAGGAGGAAATGCCCCAGTAAAAAAAATTGATCATTCAAAAGTTTGGGATCACTTGAAAATCTTGTGTGTGTAACATGTTGCGTGTGTGTATTATTGACCCGAGCTGAGTGAGCAGGCCGTGGCGATACTCTCCACAGTAAGGCACTTCCTGGTATCACAGTCACAGTTTCTTGAACTTCTGGCATTTCATCTGCCTCCACAGTTTCACTAGTATGTACCTACACATGCACACACAGAGATAGAGAACATCATCAGACATGGAGCACGAGCTTAAACTTCAAGGCACGTACAGTCCGAATGCAAACGACTGATTCCACAGAACTACAGTTGCAACAAGTTCAACACTCAGTCTCTCAAGCAACAATGGTTGTCATTGCAAGACATCACAGATTAGTGCTGGCAATGATCTAATCATACACTAGACTTTGAACATAACTCCAACTAGACAACAGCAGTAGCACACTACAGATACCAAATACGCGTTTACCTTACCTTCTACTAAAGCCACTGCATGTTAATGTGAAAGGAAAGATACCATTTGAGAAAAGGTTTTAGAGTGACGAGTAAATTCACAGGTTACTTCATGTTGTAAGACAAGAAAGGATGTCAAAAGAGGCATAATTTTATCTCAGGAGGTAGCTCCAGCTCCATATTTATCAAGTGTCATAAAATCTACTGTAGTTCTGGTATAATTCAAAGCACTGCTCACCTGTTTCTGCTTTTTTGCCTCTCCTCCTGTCTTCTTTTCTGACTTCTTGTACGCTTCGTAAACCTTGGGGTCCACGCTGTACATGCACTCTGTCCACTTTCCGTAAATCACTCGCCTCTTCTTCTTACTGGTTCGACAAAGAGCGACAAGGAGTTTAATACAGAGAACTTAAATAACACCTGGTGCCACTGTTGTTGTCAAGTTCTCACCTTTTGTCTTGGATATATCCTTCTACTTTGTGCAGCTCTTTCCCAAACATACCACACGGTTTGAAGTTCAACACACACTTCTCTCCCGTGCTAACCAATTAAATTCAAACGAAAATATGTCAATCAATAATCAGTCATTTAAAAGTTTTAAATCTTACAGCACACGGTTTGTCACTGTACCTGTGGTTGACTATCTCCACTGTTCCATATTGCTCAATCCAGAGTTTCCCTAAGATGATGTTATGCACACAGCACATTGGGTTTGTCCATGTGTATGTTTCTTTATGTCTGTAAGAAATTCAAAAGATTGGTTTTACTTACTTTGTGGCCGAGTGTGTAAAGATCCAGCCACCACGGTCCATGTGTAAATATTTTAGAGAGTGGGCAAGAAAGCAAACTAAAATAACATTTTATAGCATTGCATTCTGAAACGAAATCTGGGGGAATTGTAATGAATATTGAAATAATACCCACGTGCAGTGGTGGAATGTAACAAAATATTTTTCTGAACATAACACAGCAGACTTGAATAATTTGAAGGTAATATAATATATCAGGGTATAATTTATTTGAACTGATACACAGATGTTGTTTCAATGCTATTTAAGTAGTTTCATGACATAATGTAGGAATCTACTCATGTGACTAATTGTTTTCCATGTTACAAAATAGACTAACTATAGACAGATGTAAATAGCAACATTAAGACTGTATTCTGTAGGAGCCTGTATTACACAGGTGCACTTATTTGAATAGAGTAGACCTTGTGAACATGTACGTGTCTAGTCCTTGAATATAACCAAACATTATTTCCAGAATAAAAGTCCTGTAATATATTCAGGCCAATGTGGTAATTAACACAAGAAAATTAAAAGTGAGCATGCAGGTCTACAGATACACTAATACCTACTTTAATAAATCCAGCGTCATGGTGCCTTTGGGTTCAGCCTCAACACTTTTGCCCCAGAAATTAAGCTTCGGGTAGATGGAGCCGTGAAACTCGAACTCTTGCTTCAGGGACTGGGCATGGAAGGCACTGACGGGGGGGTGGTGACTCACCTGCTCCGAGATCAACCGGTATCCCTGGTCCTCTCTGTAAAAAAAAAAAAAAAAAAAAAAGAAGCAAACAAAAGCTTGCATAAATAAACAAGAACAGGATTTGTTTAAAATGCAAAACCATACTAAGCAATTAAAGTTTCTAAAAGTCTTTTTGTATGCAGTTCTCTCTGGTACCTTGTGAGTTCGTATGTCTCCCCCAGTAGAGGATTAAATGGCTTTCCAGTCCTTTCCCACTGAGATGCTACAGCTGAAACTGCAAATGCAGCAACAACCTGTCACGGAGAAACTAATAATTACTGCAGGTCCAGGTGTGTTTAGAATAATGTTGAGTGAAACCATGCATAAATAGACATTAACAAAGTATTAATTAGTGTAAAGTGTTAATTTCACCTGCATGCGGTCTATAGAGTCAGATAAACCGCAGGCTTTGTGGATGAGGTGAGTGTGTTCCATGTACTCCGAGATTCTCTGGAGAAAGCTCAATGGCTCATTAAATGCAACCGGCATCGCTATTTTGGACAGCTCCTGTAAGAGAGAAACAAAAAATAAAAAAATATAAATAAAATAAATACAGACAAGATAAATAATTGTTAAAATTCATAAACAGGTTTATATCAGATTTAAAGTGTGGCTCAGCAATGTCATATCATACCTTGCTCATAAAGCTCCTGCTTGATACCAGCTCGCTTTAATGCAACAATAATATGCTGCCTTCTAACTGTAGTGACAAACGTTTTGCTTCGTATCCGCTGTATCAGATGTTCTTTCATGTTATTTTTGGTTCTTTCAGGTGGCTGCAAAAAAGATGCATTTCCCCAAACCAAATATAGCCAGCAGGGCCGAAATATGAGTGAAGGAAGTTCACTCAAGACTGGTTTTGTAGTAGCATGCAAAAGGTGAAGTAATTATCAAAACAAATAGTCAGTGTCTGGGCGAGTGCAAATAGTTCTTGCACTCGCCCAGACACTGACTATAGAATATACCCGAATATCAGGATTGATAGTCCCTTTAAGTTCTTACAGTTTGGCTATGGAGGAAGCAGGTATGACTCACCATGCCGATGCATTTCTTTAGTATGCTCCACACACTGTAATTATTTCTGGAGATCATTTCAGCTGGCAGGGTTTTCCTGGTAGATATTAAAACCAAAAAACAACAAACAAAAAGATCTTGTGAAAACTAAAAAAACACTAATCATCTGTTAACTGTTTACTCCTAAGTACAAAAAGTGACAGGAAATCATCACAGAACCTATTTTAGGACACCAAAATCCAAATGAATGACTAACTCCAGCGGCAGATTACTAGAAAATCCCATAAAAAATGTATTTGCACTGGTCTCTTCTGCTTCCACATGCGTGGACCTGATAAAGCCCCTCATGTGGTAACATGCATGGATACACACGTGCATGCCACACTGGTGCACAACTCCTCACCTGCGCTCCCACACTCCATTCTCCTGTGCAGCACTGCCACCAGTCACCTGCTTGCCGTCAAACACCAGGGCATCCTTGAAACTGACCTCACCGGAATCATCCGATTCCAGCCCTGAAAAAGATGCAGAGGAAAAAAAAAACTCTTTGAAATCTTTTGAACACAGGAAACTGATGCATGTATCCTCAGACAGACTGTGTTTCAGTTTAATGAGTGACCCTGTCAACTGGGGACTTTTGGTGCCCATAGTGATGCCTGCTGTTGAAAACATCAACAGAACATGTGTCCTAATGAAGGCCTTATTAATGATTCTTTAATCACAGTACATATTTAATTTAGGGTTAGTTTAACTTTGTAAAGTGTTGCCAGGTAGAAGCATTCACAATGTATAGGGAAATCTAGAAAAGTGGTGCAGTTAATGTTTTATAAAGGAGCAGAATATGTGGCACAACTAGAAACCTAATTTTGGTCATTAAGAATCAATGATTGTCACATGGCATGTGATATTACAAACAGTTTGGAAGCAAATTCTGGTTAAATATTAATATAGAGGAGTGATGTGGAAATCTAATGCCTTCAGGTACAGACACTGAAAATGAATTTCCTCATCCTCAACATTCTTACGGTTCACTTTTTCACTAAGTGCATAAACTTTTATTTTAAATAATTAACTACATTTAAAATTAGAAAATGACACTTGATACGATACAATTAATATAAGATACTTTAAGGTTTTTACTTAAGTAATATTTTAACTTCAGCTTTTACCAAAATACCTTTTGCTAAGAATCTGTACTTTTACTTTCGGATACACCTCTACTTATCCCTATATTAATGCCTAGCGCACAAACACTCCACGTGCGAAGTAAAGAACGCGACAGAGTAGACCACGGTCACCAGATAACGGGGTCACCAAATGATCCGGAACACCTGTCCTCACCTGTCTCAGCGTCGTAGAACTCCTCCTCGCTGTTCATGCTGAGCAGACAAAGTAACCGAGCGTTACTCAGAAGTCATGATTCCACCAGCCGGCCCAGCCGCTCTGCAAAGCAGCACAGACAACCAGACACACACCTGCAAACAGCACGGACACCTGGTTACACCGAGCAGGGCAGCTGGCCGTGGAGCTCAAAGCCAAACATGTGTCTTAAGCTTGTTATGAATTAAAAACAACTCCACTCTCTGCTCTCACTCTCTCCCCCCCCTCCAAAACAACCACAGCTATCAGTTAGCTGCCCGGACGAGCTAGCCGCCGTTAGCCGTTAGCATCGCTGGAGAGAAGGCGGCGGATATTCGCTTATGTTATCAACACACTCGCTGACACACACACACACCGACACGGTGACGGATACAAAGGTTTCAACACAGTTCAGCAAAGTATACCTGCGAATTAAAGCCAATATACAGCTAACATAAACAATCGAAGAGAGCACAGCCGCTGAAGAAGGGCGGAAGTGGGCGGCAAGGACACCGTGATTGACAGGTGCGTCAGTCAATCAGAGCGCAGCCAGGAGCGGACTAGAAATAGAAGGTAAAGAGAAGCAGTTGAGTTCGTGTTGCAGTAATGTCATAAAATGCCCAACGACAGGTAAAACTCTTGCATTGTAATTTAAAAAAGCCCTCTGCTTCTTTTATGTACTTAATAGGGGTCTATCTTTTATTTTAAAACAATAGAAGTGTAACAATTAGAACCATGAAGAAATTTAGTATAGTACTTGAGTGAATATACTTAGTGACTTTCCACCACTGCTAGTAACAAAAAAAATGATGTGGCATTAAAAGTCTTGGAAGAAGAGTTCTCAAATGTTATTGAATAAATAACCTAGAAATCAATATTTTACTATGCATTAAGGCATATGTATATATCATTTATTGGGTTTAAAATGTTTCAAGTGATGAGCCCAAATAACATTAAATGCCTACATAATTTCTAGCTTTAATCATTCCTCCTGTTTATAATGGATATTAAACATTCCTTCATAAAGCACTTACAATGTTAGTGAGGGAGGTCAAAATCCACAAATGTCCTTTATTTCAAGAATATAAAAAAAAGTTGATCTGAAGGTAGCCCCCATCTCACAGATGTAAAAAAGGGTTGTTTATTCAACATCTGGTGAGTATTTGAACAACAAAAACGGCTTCAACGTGTTTAGTTAAAGGCCCCATTAGACCCAGTAGGACCCCCTGTGTGAATAAAACAATGTAGACCCTATAGGGTCACGACTGTGTCCGTTCTTTACATATTTTTTATGACGGCTGTGTTGACGGACACACCGAGCCATCAGAACCCCGGCAAGGCCTCATGTGAACCTACTACTGATGATGGGAGGAGGAGGAGGATTTTCTCCTGATGAAGAAGACCAGCAATGAAGACCATCAGAACCTCGAAAGGATTAATTCACAGATTAATTAAAGGACGTTAGAATCACTCAAATATTCACTTGGAAAAAGAAAAAGAAGAAGCTGAATTCACAAAACTGGAGTGACTGCAAGGTTGATTTTAATTGAGTAAAAACAGTATGAATGTACTATACCAATTTATACTAAAAATCGTCTTTAGCAACAACCAAAAAATAAAAGGACGAGTAAATAAACACGCTTGTAAAGCGTCTTTAATTTGATTTATTGAGCACAGGAAGATGCTGAAGTTTCTAGTGGTTCCACCAAACATAACTCCATTAATCCGCAAGATGGCAGCTGCACACCTGTGACCAATCACCTCCGGGGTGAAGAGATTCTCGTTAAAATACATATTAAATATAGATGTATCTACATCCTATCTATAGAGCAAGTAGATAAAACGTCTTATTTCAGAATCTAATTTGAAGTGACAGGGGAAACCCTCAGCTGCAATAGAATATATTCATGTTCTCTAATGATCATCAGTGCGATTTCTATGACTTTATGGACAAAGCATTCATCTCTGATCTCATCTCTTATTCATCATTGCTTATTTCAAGTTTCTTTTTACCTGATTTTGGTCAATTAGGTCTCGTTTTAAGTGTAATCTGTAATATAAAACTCAATGTTAGTTTTTTTTGCAATATTTTAATTATATTTCCTCTATAACAGAAACATAAATAGAGTCTGACACTAATGGAGTCACCTCACATGTTTATTGTTTATATTTAATGAAGGTGCTGAGGTAAATGCATTATTTCAGAATGGGAACACATGTATGTAAATTGTCAGTTTAATCGTCATTAGAGGTCCACCGGAAAAGGTTTTATAATAAAAGTTTATAGAGCAGAAACAACATTTTTATAAAGAAGATGTCATTCCATTCATTAATAATAATCTATAGCATATTCACGTTATGACTACGCTATAAAATGGTTAGTATGGTTGGAAGAAAAATAAAGTAAATGTTTAAATTTATTGATGAGGGGGAAAAAAACATTGCAGAACTTTTTTTTTGTGAAAGCTCAGTGAAGTGGCTTTATTTTGGAAAACGGTGCCCGGAAATCAAGTTTGAGCTCGTGCCTCCCTCTCTGTGTGTGCGCGTAAAGGCGAAGTTCCAGTCCTCTGGATGGAGAGCAGCCGGTCGGATCTCTCAAAGTAAACTTGAACTTTTCAACACATCTGTCAAAACGTGATGCGCGCCCTACACTGAGCAGGCTCGACTTCTATCATTTGCTCCGGCTAAAACTAGAAGAGGAAGCCGTGGATAAAGAGTCGGTATGAACAGAGAAGGAGACAGAGGCGCAAGGCATGCTCTCCGCAGCCAGAAACCAACCAGGGCGCAGCAGCAGCAGCAGCAGCAGCAGAGTGCCGCTCAGAAAAAGAAGAAAGAATCGTCCTTTAAAGATGCTCAAAGCTTCTTTCACTCAAAGGAGACCCAGTCGGCTCAGTGCGACTCTGCTAAAGACGTGAAAACAGCGGCAGCGCAGCTCAAGCGGCCGGAGAAAGCTCCACCCGGCGTCCCCGCGGAGTGCCAGCGGAGCCCCGGCGCGCAGAGGAAACTGTCCGACGCCAGCAACGCGTCGGAGGACCTGAGCAAAGACTCCGGCTGCGTGTCCGGGAAACTCTCCTCCTCAGACAGCAGCTCGGATATATCCGACGACGGCACCAAGCAGGACAGCGAGCTAATCTGGACAGAGGGGAGAGCTTATGTGAGCCTGGACGCCGAGGAGAAGGACGCGGGGAAACCGTGCGTAAAAGCCGCGTCGGAGCACTGCGCGCTCCGAGCCGATGCTGCCGGAGGAGGCCTCGGTTTGTTTCACTCCTCGGGGGCTTTTATGGACCTGATGATGGGCGAGACAACCGAAGACCTCGTCAGAGAGGTGGAAGACCTGAGATCAGAAAACGACTATTTGAAAGTAAGTCGGATTTAATTTCATTTGGATCTTAATTCGGTTAGGTTAATTTGGTTTGCAGTTTTAATTCTGTTTGCATGGCATTTTATTTATGGGCTGTATCTTCGGTGCATTTCCACATATCTTTTGGTTTGCGGTTGTTAATGAGATCTAAAGTGAGTCTCAGTGAGAGGCTCACACCGCTGTGGAGTAAATGCTCGGCGTCAGTCTTCATTAGTGACTGCAGGACGAATCAGAAACCAACAGACACTTTCTAAAACTAATTTATCTTTGACAACAGGGACATAAGATATTTTACACTGAGAACAAAATAGCAGAGGAGTCATTGACCTCAACGACTTTTTGTTAGTGGTTACAATTAAAAGAACAAGTAATGACTCTAACTGGAAGCTGTGGTTGGTAGAATCATGTGTTTTGTACCAGTGAGTGGTACTACTAAGAGTGAGTAAGAAAAAAAAACATTTAGTGTGAGAGTTTCTTTGCTTCTTTTGCATCGCAGGTAAATCAAGAATAAATAAATCTATAATAATAGGGAGCCCATATGAATTTGAGAACTGGTCCATAATAAAGTGAGTTGAAAAGAAAAACCTGTTCACAGGAACATGAAAATCTAATCTACTGACCTGGCTGTTGCTATTATGCATTCTTTCACATCTGAACATTTATCACTTTCCCAGTGCAGATTTATACTCAATCAGTTAGTGTTTATCATGGTCGTGTCCAATAATAAACATTAATCAGCAGTCAAAGAGAACTTCTGAATCAAGTAATCAGCACTTTGACAACTTTGAACCTCTCCAGCACACAGGGAACATGAGGTCAGGTTGAGGAGTAAACAAAACAATACTTAAGACACACTGTTTTAATATACATGAGAATTGGCCAGAGATAATGATGTTGATGTTTTCCAGGTGCAGTATTTACCAAGTTTATCACCTTCTAGTACTAGCACGCTACCAATACAACTTGAACATGAGGATTTGTACCAAATTTCATGGTGATCCATTCAACGCTTATTGGGATATTTCCCTCAAAAACACAAATATGAACCCTGCTGGTGCTACAGCCAGTGGGATTCATCCGCTGGAGATCCCGAATATCTGTACAAAATTTCATTTGAATCCAGTGAACGATTATTGAGATATTTCAGTCTGTGCCAAAGCAACGGATCCATCTAAAGAGAAATTCCTTGCATACCGACTTTTCTATTCCTGGCCCAGAGTGCATTTTTTTATTCAGATTTGCTGATGTACAAATATATTCTGGAGGTTCACAAGGTTCTTATCAGTCCACGGCAGAAAAGAGTGTAAACAGGATTGCCTGGTTGTGTAATGTGATAACATGTTTGTCCTTCAAAACCAAAGCACAACATGCACTTTATATTCGGTGAAAATGGAGCCAAAGCTGCAGCGATGCCATAACGTTTGCATTTCCGTGTCCGTTTCTAGGATGAGCTGGAGGAGCTGCGCTGCGAGATGGTGGAGATGCGCGACCTGTACCAGGAGGAGGACGTGCTGCAGCTGCAGGAGCTGCGGCTGCAGCTTGAGCAGGCCAACAAGACGTGCCGCATCCTGCAGTACCGCCTCCGTAAGGCCGAGCGCCGCAGCATCCGGGTCGCCAAGACGGGACAGGTGGACGGGGAGCTGGTCCGCACCCTGGAGCACGACATCAAGGTCAGAGGTCCTCTGGTCCACCCACGCAGTCGTATTCACACACTCGCTCACTCATCACCGGCAAAATCTAAAAAAAAAAATAATAATCTCCTTCTCCGAACGCCGGCTTTTAAACTGAATCACTGCCATTCCAGTTACAGACGTCAAAGCGAAACACTTCGCTGTTTGAACCACAAACAGCACACTAAACAGTGATTGCTTCATTCATACACAGCGAAGGACTGTAATCAGTCGACGGCTCGGTGAGTCATGACTGTTTGCTGTGCAGCAAAGTGCTCCCTGCTGTCGGCCTGCACCGCAACAATTTCATTAGGTCTAAATGTCTTCATCATGCATCCTGTTTATATTTTTGCCATACCAGAGTGTAATTATGTGGTGAGCTGCTCTCCATGAGTAGGGAATATAAAAGCACAGTGAATGTTCATCAGAGCCACAGCGGATCAGCTTCTCGTGATGTTAAGCGGGCCTCTGTGGTGGCGGCCGTCCTCCCTCCCTTTGAAGCGGGCCGTGCAGGGTGCAGGATTTCCCGCCCTCCCTGCCCGTCATCTACATATATGAATTCCCGTCAAGTGTTGACTTGTAAATTCTCTCGGACTTTGGCCAAACCGAATGATGCAATCACTCACTACAGTGCACGCTGCAGAAACTGAAAGCTTAAGAAGTAAAAAGTTTTCTTTTAAAGAAAAGCCTAGTGCTATTTCCTTAATCTTAGTTAAGGTTTTGCAATGTATCAACTTATGGAGTAACCCGCTTCTTTTCGGCCTTTTCCCTGATAGGTCGCGAAGAGCGTTTCCATGCGGCTATACAACGAGCTGGAGACGGTGCAGAAGAAGAATTCCCAGCTGGAGCTGGAGAACGAGGCCCTGCGCGAGAAGACGCAGGAGATGGAAGTGGCCAAGCAGGTCCTGCAGGCTGAGGTGGAGAAAGCGAGAGAGGTGGGACGCCGAGGCGGCGCGTTTATACAGATGAATTGTGTCCCTATGCTCGGCCCTAAGCTCTGAGCTGCTTCATTAAATCACCGTCCATCGCTCCATTTCTGTCGTTACCCCCCGCCACACACACACACACACACACACACACACACAGCTGCACCCATCCCAGCCAGTTGTCCCCCACATCCCTCTTGTCACCCTGTCAGACGACACATGACCCCGGCAGCGGATCAATGATACGAGAGGAGGGCACAGCCGGCAGCTGCCTGGTGCCTGGGTGGGGTGAAGCAGCCTGGTATGCTGAAGTCTGAACCTTGAGGCACAGCTGACATCCTCACATGAGCAGGGAGAGACTGGGAGAAAAGGGAGATAGGGTGCCAACAAGTCAGATATTACAAAAATAGACTCTCTCTCTCTCTCTCTCTCTCTCTCTCTCTCTCTCTCTCTCTCTCTCTCTCTCTCTGCTTCTATTAGTCATCTATAAGCTCGGCTAAATCGGGATCAGCGTTTATTCTGGCATTCAAAAAACCCCACTGACCTAGAACCATCAGTGAAGTGTGGCTGCCACACCCCTCACAGTGACAGAATTACCCGTCCACCTTTTATCCTCACGCCCCCCTCCTGTGACAAGCGCCGTGCACCCCAGCGTCTCACGTGTTTGGTTTAATCCAGGATTCGGCGCTCTGGCAGCGAGCTGAGTCTGGCCCACTCCGCCGAAGGCAGCTGTTAGCCCCTTTGATCCCGACAGGGAAATCCACTTAGATAAACTAATCTGGAAGAGCAAAACACAGTCCAGATTGATGGGGAGGATGACAGACTTTTTCACAGACTCAACACTGCAACCTGACTGCCTTGTGACCCTGTTTTTTTGGGCCTCCGATGGCGGCACACCAGTGTCAACAAACAGCACGCACCTGAACGACGTGAGAATGAAACACAGGCGTAGGGTGATTTTTCCGGTCGGGAAATCTTTAGATCCATCATGCATATTTGTGTTAGCAGCGTCACATTTGCGTCACTCACAGCCTCACTGACCTTGGATTGAAAAAGTCCTCATGTCGACCACTTCTAGCGCATGGAAGATGACTATTATTAACACTGCGACATCCTGTCTAGTGTCTAGCAGCGAGACAATGCGGCAAGCCTGGTGCTTATGTGCCTCTTATGCTCAGGCTTGGAAATAACCTCAATCATATACAGTGGGGACGCAATCAGAGGTGAAAAAGAGCTTAGATGAATTGATTGTGATATTGCAGCATCATGATTGATATGTATTCCATTCCGGATGCACTGAATGTAGCACAATGGGTAAAGATTTTTAACAATTTATTATTCATTCCATTTTGGGGGAAATATATTCATTAACATCTGGTTTGAAACAGATGACGATTCTTCTTCTTCTTATTATTCGTTTAGCACCTTTCATACAGAAATGCAACTCAAAGTGCGACATGTGTGTGTAAGAAGCAAAATAACAGAACTAGTATCATGGTCTAGATATGCGAGACTAAATCCTCAGTAACGTGGTTAGTACGTGTAAAAGGGTGAAGTGTGAACGTCGTACGAGAACATGATGTTCTGTCATGGCTGAGAGGGACAGGGTCACTTGTTCCCAGGCTACAACATCAAAACAGACGAACAACAGTATTCTTCAACACACAGGTCGATATGATGATGATAGCTCAGCCAAATAGAAACTCATGCTTCTAAATATGAAAAAAAGTAAAAAACGTCTAAAAGTCCTCATTTATTCATTTTATTTAAAGATTGTTTTTTATTTATTTAATTGATTTGAATCTTTGCCCTGTTTTTTCCCCCAGAGCTCTTTGAAGAAGAAAAGCATCAGATCGACAGCCAATAAGGAGAAGAGGCTCTCTCTACATATTGAGGTTTGATATGTTCATTATTCATGTCTCTCTTCTTAAAATCTGGCAGTGCACCTGAGAAACTGCACGCCGCAGCATTCCCGTTTATCATCCCCACTGGAGTAATGTTCATTGTTGTGTGATTTGCTGAAGGACGACAGCGCCGAGCTCAAGTGCCAACTCCACTTTGCCAAAGAGGAATTAGCCCTCATGTGCAAGAAGCTCACCAAGCTGGTGTCAGAGAACGAAGGGATGCACGAGCGGCTGGCGAAGTACCACTCGGCTTATGGCGACCTGGATGCCGCCCAAACGCCCGAAGGCAAAAAGAACGGCGTCCACGCCAGGGAGGCGGAAGTCAAAGTCCACTTGAAGCTGGTGGAGGAGGAGGCCATGCTGTTGAGCCGGCGCATCGTGGAGCTGGAGGTGGAGAACCGCGGCCTGCGGGCCGAGATGAGCGACCTGAGGGAGAAAACGGGCGGAGGCGGCGGGGAAGAGGAAGAAGAGGAGAGACGGAACGCAGCGGAGGAGAAGCTGCCACCTCCCACCCCGGCTGAGGATGGGAAAGCGGCAGGCGGCGAAGCGGCTAAAAGTAAAAGTTCAGAGGAGGCGTCTTCGCTTTGCAGCCAATCGCAGGCCGAAGGGGCGGTCATCAATTGTCATATTCCTCGAGAAGGTCCAGTCGGGGGGGAGTGGAACCCGTCAGACGCCTGCGAGAGCGACGGTGACAAAAAACTCAACGGACTCAACGGAATGACCCTAAAGGACTTCGAAAGCCTCCTCACCCTCAGGGACCACGCCTGCATTCTGAGCTCAGCCATCCAGCTCCTGACAGCTCCCCCCAGGAACGGCCACTGCTCATCCCCCCCGTTCGCCCTGACCTCCCCTACGGATGTGGAGCCAAGGGTCAACACGCAGGCCATTTCCCTGCCGGGGCCTTTAAACGAGGCGGTAGAGCTGCTCCAGGCCATGCTGCTGACCTTCATTGGCCGGGTGGAGACGCTGCTGATAGAAGATGGTCCGGGCAAACCCTCCCTGCGTGCCGAAGGACACGCTTGGGACACGCTCTGTGGAGGAAGTTTAGATCGCGATGTGGATCACGCATCGCCGAGCAAGCAGGAGTGCATCGAAGACCTCAGCCCAGTGGAGAAAACCAAACCCTCGTTCCAGTGGGAACTCATCCGCAGTTGCAGGGACCCGAAAATGAAGCTTTCCCTGCAGATTCTGTGGATCCTTCATCAGTGGTGTCAGGTTAAAGGACCCGGCCTGGAGGGGAAAGAGGTACAATCAAAAGATCATTTTCATTCACTCGATTCAAATAAGCATTGGGGTAAATATCTGCTGTGTCTGAATCTGTTTTTATTTCAGAGTAGAGACAAAACCGTGTCTGTGCTGCTGGGGTTGCTGCAGAACCTCGGCACCGAGCTGCGGGACGAGCGGATCGACAATGAAGCCAAGGCCACGCGGGGAAAAGCAGCTGAGGTACGGTGTTTACCCGTCGACCTTCATCCATGTGACCCCCCCCCTCCCTTCCTGCTGATGATCAGTCTTCCTGGCCTCGTCTTCTCTGGCTCACACCTGAGTATTTAGGCTAATCTCCTGCAAACAGGACAGGTGTGTTCAAATCTGCTGCATGAGAATCACTCCCTGATCTGATTCCCTGCGTGAATATCAACTCGACACTGACATGCTCAAGAACAGGGGCGTGCACACACGCTTTTTTAGGATGGGGCAAAAAAAGGGGCACATACGGAGGGCACTTTAACATGCGTTTTAGCTCCCAGAAGGGCACTTTAGCATGTGCTTTCATCAATTGGGTCACAAAGGGACGAGCCCCCCCTCTCCCCCCTACAATAATGCTCCCTAATGATTGTTTCCTGCGGCCTGATAATACAAACGCAGATAATCTCAGTGCAACAGCTGATAAGAAATGTAATCTCACATTTGAGTCGTCGCCACTGAAGTGTTGCGTTGACTCAAGATCTGCGTTTGCGAAGAGCGTATTTATTTATTTAAAGGTTGTTTTACCACCTCAATCCACCGAGCAGACTGTAATCCCTCCGTCGCTCAGAGGCAAAGATTCAGTTCACTATGTAAAACAGGATTTGTACAAACAGCCTTGCTAAGGCAGCTTGGAGCTAAATGCTAATATGCCGATGTTTAGCTGTTCCAATATTTACTTTCTAGACTGCATAAATTAAATTTTAACGAGTGAAAATATCTTGGGTGGATATAAAATGGGGCTGAACATTTTTTCTGGCAGATTTCAATTTCATTCACAATTTTCTTTAAATCAATCATCACAGAAACTTGCATCATTCCATTCAAAATAATAAAGGCCATACCTCTAATGCAAGAATGAAAATTATAGCAGAGATATATGATTTTTAAATGTAGTGCTATTTATTAACAAGAAACCTGCGACACATCGGCTACATTCTGCTGCTTGAGCAACAGCAGTTATTACAACTCAAGAACTAAAAGTTGTAAATTAAAGTAGGTAAAAAGTCTTAGTTGAAGTAGTGAAGATCGGGGACGCGGCATAACCATGTTAAATAGTTAACGGAAACAAGACCTGGGTTGGGTAAAAATCTCATTATCGTGGTGACTGAAATTGTGATTTTCGATCTACAATAATAAGTCATAGGGCAGAGTATTAAGCAAATTACCCTATTCTATTAGAAAGATAATTGATTTATCTTATGGTCAGTTTCATTTCTTTTGAGAAAATAAGACTAAATTGTATTAGATTTTTCTTCCAATAATGTTAATTGTTTTAACCTTTTTGTCTCTTTATCTCTCACAGTTTCTTAAATAGGACAAAAATGATCAAAATCAGGAAAAAAATTAACCACCGGAGAATAAGGGAGAATTTCTAATGTGATATTGGACTTCGTTCCACAGTTGTACCCAATAATGGCTTTAGATGAAGTTTATTGAAATTCATTCAGAGAGGATCATGAATGTCTGAAACAAATTTCATGGAAATCCATCCAGGAGTTGTTGAGAAATTTCAGTGTGGATCAGAATGGTGGATCGAAAGATTGATTAAAACTTAGTAACCTGACAAGACAATGGACCTTATATGTTTTTATTTTCTTTCCGCAGAGCGCCCTCAGTATTTTCTTCCGTGAGGATCCTCAGTCTGCAGCAGACAGGTTGGTGTCAGTTCAACATCGTTCACATCTTGTTCAAGCATCTGTGTCTCTATCTCGTGTCTCACTGCGTTCACAGAACATGCAGCTCCAAAGGAAAAAAACTGAGGCGCCAGTTTTCTCCATGTTATTCCAAGAAGAAGAACTGGTGCTACCTGAGCCAGGAGGCGGCCCAGGTGGACCAGGAGGACCCCGTTAGGACCTGGGACCACCTGATCATGCCGCTCAGCTTCCCCGACCTGGACTTCGAGCAGATGTCCGCGGAGAGGAGCCACACGGCTCCGGAGAAGTCCACCTGCCGCATCTACTACAGCCCCCCGTCAGCGCGGCGGGTCCAGCAGGCCCAGCTGAAGAAAAGCCCCGTCGCCGCTGACGACGAGTCCGTGGACACGACCTCCCCCTGGTGCACGCCGCCCACCTCCTTCTCGCCGCTGTGCCTGGGCTCGGCCACCAACCTGAGCGACGACATGAAGGAAATGACGGCGGGCTGGAGGCAGCCTGGTCAGCCGGGTCACGGCGGCTCGCAGGCCAAGAGAGGGAAGCCCCCGGGGAGGTGGGTGGACGTGGTCTGCTCGGGCACCCAGACCCACACCAGGCCACAGATGGTGAGCGTGGGCCTGCAGACGGACGGGGCGCCGGCGACGCTCACGGCGAGGAGCGGCCCGCACCGCGCCCTCAACTCCTCCCTCGTCTCGGCCAGAACTCACCACATCTCCGGGTCGCTGGACAGGGTCACGGGCCGCGTGGAGAGGACCAGGCCCTCCGCCTCCTCCCCCAAGCTGCACAGGAGACACTCGGCGTCCGGTGCGTCCTCCCCTAAGTTGTACCGACGGCACTCGGCATCCGGAGGGTCCTCGGCCCTCTCGTCCTCACACCTGAGCTCCCCGCCCGCATCTGCTTCACGAGGACGAGCCCAGTGGAACCTGCCTTCCCAAAGCCACGCTGGCCTCATATGGACCCGCCAGACCAGCCACAGGTCAACCGGGGGGCAGAGCCACAGCCCCTTGAGCGCCGAGCTGTCGGGCCGCGGCGGCAAACCCGCCTGCAAATCTGCGGGTGCCAACCGTTACGGCCTGGTGTCGGAGTTCCTGCGCCGGGTGAGCGGCCGCGCGGCTGAGAAACCGACACCGGAGCAGGCGCCGAAGACGAAGGGCGGCCTGAAGGGGCTGGAGCGGGCACCCACCAGGCCGCACGCCGCCCCGCTGCACCGGAACGACAGCGTGACCCGCATCGTCAACCAGAGGTTCATGAGGCAGCGGGAGGAGAGGGGGAGCAGCCCGAGCCACGGCCTCCGCCACAGCAGGAGCTCCACGGCAGGAGAGGTGAGCAAGAAACCAACATGAGCAGAAAGTGGACCTGATGAATGCTTCTTAAAACTGTATTCTAAAAAGTTTTTGACTTTGTCACTGACCCTTAAACTATCTGGTACCATGAAAAGTTGTGCTACAGCAAAAAAACGCTGGTTTCAGTTCAAGTTAATTTTAACCCTCAGCATAATTTGAGGTTTTAAAATGTCTCGTTTTTAACAACCATCAGTCCAAAGCCTTAAAAGACATTCAGTTCAACATCATGTATAACAGAAAAGCATCTAATTGGTGAGTGGGTGGTGACTGTGTGGTTGTGACCTCACAACGTCGCCGACGGCTCATTTTATGGCACAGTCTCTCAATAGCGGGTGTGTGTATTTCTCTGTGGATTGAAAGCTTTGAAACATGCGACGGTATTTATATAGAACATAGATCTTCTTATAATCGAAAAGCGATTCAAATCTAATTTTCTGCGACAAGGGACGTTAAATCGTGAAGAATTGTTGCTTTGTTGGTTGAAAAACGCTGAACGTCACTTGTAAGGCTGAAGCTTGTACTGAAACAGCTTCTACTACTTGTGATCTGTTCCTGTTTCTGTGTATCAGGTAAATAAAGTTGCCATTTTAATCAAACTTATGTGTGTAGACAGAAGCTCGACCTCCAGGGCTCATTGAATCATCAAAAAACTGAAATCTTATTGGGTAAAATTTGTCTGTGAATATTCTCATTGTTCTCTCTCTTAAATTGATTAGAGGGTGAAAATCTCTTGTGTTAGTACAATTAGTCCAGGATTGAGCAGAATTATCTTGAATTATCTCATTCCAGTGACAGATAATTTTGCTTATTTAAAGTTTTTTTTTTCTTGATTTTGGTCAGGAAAACAAGATTAAGCTGTTAGACTTCATTAATTTAGAAACAAATTCTAATTCAGATTCCTTTTTGAAATCATCTTTTCACCACTAATTTGATTTTTTTTGTCTTTTTTATATTATAGCAGACTTTCCCCCCCCATATTTTTATTGTGCCGTAGGAATGAATTAATTCAAGTTAATTCTGCTTAAGACTGGATTTGCTGTACCTAAAAATAATAAGATACTTTCACCTGCTTAAATTTCAATATTTTTAAGCGTACATTCATTCCAAAAATCCCCTGTGAGCATCTCGTTGCTTTCCCCCCTCTGACCAGGACGGGAGCTACGACTGCAGCTCCAGCAGCACGCTGACCTTCTGCTTCGCCCGGCCGTCCCGCTCCGCCCAGAGACAAGCGGCGAGCCAGAGCAAACTCCTCCACCGGCACAGATACTCGCCGCCAGTCGTCGCCGTCTCCGACGCCGTCTGAGCGCCGACAGGAAGAGGATCAGCAGCCATAAACCTGCTCTGCTGCAGCAGGAGAGAAACACCACAAAACTGAAATCTAAGCAGGTGAAAATACAATAAAGTGGAATGGTCCTTTTCCACTGGTGGATATTTTTCCTATTTCAAGTTTTTTGGGTAAATTACCTGCCAGTGGAAAGAGATAATTCTACTCAATGTTGGAATAATTCTACCAAAAACAACATATTTTCACATGTTTAGATTCCAGTTCATGCTGATGTATGGGATGTTTAGGATAGTTGTTAATTCTTCTGGTGCAATTCATAGGTGTCATCCATCCGCTTTTACTTAAACCTCATTTCACTCACTAGAACCTACAATCTTGCAAATGTTGGATGTTCATTCCTATGTAACATTGTAAACTCTAAACTAAAACAGACCATTGCACTTATATATATATATATATGTTGTGAATTAATTTTATATCATTGTTATGATATTTCGTAGAGAATAACCTTATGTTAAAATACATAACCTTTCAAGATTTGACCAACAGGCATAACTTGGCTTGGCTTCACAGCCGCACCAGAACTCCCCCTGAAGTCTGTAGATTTTATTTAGGTCATAGAAAAGTCTTTACTCGGCGGTAATCAGCTGCTTCAGTGTGGGGCCGCTGGCTTTTGTGTCACATGTTTAAAAAAAAAAGAGAAAAAGTAACTGCTAAGTAGTTAATGAGATAAGATTTCCTCATGTCAGGAGCATGATCCCCCCTCCATCCCTTCCTCCCTAACTGCAGGATTATGTCCGCTGGCGATGAAAAACACCAAACCACTGCCGCATTTTGCAACTTTCAAATAAACCTGGATGTCAAATTTTGAAGGATTGCCTCAGATTCTTTTTTTTTTTGGAAAACCCTTGCATCTCGGATCTCTCCTCTGTGCGGCCGGCAGCTGTGGCCGAGGGCAGAGCGAATGTTGGGAGTCACACATCAAATCACACGGTGTCACATTTCCGTCCACCACACGTGTTTGTCCTCTGTCGTCTCACACAAAACGCACCATGTGGGTTATTTCCCAGCGGGGTATCTCCAATTCTCCATAATCCAGTTTCACAAGATTAGGGGGAAAGGTTGAAGACGGGAAAAACTTCTAGTACTTAAATTAATGCTTATTTTTAGGCAGGTTGGAATTAACATTATTCCTTTTTTTTTTTTTTGCAAAACTAAACTACCCTATCTGTAACAGCACAAACATTGTAATTACTGAAATGACCAAATGTGGACATAAATTTGCCCTTTATTCATATACTGACCAGAGATTTAGATTTTTAAAAAAGTGTTCCAGGTTTAGCTTGAACTGTCCCACATGAGGAAATTCACATAATGGGAGACAGTTTGGCACAAAGAACCCTTGTATATTCACCATTTCTTCTCTAAATTATATTTTGCTTTTTCTTTCTCATATGATTAGGAAAACACTTCAGAGATGTCAGAATGGTATCGGGTTCAGACATAATACATTGGCTTCAAATGAAAATATATTGCACAAATTGTCCCTGCATTACTGTAAGTCTATCAAATCCTCTGCATGAATATTACATATATATATTGATTGCACTCATGATTTTTACCTGAGTGTAATTATATTTTTCAACACTTGTAGAGTAACTACTTTTGAGTAGAATTTATTTCTACTTAAATACATTAGGATGCAACCACTTATACTACTTCTGTTTGGTATATTCAAATGAATAATGTAGATTCAGTCAATGCAATTCTTTAACTCCTTCATATTTATGTTAAATCCATTCTAATTTAAACTTTTTTAGCTATTTTAATGCATTGTAAATCAACAATTTAAAATTCAGACAATGAACCAAACGAAATAATTCACTTGTCTGCACATGCACAGAAGATCAAAATTAAACATTGTCGATATTCTTGTGTAAATATTTTAATTGAGTTAATTAGCTTGTTTTAAGGAAGGACATCAAATATTACACTTAACTTAAAACAAGCATAGGTATGAATAATAACGCATCAAATCTTCTAAATAAACCAGGTGAAAACAGGTAGCTTTACTTATTTTAGTGTCCAGTAACAACCTTGTGTTAGTGCTGCAGTACTCCTTGTGTCCTGAGGGGGCGCTGCAGCAGCAGCTGCGGCTTCTCTCTGCTCTGCGCCTTCTCTACTCACATTTGTTGACGCCAAATTAAAAAAAAAAGCCAAGTGCCGGAAGTGGTGTTCTTGTGCTTTCTGGAAACAACAGGGCTGCGCTAAAATCACAAGTAAATGGGCGCAGAGATGGAGTCCGTGTTCTCCAGGTTCGACTCGTATGAGTTCGAGGCGGACCGCAGGTTCCAGGAGGGTCTGCGGACTTTACGCAAGTGTCACAGTGAAATGCTGGACGTGAAGCTGTTCTACTACAACAGGTGTGTCACTTTAGCATCTACTGATTTAAAAGAAAGATCTATTTGTTTTTCTAAATTAGATTTTGTTTGCTCCCTTATATGTTACTTAACTTTTTTAATGTTGTTTTACACATAATTTTTATTAAAATGTTTAATATTATAAGAAAATATAGAAACATTGTAGATTGAAGAACCATAACTAAATAACTTAATAAATGAAAAAATTTTAAGTAAATAAAATATCTTGGTGCAAAAAATCGTATTACATTTCATCAGGTGGTCCTTAAAGTGTGTGTGTGTGTGTGTGTGTGTGTGTGTGTGTGTGTGTGTGTGTGTGTGTGTGTGTGTGTGTATAAAGCACACATACATATTAGATAAATTAACTTTTTAATATATAATTTGTATTATATTTAGTAAACTAGACATAGATTCTTTCCTTCCTATGAAAGTCTGGCAGTGTTATTTATCCTGAAATCTTCCAGTTGGAAATTTTTTTTTTAGAAAATGACTTTATGAACGAGTCCTATCAGATGATATCTAATCTAATCGCAATGTCGATATAATCTTGAGGGTTCAGGTTGACTTTATTCTTCGAGACACTGTTAGTCGCATTTATGCTGCTGATCAATGAGAGGACCCAAAAAAATTACGCATTAATGGATTCAGTTATTAAGTACTTTTTTTTTAAATTTGGCCCCACCCCCCCAAAATGTCGTACCCAGTTTCCATACAGACAATTTATTCATTTTAGCAAAAAATTTTAAATTAGAAAAAAATGTAACTTCAATTATCCTGAAATACTGTAGAAATGTGATAAGTTGAACAACAGAAAATGAAACAGTTTAGAGCACATTGTGAGTTTTGTGGTCAATGATTTTTTTTTAAGACAAACAAGTAATTGGTTGGACTGTAATTGACAGACGAACCATCAGTTACAGTCCTAAAAAACGCTGGATGTTGGTCGACCACGGCACGTGAATTCCTATTTGCAATTCCTTTAAAGCTCCAACTTTCATTTCTCTTGGTCATCGCCAGGTTCGTTGAGCCTATAGACCAGATCAGCTACAAACAGCAGAGATCTGCTTCCTCTCGCCTGACCCTGACGGATAACGCCTTCGAACATCCGACCCCGACGACGCCTTCAGATTCTGACCTTGATGTTAGCGACCAGACGACGGAAACCTCTGCAGAGACGAAGCAGCTTTCTTTTGCCGAGGTGATGCGACTGGTTCAGGAGGGGAAGGAGGTGCCTGGAGTGACAAAACTGGACGTACAACCGGCCAATCAGAGCCCTGCTCCATCTCAGATGCAGAGGAGACTGAAACCCTGGGAAACAGCGTCTGTAGCCAAGTGATATTTCACTTATAACACTAGAAAATCACTGTGAGTGCAGACGTCTGCTCGGAATATTGTGATTCCACCCAACATCATCCGGGGGTTCAGGGGAGTCCAACTCAGTTTAATTCATGAGCCACATACAGCACAATTTAAATGATTTACAATCAAAGCTGTAAATATTTTATCCTTTAAACCAGGAAGTGGTCAATCTTTGCAGACTTTATGCAATCAACAAATAAGCCATATTGGGCCTTTTAGCAGGCCGGTTTTGGTCCCCTGGCTGGGTGTTTGACATCCCTGTCAGTCCCCTTTTAGTGTCTCTGGTGTAGGAAAAGAGCGAAATTGAGTGTAAGATCTCACCACCAGGCGGCACCAGAGGATGATGCTTGTTTAAATTTGGTCTACTGCAATTGTTACCAAACAAAAAAATTCAAGGTGAACCAGAAACCAGAATTTCTTATGGATCATTCACAAAATGTAATCATCTGTTCATGGCATCATTCCCAACATTTGCTGAAAATTCATCGAAAATTCTACCAAAACCTTTTGAGGTATTTCCCTAATAGGCAAGCAGACAAATGCTGGCTAACATATATCCTACTTGGCGGAGGCCTTAATCACTAATGTGTAAAATTGCTACTAGGTGGACTAGGACTGGGATTTGAGCGGCAGATGGGAAACAAGAGCTGAGACGAAGCTGTGGTGTTGAGTTTAGAGGCCCATAAATTTCCCTTGTTTCCTCCAGATCAGCCGACCGGTCTGAAGCAGCTGTGACGGGACGCAGGTCCACAGGAGGGTGACGAGCTTAACATAAATCCACAGATCCTCACTCAGCCTGTCCCACACGATTTATTACAGCAACTGTTACTGGCGGCTGTAACATGACGACTTGATATAAAGCGGTGTACATTTAGTTTCAATAGATGTTTCTTCTCAAACCCACGACATGAGGATGATGTTTTTAAAGACGACTACATCCTGAACTGATGAGTGTTTTAATTGGGGGCAAGCACTGTCACAGTGTTTTGTCACAGTGATTGGGGACAGTCTTGGGATAAATGTCGCCAGGTTTCATGTCCCCGCCTAAAAACTATCTAGCGCCACCAACTGGTTAAAGTTGGAGGTACATTTTCTGCGTCTCTTCAAACAGCAGACACCCTTGCAGACTTAATTCAACACGCTCATCTTCAGACCAAGACTCCTGAACGCATAATTTTTTGTCTTGGGAAGTAAAACCATTCGCTCCGAATGGCCAATTGAAATGAGCTTGTAGCTCAGCAACAGATTCCAAGCCAAACTTGGTACTTTAGACCCCAGTCAAAGGATGGTAAAGAAACCTGGTGACCTTTGATCTCTAGGGTGCACTGTGTGTTTTGGCCCAGATCTCATGATGTACTTGAGTTAGGAACAAAATTCCAATGCCTGGTTACACTGGTTCACATTAATGATCCTCACCCACTTTTTCGGTCAGCACAAGTATTTGATCTTGACATAGACGATGTTCTGTCAAAGCTTTTATCTGTCAGCCGGGAAGTAGCCTTATATCTTAACCAAACGTTGCTGTATTGACTTGAATTTTCTGGTGGGTGCTTAGGAACGTCTCTATGACCTGTCTGTGTCTGGTTGGTCCCTACAGATATATTTTTATGAGGACAACCAGACACCAGGCAATTCCTGTTAAATGTCACAGTGGGAAAAAAAGATGCCTAACGACAAGCTCATCCATTAAAGTAACATTTTTTTTATTAATTGTTTCCTAATTTCCATTTGTTGTTTTCACTGAGAAAATTGACGATACATCACACTAGTCTTCCGCTAAATCACTTTGTCATTTCAGAACAACACGTTAAACAGTCAACACACTGCGAAACAACGGCCTACAAGAGAAAGTTCACTTTAGCTTTTGGAAATTAATGTCGGAGGTAAAACGGAACAAAACCACACATACAGAGTTAGCACCATCAGAAATCTGAAAAGAAACGATCTGAGGTAAACGTGTCGGTCCACCACACAACAGTACGGCCTCATGGTGGCAGGTTCATCACAGAAGTAGTGTGTTATAGTGAGCAGCATATATGTTCGACGTGTGGTGGACCACAGGAAAAGCACCAGTTATAAGGCAGCACCGCTGGTGATCTTTCAGTACAGTTACAATAAAAATACAGGTGCGTGCACTAAGTCACGTTTCAGAGACACCTGAACAGTACTGTCCATGTTTGAAGAGGATTACAAACACTGTCATTTAACAGCATCACACCAAACATTTGAGGAAAATAAAACAGGTATTACACTCATGCATAAATGTTGGGTCAACCGCCCTTGAAAGACCGTAACAGTGGTTTTGCATGTTGCATATATAAAAAAAAAAACACCCAGACTGGTATTAAAATCAACTTTCATGGCTGTTTTATTCCATGACGCCACTTTTCGTCACAAAGTTGTTGTCGAGTCAAACCAGAACAAATGGAACAGAGTCGGTTACGTGATCCTGTTGCTTCGGTCTGAATCAGGATCACATAACTGTCTGGTTGTCACAAGTGTTTGTCCCAACTGACAAGACAGAAGACATTGTGCTGGAAAGTGGCACATGGGAAAAACCAGTAAGTAAAAGCTGTTAATGAACAAAATGAACCTTTTCTGGAGTAAAATACAGGACTGCATATGCAGACACGTGTTTAAAAGCAGTATTCACTGGTTTACATTATTCAAAAAGACAGGATCCTGCATCTTTAGGAGCTTAATATTCTGACTAAAAGTTACAGATATCCCCCTTCTCAGATCTCTCTAATCAAATTCTGTTCAAGATATCTATAACTTGATAATAGTGTAATTATAGTCATAATTCCAGTTTCACCTAGACAAAACTGAATTTAAGCTGTCTTTATAAGGACATGCAGATATCTTTAATTGTGGTGATTTAAAGACATCATGAACTGGAATGACAAGTCAACGTCAAATTTTAGATATTTCAAACTGAAAAATTACTACTATTTGCAATTAAGTTACAGATCATTTTATTAATAATTTACATAGCTGACATCTTTAAGTGAATTGTAGATATCTGTAATGACTAACCCCATACATACGAATGGCCATAGTGACGTCATTTGTCCTAGGACGACTTTAGTGGATATCCTAAATGTTCTTCTTGAATTGGCAAAACTGCATTACAGATATCTGCAACACACAACCAGATGACTACTGACTTTGAAATATGAGAATGGCTTGCTATCATATTGGTGTCATTTTTAAATCCCCTTTTAGGAGTGGAGAAAGCCTGAAAAGACGATTGTAAGTACTTTTTCATTATTCTTTTTTTACTACATTCCTATTATTGATTTAGACATTTAAAAATAAAAGACACTTCCACATTTATTCTCACATGTGATTGACATATCTTGAAGTACAACGTTGTCTGTGTACACACTTTAATCAAACATGCAAAACCATCACTACAGTCCTTTAGGCACACACCTTCTTCATTAGAAGATGTAGTTCTAGTTTGAATCTGACCTCAGTGGTATTGTGATAATAAAAAAAAAAAAGTAGTACAGTAACTGACGACCAAAATTTAGTAAGATTTAAGACACTGTTTGAAATACTGAGTTTGTCCTCAATAAGCTGACACAACATATTTTTGGTCATAAATAATACTTACCCATTAATACAAACCCAATGAGGTAATATTAGACAAATTGCTGGTGCATAAGAGTAAGATTTTTTTTTCAAGTAGATAAAAATATTTTAGGAAGTAGAATTTATGTTTAAATAAAAAAAAAAAAGTAAAAAAAAAAAAAGAAAGGCTAGTCGAATCATTTCTCAACTTTTCACCCAGGAATTAAAAAAGTATCAAATATATTACAGCAAATGATGTACTCGATTAGACCTGTAAAAACTAGGGCTGCATATGAGGGAAAGGTGTGATAAAACCTTTAAATATCATGATGATATGACTTGCGATAAATAAACAAATACTGAATTGTATATTAACTCTACAGTTCCTGTGTTTCTGCATTGTGAAAATCTTAATTTAAATTGACACGTTGATGACATGATAAAATCTTTTAACACCAAAATTATGAGTAAAGTCAAGTAAAAGCCCTTTTCCTCCGCAACATAAATATGCTAATTTAAAATGAGTTGCCGCAGTGTGATGCGGCACACATGTACGATGGCTCAGACTGCAAAATTCAGTAAACTACATGTCCAGAAACACAACAGAAATATGAACCAGGTTAATGAATGCATTTGTGCATGCATCTGTATTTATTTATCGTGTTTCAGGCCATCTATCGGATCGGTTTAACGCACATGTTCATCATGGTGATGAGGATGAAAATATGATTGATCAGTGAACCCGAGACCACAATTTAGAATCCTTTAGACAAAAAACAACATAAAACACAGTTAACATGTTCCATCATCAAGAATTAAATACAGAAATAAAAAATAAGTGGAACTGCAGATTTTTGACTAAATCAGTATTGAGGTAGATTCCCAGGGCCTGTGTCATGAATAAAGTTCCATGTCTCAATTTGGATTATTACGACTTCACTGAACTGAACAGTGGATATACATTTACATTGTATATTAATGTTATAATCACACAATCAGAGTACAATGAGAAGTTGTAAATTTTTTCGAAATAAAACCTAAAATTACATGTTTTGTAAATTTGTGTAGGAATTTCTACTTGAGCCTTTTCAATGTATCGTCTGCATGAAGACGTTTTTGTCTGATGACGAGCAATCTTGTTTAGAATCGACAGTTTACCTAAAAACAGTAAAAGAATAAAACGGGGTAAACACAGTCAGTCAAAATAAGGTCTGAGGTGAATAAGTAAAACTTGATATATCTTGACTTTTTGGCCACTCGAGGGCAGCGGCAACACGTAAACCACACGGTTGTTATGTTGACCGTGTTCGTAAACAAGGTCATTCTTTACACATCTGAAATTTATGGGCCAACAATGTCATTTATTTGGAGTCATGTTACTAGTCTCCTGATAAATGGAAGTGTCCTTTAGCTGTGTTTTTTATCTCCATCAACTGCTGAGAAAATATCTTTTACTGTTTTTACCAAGTTATCGCTGAAGGCGACTATTGGCAGTATAAAAAGAGTTCTGTCACTAAAACAGGCTGAAAACCACATTCTGAGTGGTGAACCAAATTGGTGATAATTCACTACAATATCAAAGTATTTATTATAGCTACTATCTAGCCAAAAAATTGCATTTATAGCTCACTGTAAAAGTGTATGCAATTAATATGAGGCTAGAATCACTGTTAATTGCGTCATTGGTGTGATTAAAAATCCTGTTTATTTAAAATCTATTTTAGGCTCAGACTAAACTTAAAGATGTACCATGAACAGGCAGTCATATAAACTGTCTATATAGCATCTATCCGTGTTGGCAAACATAAAGCCTAAAGATAGTTGAGTGACCTAATAAACTTGTTTCATGATACAGGCCCATGTTCTGGTATTTTGTTCAGAGCACCATGATCTATCGAAGGAAACCTTGTTCATGATACAAAAAACCCTGAAAAGTGTCAGTGCCTGCTGCTGGTAGTGGATCCTGGATGAGTGACAACTCATAGGATTGAAGGCAAACATTTCTCAAAGCCAAAATGCTAAATCTGGTCTTTCAGGAGAAGACAGGTGCTTCAGCTAGCTAGTGATGCAGGGCAGGACACGGCAGTAGATTTACCGCTGATCTCTGCTCTTCAATCTTCACAGTTGCTATTCACATTCAAAATAATCCTTCAGTGGGGCGAAGAGGTGACGGATGACAGGGACACTCCAGGAGCGACCCAAGACTTTCTGCCTTTGACCCCGGCCCATGTTGTTCACGTCTGTGTAGTGTTTGGGAAAGCCGAAGATCCTAAAAGAATCAACCAAGTGCAAAATATTTAACATACAAAACATCAAAAATACCTAAAATGCGCTAAATATCAGATGAGCAGAAATTCTATATTCATAAAGCGCCGGCATCTAGCTCAGTTTTTTGCCTTTTGTTTAGATAGTGACACTATACAAACAAACAGTCCAGAAATCAAACGGAGTATACGTATTCTTTGCCATTTTAGCTAAGTGTTAGAATTCTCAGTCTGTATTTGATACGTCAGCACTATATTACTGCCATCAATAATGCAACTAAACAATGGAATGAAAAACATAGTCAATAGCAGGTGCACTGCTTTCTATAAACATGCATATGATGCATCACATTTCATTTGCTAAATGTGAAAGTTATACCCGTGTGAAACGACCCCATCAGGGACTTTTTAGTTTCCAAAATCTCATCCTTCTGCTTGTTACACAGTAAACTACTGATGTGTATTACAGTGGTTCCATTTCTCCATGTTACTAATGCTACCGCTGACCTCCTGCTTCCTTCTTCTGAGATTTAAAAATGCATAAAAATGACAATATCATTGTTATGACCAAAAACTGATATCAGTGGATTTTTCAAAATTATATCGTTGTCACGGTATTTTTTTCATGCATGAGTATGTGTTATACCCATTTTCTAATAATTTAGAGAATAATACTCCAGTAAATTGGCTTGGAATTGCTTTTCTTGTTGTACGCAGCCCTCTTGACAAACGCATCTTTGAATGACGTCTGACTGGCTTTTTGTTGCAGTGCCAACGTTAACGTTGCCTACAAACATGGAAGAGGACACAGATCTTACTTTCATGCATTCTTCATATTCTAGTACATGACTGTGACGGAGGTGATAAAGCAAATCGTTCTGCCTCCTGCAATCACAACGTTAGCCTGACAAGTTTACACTACTTCTACACGTCTGACACAGCTCCTTTTTTTAATATATAAATTCCTCGGTGTCTGAGATTTTTAACTGTCCATGCTGTACACCACTTAACGCACACAGGCTGTGCAGCTGCATGTAGCTTCATTTGCACAAATGCAAAACAACGTCCCTCACTGCTCTGTGTTCCCATTGGTTTGTATACCACCCATCCCTGATGTAATATCTACATACTGTACCTAAGAACATCACAAATTAATTCCAGAAATGCTTACTGTTCCATTTCGGTACACCACAGGTAGTCCTCTTTGCCATTCATGGAGACGGGTAGCGGCCCCATCTTGCCCTGCCTTATGGAATTAGATTTTGTTGTGATCGTGCGGACTTTGTCAAACTGCAGGAAGATGAATATGAAATGCAAGAATTATAATTAATGGTGAGCTGTTGATTCTGCATCCCTTGTCATGGGGCTTCTTCTATGAAAACATGAATTACATCAGAGAGTGGAGACATTCACTCTTTTTTTAATGTGCAAACTAAACATTATGTGATAATATGATCTGACCTTTGCCTTGCGTCCGACTTCCAAACAATCCTGGAGCGACACTTTGTCGTCTAGAGATGAAGCAAGAGGTCTGAAGAGAAAGGTGAAAGGGCATGTAGTATCATTTAAGTTTCTTGAGATAGTGAAACTTTAGCACAGGAATACACAGAAGGAATGGATCAAATTTTGCATTAGTACCTGTTCATGCCAGGGAGGTTTCCCCAGAAGTAACGTGCTCTGTGAGCTGGACTGACTTTCACTGCATCAATGAGAATTGGATTACACTGGAAAAAAAAGAGACGGCAAATAATGAGCAATAAAATATGTCAGTCTGTTTCCTGCCTTTTGGGTTAAAAGGGAGCTTTCAACAGTAACAAAAACAGTATAATCACCTCAAGGAATCTACAGATATCCGATTTATCATTGGCGTTCATGAAAACCACGTTCTCAAACAACCAGAAGAAGGGACGGTTGTCATCCTCCCTTGGCCTCAACAAGGTCAAGATGCGGTAGTACTCGAAAAAGAGCCTTCCAGTGCCCTCTGCAGGACAGAACAAGAAAGAGAAACCAAGAGTTATTAATAAGGAGTTTGTAGAGAGCATGCTCAAGCCTATGCCAGTCCTATTTAATCCAGTAACTGATAACGCATGCACAGCCCCAAAAGTGCTATCGATAGATGTTTAGAAGCCACATACCAAATAATCCTTTCCGAAGAGGGTTGACCATAGACAAGTCATTACATGGACTGCCTCCAATCAGAAGATCAAAGGGACCCCATTCCGCCAGCTGCAATGCACAAAAACAGAGCTTAGCTTCCTATTTTCCCAGCATTTTATAGTAATTTTTGGCTTTTTTGTGACACAAACTCACAGACGGCAATCAAATTCACTTAAATACAACACGAGAAATCGCTTTCAGCTTGCACTCACATGTTTCCTTGTGATGGTGCGAACATCGTTGATGTATTCTATCTTCCCATCATGCTTGACCATCCCCACAGTGATTGAATCCTCGCAGATTTCTGAAGCGATGTATCGCTCAATCTTAAAGCCTAAATCTCTGAGCACCAAGTAGCCTGTCATAATGACACAGAGATTAAGAGCAGGTTATTCACACAATGCATACACTGTTATCTTCTCATTAAATTTATATTTTATGGTTAAGTTCATTGTCTGACTGAAAATTATTGTCATTTAACAGAATTTACCTGTTGCAATACCATCAAAGAGCGAGAGCACCTTTATTGGTCTGCGCTGATCAGCAGGAATGGAGGGGTAAACTCTGTGCGGCTCCTATGATACAAAAAAATAAAAACAGGTAAATAGAAGCCACTACACCAGTTACATCATATGCAGAAAATGCCTCTGGACAATGTCTGTACAACGTTAGATAGTTGTGAATTCAATCGTTATAACTAGAATGGCTCCCAAAAATTCGCAGTGTCAGGTTTTCCCACTCATTGATCATTGTGTGGCGCTGTGACACAGAATGACCTAGAGCCACAAATTGTATCTGCCTTATACTCAAATTCTTTTATTAAAACTAGTAACTATGAGGTTTTTTTTCAAAAGTAAGATTATAATACTGTAGTTAAACATATAGCAGCTACTTCTCCCTAATTTTTCTCTGCATATTTAACCATAGAAAATTACAATTTCTTGCTATACTTTTTGTTTTTTCGCTGCACCGTAGCCATGGTGATCGACAGTTTTCATATTACCCGAGAGGATGTACTTGAATGTCGTTTGAGCATGAAGAAGAAAAATGTGCAATGTCCGTGGTTACATTTCCTTTTTTTTATAAAATAAATGAGACTTTGTGTTTATTTCAACTTTGTACTTACAAACTCCATAGCACTGTTGTTGACAAAGAAGTCCTGGACCTTTACACTCCAGTCTGGTCTGAGTTTGAGGTTTCCTTTGCACTGTGACGGCTTGCACATGTAGCAGCTCCAGGGATCAATGTCTTTGAGCTTGTCAAAAGTTCCTGGGCCCACGAGGATGTCCAGACAGTCCTTACAGAAACATCTGTGAGCAAAAGACACAACCAAAATTATTTTTAAATGTATAAGTGAATGCTGAAATATACAGATGAGATTGTTTAGCTCATTAGAAAGCTAACAGAGACTTGAAATAGCAAGCCATGGCTACAGTGGCCTGTGTTAAAGTCTGTTACTTCCTCACAAGAAGCCAGTCTCTGCTTACAATTTCAACCCTGCTGGGTTACAACATTAGTCACCTTTTAGTGTGCAGGTTGCATTCAGCCCAGTCTGGTTGTTACCTAAATTCTCAACAACTGCTGCCTTGTATCAGGAATGGTGACTTCAGTCCTCACATTTTTAAAATTATAGCAGAATTAGTTTATTATCCCTTTCCCTCAGTTAAGTTTGCTTTATCCCACAGTAGACATTTTCTAATGGAAAACACAGTTTACTATGTTTGCTACGTTTTGTTACCCTATTTCTATACTGGAATTAAGCCTGAACAATAAGTTGATATTTGTTTTAAATTCCATATGCTTATATTTTTATAGTAACTACTTTTTTAATCGATTAATCTAGTATTTTATAGTTTCAAATAGACAGAAAAAAAGTTTTTTCATAATTTTATGGGTAGTCTGTTTTTCTCAAATAGAAAAAGAACCTGTCTTTAATTTACATAAAAGGTCAGGCCTATATTACAAAATGTACGGTAGTGATAAACTCAACAGAGGTAACACTTGAGCAGTGTTTACCTGCAGCAGCTGGCGTTGCCACACAGAATAACCTCCAAGCCTGCACAGCACACGGTGCAATACGACTGGTAGCCATCTTCATCGTATCGATACAGCGTCTCTGAGAAGTTCTCCTGTAAATAGTTAAAACGTTGTTTCGCAACATTTGGGATGTTATTAATTGCTGTGTTTCAAATGGATGTTAGACATTTACAAACTGGCATGGAATGAAGAAAAGCAGACCACATAAAATGGACAGAGAGATTGTTCGGTTATTACCTTGCATTTTAGGCAAAGACCACCTTCAAACAATGGATGCAGCACTTCAATCTCAGATGAGCCACAAGACAAACAAAAATCTGAAATAACGAATATATTTGCCTTAGAACTGAGAATGTATTACAAAGAAGATTTTAAATCAACAACTACTTCAATAGCACACAAAGCTTACCTTCAATGGTTTTCCCTTTGTCCTTGAGCTTTTCTGTTAACGATTCTGTGAAGTCAAATATTGAAAGAAACCACAAAAATGAAACACAATCGAATCTGTATCTCAGTCTGTTTTTTGACTACAACTAAAGCAATGCATACCTCTGTTGTAGATGATGATGGCAGCATTTGCCTTGTTTTTAAAAACATATTTCCTCTTTGCTGGGGGCTCGTTCATGGACGAGTCAGAGCAGCTTTCATGTGCTGCAGAATCTGAACCAGAAGAAAGATGGAATCAAAAGATGGAAAAATCATGGGTTGTGCTAGTTCTACAGATTTAGCAATCTACACCCTCAAGCCTTCTATGAATCAGGCATCAAGAAAAACTACCATAATATACTATAATTGTTTAGAGAGCTGCCCTCCTTGATGAAGGCTCCCTAATCCAAATCAAATATTTGGACGTAAAGGATGATGTGTTGGAACAGAGTCGTTTAACATGTTTTTTTTTTCCTGGTAGAAATTGTGCCTCACATACCGAGAGGTAAGAATCCTTCAGGTCCTGTAGGCAGAAATCCTCCGAAGGCCCAGTCAAGCATCAGCTTGAGCTCTTTTTCTTTGTTTCCCTCTCCCTCAGCAAAAGACTTCCCACAACGCTCACCTGCCAACTGCAAATTACAGGTGTGATCAACATCTGTGCTGGTGAAACATTTCAAGGTACTGATTTAAAACGTTCTCCAAGCGTTTATGAACTATTGTTAGCATCAGATTTTATGCCATTGGAAATTTTGTTCATTCCTCTTAACAGTGATGTTCAGGATGACAAGGACGATGCAATTATGGGATGAGCAGCATAGCTGAGAAGATGGTGAAGTGCCAAATGAAATGTGTCAAATTTTCCTATAATTGATGTTAATATTAACTGATTATTTTAAGGGTTACTACAGGTTTCTTCAGGTTAAATTCAAGTCTTTTTGACACCTTGCTAAGACCATGTATATAAAACTTTTAGCTATTTCCTGGCCTATTTCACATACCTACCAACAATGAAAACCAGTTTTTAAATGAGTCTTTTATGTCTCAAACATTCCTGAATTGATTCCCAGGGAATATTCAAAGCTAATAAATCGGTACTCAACCATATAAAAAATTCTTTCACCATATCCTCACCTCTTCTTTGGTAGTTGGCATTGTGAATATAATGTACTACAGCAAACTGAAAACACATTTTTCATCAATCATTTCATCATGAAACTTGCAAAAAAAAACTTGCAAATGATTCCTAACACGAACCGCAGCCAATGACAGTATTGTGGAAACATGGAGACGCTGTTTTCTGGTAAAAAGTAAAATCACAAGAAAAGTCGACAGTAATAATATAGTGTATTAGAGTATGATGATGTTGCTATTTACTAGACTCTTAATATATGGAAATTGCTGTGGTCCCCGGTTGAAAGCACAGACAGATAAAACCAAACGTCAAGCTGATCTCCAATAAAAGCCAATTTCATCACGGTAGTGACCGGTTCGTTCCTGAAATAATTTATCTCGGCTCCTGTATGCATAGCAACCACCCTGACAACGGCACTAAGATTAGCAAACCAGAACTTTTAATCCAGTACAGTTCTGCAACTCTTATTTAGGCTTTATCATTTAAACAATATAATAGTGGTTGAAAAATTAAACTTGTGAGGAGAATGTGATATGGAGGTTTCGTATTGCAAAAGTCTTAAGACCCGGGTATCAAAATACAAGATTTTTCCGGAGGCTTTTCAAGGTATTATTTTCAAATTTATGAATTTAATGCTTTTAAGACCCCACAGGAACTCTCTTTTTGAGTTTTCTGGGGGATTGAATAATTGATCTTGTAGCAGCTTAGGATAGGATATTGTACTTTCTAGTACACATTCCTACAAATTATGTAATAAAAATGTACACTATTCTAATAGTGTGAGGGTTTTTGTCTCTTACCTCAATGACCTGGAAGATGGCCTGCTTGTAGACAGGCAAACTAGCAAAGGAGTTTTTGCAAAAGCACTTCATGAAGGCACGAAATGGCAGCAGCTTCTCTACATAGATCTGGCACAGAAATCAATGTTCATGTTAAAATCATCATTGGTTCAGAAAAGCTGTTCCTACATGAAGATCCAGCAGCCAAGCATTATGCTACAAACCTCTGAGAACATCCCATCGCCGAACCACTCCACCCTTCGCATACCCGGAGAAGCCACCTTGGATTTCCATGGCATCACCATCCCAGGCCACCAGGAAAACCCCTTGACCTTCCCCCACAATAGCTCTCCTACCGGAAACCCTTTCCCATCCTGCAGAAAAAGGCAGTGATGATAGAAAGCAACATCTTCACAAAAAGGTAATCTAGCATAGGTATATTCTATGATGTGTTAAATTATAATTTTAAGTAAATCATATAGTGAGATTATTCCTGAAGTTGAAACAATACCTGGTATCCCTGTTTCCGTCGTCCTCTTGGGGTACATTTACTGGATGGTGAGCTCTCTACATGCTGAAGGCAAATTTTGAAGTGATTTAGTAGGACACATTAATTCAGATATATGTGATCATAATATTTTTTTTTGTAATTTCAGGTAACAAGGAGGAGAGAATATGCTGAAAAGAAGAAGCAACGGAGCTCTCTATCAAAATAAAAATGTGAGCATTCGCTTTGTTCATAGCAGCATAATATAGTGTACTATAATATAATGACTCCTCAAACTGAAAATCCAATAGCACAAGAAAACATCTTTTCAATTGTGGCTTCAAGATAGATTGTTTAAATCAAATTTTCAACGCATATTACTATTTTCTTCCTTGTTACCAGGTGAGCAAAGTAAACTGAAACCAGATATGAAATGAATATGAGAAAATGAAGATGTGTTAAATGGGTTGGATTCCGATAGCTGTTTTCCATGCTGTTTTGTTAAACTCAGAACTCACTGTCTCTCAGAGCAGATTTCCATTCATTTAATCAAACACAACAATCAACATTGACTCCGAGCCACGCACGTCACCGCAGGATGACTCAACTTTCTTTGACACTTTGAGTCTCCTTTCTTTTGTCTGCCTTGTTTAGTGGAGCATAATCTCCACAGGTAACTGTGGAAATCACACAAAACTCCCACTGTGAACTTTGTAATGGAACAATGAAAGGGGGAAATAAAATCAAGCAATCAATTTCACTTCCACAGGAGGTGTGCTGCTGGCAGGACGCTTGTTTTGAGAAAGGTAAATACCACGCTGGAGTCAGTATAGACAAAATAAATGGATATGTCAGCAGAGCTCCTGTGCTGCTGATGTCTCCCTGTTAATATGGATTCGCAGGAACATTTTTTTAGTCTATTACAGAAATTTAGCAGTGCCCTGTGGAGTTGTATCAAAAACACATTGGCCCTCATTTATCAAACGGATGTAGGACAGAAAGTAGGCGTATGTTCATTTCCACTCAAAGATCAGCATTTATCAATTTAAAGTGAGCCGAGGATTCTGGACTTGGATTTGATTGATGTATATGGCTATACATATCACGGCTGTATAAACTTGATGTTCTCGCCTCACCGGGAGTTTGATTATCCATGCCAGGAGTGTGATTTCTTTCCTTACTGCATGTTTGGGTTTATTTAATGCCACTTTTCAGGCTTCTAAATTACTAACTACTGACTGATATGTCTTGTTGGACTAAGGTGTCGGAGGACTTTATTATCTTTGGTGGAATTTCCATTTCCATGGTTTCTACACTGTTTAGATCTGCGAAGAGCTACATTGATTAATTGATTAATTAAATATCATTGCAGTCATGTTAAAGCGTTGACAGGACTGTAAAAAACAGGAAACAGGGACCTGCTCATATAGAACAGTGATACTTGAGGCTGGAAACTCCCAGGGTACCTTCATTTACTTCATTGAATGTCACTTTTTCATCAGACAGGATAATGCAGCAGAGGTAGTAGAGTGAAGTTCTGCAAATATCTGAATTTGGCCAGTAAAATGTCTTGGGTATTTATGCTATGAGGCATACAATATTATTGATTAAATGCTATCAAGTCCCAACCTTAGGTGCACTATATTGCCAAAAGTATCCATTCGCCCATCCAAACAATCAGAATCAGGTGTTCCAGTCACTTCCCAAATATTCCACAGTCAACTGCCAATTGTGTTTTAAGAAAGTGGCAGTGCTTGGGAAAGACAAGAAGTGGTAGGCCATGTTAACGGATGGATGATGAATGCTGGGGGATGTTTTTCAGGAGCCGGACATGGCTCTTTACTTCCAGTGAAAGGAGTGTGAATGCTGCAGCATCCAAAGACATACGTCATATTGAACCCAATAGACTAGGAATGGGATGTCACATAAATTCAAAGTCCAGGCATATTGAGCAATTTCTTTTGGCAATATAGTATAAGCGTGTTTCTCACTATGCAGAACGCTCCCATGTTGTCTGGTAAACCACTAAGTTTGATTCTGCTAGGCTGGCATTTCAGAGGGCAGAAAGGCCCGTCATGGCCCAGGAGTATTCTGGTAGTATACACGAGTATACCTACCACCTCATCCTGGGACTCCTTTTTGTTGTCCTTATCAAGACCTATGGGTTTGCACCAGGAGCCAGGACCAGCCTGAAACACTGTACGCGCCTGTGGCGTCTGGCGCAAGCTGCTCTCCCAGCCAAAACCTCCCCTAATGGCCCCCTGAGAGACAACATACTCTCATTACACACTCAAAAAACATGCACATGCAAATACATAACACAGCCACACCTTCATCTATACGGGCAAACTGCCCCTCATCATAGCACCGATTATGTTGGCCAGATAATGAAGAGGTAAGTATAGCGAGTTTGTGAGTAGGGTTAGTGGGATTAAAGAAAGGAAGCTTCATTTTACAAAAGCTGCAACATAGAGTCTTAAGTATTGTACAAAAATGGATGCAACAAAGTATTTTTTTTCGATTTCATTTAGACAGGGTAGGTTACGCAGAAGAATCATAGAAAAGTGTTACCTCTTTGAAAGAGGCGTACTTCGCATCATCACAATCCCTCTTTGGTTCTTTAGAAGGAAACAAGGGATTGTAATAATTTTACATGTTGAAATTAGCGACATAAAGGATGCATTCTGACACGTTAACAATCCGGAAGATAATTGGATACCAAATACGGTGCACAATGCAAACAAAATAATGTTCACTTTCTCAGCATATTTTACGGGTCAATTTGCGCTTCCACAATAATGAAGTTAAACGTTTTTTTCTTACCAGTTATCTTTGTAAGGCGGACCGCGCATGGCTTCACTGAGATATTAAGGCCATCCAATCATAGAAAATAAGATAAAAGCATACATCTCTTTAAATTCTTTTACATGTACACCATTAAATTCAATAGCATTATCTCATGAACAATAGTTCATTTATCAGATTATTATATTAAATTACATGCACATTTTACTCAACTGCATTAAATGTGAACTATCTTTGTACTTACATTTAGTATGAAGTGAGTAGTCCTTGTTGCTGATGTTGACAGAAAGAGAGCTGTCGGACATCAACTCACACTCACTTTCTGTTAAGGCTACACTGTCATCAGAATCATCATTCTCCAAGGCCTGAGACAGAAAAATAAATTATGTGAACATATACAAACTAAACAGGGAGATAGGAAAAAGATGTTGTCAAAACTCTCCCAGTTAAATACCTGTGTAATAACTAGCTTAGCGTCAAGTGGAGGGCAGGGGAGGCACAATAGGGTCAAGACAAGCTTCCTGAAGCTTGAGGTTGTTTTGGCTTCCTTTAACTCGCTGGCCCAGTGTTTCTCCAGTGAAACCACTGCTGACTTTTCAGCTTCTCCCTTTTCACTCTCTCCCTCCGCAGCTTGCTGATACTCAAGGAATTCAGTAGTGAGCTGCTTGACCTCCTCGAGGGAGCTGCAGATTCCCAATTTGATGCCAAGCTCTTTTACGGCTTCCCCTCCTAATTTCAGTCTGCTCTGGGGGTTCAGCAGCTGAGCAACACTCCGTAGCGTCCCGTCATTCAGAGGCAACTCTGCTGCGATGCTGTCTGTGAGCGCAATGTAGAATGGCAACAACTCCTCTTGTAAACTAGGCAGTACCTCTGCAGCCTTCGACTCGTTCAGGAAGTCCTCCACAGCTTTCCCTCCCAGACTGAGTTTAGAGTTTGATAGGTGGAGATTCTTGTTATTAAGGATTTGGGCATTGTGTTCTTTGAGGAAGCAAACAGCAGCTTCGGGTTGAAGGAAGCAGGAGGTGTAGGTGTGCAGCAGGTTACTAGCTTCTTCCAAGATTAGCAGCAAATCAGCGCGGGGAGCTTCCTCGTGTTTCTGCATATGTTTTTGGAAGTTGTGCAGAGGCTTTAGGGCTTGTTCCAGGAGCATAAATATTGCCCTCACTTTGGGATCCTGCAGCTGGGAGCAAGTTAACTTGGCTTTGTCGTCTTCTTCGTCACAAGAGCTAAAGCACAATGTGAGGTCTGTCCATATTTCCAGGATTTTTGAGACTGACTGGCTCAAATTAAGGCAGCTGGTGTTTAGTTGTAATGGACTGTCCCCAGTGATATGTGAGCCAAAAAGAGCCTTGAGGTGGTCATTCTTGGTAGAGCAAGAGGAGTAGTGGGCATTGATGTCTACCATCAACCTCTGTACTTGGTCAGGGAGCCTCTTAACCCCAGCACAGCAAGCAGCATCAGCGATATTGTACAGCCCTCCTAAGACTACTATGTATGGGTTGATCTCCCTGAGCTGCGAGGCTGCACTTTTGCTGTCAGAATAAACAGCAACGAGTTTATCCATGGGTAACTCAAATTTCTTCAAAGTCTCCACCACTGCTGCTGCTGTTTGATCCGCTCCATTATCTGCTGGAGACTGAAGAGCATCCAGAAAGCGGATGCAGTGCTTGGAGGCTTCCACATCAAAAAAGCCAACAAGGACCACAAAGACAGCCTCATCCTTGCCCAGAGTAAGCCCTTCATAAATGTATACACAGTAAGGAGTATGTTGACACACAGATGTGATATCTTTGGGGTACTGCAGCCCCAGCTTACAGCGTGCAAAGTGACTGGACTCCTGGCCACTATCGCCAGAGCCATTCTTACAGTGTTGGTGAATAAAGCGGATAGCAGCGTTGCTGCAAGGGAGCGGCTCAGAGTTCTGGATCTTGAGGCCACTGCTGTTGGAAAGTTGAGCCCTTTTAATGTGAAATTGGGTTTTGACATGTCGCTTGAGGTCAACAAGGCCTTTATGAATTGTGGTCAAATTTCTTTCACAAATGCAGCAGTAGGTATGTCGCTTTCCAAGAGTACTTCTCTCAGCCCACTCAAAAATATTTTTCCACTTATCAGTGTAATGGAATGATACATTTTCTCCATTTTCTTCTGCCTCTGCTTCCAATTTAAGCTTTCCTGACAAGACAAAAGAGATAAAATACAGTTAATGTGGTGAACAAACCACATGCACCCCAATAATTTACAAGTAATACAATTTACAATGAAAGAAAACATTGCATTATATTTACCTGTTTGATGAGAGGTCAAAATAGGCACGATATCTTGCCTATCCCGAGCTTTTACGGGGTCATATTCCAGATTTTTTACATTGTCCCTATAAAAAGCTTTGAACCACTTGAGGATCTCAAAGTTGCTTTTGGATCTCCCATTCAGGAGGTCATCCACTGGAATGGTCTGAAAATAAAAAACAAAAAACATAATTTTAAATCAATCTAATATCCAATTTGAACAACATGGATACAGTTAGAACAGGGATATATCCAAGGCATACAAAGTTAGTAATTGAAAGCAAACATCCCTGTGATTAGTTTGGAATTTTTCTAACTTATCACGCATAACCAATTGTCCAACCATCCCAGCTGCACCTCATTATCAGTACAATCCAGCTGCATTAATTATCTGAGGAATCTATGGAATATTCAAATATTTTGGAATACTTGGGTGAGAAAACTGAATTTGAAAAATGAGAAAATTGTGATTTTTACAGGGAGTTTCATGGCAGATCGAGTTCTTGACAGGGAGCAGTGACTTCCTGGAGCCTTGCCAGTACTGTGTAATCTCCAGGCAACCAGCGGCAACTCCAGGAAATCATTGTTCCCAGCGCTGCAATATAATTGATACGACATATCTGAAGCACAATCTTATCCTATCTGATCTGACACAAACATACAGCAACACTGGCATAGCATATTCCCTGTAAGTAATGACAAACATGGACAGATAATGCAAACAAGTATTTTGAAAAACAGAAGCATAAAAGTAAACTGCAAGGCTACTAGAGAGAAACTGCATACCTTTGTGATACCATTTTTGCTGAAGGCCTCGTGGAGGAGATTGAAGTTGTGCTTACAGTCTTCCTCACCTTGTGCATCAAATTTCACCTTAGACATGTCGACAGAGCCAGGGATAACACAGTCCATGATCTGACACTGACATGCACCTGTAGGATCACACAGATATTGACACAATTCAGGAAATGTAGTCAGAGCAAGGCAAGAACAGAGCAAAGCAAAAAAACTAGTGCTTATATGCTATTTATTTGAGAGCGTTGGTATAACCGCTCCCTAAAATATCAAACATTTGGCATCAGTGCAGCGCCAAAGAATCATCGCCAAAGAAGCCCAAAAATATCTGTTATTCTGCGCTGAGTGCGCAGCAGAGCAGGCACCAAACTGAAGGAAAAAAGATTAGGATTAGTCAAATTTTGAGATTTGGCAAGTGAACAGAGACTTGGAAGGTGAGCATGCAGACTTGAAGAGCAAAAATAGAAACTTGTGAGATGGATAGAAGAGGTCTTTAGGTGTTAATAGCGATCCCTGGGTGAAGTCAGACAAAAAATGAACTTTATTTCCCATTTAGCATTGGAGGAAAGAAACTGGAGGAGAAGGCTACATATTATTGTTTGAGAGAGGAATTGTCCAACTGAATTAGCTACATCAATCAATGGAAATCATCCATCCATCCATCCATTTTCTATCCCGCTTATTCCTTTTCAGGGTCGCAGGGGTCTGCTGGAGCCTATCCCAGCGCATTTTATGGCGAGAGGCAGGGATACACCCCAGATGGTCGCCAGCCAATCGTGGGGCACACACACCATTCACACACCATTCACACACACACTCACACCTATGGGCAATTTAGATTTGCCAATTAACCTGAGCATGTTTTGTATTGTGGGAGGAAGCCGGAGTACCCGGTGAAAACCCACGCAGACACGGGGAGAACATGCAAACTCCACACAGAAAGGACCCAGGCCCCAAGGCGGTCTTGAACCTGCGACCTTCTTGCTGTGAGGCAACAGTGCTACCCACTGCTCCACCGTGTCGCCCCTCAATGGAAATCAAAGGAACTTAATTTATGGGAAAGGGGGTTGTGGGGTGTTAACAGTTACAACAAGAGACATATGATAATGCAAATAAATTAATTTTGTTACAAGAATAAGTATGTATAAAGTATGTATGTGAGTAGTAATAAGGAGAGACTAGACTACGGCAAAGAATCATAGCATTGTTACTGTGAGGCAGCCGTCTAACATGTGCTAAACCGACAATGTTATAAAAACAGTCTGCTGAGACTGATGACCCACCAGAACTAGTCTGCCGCACATCTTTGAAGTCTGTCTTCAGCAGGTTGTTGAGCCACGTCAACAACTGAATGCGGCTGATTTTCTCACCGGGGGAGTCTGGTGTCACAACCCCTGGACTTTCCATCTTGCAGATCTTTGAGAAAGAAAACTTAACAATGTCAGTTTAAAACCATTTATTCTTATTCTTGAATCATTATTTTAAATATATTATCATTATTATTCATTAATAATAATAATAATTATGAATAATAACAACTTGGATTTATATAGTTTCTTTCACAAGACCCAAGGAGGGTCTAGAATAATAATGGAGGGTTAGAGAATCAGATTAGTTCTTGTTCTTCTGTAGTTAACACCTATTCACGTCTATATTTATTCCTTTGACATCTATTCCATATATAAAATCATAACATTCCTCTTATCCGCCTCTATCCAAGTGTATTACCATGATATTCATACAGTACTGACAAGCACGCTATAACCAACAGCTCATATTATGTATGCCAATGATATAGTATATCCCCTTGGACAACCTCATTTTTAAAAGGGATATGTTTTGTTGATACACTAAGGAGAACATACAGGTTTCCCCTACCATTTCTATGGTATAGGTGCAGCACTCAAACTGTTTTGGGCACCACCTGAGTTGAATTAATGTAAAATTGATGTGAAGAAACCTAATTTATCTTAATAACTTTTCCTAGAGCCATTGATTGTAGTTGGTCCCTAGTGGACATCTTCTGCCACTTTTGTATTTAAGCTTTCAGAATTCTCTTTATTTAATATCTACTCTATCTTTTCTAATATTTTTCCTACACAGATATGGTAATAATCACCTTGGTAAGGCCAGTGAATTCTAATGAGACTGGGCCAATAGATGAGTACTAACCTATTGTTTGACTGGCTGGAGGATAGAGACATTGATGTAAGAACTGAATACAGTATCAGAGTTTCTCGCCTAGTGCATATGCTGAAAAAAGTTTCTTGGCTTTCAGGTTTACTTCTGTGTTATGCGACCCATAAAGATTGTGCGGTAGAGCCCCCCCCATGCTTTGGGGCCTCCTAATGGCTCCAGGGTGATGAGAAGGTGCAAATCACAAAAAAAAATATCTTTGAACCATTTAATTCACTTTGCAAACCACATTAAAACCATTTGAAGAAAAATAACTGCATTTTTTATGTAATGCTAGAAAAATACTCTTCCACAGATTTTCTGACCATTAGAAAGGTTTTTAAGGATAAAAAATTCCATGACTTAAATATATAGGACACAAAAATTAGTAATAAACAATGGTTTTATCTGGGGGTGCCATGTCAACAGTTTTACAGGCGGCTCTACTATTTACCCTTATCTAGGGGAAAATGCTTTTTGGGTAGCATGGGGGTTTTGTTGCAGTACCACGAGTGGCCACTGGGAAACCGGAGGCGGTGCCATAACCAGATTTTATAATACATCAATGGATAAAGGAAATTAAATGAAAACCATACGCCGCCAGCTTTTATGTGTAACGTTATCTTTCAATGTCATTGTATGTAAAGTTACGGACTAAAAAAACAAATATGTGCTGTAGCTGAGTGCTGCAGGAACCACGCTGCTACTGTCTCCAAATCTCGCGTTGTCTGTTTTTCCCGCGAATGTCCCATTGATCTATAATAATATCGAACGCCCCTTTTGCACAGCCTTCACTGGCATGGACACTTAAGCTTTAATATATATATATATTTATATTACAATAGATCCTTACATTACTCACAGTGGGAGCAAACAAAAAGTACTTTAAAACAGCACTGTGTTCCTTTCAACAGACTTGAACAGTTCACATTAACTTAGATGATTCCGCAGCCTGTATGCACATGCAGGAAAGTTTTACATCACAGAAAGTTGATAAAAGTGATATGCACAAATACTACCTCTGTGTTTTAACAGGTAATTTCCAGCATAGCTATACGCGCATGCATCTTACTTCTTTACCCTTTTTTATATTTACCGGCACAATCTCAGCATCGGGTCATTCTGAAGACAGACAAAAACATTTCCTGGATAAATGAAAGCTAATAACAGAGTTGTAACACCGAACGACCTGTCGTGGGAAAACATAACAGAGTACACTAAATTACGGATAGAATAATCAGTATAGAACACTAAACGTTAAAATGAATGTGCAAAAAGCGGAGAAGGAAAATGCAATTTTTCCTCCAGTTCTATAACGTTACGGACTCGGTGGTCGGTGAAAGTAACAAGTCCCTGGACCATATTCTATGATTGCACTGGCAAAAAAAAAAAGGAAAATCACTAACCGGAGTCAATTGCATTCATCATTAGGAGATAAAACCCTCCCCGGCTCACTATCCCATCTGCTGACATCGCCTTGTGTTTTTCATGAGTCGGTCTTTGTGTCCCCTCTCCAGATTGTGTTTAACGATACAACAAAACTGGGCTATAACACAATAGTTACGCGGTGTGCATCACCCCGAAACCGGAAGTCACAATATGCTATGTGAGGCTGTTTTATATTTATATATATATATTTATACATATATATAATTATATATGATAAACGTGACTCACCTCGCCGTGCCTCACCAGACTCTTCGTCCTGAAAGCGATCTCTGACGTCCTGACGCACCCTGGTGACGTCCGAACTACAAGACGTCGATACTTGACTGCCAGCTAGCTATTGGCGCATGGGTGTATTATCTACGTATTGGAACCGTGAAACTATAAATTCACCGCCAAAAAAACACAAACACTATGCCTTTAAATTGTGATTGACCGAATATATATGGCTGTTAATATTATATCACTAAACTAAGCAGTCATAACGTTAGTTTGTAATTTAGCCCCTTTTGAAAACCAAGCCACGTTTACAGTTACGCTTTTTAGATTTACGTTAGAAGACATTGAACACGACGTTAGTTGTTAGCTAACTTAACGGTCGCACTTAAGTTGCAACAATAGACAATATATATATATTTGTGTCTGTTATATTAGAATCTATTTTAAAGTATATATGGCAGCCGGGCTCACTAAAAGCAAAATTCAGGTTATGAACGGCCGTGGTCTTCTTCAACGAAAAACGGCTAACCCGGAGTAATGGCGTCTGTGAGTCTGCCTCGGGCTATGCGGCCTTCTGTAATAGTTGTAATCGTGTAATGGCGGCCCGTCAGACCTACCGATCTCGTAAGCATGTAGCATTAGCTTATTGTTAAAAGAAAAGAAAGGGGGGAAAAAAACGTTGGTAAAAGTTTAACTCGGCTACAATGGCGCCTACTTTGGTCATTTCGTGAAATCGTCAGGGCACAAGTGAAGCCATTACACCCCCAGCTACATCTCCTGTGACAACCAACGTGTTGTGATGTTACGGCTAAAATTGTTCACTGACTAATCTTGTGTCAATTGCTGCATCTGGAAAAAAAAGAAACACTAATCAACTATTAGCCTACGTTTCAGATAATTGTTATCAGCACTTGTATTTGAACTCCCAAATTGACCTATTTATTTATTATTGAGAATATGACAGCAAACAAGGCACATTTCACATCTTATTTAGAAAAGAAAATGTTAAAAAATGTAAAGCTCAACTATAGCGTTACACAAATGGCAAAGTAATCAAACTCGAATAAAAAATGTATGAATTCTAATGGGTTTGACATTTAAAACCTAAAAGAAAATGGCAGACTGAAGATTCAGAGCAGAAATGGACCTGGCTGTGTTTACTCAGGCACAAAAATAGGCAAATAAAGCTAAGTATTACGTTTAAAGTCAGTGGAGTACTTGATAGAATACAGGATTCGTAGACAGTGTTTAAATTCTGTTAAAATTTGAAGTTTACATCAAACACGAGTGGGTAAAATAGCTCCTGTATAACTTTAATCATTCATTTGTACCGTATCTATGGTGTAATTGTATTCGTTTTTTTTAAAAAGATGTATTTCAAGAGATTCAATCTTTTTGGTAATTTTTTTTTAGACAGCTGGCAGTGGGAAAGCAGACAAAAACAAGGGGAGAGACGGGCCTAACGTGCAAAAAAGGATTTGTTGAAGCAACATAGGACCAGAACATTATCATTATAAGGTAATAATACACTGTATCCATACAGCTACTAGCGTGCTTTGGTCCTACTCTTATTAATTAATAGTATTTATTTTCTGACTTTTAATCCCCAAATTATTATTGCACAAGTAATTACATTTGAATAAATCATGATGATGATGATCAGGTTTCTCTTTCAGTATTTTGCTCATCAGAAATGAATTTTTTGTAACACACTTTACGGTAAAATGCTGAGCTGGCTCTGTTTAATCGAAGTGAATATTTTTTCTGCTCTCTCTGGTAACTTAGGGGTTTGTTTCTCTTTTAAAAAGTAGTATAACTCTTTTTGTGGCACAATCCGATCAATTTCACTTGAGGCAGCTTTAGTTGAGGCTGGAGACCATGAGTTTGAACATAGGCACATGTTTGTTTTTTGTGGTAATAAAACAAAGTGAGATTATTAGAAATTTTTATGGCCTGCTCCCATGCATTTATACCTCCGATGCTTGAGGCTAGTGGGTAATGTAGGTGACAGATTTGGACAAGGAAGAAGAAAACATGGAAAATGATGATATAGCTTTTACCATCCATTATGAGTCAGAAAGTAGAGGAGTGCAATAGATATAGCCACATTGAAATACTGCAATATACACAAGTATTACCAAAGATACAAAATAAGGTTCCGTTCCATTTAGTGTACCAGTGCCTTTTCAGTGGCCAACATACACTATAACAGCGCCCCGACTCTGTTAGACCTGAACAGAATGTAATCTTAATTAATGTCATTGGTAAATGGTGTGTACCTATTATTATGTCAATATGCCTGCCTTAAAAAGCCATTCCATCCATTGGGCCAGTACCTTACATGGTAGCTCGCTGACATCAGTGTGTGTGATGAAGAAGAGGCAGTACCATGTACAGTAATTGGAGTGCAGCTTTCAAAACTGTCATGAAATGGAAGTAAAATATATATTTTTGTATGGCTATCAAGTGCAAGGGATATTTTGTGACATGAAAGGCTTGGTTTGTGCGGCTGAAAAGATTTAAATCTTTTTTATGTTTGTATGAGCTATAGAGTTAATGGTACAGAGAGTCACTGAGGAGGTCCAGGGGTTAATGTGTGTGGCTGAATTTATGTTCAAGCTCAGTCTCGGAATAAATGTAAGTGAATGGTCAGAGACCTCAAGAAGGTTGAACACTTACAACTGTGCATCCTCATGGGAGCCGACAATCATGCTACAGTATTTATGGACTGATACTGGACAGTACAACCCTTGATGTGAAAACGATTACAGTGTGAAATATTGCTTTAATACTGAAAACAACAAATTGTCCCAGAATGTCCTTTTAACACACCATTATGAAGATAATGCCAAACCTTTGTGACACCATTTGTGGTGAGAGTAGATCCACTCTGGTGGTAGCCTACAGTGGGGTCACAGGGGTCACAGTAGATGCTTTGTGTCTGGCCACTTCTCCACCAGCCCATCCTCCACAAGGGCAGGGTCATCCTAGTGGGGAAAAAGAAAGCAGCGGGGTATTTGATGTTCACTTTTCTTCATGTAGTGGATGTTTAGGGAGGATTTGGTGGTTAAGAATGTGTGAATATGTGTGTTAAAAGCTATTCAATAACCTAATATGTTATATTTTAAAATACCTAGTAGAGTTTGTCTACGTTAGAGGGTTTTTCTTACAGCATTATCAAGTGTTGGGTTAAAAGGTCAGGAAAAGGAATTTATGGGTCTGTTGTAGTTGTGATTGTATCTTACAAAAGGAGAAAAAAAACAAAAACACAATGGATTCCAATAGTCAAAAGCCTGAATGACAAAGTCTAATATATCATAAATGCACTTGTTCAAGGGATCAATAGCGAACAAATCCTTGAAAATCACATTTGCCTCCTTCTACTATTTTATGTCTTTTTCTTCTTAGCAAATATTAGGGTGATCTTTTTATTGATCCAGTTACTCTAAAAATATAGTCTACCAGTCTAGGATTGCAAACTCTTGGGGCATGGCTGTTTACTTGTAGGTTACTTGTAGAGACACAGTTTAGTCGTTTATGTAAATGATTAACACTGGGCAAAAGGAGAACATATAACACCCTCAAACTCGAAACATTACAGTGCTTTCATTTAGGTAAATGCCATTTGATCTTGTTTGATTGTCTGCAGTTCTGATTAATTCACTAATTTATTTTGGCCCCTGGTGTGTATTGCTGCCTCACCCGCCTCGTGATAAAAATTGGATAAATAACTGAAAAGGCAGTTTTTTTTCTTTTTACTTTCACAGGGAACATATTGTGTGAGCAAATAAGGAAGAAGAAGGAGAAAAATGGGGAAGTGGTCTGAAAGCACGGGAAAAAAGGAGGAAGAAAACATGAAACAAAGGTAAGAAGACAGAGACAGTAACTTATGGATGTATATTATTTTGAAAACTCCAGAGGTACTACAGCTGTGGCTATAGTCAACTGCCTACCATCTACCAACTCGGCAACCAGCGTTTAATTTCTGTATAAGCTAAACCTCTTATAGAGGTATAACATTTTCTATGAGGATAAGAAGAAACTTGTATAAATTTGTATTAAGAGAATCACAAAATCATCAGAGAAAGAAATTACAAAGTGGAATCCTTCAGTTAGCCGGATCAAGACCTGAGCACAAGTGTCGCCAAACACTGAAAACGCATACAAAGGTTCAGGAACATTTTGTCCTGGCTTCTAATACAATGGAAGTCATACAGTCGCCAGTTAATCTTAAACGACAGAAGAAATCCAAATTGATACAACACGAAACAATGATGCTAAAATGCTCTGAAGCGCTGAGGGCAGCTACGAAGTTGGGTGGTTAATCTCAGTGGGTTTGACACTGAGCAACACCTTTCACATACTAGTAGTCAATATAAGCAAATTGGTCCTAGATGCTTCAAAGATGCATTCAAGAGGAACTAATTGGCTTGTAGCTGTGTGGCTCTAGTATCAAGAAATGAAGTAACACATTGTTGGATTTAGTCATTGTAATTGGATTTGTTGGCTTTATGATGGAATTGGATTAAAACCAGCCTTATCCTTTAAACTGTACAATGAGAACAATGATTCATGAGTTAGAATTGTGTTTCAGGGGGGGGGAAATAAGAAAGCAGGTGCAGCCATAGTATGAACAATGATCAATTGCACCTCCTGCTTTTTGTGACTAAAATTAAAATGCTGGCAGATAGTATTAACTATGACATGTAATAAACAATTATTACAATATTATAAATAATATTTCATAGGTGTGTGAGCCCCTGAAGATAAAAAAAAAACACATTTGATTTATCATTTTAGGTATACTCCCTATTGTGATGAATATCTACATCCTGGAAATGTTGTAGGTACATTCCCAGTAAGAAAAATCTGCATCTACAAACACATTGGGAGTTTTATATTAAAAAAACACCAACTGACACTGAACTTCAAAAAAAAAAAACACAGAACATAGTTGTGTTAGGAATTGATCACTTTAAAGCCAGCATGAAGATGAGGGATGATTGCAGCTCACACACCACAAAAGTGACTGTCATGAGGTCTGGGCTGAGAAGGAGGAACAACAAGTGATCTGAGAAGAGGGGAAGAAAAGGGAAGACAACAGATCCAAAGGTCAGCAGGAGCATTTAAGGAGGGGGGGATAAGGCTTATAGAGGACAGGACCTGACAGGTGCAATCAGATGTGTCACACAGCCATGGCAAAGTGGATGTCAGTGCAGCTGTGGGGGGCCACAATAAGCATGTCACAACCAATCAGGAGAGCAGAAAAAGAGCTGTGGAGTGTTTGGGCAGCGGGGTCTTTGTCTCTCTTGCTGCGAGCCCATTACTGCTGTCGAAACCGGGTAGCATTGGCATGATCAACGGCACAACACACAGGTGGCACTGACAGATCCCACACTGCATGTGAGGGGAGTGGTTGATCAGGTGCAATAGCTAAATGCTTCCCATGCTAATGATAGCAGAACTTACCACCATTTAACTTGTTCATGGCTGCCAGTTTAATCAGCAGATGTTGTGTGGAAGATAAAGCTTTAGTTATGATCAGTGGTTAGGCGACCGGGGTCACACTTACAATCTGCCTTTGTGTTGGTTTCCTCTGGGCCCCTCGAGGCTCTCAGACCACAGAGGAGCGTTCAAGAGAGGTGGGCCAACAGACACACAACTTCTCTAAGACAGTTGGGCAATAGGAACCTGAGGTTCCATACATTTACATTCACTTCAGTGTATTTGTCACATTTCATTTTGAAAAAAATATATTCACACATATTAACCTTATTAGAAGCTGTGCTCTAACTAGGATAGGTTTTAATTTTAAAGGTGTCATATAATAGAAAGCAATACTGTTTTTAATTATAAGGAAGTTCTAAGCGTTACACAAATACTTTTCCACACAGCCCCTATTCAGAAGCTGTGTTCAATCAGGTTGTGATGTTACAGCTATACGGTCACCACCCACCTTGCAGTCATGTTCAAATCAGCCAATCAGCTCTATAACTCTCCTTTCACTGTGACTTTTAGGGCTGCAATCAATGGATCAAATGAAAGGTTTTTAACCAACTCTGCATTCTCCCTCTGTTCACAGCAACTTTCAGTTCTTCAGTTTAGGTTTCAGAATGTGTCTGAAACTTCACTCTTTGATTTGAACATTGGACTCATACACTGGTGGAGCAAAACACAGCTCCAAATGAATGATAATGTGTCTGCTGAATGTGTAAATTGTTTTGATAGTGTTTCTATGTTATTTTTAAGGCTTGTTTCTGCTGACACCACGGTGGCTAAAAAAGTGGTTTTGAAAGTTTGAGACAGGCTTAAACAAATCTATACATATACGTTTACAACATGCAGTGGTGTAGACAGCGTGGACCTCAGATTGTGACATAAAACATAACCGTGTGGTTAAAGGTGCAAAAACATGGCATGACAACCCCCATCAGCGAAACTTCATGTTTTCTCAGTTGAAATTAGAATCTTTTAACTGCATGGGATGAATTACTCTTAGATATTGTAAGAAACAGTGTAGACTGACGATTAGACTTTTGTCGATCTTTTCTTTGATGGTAAACATGTTGTACAGAACTCAAATTATCTACTTATGGAATATTAAAAAAACACTTGTGAAATACCAGTTCAACAGTAAAAACCTAATCCTGAAGACAGGTTCAAGGTAATTTTTGCAATATAATTACTATACTTACTATCTCTTTTTGGGCTAGCAAATGTCTGGATATGGTAAAAAAAAAAAAAAAAAAAAAAAAAAATGTTGATTGCTCTTCACTATTGATCAGTTTCCAAAATGCCAAGATGTTGTCTTCAAATGTTTTCTTTTTTATTTGAAATGACAGTCCATGACACAAATATGTTTGGTTTGCTGTCATAGAAAACTAATGAAACCAGAAAATATTGAAACTCGAGAGGTCGGAATTGGATATTTATGACATTATTTCTTAGAAATTGTCAATTTTAAAGGATTAATTAGGTAACAAAATAGTCAGTGATTAGTTGATTTATTTTCTGATCAGAATCATATAATCTGGTAATTGTTGCAGTTCTAATGGCATAAGTCTTCAAGTAAAAGAAAATCAGACAAAACCAACAACTTGAAATGTAATTAATCAACATGGTACATATGTTTTGTTGAATGTGGAAATGGAAAAATGAAAATGTGGTTTTGAGGTTGTGCCAAGAGTCATATACACACACACACACACACACACACACACGAACAAACCCATTTTTATGGAAGCAATCCAGCTCATTTCCCTTCTCCTTGTGCTCATTTACACCCCCTCATGGATCTACAAAGAAACTGATGGTGAAAGAAAGGTGGAGGCTCCCTCTCCAGCTCCTGCTGACACTAATCCTGTGTCAATCCAGCGCACGTGGGGCGGGAATAAGCTCACACTTCGGAGGAGTGGGGTCTGTGGCCCTTATCTCCCCGTCATTGTCCCCCTCCGCCTTTCTCTCTGCTACCCCCCTCTCCTCATGATTAACCAGACTCCTCGCCCTCCATGGTCCGTTGTTTCCTGTTACTTAGTTACCAGTTGCCATGATTTGCCTGGGCCGCTTGTGTTTCCATGGTGACTGTGCCCATTCTGTCGTCTTCTGGCTGCCTTTCGGCTGCGCTGTCCCAATGGCCTGTAGCCACCCCGGGCCCTGACCCACCGCTCTCTGCCTCCCTGCGTCTGTGCCTCATGGTCCCATAAGGCTGTCAGTGTGTGTTCACGTCGACACCGCAGCCCCACGCCATGCCAGACTGGTAATCCAGCTCCTGGCTGGTCCGTGTTGTGGCTGACTGACTGAGCAGACAAAGAGAGAGTTGATATAATAGATACTAAATATGCAGTCAGCATGCTCCCTCTCTCCTTTTCACAGACATGTCTCATCACACTTAAAAGGAAACATCATTCTATAGAGCTTTACTAATATTATTTATTTTTCTGTTGAGTTACTTACCCAATTTGAGGCTTGATATAATCTATTTTTTTTACATTCGTTGACTATTTTTTATTGATTGTAATTCTTTTTAATCTGAAATCTTTTGAATGTCATATGCACATCATGTTGAACGATAGTGTTTTTTTTTTTTAAGCTAAAGATTGTTTTGATGTGTAAAATCTACAGACCTCTGCAGGGTTGACCCAAACTGGGTAATTTTTATTCCCAAGTGTTCATTGTGTAGTGTTGTATTGGTTTTGGCAACTACCCTAAGGCAATCAATTTGAATGGAAAACATTTTAGAAGCAATGTCCTATTAACATAATGATCACTGGAATTCAGTATGGGAACGTTTTTTTTTTTTTTTACATTTGCACAATTTTTTTCAATATTTTGTGGATAGATTCTAAGTAAATGGGACAATTTAGAACAAGATATTACTGTTAAGTCTTTAAAATGTAACTTTTCAAAGCAAATGCACCACAAAAGGGAACAGCACTGTTCTGCAGTGGGTGGCACTGTCGCAGGTTCAAATCCTTGGGTTGGGACCTTTCTGTGTGGAGTTTGCATGTTCTTCCTGTGTCCTGTGGCTACATACAGACTTAGGTTAATTGGGGACTTTAAATTGCCCATATGTACAGTATGAGTAAATGGTGTATGTGCCCCATGATAGGCTGGAAACCTGTCCTGTTTCCCTGCCACTCGCCTGTAATATGCTCGGATTGGCTCTGGCAGACCCCTGCGACCCTATTGAGGAATAAGCATGTAAAGAAAATGACTGACTCTTTGTTTTCATTGTAAAAATAAGGTGGCAGCTTTAATCTCAACATCTGATATCATAAAAGTCCTACAAACACAATTAGGAACCAATTTTAGTGACTAAATACCACTCTAGTGGTTTTTGAGGGAAATATTCTTTTATATAATTTGGGTGCATTGAACCTTTAAATTAAATTGAAGTATATAATAACATTACTAAATTTAACAATAAGTCTACCCAAAAAAAGCCTTATACATACATATACAAACAAAAAGAAGGGCTAATATGTGCAGTACGCATGTTTTTCTGTTATGTAGGACGGGTCCAGTTCAGGATGGGACACAAAGGAGCTGCAGCTTTCAGCTCCGCCATCAGGAGGCAGTAGTCGTCAAATTGTCACTCAGACTTTATCACGTTCAGAGATCAGCAGCAGGATGGGCAGGGTAAACTTGTCACCCTAACTGAGGCTGATTCACCATCATCATCACTCCCTCAGTGTTTCTGCCTCTCATACACTTCAGTCTAACACTCACTGCTGTGTGTCAGACTGTGTCTCTGTTTACTGTGAGCGCCCCCCAACAAAGCTTGGTTTTTTTGTGCCCTACTGGAAGACAGATTTTGTTTATTTACACTACAACTACATGAGAACTCTGTTGGTAGTGTAAATAGCCCTGAGGAGGAAACTTTGAGTATGGCTGGATGAGGAACGTTCTAATGCTCCTGCTCTCTTGAGTACATTTCATTATTATTGCATTAAGTATTTTACATTGTTATATTACTGCTTATAGGATAAATCTGGTAATTATAAATATTGATATTGGCAACAAAACTCAGAGCAGAACCAAACCAACAATAAACTCATCCTTCTTATTGTTAAAGTGGGGTATTGTGTATATCTCCAAAGCCTGAAATAACGTATTCCTCTGTGCCATTGACCTCCATTGTTGTCCAAAACTGTTGCAGTAGATGCTATTTTCTCTAGGCCCCAAGAGTTGGGGCCTGTTAGTTGCGCTACCACAGAACTGGTCTGTGAAGACAGAAAATATGATCACTGTTATTAGTCTTAGGAGATTTTTAAACACAACATGGCCAAAGTCGATTGCACAAAATCTATTTTGGGCATAAATGGAGCTCCGAAGCACAGAGGAATAAGCTGATGTGCGTATTTAAAGCCTGATATGGCTTTGACGATGCACATAATGCTTGTAAGTAGGATGAGTTGATTGTTGGTTTCACTCTGCCAAATAGAGATGGGTTGACGGGAAGAAAAGTATGGAAGTTTGCCAGCTATATCGTTTAAACAAGTGTTCTACAATGCGGTTTTTTTAATAAATTCAAAAACAGAATTATACTGTTTTTATAATTATTTCCCATGATGCAACCAAACAGCATTTTCCTTTAGACCTTTCCTAGTGTGGCTCACCAGATGTAGACTGTGGGTATAACCCTGCCATTGGCTGATGACTTCAGTCGGCATTCTCCCTCTCTTTTGCTAACTGTGAATTACCGTTTTCATAATCCCCTTTCCTATGTGAAACAAAAACCTCTAAGCTAGAGAGCTTCACACTGAAAATGGCGAGCTCCGTTTGACTTTTTTATCAGTAAATTTTTTGTAACATGGTCGACGTATCTTTTGACTATTCTTATATGCTGTGTTTTTAGCCATTGAAATGCCAAGGCTCAAACAACACCAGACAATTTTGTAAGGACACCGGGCCCAAGTGGATTAGGATTGGTTTAAAGATATAGAAACAGAGCATTTCATCCCCTATAGCAGAAAGGATAACTGGTCCAGCCAGACCACAATATGAGTAGAGTGAAATCAGATAAATTCAGCCACTTTTTAGTGAATCGCTTTGGACGATAACACAACATCAAATATGCCTTTTCTGTGTATATTTATGATTAATAATGATTGTTTCTGATCATTTTGTGTTGGAATTATGTGATAAAATGTAATCATTTAGGTCCTAACAAATATTAAAACATCTAACGTGATTTTATAGTCAATGACTCTAATTTCCAGAGGGGCTGTGACCCCCAGACCTTGAATGACCCATATAGCCCATTTTACCTGATTATCACCCTATAGTATAGACTTTGCAAGACAAGAGCTTTCCATTTCCTTTAAACTTGATAGCCTAGTTCATGTTATACAGTAAAGGTATCATTTTTGAGCTTCAGCTGAAATGACTCAATAAAATATTAGTACTAATAGAAATAAGAGTTCATTTTACACATGAACTCAAATAATATGCATGCGTAAAATTGATGGAGTGCCTCCTCATTTAAAGTACCTGAATACCTCCCTCACTGGATACCATGGACACTGGAACACATTCAGGGCTTTTAAAAAGAAATATTTCCTCAGTGGATGGGCGCAACACTGTGTTCGGACAGGGCAGCCGTACTGTTGAGTTAATCCAGAGGTAAGCAGTGTGCGGGTCAGAGAGTAAGTAGGTGGGTGTGAAAATGCTGTCATCAGGCTTGTGTGTTTAAGTGAGTGTTGTTTTTTTTTTATTTTTTTTTTTTTATTTTCGAATGTGGGGTAGCTCGGTGTGAGACAGCCCTCGCTGCGGCCCTTCAGGATAGGAGTTGTCCTCGCGGTGAAGGGGAAGCTCTCAGTGGGGGATTGCGAGCGTAATTACAGCAGTTTTGCCTCATTAGGAGCGAGGAGTCGTGACCCAGCCTACAGGTCTGACAGCTGAACCGCTCGGATGGTGGCGTAGAGACATGATCTGTGGGCTTTGTGCTAAAGGTTTGCGAAGAGAGCTATCAAAGTCCTGTGTCCTGTTAGATCTGTGTGTGATTTTTTTCAGTAATGGTTGTATTGATATGTCTGTTACTTGAGTATAGTCATAGAAAAAAAATACATCTGTATTCAGGATGTCACTACAATAAGTATAGATGTATTGTCTTAGAAATGTATGAAAAATCTAGAGTAAAAGGCACTCATTGGGCACAAAATGGCCCCTGTGGGTGTAAAATTATTCTATATAGAGCAGCAAGGATAAATTGATTAATCTGATTAGTTGATCAGAAAATCAACTGGATGTTTTTTGTTTGATTGGTTGTTTTCATATATATTTCCTGATTCGAGTTCTCAGATGTGAGGGGTTTTAAGCTTTTCTGTGACCTCCATGATAGTAAACAATTTCTTTTTGGATTTTGTCAATAGGGGAAAATTTGAAGAAATCGCCTGTGCTTTATGAAACTAAGAAATCATATAGTGTAATTTTTTTGGACATTTTATAGAGTAACCACTGAAGTGATCAGTCAACATATGTAAGGTGCAGACTTATTGTTCAGTAATATTAATCCCAAGATACATCTCAGGGGTTATCTATCTAAGTAACATCATAAAGAAAAAACATTTGAAATACTGAAGCCTTTCACCCCATCATCCTTTAGAAATCCTTCAAAAATATGCTTGATTTGTTAACTTCTTATTGCCTTTAAAAAATCCCTGAAATGATACAGATCCAGATGGAAAATCAATGCTCACAACTCACAACCATATAAAGAGTCGACTACCACTGTGGCTGCACAAGATATAGGAAATTGTAGCTCATATTGTGTTGGTTGCTCTAGATTGTTGTGTATATAATATCTGAAGCTGTAAAGTAACTGAAGCTGCCAACACTTGAGCACAAAGGCCTCAAACATGACGCTTGAGTAAATGTATTTGGACCGTTCCTGTGTGTTAGTACCTTGAAATCATGGAAAGCAGTTTGCAATAACAGCAAACTGGAGGTTCATGTCTATAACGAAACCTTACGATAATGAAAGCAGTGTTGAGATGTTTCCTCCCCTGAGGGATGAAGCCCTGGAGCTCATCCTGCATGCAGGCCAGTCCTGAGAGAAGACACAACACAAGAACAAATGATGAAATTAAATGAAATAGCCTGAAAAAGGCCTCGGCCTTTCCCCACACACACACACACACACATATAACCACACACAGGCACAGACACACAAATGGACACAGACATTTCGCTTAATTTGACGAGCTATTGATGGAGTGTGGAGCTATTCATCATTCAGCCGGGGTGGGGCTTTTTTGTCCAGCGCTCCGTTGTCTGAGTCAGGCTGGAGAGGATGAGGACGGGGCATCCCACTCACCCTCTGCACGGCCGGAGACACTGCTGTGCTGCTGTCATGGCAACAGCAGCAGTCACCACCGCCAGCATGGCCCTACAATGCACAGGCCAGGAGGAGTCACACACAGGCTGCACACACATGCAGAAAAAACACAAATTCAAGGCCTCCGCAAGACAATTAGCCATCTAGAATATGTGCAATTTGTTGCCTGGTCCATCTACACACTTTGATATAAAGATACGTCAAGGTTTTTTTTTAATACCTTAATAGATTTTAATCGATTTTTCTGCTCTTGTCCTATCATACATGAAAGTGACTGATGGAAATAATCTTCTTTTTTGAGGTAATTATCGGGACAATTGTTGAAAACAATGACAATTCAAGTCATCTTCAATTAAGCTATTTTAATTCTCTAAACTGTTTTAATATCTAAATATACATCAATGCTGGGCTGATATCACTTATAATTCCATCATTAGGAAGGCTTGAATTAAATCGGAGGAGATGTGTTTTTAAGTCAAGTCAATTTTATTTGTAAAATCACCAATCACAAATACGCCTCAGGGGATCTTCATCTGCATTAGTATGAATCCATATAATCTATAATACATCTATACAGAAAGTGTTTCCTATTTCCGAAAATGAATGATTAAAATATGATTATCATTCGCCTTCTGACATATCCTCCTCTATGAAATGTTGCACCCACAAGCCCGTCTCCATATCGGACATGTTCTCTGCGGCCGGGCAGCCTAACACTATAACACTACTTCTTGTAAACTGCAGCCTTTCGGCGCACAGTGAGTCAGTTTAGCGCCAGTGCAAATGCAGAGACGAGCGCGCTGCCTTTCTTTACGGGATGGACTAGAGCAGACAATCCAAGCGCAAATCCCATTCAAACAGGTGTGAGGAGCAGGAACAATCCCAGGTGGCGCATGTTGATCGGATATGTCGGGCCGTATAGAAGCAGATTGTGAGCATCTTTGAGCTTTTTTTTTTTTTTTTTAAGGGCTGAGCAAACCGCATCCGAAAATAGTGTTGGCTGTTAGAAAGTAGGTCGATAGGAACTGAGAGCAACGTTTGTTTCCACGCTTTTGTCTGTGTTCTTTGTTGTTTAGCGAGGACTCAGTGTGTGTGTGTGTGTGTGTGTGTGTGCGTGCGTGTGCGTGTGTGTGTTTTTTCATAGCCTGTTAGTGAAGAGCGTTTTACGCACAGGTGGGAGATACCCGCTCAGCATAGGACAGCCCCCCTCTCTGCTCCTCAGCCGATGATTTGAGGAAGTGACATTTTCACCGCTGCGGTTCGGGACAGCGCTGCTCCTCTGCAAACAGGTGTGCTGCTGTCCGGGTCACTTCTGCTGGGAAACCACGGGGAGCGAATAGCGTCCCAGAACCCGAACCTTACAGCCGACAGGACGCGGGACGGCAGGAGGGGGGGACCCGACGGCAGGAAGATACAACCCCGCTCTCAAGTGTGTTCTTTATTAGCTCGGGCTGTTTGAACGGGTTCAGACGGAGAGGGAGAGGGGGAGCGATGGCAACGAAAAAGGCGTGCGTGGATGCGCCCAAAAGGAGCCGGAGTCCCGTCGTGTTGGAGGCTGAGATGTTCAGTGAATTTCAGGACTGGTGTCTCCGGACTTACGGAGACTCCGGTAAGACAAAGACCGTCACCCGGCGAAAATATAACAAAATCATGCAGACACTGTTGCAGAACGACGAGTCGGACGGCGTGTATGTCGACAACAGCCACATCAACGCCAAATTCAAATTTTGGGTGAAGTCTAAAGGATTTCAGGTCGGGACCAACGTTTTGGGAGAGCACAACAAGAAAGGAGCTCCAGGGAAACCCGTGCTATATGTCCCGGTCAAGTCAACGGTAAAGTGTGTGTGTGTGTGTGTGTGTGTGTGTGTCCGTATATGTGTGTGTGCCTGTGCGCGAGCGCGTGTGTGTTTGCGTGTGCGCCCACATATGTGTGTTTGACTGAGGGGGGGGGGGGGGGTGCGTGCGTGTGCACGCGCGCTAAGTGTCCCGTTGCCGCCTATAAGTTGCCGTTATTTCAGGCTGCACACATCATGCACCCGACACATGAATAAATCGACAACTTGTGATGTTCTGTGGTCCCGGCTCGCCCTCATCTTTTCCCGATAAAGCTTCACTTTGTCCACATCCCAACCAGAACAGCCCTACTCTCATCCCTTGCTGCCATAGCAACGCCGGTGCCTCCTGGCAATCGCAATTGTAAAAGGTAGCCTCGGCTATCATGCAGAACCATCTGAGGAGCCAGCGAGGTTGAGGTCCTATCAGCGGCGCGCTGCAGGGCGCAAAGCAAGAGATAATTGGCTATTGACAACATTTAGTTTGGAACGGGCTGATCGGGTGCTCGCGCTGATTAGGTCTCGTGCAGCCCGGTGTGGCGACGCTGTGCGCGCGCGCGGATAGGCGAGCGCGCGCGCGCGCGTGGATGCAACGGCATGTCGGCGGTTCGGTTATCAGGGCACTCCCGTGTGGCTCCGGAGGGAGCGCAGGCCATTAGCGGACCCCTCAGAGATGTCACACTCTCCCCGCCGCTCGCGAGGCTCGAGCGGCTCCACGTTTAGGGGGTCTTACGTTGTCAAGAGATTCATCAAACGACACACACGCGCCCCACTGTCCCGTCTAAAGCCGAGTAGAACCGACCGAGCCCGTGCGTCGGCGAGATTTCACTATTCGTCGACCTTCAATGGCAAATGTGTGTTTCTGAAATACGCAAATGTGTCTCTATTTTATTATATTTTATTTTTCAGAAAACGTGCTTGTGCGGCTGGCAGACGGAGTGCTTGCACCCCACTTTTCATTGTCCTGGGCAGGATGCGGATCGACTCGTTGCTCTGGCAACACCTGTGTAGTCCAAGAGAGTCTGCTCCTGCCGCATTTTATTGTGTTCCGACATTAGGCGCCATAATGAAGACTTTGCAAGAGAAACATTTTAAAATGAAATTGTAGGGCGCGTGTGATGGAGGCTGGCAGCTGCGCGTAATTGGTGACCACGTGAGGGGTGGCGGAAACAAAAGGGTCTGCTCGGGACTGATAGCGACATACGCCCACAGACCACAGTTACTGCTGACTTCACTTGTACGTGTGTGTGTGTATGTGTGGAGGAAGCTTCCTGCACAATGGGACTCAGGTCACCACACGTCCCGTTGATCACTGAAGGCTGCAGGTGTGTTGAGGTTAAAGAAATACCCTGCTTCTCTTTTTTTTTTTTTCCAGAAAGAGGACCATGCAGATGATGAACTCTCAGCAATGCCCCAGCCCGCTCTCTTTCTGTGTGCGCACGCGTGCGTGCGCGCATGTGCACTCTGTGCGTCCATGTCTCTGTATGAATGTTTGGGCCTGCTGTGCCAGCTAGGAGACAACCACCATTTTAAATAAGCCCCTTCAGGGAATAACCCCCCCCCCCCCCCCATTTGCCAGCCCTGCTGGGACAGAGTCTCTCTGGACCTGAAAGAGCAAGAAACATGCTCTGCTTTAACAAACCAGAGCAGATATTGGCATTAGATTAAAGATTGAATCCTTTGATTTTGGCCGAATAACACTGATCCCTCCACAGGTGTTAACACCTGTGTGAATGCACAATTTAGATTAAGGCCAACCGCCTTCACAAAACTCTCTAATCTCCACTCAATATTATGTTTCCCTCTGGGCGAGAGGACAGGTGTGATCTGTCTCTGCAGGTGCAGATGGTGCCTGAAATGTGTTGTTGACTAGCATTTGTGAGTAGCTCTTGTCATTTATTGTTGATAGAAATTCTTAAACAGGCTCCCCCTCCAATATATTTATCTGCTGTAAGACATTCTTCAGGTTGGTTTGGTGTCCGTTAGCTCCATCAAACACAGGCTGAGCTGAAATAATCCCCCGAGGCCAGGTTAAACCATGTTGGCTCCGTGAGAGGTTGAGGAAGACGGTGGAGTAGCTGACTATTTATTTAAGAGGAGGGCAGACGCTTTGTATCTAATATCATAAGTCAGGGGAAACCACCCCCTGACTCAGCTCCACTTGGGGAATTTAAGCAACAAACGAAAAAAAAAAACGTCAGTCAACAAGAGCTTCTCCTAATGATGAGTCAGAAGCAACAAATCAGCCAATTTCTATGCATGTGACCGTAACTGTATTGCAATGCATGATTTTTATTTATTTATTAATTTATTTGTTTGTTATCTTGCACGCGTTCCTGGGTTTTATAAATAGGCCGTCCTGGGCCAGGGGAAAAGTCACTCGCATGCACACAGGCACAAGAGCAGACGTACAAACGCGCACACACACACACACAAACACACACACACAATGGTCAGTGCCTCGTCGCGCGGCTGCAGGGCCGGAGGCGTGTCTCTGGAGCTCGAGCATTGGAAGCCCCGCTGCAGCTGCTCCCAGGGTGTGCCAAGTTTCTGTATGGGGGCAGGCATGGGGCTAAATGACGGGAGGCTGGGTGGGGGTAGGGACGGATGGTGGCTGATGTGCAGACAGAGAAGGTCTCTTCTATGTGTCAGTGAAGCATACAAGGCGGCTTCAGTGTTTGACGGGACAGAAAGGCAGGGCACAGGCGTCGGGAACAGTAATGCACAGACTGATCCGGGCACAGAATTATTCCCTTCTGTGCGTTTTCTGTCCGTCTCGTCCCTCTATGCCCGTGTTGTCTCGCCCCTGTTTCTGCACATCTCGGGAGCTCACAGAATCCAGCAGCCCTCAGTGTGGAGATGCAACCTCGTTTAGCTCTCATTATGTCCTGATTAGAGGACGCTACAGAGGAGGAGGAGGAGGAGAGGAGGAGGGGAAGGGGGCGATCGGACCAGAAACAGACACGGAGATGCACCACGGAGCTGCACATGATGTGAGCACGAGCGAGGGGCGTTGAAGTGCACCCAGTCTCAAAAGAAACGCTTAGACGCCCTGTGCATTTCCCTCGGGCTGACAGCCGAAGCATTGTAGTGAAAAATCTGAAATATTGCGAGCTGTTGCTTTTTGTTGCCATGCCAACTGAAATCTGTAAATACCTCTCAGTTCGTCCCTCACAACCAGGTCTTGGTGGACCCGCTGTCACACACAGACACATGTGACGGCCCCAAAACACTTCACATGACTCCTAAGATGTTTAAAAGTACTTGAATCGTGCTTGTGGGATGCACTGTCCCGAAATACGCATCCAGTCCTCATCAAGCTTTTGTATTTTACCTTGTATTATTGGCTTTAGTACACTGTTAACAATCTATATAAAGTAGAAACTGTGTACTGAGTTCTGTGATCATTTCTGTCATTTTCTTAATAGCCAAATACCAGACATCTTTTGAGTCCAGCTTCTCAAATGTGAGGATTTTCTGTTTTTCTTTGTCATACATAGTAAACTGAATAATCGTACTGTGGGTCAAATAAAACAAGGAATTTTATATTACTTCCTTAATGAGCTTTGGGACATGTGAAGATGTGCATTTTTTGTATATTCTGACAACGTATGCAAAATGATGAATCGAGAAATTAACCTACAGATTAATCAATGATGAAAATGATACTTAGCTACAGTCCTGAAGTGTCCCATTCATTCCAGTGACAGGACGGGAGCCAATTAAATGGGATAAAACTATTTAATAATCGATTTACAAAATGAAGGTCTTTTCTCAGGACGTCCCTGTCCCCAGCGGTAGAAATCAGAAACCTCTTTTCTCAATCTGAGTGTTGGAAAAAAAAATGGGCCCTAAATGTTTGTGCCTCGCCATCAGACGGGAAGAGGAACATCATCATTATTATCTGATTAATTAGTCCACATTTCCCATGAGAGCGCCTCTTTTGTGGTCGGGCCACAGAGTCAAAAGAATACTGGCTCTATTATTCAACAGCATTTGCATTATTGCTATTTTTTTATTTATTTATTTTTTTTGCATGGCGAACCTCACAAGCTTTTGTCCAGTGTTTTTGTTTCGTCCCCTCTCCAGCGGCGCTTATTAGGGGGCATCACACAGGCTCCCACTCACGGGTTCAAATAGCAATCGCTCACGAGGATTGTCGTTTTTGAAGTCATTGAAGGGAGAATTTACCTGAGCATGTAGGCCTTTCTTCATTAACGTAGGAGGAGACGTGTCTGTCTAAGGGACAGGAACACTTCTTTGTTAAATTAGATTCAAACTGAAATTCACGAAGACGTGTGCTTGTGCCGATGTTTGGTAATCTGGTAATTTTTTACTATGACTTACTGTAGTCGGGTGATGCCAAAAGATAAACGCCACGTGTATGTGGTGTTTTGTGCGCGTATGTGTGCTCGTACAAAGAGGGGGTCGCTGATCGCATGCTCTGTGTTTCCTCCCTTCAGCACCCTCTCTGTTGCCATGGAGAGACTGTTCTTTGCTTTCCCATAGGAGGAGAAATTAACACCATTTTTAACTGGCCTGGGGGCCTCCCCCCTGTGTGGGAGATAGTCTGAGTTCTGCTCCGCACAGGCACACACACGCGCGCACACACACACACATGCACACGCACACACAGAGAGTCTTTAAGACTGCAATAATCTTCCTACCACACCGCTACAGTCATTTTTAATACCTTTCCAAGGCCAACATTTAACGAACTGGGACAGTACGATAATAGCTTGAAAATGGCAAAATGGACTCTGATGATGTATGTGTGAGTCATTTCCATACCATTTTGATTCAGTGACTGGAACGTCAACAGTGCCAATCGCCGGGCCTGTCTGTGTCTCTGGATTGCTGGGATATTGGGAATGTCACACACTCTATCAAATAATATTCATCACAAGAAACACACACACACACACACAGTAACCTAAGACAGAGGGTTAGAGCTTGGTGCACTTAATGTGTATTTAATGACGAGGCTTTATGAATTGAAGCAGAGAGGAGAGGGTGATGGTGAAAGGAAAAGACAGGGGGTGATGAAGAAATAGAAGGGGGTAGGACAAATAGGCACTGTGGAGGTAATAGTTGCTTTTATCACATTTTTTTGTCATATGAACCTTTATCTTTAACTATCTTACCCTTAGCACATGCACGCATACACACACACCGGAGTCACAAGGATTGTCCCATTTACGTCCATTAGCCAGCTGATAGATTTATAGAGGGGAGATGGGGCTTTAAAAGATGACCTGTTGTCACATCTGCAGTGAGATAATCTGAGTCATGAGTAATGTTGACACAGCCATCTTTACCTCCTCCTTTCTGGGTGCGCACACACAGACGCACACATAAACACACAGAATTGGCCGATATTAATTCTGTAAATATATTGGCTTATATGTTGTGTATGTAACTGACAGGAAAGTGAAGCACATCATAAAAAATCACAGGTGCATGCTTTAAAAGCCCTCGAAAAAAATCTTTTTGCGGTAAAATAGGATATGACATACTTTATGGTCACAGAACGGAAATTTTGCATATGCCTGCAAATGCAAGCGAATCTACACATATTCTCCTTGTGTACATGACACCAAACAGACACATGCCCAGGCTATACTTTCCTAAAGTGACAAAAAAATGACCTGTGATCAGTGAAGTGCCAGAACATATTTAAATGTAAAACATTTTAAATTAAAATGGTGTAAATCAGATGTGGAAAGAATATCCAATTACATGTCAAGGATATATTTTATTTAGCATTTTAGATCATATACAGATTACAATAAGTCCATTATCGCTAGTTTACCAATACAAGAGCCAAAGGATGCGTCATGAGTATCAAATTGACCTTTAATCAGTAAAAACTTATTAAAAAAGGTGAAAACTACTGGATTTTCTCAAAATATCAATATGGGCCTATAATAATCCTGTATCGGTACACACACACACACACACACACACAGCTGCTGCTGTCACAATGTAAAACTTAAGCTACTTAGTATGCAGACACCTTACAAAATAAAATCCTATTTCCACTTGTGTGTATTTATGCATGTTGGCTTGACTTTACAAGTAAAGTTCAACACTAAATTCCAGCTTCTTGATATTTTTGGAATGTTTACTGTTTATCTGTTCACCCGTGGAGCTAATTTCTCCTCTCTCCATCTCTGCTGGCCTGTCTTTGTGACCCAGCTGGTTCACGTGAACCCCCCCTACTCCTCCCCACCCCCCACCTCCTCCTCCTCCTCCTGACCTGCCTGTGTGCAGGACTGCTCCTCTCTCCCCATCAGCGACTCTCTGCCACAGTGTGTGTGTGTGTGTGTATGTCTCTGCGCGTGTGTGTTTGTGTGTGTGAGACTGCCAGCGGGGGTGGGGGCAGTCGACTCAACCCCTCCAGTCTCCTAGCAACAGAGCAGTTTGGTGTGGGACAGGGAGAGCGCCGGGGATGGGGGCTGGTTGTACAGTGGCTGGGGAGAGCAAAGTCCTACGGGATTAGAAAGATAGAGAGAAGGAGGAAAGGAGGGAAGGAGGGTGAGAGGGTTTTTTTGTGGTGCTGTGTTCATGATGTGTTGTTGCTGATTATGGATGCTGACATGTCTCCTTTGCTCTTTAAAAACGGCACGCCGCTACTGATGAGACCAAATATCTACAGTGCCATTCAACAGCTGTTCTCCTCTGAGATGCTACAGCTACAAGCTTTGCCCGGTAGACATGTACTGCACTTAAACACACACACAGTGCACGCACACACACAAACACACATGCAGAGCATGTTAGAGAGGTAAATCTTTAACTCACATTTGTCGACTTGCTTTTAGAAAGTAAAGAGCCTATCTGTAAAAGGTGCAGGGGAGCCTGAGAAGGCCTTCAGGTAGGAGGGCTGCAGTGGTGTTTAATATAGGAAATGCAGTCTTTGATTGCATGTTCTTTACTTGAGCCGCAGTTGTGCACAAGAGCATCACAAATGCCGGTCTCAGATTCAAATGCATGCATGGCAACAGCAAAATTACCAGGTCTGGGCTGCAATTTATGTGTATGTTGCGTTTTCCTACAGCATATTCGGGGAGTACAGTGGATCGTTCTCTATTTTTTTTGGTAGAATTCAGTGGAGGATGTGGGTGCACTGCACACCTCACAGTTGTATGAGATTATCTAAATCCAGCATGAATGGTCCTGACACCATTGTCCCAAGCAGCAGCGGCGGCGGCGGCGGTGGCAGTGGCGGTGATGTCACGAGGGGAAGGATGATGATACCTCGATAGATTACAGCTGTGATGATGAGGTGGAGGATTGCTATTATTTAATTTATTATCATTACATTTAGCCCATGCTGACAGGGGAGAGTGGCTGGAAAGAGAGAGCGAGAGAAAGAGAGCGAGAAGGAGAGAGAGAGAGAGGGCCGGATTAAAACAAACCCGCTCTGTGAGCTGGTTTTAGTTGCCATGGCAACGATCATTACCTCGCACTTGGGAGAGCAGGAGCAAGGAGAGGGGGGTGAGCGGGAGAAAGAAAGGAAAGAAGATGGGACGGAGGTAGGGGATGAAGACAGAGAGGCAGGAGAGGGGACACAATTTGGAGGGTGGGGGGGTGAGAAAATAAAATGTCAGATCCCAGGAACAGCGCAGAAATGTCAAGGAGGGAGGGAGGCAGGAGTGTGATTGCTCAATGCCAGGGGACAACTTTTTGAACTCGGGACCCTCCTCTCGCTCGAACAAGGAAAGATCCCCACCCCCCAACCTCGAACTGAGTCTTCAGAAAATGCCAGTGCGTGTGTCATATCCGTGTGTGGAAGAGGTGGACTCAGTCAAACCTAATTAAAATGCCCCAAATCCATTTGTTCCATTTCATGCACGCTGAGCTACTTCACATTGAAAATATCAGAAATATAATGATAAGATCTGGTTTACTTTTGGAGGGGGGGGGGTGTTTGTAAAGAGGGGATGAAAGAGTTACTTTAGGGTAGGAAACCACAAGAGTCAGTAAGGAAAGCCCCATGTGGTGCTGTGGATGGAGGCCGTTGTCCTGGCGATCCCACTTCTATAGTGTGTCACATGACCCTTTGCCCAGCACACCTGCCCGGGAGAAATCAGTGGCAGTTTCTATGGCGACAGGGTCAGCAGTACGGGAGGCAGGATGGCTGCCAGAGGTGGTGGTAGGAGGGAGTGTTGGTCTTGTACAGTGTCGGTGGTGTTATTTTTAAACATAGCAGGGATGAGGTGATGGTTGGCGACCCAGCCGCAGCTTGTGGTGCAGACACAGTGACTGCCAGACAAAACTGGCCGGTTGTTTTCAGTGTTTTGTTGTGTTTTTTTTTTTTTTTTTAGTGCTTGTGAGGAAACCGTGTGTTTGTCTGTAACCACATGACCCGTGACTCATGTGCCTTACAGATCCGCCACATGGCTGCGGGAATCTTCATGTGCAGCCACGAAATCCTCCACTCTCAGTGATGCAGACATCACATCACTCATCTCATTCCTGTGAAAAACGGGGCCGGGACATGAATCTAAACTCCGTTCGCTGTCTGTGTTTCAGTGTTCAGATGGGAACTCGGCCCAGGACAACTCCTCCCTGAAGCGCGTGGCTGTGGTGGAAGACTTCTTCGACATCATCTATGCCATGCATGTGGAGATGGGTGCCGATCCAGGCAGGGCGCCCAAACACGCAGGCCAGAAGAAGACCTACAAAGCGGTGAGTGCATCCAACCAGGTACTTGCCGGAGGCAGCAAAAACTGTTCTTTGTTGACAGTTAAAAGTCAACATTAAAAGCCTCATTTTAATTCCCCCTTGTTTCCATCTATCTATCTTTTAGCTCCAATCCAATGGTGTGAAAAGTGTCATTAATTGTATGATTTAAACACTTCACAAAAGAAAAACAGCTCATGTGAGCAAAAAACAGGATACGTATAAAGACCAAAAAAATGAAATCTCCACCTACAGTTTGAATACCAGATACAAAATAAACTTGTTATTCCTGAACAAGTTTACTCTTACTTAAAATACTCATGAGGTCTTAAACGTGAACTTGATACACATCTGTCGGGGTTGCAGTGTTGGCCTGCCACAAACCAGATGGATTGACATGACAATTTTTTTAGACATTCATTGTGCCCAGAGGTGAGTTCAGCTCTGACTGTGTTGCTCCTCTAATGTCACCTCTAGCGCCACCAGGAGGTTAAAATTGGGGCTTGAGAGAAATGTCTCAGAGGATTTTTTAACATTAAATTTGGTTCCAATATTCCTTTGTATGATAGGCCTTTTTTAAGGCAACCATTGACCTCTGGCGTAGCAGAAACTTTAAAATTAATATGGCTGCTGTGAAAAAGGTTTATTGTTTGTAATTTTATCATCCGTAAACTTTTCCTCTAGTACCATCTTTAAGTCAAAATCGTAGATGGTCCCTTTTTTCCCCTCTATCCTGTTTTTGTTCAGAAATATTGAAATATTGCAATCCATATAAAATCAAAAAAAATCTTGCAAATGCATCAATGCATCTGTCCCAGTGATTTAATTATTCATTTTTAAAGGACCAACCTTAATTCATCAGTCTTACACATTTAACATCCAGACACCACCACAATTTTCTTTTCTTAGCAGTACGGGCAATGTAATGTATACTGTTGGGGATCAGGAGTTACCAAGGGAACAAACCACCTTTACAATAAAAAAAAGTAATTCTGGTGCTCAAACCACAGGAGCATTGGATTTATTTTTGTATCTCCCAGGAACAAAGACAGTTGAGTTTATAGATTGAGGTGTGGTCTCAGGTTGCGTGTGATGCCCACACAATGGGCTTTCTGAGCAGCTTTAGGGATGTCTCTGTTTGCGGAGGCAGCATCAGGAGGGAGTTAAGGGGGGGTCGGGTTTTAGCAGGACTGTGGTACCCCTCCTCTCCTCTCTCCCCCCGTAGGATTGAAAAAAAAAACATAGAGCCGATTCCTCCTCGTGCCCCTGCCCTGTAGAGAGGTCCTGTCACGTCTCATAGAACGTACCCTTGAGTGAGGTGGCATCATTGGGGCAGGGCATAATATGGAACTGTCACTGTGGCCTTCTGGGAGGTGCACGCTCCTCTGGATGGCCTTTCCCTCTCAGCTGCCTCAAGGGGCCATGAAGGGGGTTGTGAGGGGGGGCAAAGGCGGCGGTGGCGGGCCAGTGGGGGGGTGGGCACCCCCGCTGCCTCTCCACGGTCACGTGAAGGTCGCATTTTACAGGGAAACGCCAGAGGGGGTGAGGAGGGGAGGGTGGCATAGCGCTGGAGACGAGCAGAGGAAGAACGCTGAGCATGAGACTAAGGTGTAGATATGAGAAGGCTACAACTGAGAAGGCAGAGGGAGGAAGAACAGAAAGGGCCTGATGAGCAGCACTTGTGTTTTTAAGCAGAAATATTGTACTGGGCTGGAGCTGGAATTAAGGCCATCTAAAGGCATGGGAGATAGCCTGGAGGGAGGATTCCTCCTCATGCCGTGTGGAGATAACAAATAATTACTGATCCCCTCTCAAAAAAAAAAAAACACCTGCACACAGTTTGAGTTTAGCATTTTTTGTGTTTTATATATATATATATATATATATATATATATATATATATATATATATATTAGTGGTAACCTGGTGTCCTCTGTTCACTTCCTCCCGGCACAGATAGCAGAGACCTACGCCTTCCTGCCCAGAGAGGCGGTGACTCGGTTCCTAATGAGCTGTGGAGAGTGTCAGAAGAGGATGCACATCAACCCCAGCACCGCAGAGTTCAAAGGTAACCGCACATGTGCGACCTGTGGAGGACTCGCCCCTCCTACAGACGTCACACACGCTATTCAGATATGCCGTTACATAGATCCACCTTTGCGAATGCTCAGATCCTGATGTGGAAAAAAAAATGAAATAATCAATATGTTGCAACGCATGCTGATACTTTATGAGCCAATCATCGAAGCACTAGAGCCAGATGTTACAGCTGGGATGTCGTCTGGAACAATTTCATCATAGGATTCATAGTAATTTTTTTTGTTGTGTTGCCACATAGAATAGAGGTGTCCGGTTTGTGCCTAACATTCAGTGGCAACACATCTAAATGACAGACATGCTGAGTTCTCCATCGTCCTGTGTGGCCTTTGAGTTGATATGGTCTTAAATGTTTTTACTTTTGAGGAGTTTTTAAATAAAAACCCTTATTAATAAAAACCTATGTGTACAACCATCAGCGACATGATGTAACAAAGACTCAAGAGGACCACATCATCGGATGGTGTACTCTCTAAAATGATCACAGAGTCCCTCTAGTGGCCAGTGAGGAGACTGCACAACTGCGTTCAGCCACAGTGTTTGACTTCAGAATCTTTAAATTTCACGTAGGGAAAGTTTGAATCATTGATTGCACTGTGGATTATTTCCTCAATTAACCAATTAAGGTAAATGATTCTGAAACAGTTAAAAAGGTTCAAATGTTTGGTTTGTCAGCAGCAACAATAGCAAGCTAACTGCAAATCCTCTTTTCTGTATAGGAAGAGGCAGTTTAATGCAGTTTAATCTTTTTATTGAGTAATGAATTAATCCATTAATAGTTCAATTCAAATTTAACCAATTCAGAATCAGAAGTTAAAATAAATCACTTCTCTGCCTATTACATATTAAATGATCGTATCTATAGATGTTTGCTTCACGTTATCTTCTGTCATCTGTCTCATTTGTTTTTTTTGTTATTTTTTTTGTCAGAAAATGACAGACCAACCTCGCTGGTCCCAGACCTCATTGATTACAACATGCCTCTGACTGCCACCTACCTGAAACAAATGAAGCTGCAGTGCATGACGGCCACTGAGAGGGTAATTGTGTCTTCTTGTGACTGCACAGTGAATGTTGAATGCATTTGTCTATGGATTAGAAAGTCTGACACTGTTAAGATTTCCCTATTTGCTATAACTGCATCTTTTTTTTTTTCAACTACACGAGCCCACCCGTTATTTTCTTTTAAGTCTCATCAAGGCTGTGGGGATAACTGCTTTGTGCATGCAGTAGAAGGGCATCCTTTCTCACAACTTTTAATTCAATATGAAACAATCAAAGTGGCCCTCCTGCCGGGAGGAGGTGCCCAGTGTGAAATGGGGATTAGTGAAGCTTCTGTTGAGTGTGACGTCACGTAGGAGACCACTCCCATGTGAAGCTGTGACAGAAACACTCAGGAACCGCTGTCACTAAAGTGCACGGAGCGGCACTCCATGATGATAATGCCCATCTCACTCATGCATAATTAGGATTACCCGAAACAATGACCCAGAGGTAGTGATTCGTGGGTGAGTACATTAATTTAAAAAAATGTTCAGACTCATTTGGCTGCATCTGCAGAATTTAATGATTAACCATCAGTGTTGTAGGAGACTTAGTCATTTGTTCCATGTGTCAGCACTCAGCTTAAAGCAGCAGTTGTTTTTAAAGCACAGCAGAGTTGTTCTGTTGACAGAAGCAGATCAATAAGTAAATTTACAAACGCGTGTCTATTGCAGCAGCCACTACTCCACTGCTTGAACTTTGGTGACAAGTTTTGCACTTGCTTTTCTGGTTGATGAACGGTGAAGGAATAAACACACACTCTGCTATGCATGTTATTAGACAAGGCAACTTTATTTGTCTAACACAATTCCTGCAAGAGTAACTCAAGTGCATCACTTAACCGATTAAAACAATAAAACAGGAAAAAAACGCTAAATGTTAATTAAAAAAAATGGATACACCTAAATAGGAAGGAAAACATTAGGAGCAAAGACATATAGATAGAAGTTACCCTAAGGCAGCCAAGACAATAAAAAGTGCAGTAAAGAAATCTGTGTGGCCTTTTTGTGTAAATGCCTGAGTTATAAACAGAAAAAGGAGGATGGGAGTTTCCATTTTATTTATAATGGATTAATTATTTGGTCCATAAAATATTAGAAAATATTATCAGGCCATGATTAAAATGTTCTCTGACTATATGACATGCTCAGTTCTTACACTAGAAAATCCAAACGTATTCAGTATTTGTATCTTGTCAGACAAAAAGGCAAATTTTAACTCAATTATATGATTAGCAAATTAATCATCTTTACTCAATAATATCCCCACACTGGAATATTTTTGAATCAACTTTAACTAATGTGAACATTGTTGCTGTGATGGTGACGATTTTTGATTTGGATTGCTTTTTTTTTTTTGTAGATCCTTGTAGTTCATCAATTATATATTTTTCCTTAAAGCACTGACATTAATGATGCTACATTTCCAACTATTTAGAAACGGCGTAATTAGAGGCTCTCTCCCTCTCTCTGTGCGTCTCTCTTTAATGCTACATGGCTCACTTGGTACCTAATAGAGCTGTCACTGAGCATTTTGGTCCTCCTCAAACCCCCTTACAGAGGGACGGCTGCGAATTCCCCGGAGTTTAGGCCTATTTCTGTGCCTGTGTGGGGGGAATGAGATGAGATTCTGCTCTGTTTCCATCAAACTGTAGCACTTTTGCCCCCTTCTGTACAGCATCACTCCCGCAGGCCAAAGAGGCAACACCCCCCCCCCCCCCCCCATGTTGGCACTAGTGAGTCAACCTCAGCGGAACCCAGACCCCGTTGGTCTGAAATGAAAACGCGGTCAAGACGATTGAAACCAAAGCTCAGAATAGTTTGTGAGATTATTCCCTGCTCTCCTTTGCTAATCCTTACCCCCGTGGTTCACTCATGTTTGCGTTAACGCTGCAACGAGCATCTCATGGACTGCTACGTCACCTGGGTTAAAAATAGCCCCCTGCTCCAAGAAAACATATGACTTTACAGAGAAGCTCCCGCGCTTACGCCCTCAGATTCAAGAAAACGTCCGCAAACCGGAATCTTAACGGGACTTGATCGTCTGTCCGGCGATGGGAAAGTTCTCATGGTCCCTCTCTCCCCCGCCATCCCCCTCCAGGATGACAGTTCGGTGAGCAGCGAGGACATGAACAGCGCCGAGCCCGCATGGGTCGCAGCCGAGCAGCCCCCAGTGCCTGAGCCCAGTCCACCTAACGGAGAGCGGGTCAGCAACCCGGCAACCACCATTAAAGAAGAAGACGGTGAGCTGCTACCTCTCATCAATACTGGATGTGATCTGCGTGAGTGGGTTTTAGTGTTTGTTTCCTGTGCCTCTAGTTGTTTCTACATCTGGAATTTTAAGCTATACTCATTACGTACGAAGGGTACAGATTGTATGTGTGTGTATGTGTGTGTGTTATGTAGGAAACAGCTTGCCTTGCTCTTAGTGGACTAATCCAAACAAATCCACTCTTGCAGTGGGTGGGACACCACGGCAGCCCCAATCCATTGTGCACCCCTCTCTCTCAGGGTACAGGGCTTAGGGAAGTAGGACAAAGGCCGATATTAACCTTCATAGATTAAGCAGCACTATAGAAGAGACTGAAATGAGAACGATTTATTAAACACGACTCTGTTCCTATGAAGTATGACCTGCAGTAAGATGCAACCATGACACATGTAGGAATCATTCCAGTAAAATGTGCACTTTACAATAACACTGGGCAAAAAGCTGTAATTTGCCAGGAAATGAAGTCTCCCCTCCCCCAACCGTCCCTCCTCATCATCCTCTCTTCCTCCCCATTGCTGTTAAAACTCCAGAGATCCCTCCTTTTGCCCTAACTTTTATGCATCTTGACAGTTGACCCCGATACCCACTTCCTCATCCGTTGCAGAGCGCAGCGTGAGGCAGGAAGTCCCATCCCCCTGTAGTAACCCGCCCACTCTGTTGTGACCACAGACAGGAATAGGGCCTGATGGCAGAAAACAAACACACACATCAACGATGACAAACATCTGCGCAGCTCATTTTTCTGCGTCCGTGTCGTTTTCCCCCGTCCTCCAGATGACAACTCCTCCGAGAGCGGCAGCGCCAACGGGCTGCCGGCCCTGACCTCCCCGGAGGCGCTGTCTGTGGGTGGGAACCCCCCAGATGGCGGGGCCTCTTACGGGGAGGTGACAGAGAACGGGCTGAGCGCTCCCCTGGACTTCAGCACCACCTCGTCCTCGTCCTCCTCAGAGGACCAGCAGCCTGTCAACCTGAGCGATCGTCTGCTGCCCGTCGGGAGCTCACCGCTCAACTCGTACCCGGCGGACGCCAACAGGAAGTACCCCGTCAAAGCAGAGTACGCCAGCAAGGTGGGGATCTCTACACTACAACATTTTATTTTGTTGGTGTGTGTATGTATATGTGTATAATCCATTATCATGGTATTCGTTTGCAGTCGCCTCCTTATAGCTCAGGAAGCTATGACTCTGTGAAAACCGAACTGAGCATGAGCGCCGAGGACTTGACCTCCGGGCGGGCACAGATAATTGACGACGACGACGACGATCATGATGACCATGATGACAGCGACAAGATCAATGATGCTGAGGGCATGGACCCTGAGAGACTTAAAGCCTTCAATGTAAGTCACCTGCTTAACTGTTGCAGTATATTCAAGACTCAAGTGCTAGTGCTAAATTATATGTATATTCAATAGATATTATATGTATCAATATTAAAGATAGAGGAGAGAGGAAATCTCATATCTAAAGCCAATATAGGGACGTATTCACCCTCCTCTATTTATTCTGTGAAAAGCCCTATCTTTGCATTTCTGAGTCTAATGAAATTGAGTAGAACAGTAGAGTTGCAAAAATGCAAACATGAGTGAATAAGCAAACACTAGAAATACCGTCCTGCATATGAAGCAATGATTCCATTTTCATTGCTGCTATTTTCATAACCTCCCCCTCCCTCTTTATCTCTTCTTCCACTCTACCTCTAATGCTCCCCCATCCCCTGCCTTTGCTTCCCTCTCTTTTGTTTTCAACTCACACCCTCTCTCTCTCTCCCTCTCTCTCTTTCTCTTTCTCTCTGCACCCCCACACCATTTTTTTCTGCTCTACATCCCCTCTCTCCCCTCCCCCCTCTCTCTTGTCTCTGTCAGATGTTTGTGCGCCTGTTCGTGGACGAGAATCTGGACCGCATGGTGCCCATCTCCAAACAGCCCAAGGAGAAGATCCAGGCCATCATCGAGTCCTGTAGCCGCCAGTTCCCAGAGTTCCAGGAGCGCTCACGCAAGCGCATCCGCACCTACCTCAAATCCTGCCGCCGCATGAAAAAAGGCGGTTTTGAGGTACAAAATGTCGTGCAAATTCACACATATGCTCGTTAATGAACACTTCAGACTCATGACATGCAAAAATGTGCTGACCCCTGCTGCCAGATACGACCAACACCTCCTCACCTCACCTCTGCCATGGCTGAGAACATCCTCGCTGCTGCCTGCGACAGCGAAACCCGCAATGCTGCCAAGAGGATGCGGCTTGACAGCTACCCGTCGACGGTAAATATCTTGGCAAGAAAGTCAGGGTTCATGAATTTGCCCAGTGGGGATCTGGGAATGTGCGAGGATGACCACGCTGCAACACTTGCACCCAAAGAAAAAACATTTGATTTCCCGCAGGACGAGCTTGTCGCCGACAAGTCCAACTCGAGGGACCCGGCCTCTGCAGCGCCGACAAGCTTCTCGATTTCCAGCGCAGCTTTCGCCCAAGACCAGCTCTACACCAACGGAGGCCTCAACTACAACCTGCGAGGATACGGGACGGTCGGCAGCAACCAGCAGAACGCTGCTGCTGCACAAACCAACGGTGAGCTCCTGTCACACAAACAACGGATCCAAAGGCACATGGCATTGTTTGTCGTTCAAATTTCCACCTAAATATGAGATTTAATATCCACCCTGATACAATAAAGGTGAATGGAATCTTACAGCACTGCAAAATTACATTTTACAGAATTTAACTACATGTCTTTGAAGAAATAATGTCCCTGAAACAAAAGGAATAATGTCGCTGATAACTCAAAGACCTTGCTGTATTTCTCCAGTAGAAGGTATTCCCAGGAAAAGCAGCTCACAATGATGTGATGACAGTGGATTATTCAAAACAATAGGGACATTGTTTTTGGAATTAGAATTGCTGAATAATCTTTAACTGCCAAGCTAGCGCCACGGCATAGCCCCTAAATTTTGTTCAGCTTTCATGGTGCCCGCAGGACAAATCCTAATTACTTAAGTATTTCTCCTGGCACTTTCTGAGTGGCCAAAGTTTCCATTTATTAAGCACTAAACACATACTTTAGCGACTTATGGCAAATTTATGATGTTCAATCCTTTAACTGTATTGTGTGTGTGTGTGTGTGTGTGTGTGTGTGTGTGTGTGTGTGTGTGTGTGTGTGTGTGTGTGTGTGTGTGTGTGTGTGTGTGTGTGTGTGTGTGTGTGTGTGTCAGAAAAATATTGGGTTTTCTGTAATTTGGATAAACTTTTTTTCATCTTCAAATTACTCTGTTCTCCAGGACACCAGGCCTACTTCATTTTACAGTTTTTACTGTATCTGTTGTTATTGTGAACACTGTTTCATTCTTCTGTATACTGAGTACTCGTGAGTCCTTAATCTGCTTGTAGGGATGATACTAGACATTCAGTCTTAACATAGTCTGAATTTCTCAGGGCATTTTTTCCTCCCTCATATTTCTGGTGTATCTCCTGTATCGTAAATTTCTCCTAAAAAAATCATCCCTGTTGTGTCTGCAGGCCCGACAGATCTGAGTATGAAGTCGGTCGGTTCGAACTCCTCCTCCTCCTCCTCCAGCTCCAACAGTCACGGTCAGGGAGGCGGCGGCGGCGGGGCCTCGGCCCAGCTCAGCCCCCCGGAGGTCACGGCGGTGAGGCAGCTCATCGCGGGCTACAGGGAGTCAGCGGCCTTCCTGCTCCGCTCGGCAGACGAGCTGGAAAACCTGATCCTGCAGCAGAACTGAGCCGGAGCCAAAGCGTGCCAAGACCTTCTCTCCTAGCCTGTCCGCCTCGGTCGCTCTCAGTCACACATATTTGGGCAGACTCTGAAATCCAGACAAAGACACAAATGTACGCGAGTGATCCCGCAGCGCACGGTGGGTCCTGTAGGTACGGTACCTTTACTTATTCCCACACGATTATGTATTTGGAAGGGCCAGGACATATCACAGGCTGATGAAAAAAAATGTTTATTTATGCATTTAGCTCACTTTGACCTTATAGTGCCCTGTTATCTGTAGCCATTCATCCCATTCAGTTCATTTTTTACCACTTCAACCTCCATTCGTCTCAGGAAGCGATGATCTATGTAGGAAGAAAAAAAAGAAAATACATACATAGGAAAGGTACAAAGGTGTTAACCTTAAAACATCGGCTCACCTGTGCAGATGTTTGGACAAACTAACAGATAGATAGCAGTGATTCAAGCATCCTTACTGTAAAATACGCTGTACAGTGGCATGATTTGATTTGGCCATCTGCTCCAAAAAGGTTACTGTATTTCTAAACTGTTACTCTCCAAATTTGGACCTTTTTTTTAATAGAAAATTGAAGCATTACTTTCTGAAAGTTCATAGATAAATTGCTGCTAAAAAACATGTGGCAGCCTGCCACACTGACCTGTTGACCTCAACAGCTACTGTAGGATGTGCTGACTTATGAACAAGCAAAAAAGAGAAAAAAAGACAGAGAAATAAAATAAAGACATGACAGTGTTTTGACAGTTCTCGCCTGTAAATTTTGATCCGTCAAGTCGTGTGGTCGAAACAATACCTCGGTCCTGCTCTGCTGGAGTGGTTTCCAGATTCTTAAGCATGTGATTATTAAGAGACAAAGACTCATTATCCAACCTGACTTGACCTTCAGTTATTTTACTATGAATATATATTTATCACAGGCAGTTTCTCATTACTTAATAGGACGGAGGCTTTTAAGAAGCCTGGGTATGCAAATTAAGGTCACAGACACCTGTCAGGGAAAAAAGGAGATTAATATATTGTTTAGACTCTTGGTCCTACTGGAAAAGTGGAGAAAGGTGCAATATTGACGATAATCAGTAAAGATGTGCTTACTGAAATTACTTTTGTCAGACTTTGCTGAGGTGTTTTAAGGGAAAAGAGGGAGAACTTTACCATGACACCCCCCCACACTCCCCCGTGACTGTCAGCTTGTAAAAAGAGGTGATATCCCATGCAGCATTGTAGCCAATTTTCAATTTCAATGTTTGTTGTGACTACTGATCTTTAACCTCGCGACTGAGGCACTTTCATGTACTGGGATCAGTCATCCATTGCAGATAAAAGGAAATGGCAGAAAAATGAGACTTAATGTTGCACGTATTTATTTTACTATTATTATTATTATTATTATTTTTTTTTACTTTAAAGTGATTCGGGGTAATTTTGTGAAGGAATTGTTCTGTGAGTATTCTCTGCTTTTGTAAGTTAAAAAGGGGCACACTGAGCTCACATGCATCCATTACTGACTGTCAGATGAATGCGGCGCCATTCGAGGCAAATCCAGACATCCATATGGCTTTAACGGATGCTGTGCGGGCCGCTCGCTCGCCCGCCTGCCCGCCTTGGATATTAGAAAAAAACTCCTCCGTCTATACTTTCCCCTTCTGACCTCAGCTGCTTCAAAACCTCTCTCACATCGCCACATTCCTCAACGATATCGCGTCTGAAAACACACTGTTTGAAAAGAAGCAAGAGACAATCTTTGAAAAAGATGTAATCGCATCACAGTTTACTCTCCCAGCTTTCTGCTATGGTGTGTGTTTGTATATATGTGTGTGTGTGTGTGTGTGTGTGTGTGTGTGTGTGTGTGTGTGTGTGTGTGTGTGTGTGTGTGTGTGTGTGGTCTGAGGGCACACAGAGTACTCAAACCAGATCTAGAGCACAGTCTCACAACAGACACTTTTAATGGTGAGTCACTCAGCACAAACACAGCAGTGTAAGCGACCGTATGTGTGTGTGTGTGTGTGTTTTTATGTGATGTGTGATTTTTTAATTTATCATTTCCTTTATTTGATGTAAATGTTCAGATTTTCTGATGTGTATTAGTCGAGTGACCCAGTTTGTACAACATCAATCTGTGAGATTTAATTCAGTAGGCGAAAACATTCCAAACAAGGACAATGACTCTTCAAGCAGCCGGCCCGGCTCGCACCTTATTGATTTGTCTCAAAGTCTAGAGAGATATATTTCTGTATTTATCACAAAATCTATCAAATTTTATCAGTTATCTATCATGAATCACTCTATTTCAGTGCCATTCATAAATTTGCAGGTCATCTCACTACCAGGCCAGTCTACACTCGGATTTTACACATGCGTAAATGACCCATTTTACATTTTATTACCGCACCGTGACTTGGCTGCATTACATTCACATCTCAAGTGTAAAATTCTATTATCTATTGCAAGTTTGGAAGCACTTTATAGCTCAGGATTAAGGTAACATAACACAGTGATACGCGAGTGTGTCTTTACCTCATTTGGAATATGAGCATCGGTTAAAACACGCTATGGACGGCTCGTAACAAAGGATAGTTTGACACGACTTTAATGAAGACAAAAAAAAAAAAAAAAAAAAAGATAGCAAGCGGCTCTTTTTTTTTTTTTTTGGAACTCATCAGTTTGCATGGTCCACCTGGGTTCAAATAGACGTAATCATAGATGTACGTGGGACCTGAGTCCTCACACATGTCTTCCTCGTCTCCTCCTCCTCCTCCGACCGGCTCGTTTACTGTTTGTAGCCATAGCAGTCACACGGAACCCTCCACACTCCACGTCTTACTCAGTGATGTTGATCCTTGTCCCATTTTCAACCCTCCTCCCCTCCCCTTCCTCAAAAAAAAAAAACATTTGCTTGCAGATTTGTAAAACGTCTTAAGTCTACGCTGAGCAACATTTTTCGGTGTGCTGGAGTTACTGTGATCAATGACAACCACTTGTGTTGTCATGTTGTTGTTGTTTTTGGGGATTTTTTTTTTCTAATGATGCCCAATGGATTTTCTCTTTGTATTGACTGGAAAATGTAATCTATTGGTGTTGATTAAAAATGCCCTGGTAGCTTGTGGATTGCTAAAGTGGTCAGATAAATGTACTGTATAGCTGTACAAAGAGTGATAAAAGATGTTTTAAACTTTTCTTTTTTTTTCTGTGGGTACAGCACTGTTTAAAAAAAAAAATCAAAGTGGTTTCAGCCCTTGCCTGTTTTAACTTATCATTTGGTGGTGGTCTGTATTTCTTCTATTGTTATTTATATGATTTCAATTGTTGCCTCTCCTGCACGGATGAGAGACTGTAGCTCTGTGCAGGGGGTTGTACTGTATACCTATGTGAAGCTTTGTATTTTTCCCCTCTGGTTTTGGACTCAGTGAAAGTGTGATGTTTACATGTACAGTTTTTCAGAATACTTTTTTTCTCTTGTTTGTTCTTTTTTGCATTTAGCATTTTGTTCCGATATACTTTTTTACCCCCCTCATCTATATACCCCTAATCTGTGTACATTTGCCCAGATATTTCCCTTTTGTTGTTTCATTGCATCAAGTGCAGACGTGACCTCTTTTGACCCCTTGGTCACATGGTCAGAGTGTGCCGTGACAACTGGTTTTGGTCGGCTGGGTGTTGTTGTGGCTTCCAGCATTTGACAAGTTAGTAAAAGGGAGCTTCACAACTTCTCAAAGTGGACCAGCAAAGATTTATTAAGGATCAAGACGACTTTAATCAACTGATTTAAAATACTATTGTGGCCTAGCGATGAGTGGCGGTGTTATAATATGACGGTTCTTATATTACACAGTAAGTGCTCAGATTATTTTAATATCCCGGCCATGTTGTCAGGGAAAACTCCTCGTCCTTAACCCGACTGGTGCCCTGAAAGGTACACTTTGACCTGTTGTAATATCTCCTTGGTAACATAAAAGCCATTCCCCTCTCCTGGCCTTTTAAGGGGAACCCATAAACCTCAGGAAATACTGAATCTCCAAGTTTAGTTTTTATCCACTGATTTCTTCTGAAATGAGATTTAAATCTCTAACGAAAACCATTAACATTTATATGAGATGTCTATTGTTTTGTACATTTATCATTGTGATTTTGAAGTGGAGCTTTTTCCAGTACCTGTGACTTAATATTTTGATTTTTTTTTTCTTTTGGAGTGTTTATAGGTATGGATATTTATTATTATATGTGAAACTACAAAAAGACAAAAGAAAAGGTTGAACCTGTTTCATTTGTATGTTTCATGCAAAACTGTCCAGGTGAGATTCTCTCTGCCTCTTACATATCACTAATGAGGGACCTGTGTTTGTTTGGAAAATAGCGCTTTTTCAGTGTTGCATCAACGCTATGGAAACAAAAAAGAAAAAAAAAAGAAAAAAACAACAACAGTGGTTTACCAACAGCAGAGTTGCAGGGCTCTCCTCTTCTCCTGAGATGTCAGTAAATTGAATAAAATAGTGCGATGAGCTATCAAACTGAGATCACGCTTCCTGGTTTCTTTGCTTTTCTTTGTTCTTTTTTTTTACCTCAGCGTATCTGATTCAAACCCATTAAAAGACAGGTTCAGGCGTCATTGTGAGCATACAGTTCTCCTCCATAAGAGGGCAGCAGGGTGACAGTAAGCACTGCGAGACGGGAGGTAATATTAACAAGGTGAAAGGCTGGTGAAAGAACATCTGCTGGACACATTTCAAAACGATCTGTCCAATACTCGTTGAGACATTTCTGTCAAAGTCACAAAATGTCAACCTCAAGGTTATGTCAGAGATAAAGCAACAGGATCAAGTCGTCAGTATACGGGTCAGTGACAAATCATAGTTAATCAAACGGTTTTAAAAGCATTCATCCAAACTCTAAATGTACCTTTTGTGTTTATGTTGGTTTCTTGTCATTTAAAAGTCCATTTCTATGTTTGTTTGTTTGTTTTTTTTACAAAATTGACACAAAATTGTGTAATCAAAAAAGAATGATACATTTAAAATATTGAATCCACCTAGAATATAAAACTACATAATAGAGTGTTAAATTATCTCTACTAAGTTTTCAGAGTTATTTTACATGACATTTTTGACAGTGTCGTGGCGTGGTGCCAATCCACCCTGCAGATGTTCAGATTAAATTTAAATTACTTAGTTTTATTGTAGGAATAACATCAGATTAGTAGAAATCTGATTTTTTAAAAATGGAAACCGTCTCCTGTGAAAATCAATGCTGTTTCATTTTTCCAAAGTCAATATTTCCATTCTATGAAACCAATCCTCTCAATATTTTCTTATTTTTCTACAAATTTTCTCATCAATACAGTTTTCAGACACAATCACAATTATTGTTTGGAAAAAAATGTCCTGGTGAGAGTAAAATTGTCATATATTAGATTATGGATCCACTGATTTAAATCTAGCACTTTAATAGTGTTTAGGTTCAATTTAATCAATTTTAGATACTGCTGGGTCACCTGATCTATAAAAAAATATATATAGAGATATATTTTATAAGATGATCATAGCAAAAATATTAAAATAAATTTAAATTTCTTATTTGAGTAGAACCACACTGTAAAAACACTCAGAAGTAAAAGTATGTAACAATGTGGAAACAATCTATCATGGACAACACGTGTTTCGTGTTGACACTCAATGTCATTCAGTGACACGTGTGCTCATGTAGCGTTGCACGTACTCCGCTCATGTTATTGGTCAAATATAGACCTCAAACAGGATGACACATGAGCTGCTGCAACACGTATGAACTAATACATCCATAGTGCGATGATGCTTCAACTCGCCTTCACCTGAAAAGACAAGTGTAGAGAATTATCCCCGTAAATCATTGTCATGTGCTGCATCTCTCTCATATCGTACATGCAGGGATCAGACTCTTCCCGGGCAGCACTGACTCATGCTGAGATACACTTGACCCAGATTCCTCATCTAACATGCCCTATACTATATTCGCATAGACGTGTCCTGTGGGGCCATGCCAGCGTTTTCCACTGACTACACGACGTGGGTCGGAAACATTTTTTCCAGACCAGAATTTCACCATCCCTCACAGACGGTCTCAAAACCCCTCCTTTCTCTTCCTTTCAGCCTGGTGAGGATTCCCTGAGTCCTCATGACAGCCGAGGAAAAAGCTTTTTAATAGATTCATATTTGAGGGTAATTCTTTTTACACAGTATGTAAGTAACCTTCCTTCCCATTGTGTCAGTTATGATTCAGTCAAAAAAATAATGTAAAAACGTATTTGATTATCTGAAGTGTTTTTTCTTAAGATAAGTTATCTCAACTCGAGATAACAATATAATAATATAGGCTGCAATCAGTGACCTTGTTAAATTATTAGTACAAAGATTTAGGGACCAAATTCACCTTTAACCTACATTGTTTTTTATGACAAAAAGAAACAACCCGGACTAATAAAGAGACCTATTAAAAACACTGATCAGGTTGTGAATCTGAAGATAGAAAAAAGTTATTAGAATTTGAATTAACTCAAAATAATAGAAATCACATCAAGTTGATGACAAAAGATTAGTTAAATCCATATTTTTTTCTTATCAATCTATAAAAGCCAATCATTATTCATCTTATAGGGCAGTTACTGTTGAAAATCCATCTCTACAGTCCGTCAAAATAGCCTTTAACTACGTTAGTTCTTCAGTATCCACTTTTAACTTTTCATGACACATCACACTGTACTGTAATCAGCTCTTATATAACCATTGACTTTCTGTGGATTCCTGACGCATCACATGACCAGCTTTGTTTCCTCTATCCAGGGATTTTTGGGCAGTCGTTGCAGCTGTGCTGCGTTTAAGTAAATATCCTACCCGACTTGTCCTTCACTCTGTTCTGTAACCTTTGTACATAGAAACCCACTCTGCAGTTATAAAAGAGGTTTGCACAAGGGGGAGACTCCCGTGTCAATGAAGCGACATGCATGCTGGGATCACCGGACAATTTTAGACTTTTAAGTGCCTCTCTGATACGTTGCCAGGAATAGTGCGGCTTTGGAGCGCTTGGTGGGCCAGACCGTGTAGTTTTTAAATAGGTGGAGTTCCTTAGAAGTCTGAAAACATGAATCACGTCTTTAATCACGACAACGTGTTTGCCCTAGTATGTTGCTCTGAATGCTCCACATACAGTAAAAGTTACTGGAGCTGTTTGACTTTCATGTTTGAATAAAAGGTTATCCTACAACACAATTAGGCTGTACCTGGACTTTATTCAGTCTATTCTTAGCTGGCTGTGCACATTGTAACATGTTCCCTGCTAGTTTTTTTTTTCCCAAAGAAAAGTCAATTCAGAGGGTGAGTGCACTCATCGATCATTCTAGCTGTGACCAGTCGTGCATGTTGCAGCAGTTACCAGGATAGGTTTCCGAAGTGATAATGAATTCTAAATATATGAACTTTTGGAAATCCATTGGTTCTACGAAATCAGGGAAGTAGTAGAATGGGAAATAAGAGCAGCGAGTTGACTGCTTTATATTCATACTCGACGCGTGACAAACTGCAGCAGGCCTGCGGCGCAGCAGCAGTAAACAGTGTCAATAACAGGAAAAACGACCCGCTTAATGGAAATGTTTTGCAGACAGGTCAAAGGTCAGCATTCTTTGGTTCCTGTTTCCAATTCATCATATCGTTTGTAAAACTGCTCACAACACAAAATATTGGCGGCTTTCAATGTTGTGGTTCTCAGAAAGTCATTTTATAGTTGTAACCTAAGTCTGTTTTCCATTAGCTTCTGACCTACATTCATGCTGAGCGAGGCCTTATGCAAGCTGCACTAGGACCTGAGAATCGCTGTTAGCGCAGTTCACCGTGCAGAGATATAAAATAGCTGTTGGCTAATCAATGAAGAAAAACGTCATGCACATTGTGTGGGATCAATAAAACACAAAAGAACTACTGACTTCAAGCATTTTTTATTGTTACCAACAGTGTGAAGTCACAGGAAGAAAGAAAGAAATGAAAAAAACATTTTACTTTTGGTCATAATAAAAATAAACTATATATAAGCAATAAAGGTAAAACTAACTTTATTGGTTAAAGGTAAAAAAAAGAAAAGAAATCTCCATCATCATCTCCATCTTAAATTCTGGACTATGATGATGGCGAGCTCAGGAGGGGCATTTGGGAAAAGGGGTCAGGAAGGTGATGGGGGGCAGAGGTTAGGATGAAGAGGGAGCTGGTGGAGGGGGCAATGCTTCAAACTTTCCATTTTCACTGCTTTGGCTGAGTCGTCTGTTCACCATTTCCTTGGCGATGCAGGTCACCTGACCGTTGATCACTGTGTAAGTTCCATTTCTAAAACACAAGGTCACAGCTTTAACCCAAATGACAAATTTCATTGAGGGTAACAGCACATTGTTTGATTCTATTATATAATACTTACTTTTGATTTTCATGTCCGTTCTGCATGCCGGGCTGAATTGGTTTTGCTAAGAAAAATGAGGTCCACCAGTGTCCTGAATCCTGCCTTGGGAGTCCTGTAGAGAACAAATGGAGGTTCAGACTGGAGATCTGTTTGGTGCAAGGACACATTTTTACGCTTCCAAAAAAAATCACAAACATTCTTCTCACCTGGGTGGTGTGGAATGACCTCTCCCGTGTACTCGGCACTGCCACAGGAGCTGTTGCTGGAGGTAGACCCAATGCGCCCTGGAACAACCACACAATGTTTACTGCAATTGCATAGCTCAATGATCTCCTACTAAGGACTAAATCTGGCTTACGCAGGGAGGGGGGAGGGGGGGGGGGGGTGGAAGAATGAGGTAACAGAATGGAAAACAATCAGAACAAATCTGGCAGTGTAATGGCTGACTTACTTCTGTAGTAATCATGGGTGGCGATGAGGGAGCCACTTGATGGAATTGATGCCATTTTCTCCGACCTTAGGTGGAAAACCGCTCAAAGATGGAAAAAAGTAACCTGAAAAGACACGTCATCTTATTATTACCTGATTAAGAACTAGTTCACTTGATTTAATGCTATATCCCCTTGCATTTGTTTGTATATTTTTATGCTGTTGAGGCATGTAAGCACACTTGCTTTGCCGTGCACATTCTCTCCATTCCAGTGCGCGGAGCATTCGCTGCAGGGTGATAAATCAAAGCAGCTGCTTTTGAGAATCTTGTTTCCCTCGACTCAAATAACAAGACACTGCCGTGGCTCCTGGTGAAAGCATGTCCAGCTGATAGTGGAGCACACTAGACTACACTGTCAGGTGGATGCGTGATCATTACATGTCCACCTGATAGCGGAGTGCACAAGCTGGCTGCTTTTGTCCATGAAAAGGCACTACTACATGCCCATAGAGGAGGGTTTTTTGTGTTTATTGTGCATTTAGGAAACTATAGATGATTAAATCAAATTTTTAAATGAAAAAAAATGTATTAACAGTTTAACTTGACCTTTTTTTAAATAATTTTATTTGATATTAAACAATATTAGTATAAACATTGATATGTTTTTGCGTTCAAGTGATGCATATTAGATAATAGAAAATGTGTGATAAACAGCCTGGAGACTAAGCACCAGATTTCAGTAAATCTTAAATCCAGGGGAGCAACTTGAGGATTTCAAAGAGGACACATGAATGTTTGCACCTCATAACCTAAAAGAAACAACAGCTATGTTGTTAAATGCAATTTAACAACAGATACAAATTAATACTCACTATACACGTATTGTTTAAAGTAAAGGCTATTATGGCTTTTACATTTGAAGTTGACAACCTTATTATGTTTTTGTTTTGCAAAGTGCATATAAAAAGAATGTCTTAAACGTGTTTAAAGTGTTTTACCTTTCAGATGAAGAGGCCGAATGCGGTTGCAAGGTGCGGCTGGCTTGAAGCAGAAGAGGGGCTCGATGTTACAAAAGGCCCATTTGTGGCTAAAATGTCTGTGTTGACCTCGCTCGGTCACAACACTGTTATTACCGCTGCTGCGTGTGGACACGCTGAGCGCTGAGCTTTTATAGGATCTGAACCCTGCTGCTGGAACGAGGGGCGGGGCCACGAGCACGAGACAACGTGCTGTTGTTCGCGGACCCGGTGACAAGCGCGGCGACAAGTAGGCTTTGGAGCGGCTTAGCGCAGACGTGAGCAATTCTCGGCGTTTGTTTGACACACACAGATGGAAACCAGTGATATTTCATTTGAGGTGATGCCATTCTGACAAAAAAAACGCACAAAACGAAATCAGACTTTGGTAAAATGTTACATTCACGTTATTCTCTAAAATGAAGTCATGAATGGTGCTGCAAAGGGAAACCTACACTGTAAGTTTCAGGCGGTGACATTTAAGAATTCATGATTTACCTAATTCAACAACGCGCCTTTTCAAAAGTTATTGTGATAAAGCGTGCTGTAACTTTCCCTGGTGGTCTAGTGGTTAGGATTCGGCGCTCTCACCGCCGCGGCCCGGGTTCGATTCCCGGTCAGGGAACACTTTTTTCAATTTTAGTGAGAAGTGCAATGACACTATTAAGGCGCAAATTTTGACACGCCACACCAAAAAGTAAAACAAGTCAAATCTAAGAACACTGTTTTGTACTAAAATAGGAGGCCACTATAGCATTTCTTTCCAGATATATATCCATATAAGTAAGTTACTAATAGAAAGATATTATACAATATTAACACTTTGCTGTTGGATACAGTCCTAATAGAAACAGTTGGATCAGTTCATTATATTGTTAAATTAATAAATAGAAATTAATAAAAGAACTTTCCACGTATTGAAGCTTAATTGCTGACCCTTGACATGCATATGCTAGAAACACTTATAATGCTGGAATAATGTATAATGCTATTAACGCTTAAGTTAACATGGTCTTAACATACTGTATGTTCAGTAAAAGATCCTACAAAAAACAGGAAGACGTTAATACAGATGAGGCCTCTAGCACCACCCACAGGCTAAATATAAAATATAGGCCACTCGCCACTGAGTGGATCCTGGTAAATACATACACAAAAACAACACTATCAGTAACTTGATTTAATTATGCGACCATTGATGACAAAAGACCACACACAATTCAGCTGATTTAATTGAAAATTCTAAGGTGCAAAAGTATGTTATCTTTTTTAATGTTACAATCAATGTCAATGCCTGCATATTCAGCATATTAGGATGGACTGCACTCACATGTGAAAATGAACATTACATTTATGCATCGGGAAATATAAAACAGAATATAAACAGCTTTAAGTTCAAAATAATTGTATATATAACAGCATATACTATTGTTATTTATACTATACTATGACAACCAAAAATAACTGGAAAAAGTCACACAGACAAGGGGGCAAAAAAACTACTTTCATACATTATCTTTACACTTTGTGAATTGTAGTACGTTAATGAGTCCTTCTCATTTGTGGCATGAGGATCGTCCTTCAAACCCAGAGGTGCTTCCATTATTTGTCACACCGCCTGTCACCTTCTCCTGTGGGAATTATGCATGACACAAGATATCAATATTGTAAAGGCAATGTGCATAGGGCTGCAACATTTAGTCAATTCTTTTTTTTTATCTGCCAACCATCAAATTAACTGCCAACTATTTTGATATTTGATTAATCATTTGTAGACATTCTTCTCAAAAGAAAAAAAAATGGTTACAGCTTTTAAAATGTGAATATTATGGTTTGTATGAAAGTAAACTAAATATTTTCTGGTTGTGGTATGAAGGTCAGAATAAATTTACTCACCCTTTACCATTTTTCCTCATTTTCTGACATTTTTAAAACGATTACTAGACTAAATAATCAACAGATTAGTCCATAAAAAGAATAGTAGTAGTAGTTGAAACCCTAAATGTGCACATTGCTTTAGCACTGATGTAGCTGCTTTTTTGACAAACTCACCTTTACATTGCCAACCATTTCCTCAAAAGACTTGAATGTAGGGGACTGTCTAAGAAGAAATAGAAAGACAGATTATATTTTAATCAAATTTCAATCAAGTCATAGTAACTAAGGTAACTAAATGCATAAGACAAATACAACAGTAAGCAATAAATATAGGCTTAGCAACATTGTGTTTTACCTCATAGTCGGCACACTGATGGTGTGGCTTAAGGTGCTTTAAGAGATAGAACAGAGGAAGAGGAGGAACGAAGAAGGTTTGTGCATTAAAAATATCAAAATAAAGACTAAAGCAAGGATTGAACATTTTGCAAAAGACGCATATTATCATTCTGATGGAGAATTACTACCAGTGGCGTCATCACACAGTAAGATAATACACAGTGAGATAATTTAGTCATAAAACAAAGCTTACCGTGGTGGACCTGGAAGAGGCAGAGCTCTGTTGGGTTATCAGCATGAAGATAAACACAGACACACAGATAATGTCAGTTTACACATGGATGATAACAACAGAGTTATCAGCTACTGTCCCTGAGTCCAGATGTACTAGTGTGATTGGATTACTGTTGGCTAAACAACAAAACAAGATCAGAGGCCTTCAAACTTTGAGTTTAAATTTTATACAACCACCTATTCATCGTAAACACACTTGCCTTAAATTTTGGAAAACTGTAATTGTTTGCGGAGTTATGACTTGTGAATTAGAAGTTTGCCTTTTTTTATGTTGAAAATGAGGAGGAAGCAGCTTCTAAGATCCTGAGGGTACCTCATCTCTGTGAACCTCTTGGTGAGTAGAACACCCATACTGGACAATGCAGAGGATGTCACCTGGCCTGCATGGGAGAGACCCGCCTTAGTCTTTATATATCTAGAGGTAGAAAGAAACAGCAGAAGTCAAAATGTGTATGGAAGAAAATTACAGCTTTTCTTTGCTGCTCCTGCAATCCTTATTGAGCAGGAGAGTGCATACGAGGACCCAAGCAGTTATCTTTATTAATATTAATCTGTTGATTATTTTTTCAATTAATTGATTAGTTGTTTGATCTATAAATGTCAAAAATGGAAAAAATATCAATCTGACGTTTCCTAAAGTCCAGGATGACTTCCTGAAATAACCACCAATAGTCACTGACCCAAAAGGTATTCGATTTACTGTGAAAGAATACTGAAGAAAACAGAACAAATTCCCATTTGAGAAGCTGAAATCAGAGAATTAGAAAATATTTACTTAGAATAGTTACAGTATTAGAATTGTTTCAAACAGTTTATTGACTACCTGAATCATTGCCAATCGATTTAGTAGTTGACAACAAATAAAATAATTGACTAATAGGGCATAAATGATGTCACACACGCTCATGACAAACATTTTAACAACAGGAAACCGTGTGGTCCATTGGGCTGCAGAGGAACTCTTGTTTGCTCCGTTTCAAACAAACACTTCAGGCTCCTTCTGCCTGTTAATACTTTTGCTCCTCCTGCTAACTCAGGTTGTAATGCTATTAACAGGGCACCGACCTGTTTGACCTAGAAAATCCCATCTCTTGTTTCTAAGAGGAGACGCGTCTTCAACATGTGACGTTGGGAAAGCCCTGCACTGTGAAACGCAGTGCAAACGATTTTTTTTCCATCATAACAATGCCAACACAAAGAGCAACACTCACACGTCAGAATGGCTGATGTCATCCAAAGTGGCAGTGGCTGTGAGATATCTGAAAATAGAGCAGGACATGCATGGGTTGGCGGATTATTGCTCTGTTTTTAGAGAGCGATCACGACCGTCATTAGCCATTAGTGTGCTTTTCAAGGTTATGTAACCACGTCACACAAAGCCAAATGTGTGGCAAATGTTCTGCCAGTGGAGAGGCTGGGTGCAAATATGGATGTTTGTAGTGGAGCCTTTACTACCATTTAATGTCACATGTTATATCAGATAGAAAGCTAGAGACCCAGTGGAAAACTCATTGTGTACTAGGGTGCAATTGCACTCACGGGGCTGAAGTCTGGACATCCTGCCAGCCTTTAGACAGGTTCTGTTTGATGTTACTGAGGGGGCTCAAACCCATCTGCCTCCGGATGTCTGCTGCATAATGTTCTTTGGCCAAAAGCACCTGCCGCAAGGTCTGAATTTCATCCTCAATCTAAAAACACAAAATAATTCATTCCGTAGAGAGAACAGTGATCACATAACGCTAAACATATTTCCTTGTTTTTGTAAAACACGGTCATGATTCATATAAAACATGACGAAAAGCTTAAAAGTGCTGCATTACCTTTGCAAGTTCAAACTGTAGATGCTCGAAATCTTCTTCCGTTAGATCTGTGGGTGAGCATCCATTTCCTGAAGCCCTCGACGAGAAGTTCATGGATGATGATATCCCACCAAAACCTTCCCAAGAAGCAGGAGGAGGATGAGTAGGATATCCCACTTCTATATATGTAATGTTAAGATACTACAATTCACACAGAGATAGGTTCCCTTTTCTTACAACTTAAGTAAGGCAATAGGAACAACCTTATAGCTATAATTACTAATAATATACAATAATTAGTCATTGTGAACAATGTTGAAATTATAAAAACACTTTGTGAAATGGACACTTGAGGCACATTTTGAATAGTTGCTGCATACACAGTGGAAAAAAAAAATCATATCTCCACACTATTTTTATACCTTTCACTCAAATGGCATTATAATATTAAAATATATAATTTATGTAAAGATTTCAATATGAAAAGAAACTAGTGAGTATAGGTGTCAAATAAATGTAGTGGACTAAATTATCTCTGAAATGTAGTAGAGCATCTTTAAGTACTTGTACTTTACTTGAATATTTCCACATGATGCTACTGTATAATTTCAATTCTAGATTTCTTTAGATGAAGACTTGACATGAATCCAAAAGTATCTACACTAAAAGCCCATGTGTTTGTTGATGATAAAAGGGACCATTTTAAAAACGTCATGTGGTGCAACCCCAAAATTATGGCAATTCAGAAGGCAAAAGGGGGTACAACCTGGGACTAGTAAGGTGTGAGTGTAGTTTTCTATAATAGGTGAAGTAAATATTTAAAATTTATTTGGTAACATCACATTTCATTAAAAAAAATCGCACAAATTCTGTGTTGTCCAAACTAACTTTCAAATGAACAAAACTAACACAAGCACAATATGTACATTGTAGGATACCTGATAATTGTTTTTAAAACTGTCCGTTAAAAAAAGTTTGACTTTCTCAACTTGACAAATTATTTGTCACAGACCCCAAACAAATAATGTAATATAATAATATAACAGTCTGTATAATGATCATTTTTACATTTGAGACTTTAAGTGTGTTTTGCTGATACTTTGTACTTCTTTTAAATAATACTTGAAATCGGGACTTTTACGTGTAATATATATATTTTAGACAGCATTATTTCTACTTTACTCGAGTGAATGTGGTAATAACATAAGTTATATATAAATGGGCGCTGTCCGCAGTGCTGAACTTCATTGTCTGCTCGGCTAGCCGAAGCTAGGTGGCTAACAGATAACCTGTTGCATACAGAGCTAACATCAACTAGCGTAAGCTGGAAGAAAAAACTTACTAGAAACGCATTCGACTAAAACTGACCAAGTGTGTAAGTGTAAAATATCCGAACACTGGCATAAAGTGGGCGTGAGGCGTCTTACCTGGTCGGCTCATCGCTGCTGCTGCTGCTTACAGTGGTTGTTGGGGCTAGCTTAGCTAGCTTAGCTTAGCTAGCTGCCTCCATCCGAGCAGCTCAACAGCAGATCAGCGAGGATAAAAATGGATGTTTACACACACACACACACACACACACACTCACACGTACACGCACACGTACACGCACACACACGCACACGCACACGTACACGCACACGCACACTACTTAAATCCTTTACTTGAGGAAAAGTAGAAACATTATAATATTGTTTTTTTTGTATCATCAGAGTGTTTTATTGTTTTGGTTCATCATTGTGGATTAATACATTGTAGTACAATAATAGTAAATTAATAGTAATAGTACAGTTAGTGTAAAGTGGTGGAACATGGATTGTAAAACCATTTCCTTAAAATTAAGGGCACCTTAATTAACTATAAAGAAATTATTAAGAAAGTTAGTGCAATTATTATTATTATTATTATTATTATTATTATTATTAATTTTGTTGTTGTTATTATTATTTAGTAGAAGTACTATACTGTAATGTTATTGTGTCTTCACTGTAAAGTACTTTGAATCCTGTGATTTGTTTTAATTTATACAGCAATCTACTGTAATAATCATTTACAGTAACATTACTGTGTTTAACACAATACATAAATGCAGATTTCACAGCAAATCTTTACAGTGTAGCAAAGCAAATTTACTCAAAAACTGTAACATTAGCCTACTACACTATAATATTTTATTCTAATTCTATTCATTTAAATTGTTGCTCTCTTCTTTTTTAAATTTGATATGCACTTTGTCTGAAAGTACAATATTTTCCTTCCTAGTTATTATGACCACTGTAGTTACTACTGTATTTGTAAACAATTGAGAAATATATTTTGCGTATATTTTTTTCTACAGATTATTAAGTTGAGGCATTAAAGTTGAATTTGACCAGCCTTGTGGGTTAGGAAAGAGAATCCTTCCTGAATCATAGCCGATGAAGCCTAATAGGTTTTAACAGAGAAGATGTGTCTCCATCTGCTGGAAAAGCATGTCACCACACACCAGCATGATGAGGCTCCTCTAACATTCTATCATATGTTAAAGTTGTCAGCTTTTAATTTTAATTAGGACAGACGTGTAGATTAGGATAGAGATAGAGATTCTTTATTAGGAATGCATGTGTAAACACATGTTAGGTTCAATTACAGTAATAAATGCAACAGTGGAAAGAAAAAAAGTACATTTACATTTAGTTAAGTACTGTATTTAAGTACTAATTGGTTGGTATTTTTATTCAAGGCTACAGTACTTCCACTTTACTTAATTTCAGAAGGAAATATTGTACATTCTACTTTTTCTACATTTATCTGTCAGCTTTAACTACTTTCCAAACTTTAACATTAGTTGCTAACAGTAGCTAACACCATTATTTGATTATTAATACATAGAGTACATTAATGTTTTTTTTTTAATTTCTCAGTGGCATATCTGCCTGGTTGTATTTTTAAGTGAAAATGTATATGGCTCACTGTTAATAACCACAAATGTCCATGTATTTAACACAAATAGGCATGGACCTTTAAACTATTTATTTACTCTTTTTTGTAATCTAACTTAAACCCTATCCCACTAAATCAAAAGATGTACTTAAATGTATTCTATGGCAGCCATTATTAATTCAGCTTTGTACTTTCTAAAAATTATAGAAACTGTAAGTGTAAAAGTAAAAAAAAATGGTGTTATTGACCTTCGTTTGCTGGACATTGATGGAGGGAACGCAGTGGGAATGAACATTTATATTGCATAAAGGTTTTGTCTAATGATTATTATGTATTCAATTCATATTTTTTATTATTTGTATTAATTAGTAGTCATGTTTGTATCTACCTGCCAGGAGCTGTACATCAAAATTAGCAAGTAGTTAAATCGGAACAATCAATCTCTTCTCTCTGAACAAGATGTATTTTGGTCGCTGACAATTTAATTCAACCAAACCCAACATTTGCAACGATATGAGACAGTTTCTTAAGGACACAAGTCAAAATGTTCAGGAACATTTATTCAACAACGGCTAATCAGATCAATGATCCACTTGTTTTCTTCCAGACACACAATTACCATGCTACAACATAAACGTTAAGGTTTATACTTTATATGGGCCAAGTGTATGTACAAGCAACCTCAACCATTAAACCTTGCACAATTTAATGGTTACATTACAACACCATACAAGTTAAAATGACAGCCAATCATCATTTGAAACATGACCAAGTAGGAAATAAATAAAATAAAAATGCATCATATAACCATTTCACTGTAGTTACACTATATACTATGTTGTCTTTTTATGGAGTAATTTCCTGATCATTGATCCATTATAGTTTTTTAAACACACAGTGCATTCAACTTAGAACATTTACAGTAGCATTTTTCAGTATCTCAATGAAAAAGCCATGACAAGTACATCTATGTTTTATCAAGGGTTACAGGAAACATCATAAGAGAGCCACAGAGGTCAACATCCATACCATTAATAGCAGAGGGTGGGCGATAGGAGCTCACCAATTGTAAACCATTGAAACACATTATTAGCAGTTATGAAACTGACAAAAGTGGCAAAGATGTTCATGACAATTTATGGCAATTTGCAAAAGTGTGGCAATATATGCAAATTCAATAGTATGAAAAAAATCTAGTCGTTTTTCTCGGAGCTGCCTGTAGCACTGGCTCACAGATGATATGCCTTACGAGCTTCTTACGCTACGGATTCAAGAGTCAACAATGATAAACGATCACAGCATTAGACAAAATGTCATCAGACTTTAGATCAAAACACAAGGACTAAAAACATGACGAAAATCATTTTCCTCACTGCTTAGATTATCTCCATGTGGATATTCTGCCTATGAAGAGTGTAACATGTTCATTTTTTTATCCCTATATCACATTAACTACTTAATATATTCAAGACAGCTCAGAATTAAAAACATGTCACCCACTGAACCAGCGCTGCCTTTTCTTCCAATTAGCAGATCTGATCAGTCAGCTGGATTACCTGCAACTCCTTGGCTTCATATAGCACAAAATCAATAAGTGAACAGAACAAATGCAATAATCAAATTAAATGAACATCTTTCATACTCAATAAATAAAAGTTGCTCTTGGTATAAACAATAAAGACCTAGATACTTTACAAATTAAAGATATATTTCACCCACTAATGTAAAAGTAGATTAGTGGGTGGGACATTTGTACATTTATAATTAATATTTTGTCAGAGGCTAAGTCATTTGTAATAAATCAGATGTGATATCTGCTGGTATGACAAAAAAAAATAAAATAAATGAAGCAACATTTTGGCTTTGTTTTGGCTGAAAATAATATTTTAAAATATTTAAAATATTCTTTTTCAACAAATCATCCATCTGGGTGAGACGTAACATTATAAAAATAATACAAGTGATTATGAAGCAACATTTAAATTACCTTGAAATTATTTGTCATGAGAACTTTTTCTGTGGTGCAGGAGGGAATAGTCTGTATCCTGCGACCATGGACAAAAATTTAAGCTGAAGCAGAGGAAAGAACAGCTGATACCAATTAATACCTAGAGTAGAATTGTTGTTACGTCAGCACGCATTAATGATAAAACTTGCAAATAAAACTCTGTGCCTCGACAACCTTAATGATTCACATTAAAAACACTCGAGGGGGTGGGGGGCCACACTCAAGACAAATAAACACGGTACCAAGGACGTACTGCAGGTGTGACTATGGCAGGTGGCTTATTCAACTAAAACATTACTGGCTGCAAATTAGAAGTGACAATTATGTGCATGATGACTCCTCCTGAAGGGTCCTAGGATGGCACTACCAACCACTTTAAGCCAACAAATATAATCTCTCTAACCCGCACCTCCCTGAGCCACTGTTCTCCTTTTCTTTTAGCATAAAACAACAGGTAAACTTCACCTCTCCTCCTTCTGTCTGAACCTTTCTCATGTGAACATGAGGTGCACATGCCGTACGTCATGAATCTCGCAAAGTAAGAATGATGCAAAAGATAACAGAACGCTTGGAGACCATGTTTTATAAACAGTGCATGCTACACCATGATGCAAAATATGGGAGGGGGGGGTAGTGGGGTAGGCGACCTGTACGGTTAAAGGCCAAGAAATACAAAAGAAGAATTTAAAAGGAAACAACTTATTTGTTTCTCTTTTCTTCTCAGGGTAACTACGTAGTGGATTGATCAGGGGAGGGTTTAAGGGATGTGACTTCATTAGTTCCTTTCACGGGCCATGCTTACTAGTCCCTCTCCTCCGCATGGCTCTCTCTCTCTCCCTCTTACTCTCTCTCTCTCTTTCTCTCTGAAGTGCAAAGATGGATCGCCTCTTTCTTTCATCTCACTGAGGTGGAGCAGGGAAGCAGGCAGGACCGCAGGCCAGGATTAACGGTGGGAATGGAGGGTTAGTTGAAGCCGGTGTCGGTGTGGTACGAGTATTGACCATCCGATGTCAACTGGGTTGTCTCTGTCGCAGACGGTTGCAGCACTATGGGGTCGCCACCAGCCTCTGTTCGGTGACGAGAAACAACAGCGTTTGCGTCGAGCCTCGTCCCCCCGTTAATGACACTAATTCAAATTGCGGGGGGGTTGGTTCTCACCTCTCTCATCAGATTGCAGCTGAGCCTCCAGGTCCTCGGGGGACACGTAAAACTCCTGGTCCTGTCCCTCCCGAGGCCGGGGTTTACATTTCCCACAGCAGCAGTTACAGCAGCAGCACAGGCAGCAACAGAAGTAGCACCCAGTGGCCAGGCCGCAGAATACAAACAGAGCCTGCGGGCGAGCACATTCACAGGAATAAGCAAAAAAAAGACAGATAGTGAGTGAGAGGGCAGAGAAGAGGAAAAAAAGTCAAGTCCACACTACATTTCATGTCCTTAGACCCTTGCACCATACAAGTAAAACCCTCTTAAATAGGGAAAAATACAGGTGCATATGCATAAAATGGAAATCACAGGGCAAATAAATAAATGGGAACTTTTTCCCAGTCTTACCTTTGCCCACCAGCTTGACAGGACAAAGTAAGTGTTAACATTCTCCTCTCCAAACTGCTCAGCCACATATAGGCCCAGAGAGCCATATTTGTCGTAAATATTGCGCTTCGTGGGGTCATTCAGAATGGCATGAGCATTGTTGATCTCTTTGAATTTATCTGCTGCCTCCGGGTTGTCGGGATTCTTGTCGGGATGGAACTTCAGCGCAAGTTTCCTGTGTAGAGGAAAGCGGAAAGGTGACGGTCAAACCGAGATCGAACCAAAACCTTTCTGCGGGTCTTACATAGTCAGGTCGAGAGCGACGCCTCACCTGTAAGATCTCTTGATGTCGTCGGCCGTGGCCACTTTTTCCACTCCCAGCGTGTGGTAGAGAGACTCACCTGCGGTGGACAGAGAGCGCTGCCTCTGCTGCTCAGCCATGATAGCTCACGTCCACAAGCTGGACACAGAAAACACAAAATGAAAGGCACCAAGTCAGGCTGCATACATGCTTTGTTATTTTTTGAATTATTATAAACCTCTGCACAACAAAAGAACAGCAATTCAACTAAAGTGGGAGGAGGGGCTGTGTTATCTTCCTGATTGCAGGCAACAGCTGATCCATACAACTGTCCTGTATGCTCTGTATGCTACACTATATGTGGAGAAACACAGCTCTGCTCGATGTGAAAGAGATATGGGGCGGAAAACAGGGGAATATGGATTCATTACATTTCCCTACACTAACCAAATATCAACATATTCACAGTGAAAATGCACAATTAAGGTAAAATCATCTGGTTGTATTCCTAAATGATTATACTGTGACATCCTGGCTGAGCCTCTGCTGCACTGCAAAGACAGCAAGATTTATAGAATTTGATGCTGCAAGTACAAATTTTTAAAAAAAGTGAAGCTAGTCCCATGCTTATAGCTGCTTCTGAATGGGTGTCATTTTGACATAAATGATCAGTCACTCCTCTGTTTATTCCAATATTATTCACCAATGAGGGTGAAATCGACCATTTTGTTTAGAATTGCCTCGTGTTTGTTGTAAATTCAGACGTGAATAAGGAGGATTAGAGTCTGTGAATACGATGCTGGGAGCATTATTAATCTGTGTGTGCAAGCACCAACAGCAGCACTGCTATAGCGCACAGCATCCATGTTGGTTCGCTTCCCGGCCTGTTCTTGATGCAAGACAGGGATGAGGATCGTCAGCACTATCGTTTTTCAAGGGCAAGGGCCAAGCGTCTCCGGACGAAATAAAGAATGAAAATGCGTGAGGCGGCTCACCTTTCAGTCGGCTCCGATGCGTTGCGAAACTAGCGATCCCAGCAGGTTTTTTGGTATTGGACAGTGTGGCGCGACTATGACCGCATATTGCACGTACCAGGACCCTCTCCGGCTCTCCCACTACACAACCATGGACAGCTGCAGCAGTACGTTGGCCCCGCCCCCCCCCACCATCACCGCCGCCCCCGCCCCCCCGTGGCGGCCCGACGTGCGCGCACACGTCAGGGCTTGATGCTGCTGGATGCGCGTTCACGAGGTGGTCCGACGTGCGTAAATCAGTGGTCTTCCGGCTTTTCAGGCCAAGGATCAAGCTGATCGAGTCTTTACAGGCTACTACTTATGTTGTACAAAACCGCGTTGTATATGGCGCAGTGTCCAATAGAAATTCCTGGTATTCCTGCAAACGATGCTGAGGTATTCAAATAATATTCCTTTAATCGTAAGCCTGGGTAGCCCATCAAGTAAAAGCTGTTTTTGCATTTTTTAAGGAATTTATTTTGCTAATTATACGCTGGATTCATAGTAGTTTTAGATATAATAATAATAATAATCATCATCATATAAATTAGGATATGTATTTGACAAACTGGAATATTTAGTCTTGCTTTTATTTATATTGGGTAAAACTTAGGCATAAGACAAAGAATCTTCTTCTTTTTAAATTCTATGCTAGAAATTCAATGCTTTTAAATTTCAAAATTTGGTCAGATATATATCTTTTATTTATCAAATGGAGGAATTATGTTATTTCTTCTTCTTTCTTCAAAACAATCAATGAGCTTAAACAAGCCACCTCCATCTTCCTTCTCTCTCTCTCTTCTCTGACTTGCAAAATAAAATTCAATCAAACAAATCAATAATAACAAGTAATAGATAAATAAATATAGCAATAAACCGAAATGCATATGCACTGGAGTATAGCTCTTGTGGAGTAGTTATTGGTGAGAGAGATTTACTTCCATACAGAATCATCCTAGTGTCACCTCAGCATCTATATTCTAAATGCACGTTGCCCCTTATCACTCTCTAATCACTCTGTAATCATACATTTTAATTCAGGTCAACTTCATTTTATGTTGCACCTTTCATTCTGGGCCTGCACCTCAACGTGCTTCACAATAAAACAAATAAACCTGAATCGGCTCCGCTTTGGTCTCGTTTGAGACGACAAAGATGCCACAGGAACACCACTAAGCTGCCAACAGATGCCACCAGATGCCGCTGAGGTGACAGTTTAGTGTCATCTACTGGCAGCTTAGTGGCCTCTACTGGCACATAGTAGCATTCCCTGTGGCATTATATGGTCTAACACTCATACTGAAATGGAGTGAATATTAAATTATTTTCTGATATCAAGAAATATGATGTCTCAATATTTATGTAATTTGACCAATGTTTTTTTCATTTTAAAAATGGTGGGATAGAGCAATAAGATACGCTTTTTAAAAAATCTTGGCCTCTTTTTAACTTGGGAACTGTGCATAGCTTTGCTTAATAGGCTTAAGAAATTGGGTTTATTTGGTTTGGTTTTGTTGTTGTTACATTTATTTTCTGTGAAATGGTTCATTTGGGATTTTTTTCTAATATATTGGTTTCATTTTTGCTTCTTGAATGTGACTTGCATATACTGTCCTACTGTAAATCACATACAAAAAGTGAAGTGTAAAATCAAACATTTGCAGTTGCATAGATGTTATGATTCTCACTGTTGATAGGCAACCAGAGGAGACAAAATTACTTGTTGTAGCCAAGAAATAGTCCAGCGTATGAACCCCCTGTACACGTGCAGATTGTTCCGGGTTCTGCAGCTGCTTGGCAGAACACAGGCAAAATACTGTGGATTAGTTAGGATTATTTCTGCCAAAACTTCCTCAGAATTTACAATATGCTAATTACCAAAGTGCTCAGTGTGAGCAGCTCAGACTCTACACAGGGAGTACACGTCGGAAGAAAGGCCAATAAAAGTAATGACATTGCTGCTGAATGGCCCAGTTTGAATTCTAATCTACTTGCAGTTAGTAGCCTATAGAGACTATAAAATACCTGTAATACAAATGGAACTGCACTAAATACCAGTTACCTCACTTTTATTGACACTAATACTTTGGCTGTTTGTGTGTTGACAAAGTCACAGAATAGTCTTGGAGAATGCTTTTTTTTTTTAAATTTCAGTTTAATATGTGTCTGATATTAGAATATTCTTCTCTTTAAAAGTATTAAGATAATCTGATCAAAGATAACAATCACTCCACCTTGTTACATAAATATATTTCAGTAATTATTATTAGAATATAATATTATACTGTAGTTTCTATTTCATCATTTTATTATATAATTCTAAAAATATTGATAGCTAAGAAATATAATCTCTTCACTACTAACTTCTTGTAAAGTGATACCTATGGCTTTCAATGACCATATCCAGTGTATATGTGAGGAGACTGATGGAATATTATTTATTATTGTAATAACAAACATAAAAAGATGTGTAACAGTAAGAAAAGTGCAGGTGTAAATGATGCTTTGGCTTCAGGGCTCTGGTGCTGTTGCATATGCTCATTCACTCTCACACTTTCGCTAACTCAATGAGGCACTTGAATAGACTAAGCCATCATAAATTAGTAAAACCTGATCTTTTCCTGCTATATGAGTCAAAAGCTCAAAACCTTCCATAGCATTACTGAAAATAGAACACAATTACATGATATAGAGACATTAAAATAATAACTGACCAGTTACATATGGTCTATAAAGATGATGTGTTTGAAAAGTGTAAACAAATTTTGACACTGAAAAGGATTTCCCTGCACATTGTATTTCCCTACAAACTAAAAACAATTCTCAAATTGAGTTTGAAGCAGTTGAAACAAAACATAATGGCCCATAATCTAATTCATTTTTATAATACTGGGTGGATGGCTCAGCCCTGAATCCAACCCTAACCATCTGTCTGTGTGTCTAATCTCTCAGCTGTTGTTAAAAAGTCAAAACTCTGGGACGCTCCAGTGTGTCATGCCTGGATAATCAGCTGGGAAAGTCAGAAAAATGCCCCTGAAACATTGACTTGATAGTTTTTCTAAAGTAGAATTCATTCCCATAACCAAACAGATGCCCCCGTTTTTAACACATATAGAGCAAGAGTTGGTGGAAAAGTTTTATTATGAGATCCTTATCATAATCATATTGGTATCTATATATCAATAAATGAAAAGGATGTTTAGATACAGTACCCCAATTCTATAAATTAGAGTATGCCATAGAGATACTGTTACTTTTATACTATTAGTCTTTTTGATATATTATTTTGGTAACTTCTATCAGACATAGTTTCTCATAACACGCCGTTTCAGTCATTATAGTCTTCTATCATTAATTGATTCATACTGTGCATGAACAATGAAATGGAAATGTCCTCATGTATTTCTTTGTTTATGTTGCAAAGGACCATAGCAGAGAGGATGAGCCACATGGAGGCAAAACATGTGATTTCAGAGCAGGAAGAAAAGTTGAGCACCATTGCAAATGTCATGCATCTGAAGGAGAAAAAATCCTGGGTTCTGGCTGTCACAGAAGAAGGAAGTTGTAGAGCGAAATCCAAAAGGCAGCATAGGAAAGAAAAAGGAGAGATCAGCAAGTCATCCAGCTTGAAAAGTGTCTCAGTGACAAAGAGGGCAGCAAGGCCTTCAAATGAGAAGAAGACCATTGCTTACATTGACACCTAGAACCTGCTGATCAAGACGGAGTGGGATCGAAAAACAGAGCAAAATGGTCCGTGATACTTGGGCAGAAAACTCCTGAAAGCATCCGACTGAAAGAGATGAGCGCTACAGCCAGTATGTCCAGAAAAGAGCTGGAGGAACTGCTGTGACAAGACAAGTTTTGGATCCACAAGGAGGCAGAGCGGAGAGGAAATCCAGCCCCTCAAAGAGTTTCATTCTAACAACTGATTTCTGATAAGATCAAGGATTGGTAGGGGGGCAGCTGATGGGAGGACAATATGAAGCTTATTATTATTATAATATAAATATTAGTTAACTTGTATAGATGTATTCAGGTAGCTTAAGATATGTAATAAAACTCGAACAAAGAGTAGCCTATATTTTCGCATCTTTTTTAAAAAATATATGTATTTATTCATTTGGGATTTTGCATTTTAATTTTTAATTTAATCACATTTATTTAGCAATAAATTCTCATCGCAACATGTTGGATTGTTCCTCGGCAACCGTGACGTCAGCGCCCTCGCCAATCGCGAGGCTCGCAGGACTGACGTTCCTATCGCGAGGTTATCGCATTAGCTTGGTTAGTTAAGCTAGCCGCGAAAAAAAAAAGCTTGATTGTGTAGCGCAGTTTACGGCTTTATTATTCTTTGAGCGCTGAAAAGGAAAACGCACATAGTTGGCTGGACTCGTCTTCTACCGTCTGCAAGAAAGGACAAACGTCGGGCCTCGAGTTTGCACGGTACGCCCGGTACAGTCGGCTAACTAGCCAGCGCTGTTGCCCAGGAGGAAAGGGGTTTGTTTTGAAGCCTCGGAGAATGCCCGAATTGTGTTTTACCGGCGTTTCAGCGTTATTTCAGTTCAGAAATATCAAGCATGTCACTTTGTTATTAACTCGTCGTGTTTGTCATGTGTCCCTCTTTGCGTTCAACCCTCAATATTTATCCTCACACGACTGTAACCTTACTGTTCCTGTAGATACAAACTGTGACCAAGCTGTGTCAGTCTTGCTCACGTTTCGTCGTGTGACCAGTGTGTTTTTACACTCAACAGGATCCCAACGATGAGTTATGCTGAAAAGCCAGAAGACATCACGAAAGAAGAGTGGATGGACAAATTAAACAATGTACATATTCAGAGGGCGGACATGAATCGGCTCATTATGAATTACCTGGTGACAGGTGAGGCTTGAGATGAACTGTAAAATACTCAATAAGCACGTGAAGGATCCCCATACAGACATGTTTTAAGATGAAATACTCTGCTTTAATATTTTGTGTCTGATATGTTTAGTCCAGAAAAAAGTTATCTTGTTAAAATTCTTAGCATGACATCTGCACCTCCTTTCTAATTTCCTGAATCTATAAATATGCAAATATATTTAATTTAGTGAAATATCAAAGGTGTGTCAGCTGCATATAACTGTTTGTCTGTCTGTTGAGGCATATGTCAATCATAGAAAAACGTATTTGAATGCAAAAATATATTTCAGGCTCCAAACAGAATCATCTGTACATGGTTTTTGTTTGATTGAGCATGTTTTCTTTGAGAACGGTGTTTTTTTTTTTGTTTGAAGCAAATTTGATTGTAGTAGTTTAGTTTTTTTTGTTTGGGCCATATTATTCCATATGCTTCATATTATGGATAGGATCTCTGTCTCATTCAATCAGAAAAGAAGTTACTTCAAATCGAAGAAAAAGCGTTTAAATGCAATTTTTTTGAGTCTCAAATATATCTTTGCATTCCAACACCTTTTCTTCAACTCTTGGAATAAGAAGAAAAGCACTTTTTTTTTTTTTTTAAATAAAGGGGGGCTTTAAACATTTATGATTGATTGACCATCTGTTTGTTGTGCCTTGATTTTTAATGGTTTTGTTTGACTTTATTTACACTGCAATATATACCCGAAAATAAAAATCAAGACAAAAGAAAACACTCACAGATATCCTCTACATCTTTCCCTGTCTGTGTCTGTTTTATGTGTTTTAAGAGGGATTCAAAGAGGCTGCGGAGAAGTTCCGGATGGAGTCTGGGATCGAACCGAGTGTGGACCTGGACTCTCTGGATGAAAGGATAAAGATTAGAGAAATGATCCTGAAGGGACAGATACAGGAAGCTATTGCACTCATCAACAGCCTACATCCAGAGCTGCTTGACACCAATCGATATTTGTATTTTCATCTGCAGGTACATTTGCATTAATCCCCTATGTTTACCATTGGTAGCTCTGATTATAATATATGCATCTATGAACTGGAAATGAGATTGTGGGGGATTGCTGCAGGTCATGTGGTGAGCAGAAGATGTTACTGTGCGATCTATGAGAGTGAACTTAACATCATTGACACTGTTGAGAGCAATGATGCATGAATATACATTTAATCCCCTCTGTCCCTAGGAAATAAGTCTGCCACTGTTGTGTCACTTCATGATTGTGCTTAGATTAACAGAACAATATTGCAATACAAGATAAAGCTTGATAATGCCCGCCTCCAACATCTACTGCTTGTATTTTCTTTCCCCTATTGCAGCAGCAACATTTGATTGAGTTAATCAGGCTAAGGGAGACTGAGTCAGCGTTGGAGTTTGCCCAGACACAACTGGCCGAGCAAGGGGAGGAGAGCCGCGAGTGTCTGACAGAGATGGAGAGAACACTAGCCCTCTTGGCCTTTGACAACCCAGAAGAGTCGCCATTTGGAGATCTGCTCAACATGATGCAACGGCAAAAGGTGGGTTGAGTTCTTGGATTGATAATCAGACTGAAATGTTTTTGCATCACTTTGAGGTGTGGGCAGCTTGTCCCTGTGTAGTTTAAATGACGGATAAAATGCAGTGTTGCTTGTTTATTTCAGAATATTACTGGAAAAGAGAATGCTTTATTTTGCAGAATTTCTATCTGAGATCTTTTATTTCTGTCATTCCTTGTGTTCATGCCAGCATTTCACAAACTTCTCAAGAACTGTAAGCATGATGACATTCGTGTTTCATCACCACCTCTATGTGGACATGTGTGGATGAAAATTAATTTTTTTGAGACTGACTTTGCTGTGCCTGATGTGTTTGTTTATTTTCTCTGCTGTCAGAAAGAGAAAGAACTTGGAAAAATGTAAGCAGCGTACTGTACCACCATATTACCAGGGGACACTTTGCTGTGTGGCAACAGATACTGGTTCATTCACTTTTATTTATTTGTCTAACACTGTTTATGTCAAAATTGTGTTTTAAGGCTTTTTTCTTTTAATTTCTAATGTATCTGTTTATCACTCTTGTGATATTATTAATACAGTATATGTTACCATGGTTTACAAAGATCTAACGTAAGTATAGACTACACATGGGTCATGGAAACCTGGTAATTACATTCTTAACAATCAACAGATAGATGCACTAGTCTCCATGGATACACACTCAGACCCCCTTTCCAAGTAGTTTTGGTACAGTTGTGATAAACACAATTGAATGCATATTTGTTCAAGCAATGTGTTTATTTCTGTTTGACTATTTCGACACGCAGGTGTGGAGCGAGGTGAACCAAGCTGTGCTGGACTATGAAAACAGGGAGTCGACACCCAAGCTGGCTAAACTCCTGAAGCTGCTGCTGTGGGCACAGAACGAGCTGGACCAGAAGAAAGTGAAATATCCCAAAATGACTGACCTTAGCACGGGCACCATTGAGGACCCCAAGTGAACATAACAAACCAGAACAACCCACCTTCCACATCCCCTTAATTTATGATCAGTCAGTGACTGTGTGATTACCAGGTAACATATATGTATAAACAAATGCTACATTGTTTTTTTTTCATGTTTCATTCAGGAGAGGCAAGGATTCACTCATTGTGCAAACTGTAAATTGCTGTATTTGCAAAGTGACAGAAATTATTTAGTTTAAATACTAGGGTCAGGTGATATGTATGGAATTGGGGGGCGGGCGGGTCGTCGTCTGTCCATCTTCTGTGTGGATTACATTAATAAATTACTCCTATTGACTTTTTTACGTAACAAGCTTTAATTGCACTTACAGTAACAGCTCCCCTACCCTCGGTGAAACACAGAGAGCAACTGACCATAAATGACAGCAAAACACTTTAGAGACTTTCACACTGAGCTGAAATGAAACAAACACACATAAATTAGGTAAATAAGATTATTTAACATACTTAGTTTCTTTCAGGAGGGGCGGGGTGGTCCCTATCGGCCCATCCCACCAAGATAATGTTTTACTCAGCTTGAAGACAGCCACACTCACTATGTTAATGTGCAATAAAAGCTTTATGAGTGAAATCCAATAAGATAATTTATTAATGTTACCAGTGCAAAAGATATACAGACGACAAGAGGGTGGGAGTTGGATTTTAAACCTATGGTTTGGTAGAGGGCTCAGTGCTCGATATTAAATACAGATCTTGGATTTTTAGAAAGATCTCAAAGACAACAAAATTCAAATTGCTGTTTTATATTTGTCTTTCTAAAGCCTAAGCCAGTAGTAGTATTTATTGTGACAATTTTTCCTCACAGTGACATAACTTTTGCCAGAAGGAGAAAGGATGGTATAAATGAATAATGTTAATGTGCAGAGCATTAAGCAGGCTCCTGAGGATGGAAGAAAGAACTTTAGTTTGAAACTGCACACCTACAATAGAGCTTCTATCACAGCAACCATATTGATATGACAGAGTATGTAAATACAGGTGTTAACTAATGATACTAATTAATGTTCTGTTAAAGTCAGAGTTGGTACATGTCGGCTCAACTAAATGGAACAGAACTTGAATTAAAATCATTGGTAACACCTATGTTATCTATTATTTTATGTCAATGTGGCTGCTCTGAGAATTGTCTATTAGCTTTTTTTAGTGAAGAAATGTTTGAGACTCAGACCAGAGTGTAGATTCCTTTTTTTAAGTGTGAAATTTAAAATTTCGTACCCAAAATGTGACTATTTTTCAATTAAATGGAAAGATAGACTTTATTCATGTGATACAATTTTAATTCATGTTAATATTTTACAATTTTATTTAGAGTGATGTTTGGCGATTTGAAAAAGAATGCACCACATGCTTTTTCCACACCTGAAAATTAAGATTCTAACTTTACAATATGTCTTTATATTCTGCCGGTCTCATTTCACATGTGTTGGGGATACTGACTGACTGGTTGGAATCAGAGATGGCTTACTTACAGAGTTAAGCCCCCTAGGCTGCTTCCCAGCCTATATTATGCACTGCTCCCAACATGCTCCAAATGATTACATTTGGTTTTGTATTTCAAGGAGTGCAGGAGTTTGGTGTTAGATCCAGCGATGGAGGCAGGATTCGTACGCTGCTCAGTAGGGCTGATGCAACCAAGAAATGCAAATGAATGACAGGGCAGTGAGTAATGGCTTCTCTCTTGTTGGAAAACTCACATTTGAAATCCATTTAGACTGGAATAGATTCTTTTCTCGACCCAGCATTAAAATTTTGAACCTAAACTGGTATTTTGAAAAGCGCCACAGAACTTGTCCATTTTGCGATTTTTAAAGCTGTTTTCACTTAAACTGCATGTAAGTGTATCTTTTTTTTCAATGGGGAAAGGCACTTGTGCTCATATACTTTGTTTTGTTTATTTTCTTTACTTTTATAAAACAAACAAAAACATGCTGCTAGTTGTCCATTTTTACTTTCTTATAAGGTTGTTTTGTCTCTATAGATATTGGCTTTGACAAATACTGAGACCCAGAGAGCTCGCATCCCTTTTATTAATCAACATTTTTAAGATCAGATTTGCAAAAATTAAAATAAACAAAACTTTTGTGAACCATGAAAGCATTTTTTTCATTTTCTTGAGTTGTGAGTGTCCATGCAAACCTGGGGGGAAATGACATTGGTTTAAAAGTAGAGCTTCCTAATTTGACAGCCAGTGAAATGACACTGCTTGTCAGCCTTGCAAATCAGATACTTTTCATGTACTGGACTAACAAGTCTTACCTGTCTGGCTCCACTGTGAGAGGCATGACGTTAGCTGAGACACTCTGCTGCGTGGGTTAGTTGTACAGAGACTCCAGCATTCTCTGAATGGCTGACAGGAACATACCTGGAGACTGTATGAACAACTTTAATGGTTCTCTATTGGATCGCATGGTTTACACGGACAGTGGTTCTACTGAAGAGAACCCAGAAGACCAACAGTTGTGGCCCAGGTGAGACAACGGACGGTTTAAAATAAGGAACATAGCATTCGTAACAATTTTGCTCATACAGTTTCCTAATGAGGTTCTTTTAAATTCTATTATCCAGACAAAAAAATGATATACCATTATGTACCTTAATTATCAGTTATAGTTTATATTCAAATTAATGGTGACTTCCTTTTTTCTTTTATTCATTTTTGTTTTTATATTCATATTTGTCCCTGTAATATTTGCATTCTAAATTGCCACTTTGTATCTTTTCCTTTTCAATTACATTTCTCCATTTTATGTATCTACAGCACTTATTACTCTTTTGACAAGTGCTACATAAATAAAGTAATGATATTACACACACTCACATCTCCATACTATTGACATTACTCGTGTGACACGTGTGTATATATGCATATATGTTTACAATTGCTTCGGTTACAGTGATTACCTGACAAAAGACTTCTATTTCAAACCGACAGACCTCTGGCACGGAAATGGATCCTGATGCTGTTTTTGGGCACCTGCCTCCTCTACTGTGCCAGGATGGCCATGCCCATCTGTGCGGTCTCGATGGCAGCCACTTATCACTGGACCAAGGTGGATACTGGTTTGGTTCTGGGTGGATTCTTCTGGGGTTACTGTCTCACACAGATCCTGGGTGGACATGCCAGTGACAAGTAAGCGGCTTGGTTCTACTTGGCATATTTGATAAGGTCTAGAATTTCAGGATCTGAAATTTTTCATTGTTCTATCAGAGTGGGAGGGGAACGCGTCCTGTTCGTGTCTACAGCCTTGTGGGCTCTGGTCACAGCTGGGACTCCTCTTCTGGCCTACCTAGGTCATACCCTTGCTCTCATGACTTTTGCCAGATTTCTCATGGGACTGTTGCAAGGTGAGTATGGCGCCATTTACAGTATTAAAACAAACAAAAAGGATGTTAATAAATTAACTTTAATGGAAAAAAATTTTTTGTAAGTAATAAATGCTGGCTTTAGAATCGATCAGGTTCTGCCCTAACAAGCTTTAAAATGCTCAGGCTTATTTACGGGTAGCTGGATACTTACTTTCAAATAAAAATCCTTTTTTCAGAGGGATGATGTGAATTGTTATGATTTTAAATGTAAATGATTACATTGTGGAGATTGAGGACAAAATCCGCAGTTGTCATCGTCGTCATGTGGGAAAATTATTTTAGGAAGAGATCACATTGTTTGTTGAGACTAATAGGTGGCTCCTCTAACTCAGTCATAAACATGTTAGACTGGATCAGATCAGTAAAAGCCTCTTTTAAAAAAAACAGGGCCTACATTCCACAGTAATTTAGATTTTGGATGAGCAGGTAGATTGGGATGGCTGTTCAGATCTGGCTCTTCCTGTCTATATGTCAACATTTCCTCAAGAAACTTAATCTCAAGTTATAACGATTGTCCAACAATGTCTTCTAGGAATGTTTTTTCCATCGCTGGCCAGCCTGTGCTCACAGCGTGTAACAGAAGGAGAGAGAGGGTTTTTAATGAGCACCATGCACAGTGGTTCCCATCTTGGGTACACACACACACATACACACACAAGCATAATTTAAATAAAAAGACACCATCTATCTCTGGTGACCCTTTTTTCTTTATTGCTCTTTCAGAACATTGTTAGCAGGCGGGCCGGGGTCCGTGATGCTGGACAGGTACGGCTGGGAAAGTCTGTTCTATGGCACCGGCCTCCTGTCTGGACTCTGGGTTCTCGTTGTTTGGCAGTGTTTTCTGAAAGGTACAGTAACTCGATCCCAAAATGACCATATACTTTGTGTACTTTATGCTTTGGTGACTCTTCTGATAATTTGATGGTTTTGTTTAAAATATTTATTCTGTTGCCATGAAATTTTACATTAAATTTGGTTCAGGTAATGTTACCCCCAAGCAGATGGAAGCAAGTGACAACTCACAATGGACCATGTCAAGAAAGCACTGGCTAAAGCTTTTCAAGAAGCCATCTGTCTGGTAACACAGATTATTTTACCCATCACTATTTACCAGTACATGATTGAGTGTGTCAGACTAACCTCTCTCTCTCTCTCCCCTCCTTCCCTCTCTCTCATCTGTTCTTAAAGGGCCATGGTCTTTGCTCACATGTGCATATGCAGCACTTCCTACACTTTAATGTCCTGGTTGCCAACATACTTTCAGGAATCATTTCCTCATGCCATGGTATTTGTTTTATTCACTAGCCATTGTTATTTAGCCAGCAAACATTTCATTGTTTAACCTTTGCAAACTATTCTTGCAGGGATGGGTGTATAATGTGGTTCCTTGGCTAGCTGCTATTCCCTCAGCACTTGTTGGAGGATACGTTTCAGATACCCTCATCAACAAAGGTATTAAACAACTGCCTTATTCTTCAAATCTATTTTGGTCATTTTCAATAAAATATCTGCATCTGTTCGCAATTTGTCAATTTGTCATTTTTATCTATTTTTTTTTATCCGTAGGATATGGTGTAGCATATGTGAGGAAGATAATGCAGGTAATGGAATGGAAAGACTATTGTGTTTGTACAGTCATGCAGTTTAAAGATATAAAAGTCTGTGTGTGTGTCTGTGTGGGTGTGGTTGGTTCTGACTTTTGCTCAGGTATTCATCCTGGAATTTTCATCTTTCATACATGTAATTATAAGTCTAAACTTGTCATCAGGGCAAACAACTATTGTTCATGCCTTTTTTTTATAGCATTTACAAAATTTATTCCAATAATTGTATTATTAAAAAGAAAAGAGTGCTATGATCACTAAGTGCCGCACACTTTTCTGGTACAATCAAATTCCATCTTGTAACTGTTAAAACAAGTAATAGCTGTAGTTGAAAAGCTTGTCTTGACTAAATCTTATCAGCTATTCTCTGAACAAAGAGCAATCTCACTTAAGTAGTGAGAGAGAGCAAAATCAAATCCCAACTTACCTCTTTACATCAATGTTTTTCGTTTATTTTTATTATAGACTGTACTTTTAATCTGTATATCTTCCCCTCCTCCTTCCTTCTCTCCCTCCCCAGTTCTTCGCCATGGGTGTGTCAAGTGGGTTCATCATACTCCTGTCAGGAACTAACAAGTTTCCTTCCGCTGTCTTTTATGTCTCTGCTGCTATAAGTGTATCCACCTTCACAAGCAGGTATGTTACATGAATAAAAGAATAAAAGCTTTTTCTTGTGTGTTACACACGATGGGCATAAACACAGTAGTATGTATGGGAGATTTTATAGGGGAGGCTATGTGTATATTGTGTCAAACAGTGGTAACACTTGTAGAGGAAAGATGAAGAATGTCTTTAAATCCAATAATTTATAAATCGAAATGTGCTGTAGACTTGACGGTTTATAAAATGAGTTTCTCTGTGTTTCAGTGGTGTGTCTGTGAACGTGCAGGATCTCACACCTTCATGTGCTGGTGCCCTGTACGGTGAGTTTCATGAAATCACTAACTGTGATAATCTTAGTTTGCATGTCGGTGTGACTCTGTCGCTCCACCACATTAGCCTAGAGCACCCAATGCATACAAATATTTGACGGATACTTTATCCACACATCCATATTCCCCAGAGAATGAATATGAACTAAGTAACTATCAGGTGTGTTTCTCTGAAATGTGGTTCAGACATTCACATCTCACACGGGTTGAATTAATAATCTTTACGTTTCACTTCTATATAATAATCATTTTTGTTTGTTCTGCAATAGGTTTCATGACTACATTGGGGGCTTTCATGGGTGAGTATCTATGTGTGTATTTTTTGGAAAACACAAATGCAGACAGTGGATGTCACTTATAACATTAATATAAAGTCAAGTTATTGAACATTCTTGAACCTTTCTTAAAATATAGTTTCATTCCAGAGTGCAAACCCAAAACTTACCAGGAGATAAAGACAATCATTTTTCCAGATCTTCTTTGCCTGTTTCTATTGAACGGGGCTCATTTCCAACATTCAGTTTCAACAACCTGATATGCCGCAAATTTTCAGTGAATGAATGACCCAAGTTTAATGGACTGAAGATCCTGGAACTTTCTTTCTTTGTATTTGGCTACATATGTATTTGAGTTATTGATATGCACAGCTATTTATATTGAATTGTTATTCAAGTATAACTTGTAAAACTTAGACTAAATTCCTATAAAACATTATAGCCTATAGCCTTTATCACTCACCAGTAGAAACTGATTATAGATACTCTTGCTTCTTGAAGCAGCATTTTATCATGAGTTGGCAAAAAAAATGACTCAGGGAAATAATAAAATGGCCAAAGGAAAATGGTTATTGTCCTATAGGGCTCTAAGTGTATGAACCTATGAACCTTTCAATTCAGGATTAAGGTGATTTTACCGTGGCAGGATCATCAGGAGGTGATTTAGAGCAAATACTCACTTTCATCAAAAAATAACTTAGGCCATTATTTTAATAGAGAGACAGTGAGTGTATTCAGGCAGTGGATAAAAACCACCAATAATTTCCGAATGTCCTCTTCCTTGTTTTTTGTGTGTGTCTGTTGCACAGGACTGGTGATGGTCTCGGTGTCAGGCTACGTGATTGAAGTCACGCTGTCATGGACCACAGTGTTCTCCATCATTGTTTTAGTAAACGCCATGGGCCTCGGAGTCTTCCTCATATTTGGAGATGCTCGTCGTGTTGACCTGGAAGATAAGGGCCAGATCATTGTGATTTAACCCATTACAGTGTTGATCTGGAATGTTCATCATGTTTTCCATGTCATTATGATGAGAAGAGAATCATACCTTTGCTGATCAAAAGCGTAATAGGGAAAAAAACGTCCTCACTTTAAAATGAACCGGAATATTTCAGATTTCAGAATCAAGTTTGTGGTTCTGCTGCTTTTATGGGATTTTGCTTTGTATACACACTGTCTGATAATTTTGACTTGTCATTTATAGATATGTATTAATCCATACATGTTTAGTTTGGGAAATTTGATTTCCAAACAGAAATGTTTACATTTATAATAACTACATGCAAAATCCAAGCTGGTGATCATTGTTACACCTATAATGGAGAATATATGACCTGCTACACGGTATCAGGCAGATTTAGAACAAGCTAAAGCATGTTTAGTTGGTGGAGAGTGACATAAACTTGTCATTAGGATTTGCGGACAATAAAAAAAACATTTTTTTTAAACGGGTCTTGTCATGCAAATTTAGGTTTTGTAGTTTGTTGTAAAAACAATGTACTTTTACTGTACTTTTATTTATTGAAGTTGGAACTTATGTACTTGTAAGTTTTATCTGCTTGTCTCAAACAGAGACTTCATTTGAATTTTCTTATCAGATCTTGTCTTTTTATATCATTGTTTATCCAAATATATATATTTTTAAAGGTTTCACTGCACAGTGTTATTCATCAAGATCTGATCTGAAAATCTCATTGATAAATTGGATTAAATGCATTTAGATAAAATTGTTTAAAATTTCTAGCAACTTTTGTGTCAGCACAATGTTTTTTTTAGCTTTTTTTTATTCTCAAGCAGCGGTACCAAGAACTATAAAAGTGCTAGCTGTTTTATTTTTATTCATTTGAGGTGTCTGAAGGCACTGGAGACATGTTCAAGATGAAAAAAATAAAATTTAAAACCTAAAAGAAGGAATGTCTGTGCTGTCTACTGATTTTGAGATAACTTGATGTACATTGAAACAGCGGGGCTTAAAAAATTGCTGGTATTTGATTGGGGATATTTCACATTAGAAACATTTCATCAGTTAGGAGAAAAAAAGAAAATGTATGGGTGAAATTTTACATCACAAGTTATTTACACAGGGCAACACGCGGTTGAAGAAGGTCACAGGTTGAAGTCCTTGGGATGGGAACTTTCTGTGTGGAGTTTGCATGTTCTTCCCAGGTCTCTGGGTTCTCTCCGGGTTCTCCGGCTTCCTCCCAAAGTCCACAGTTAATTGTGGAATATTTAGATAGAGTTTAATAGATCACACATACACAAGACTTAACCTTTTCTTCCCACAGTTGGGTTGATGTGAAAACAGAATCACTGATCACATATTTACTGATCACATGTTTAGCTTACCTCACCCACTATGTGTAACTCGTAAAAGGTGCTATGAACATACCACATACCAGGGTATGTGTGCATGTGTTATTTTATTTCCTATATTGTATATTTCTATTGGCTGACTTAGCTCTCCCTATATTTAAAATATTTCTTATGTATAGTGACACTTCAAAGATCATAGCAAGAAATGTTCTCATCAATTAAAAAGTTGCCAGAACCCCCAAAGCTGCACCGCATCCGTTTTCTTATATACGATATTTTCTCTAAAAGGCAAATGCGACAAGGAAAGGTGATGAACAAGTGAAGTTAAATCCCCGGCACGGTTTCGCCTCCACCGCGGGGCCGGTTTCAGCACCGCGGTCAGCGCCTCGTGCAGCCGCCGGTCGGCGCTTGTCCGCCCGCGGCGGATGGAAGTAGAACCTCGGCGGAACCGAGCCGCAGCCTGCGGGGGAGCTGCGTTAAACCCGGTGTGCAGGACGCGCTCGGTGGGCGCAGCGTTCGTCGTGGACGTCGATCCACGTCATGACGTTTATTGCTTCAGCCTATGAGGACCGGGACATGAAAGCCACACGCAAATCAGGCTGCTTCTTCATCATCATCCCCCTTTTTTTTTGCTGTAGAGAAATGTTAAAAATCCCCAAACAGAGGAATAGTCAAACAGCTCCCTGTAGAAGCTGCTTTTTTTGGTCTTTTTTTGCTTAATGTCTCTTCTCTCCGGGCGCAGAGGACTGGACGTCAACCCGCCTGCTCCGTGCCAGCAGCCGCCGCGAACGCGACTTATTGTTAGGCCCGTTTTTTAATTATTATTATTTTTATTTTTTCATCATTTTTTAATCAGAATCGACTATTTGAATTCCATGAAGCTGAAGGGATGTCCGCTGCTAGCTGCGGTGCTGACGGGTGAAGCTGCAGCCGCTGGACACCGGACCGGAGCCAGCACCGGACACTTCATTATGGCGGTTTTATTCCAACGAGAACAAGATCAAAAAAAAGAGAAGAAAAACCGCATTGTCTGATGCTGCCTGTGTCTTAAATGTGACATTTACAGTCTTGTATTGGTATGAAAGGAAATTATAAATAGCTTTGCATTGTGATGGCGCCCAGGCCTTATTCATGTTTGCGCGTGCGTGTGAGTGTGTGCGCGCGCGCGCGATTGTGAGGGGTCTACTAAATGCTCTTATGGCTCCAACTTCTCCAGATAAAGGATTGCAGGATTGCCACTCCTCGTGTTCACAGCGGACCTTGATTTATCAGCCATACAATTAAGGCACGCGGTGAATGCCAAGAGAGGAATCACACGCTCCACCTCCTGCATCATTCGTGAAGATTTAAAACATCTGCAGAGAGAGAGAGGGAAAAAGAGAGAGAGAAAGCACCTGCCTTCTCCACTAGAACAAAGACTGCCTGGTTTCTCACCGCTGACACCAAACTGTAGGCTGCTGTTGTTTTTCCTGCAGGTCTTCCATTAGCTGTCACATTAATCAGGTTTAGTACTTCTGCATATAAATTGAATTTATGACTTGGCATCAAAACGCATTAGGGATGCAACTAATTTCCATTAATGGCTATTCTGAGAATTCTTTCCTTTCTCCGGGAAGTAGGAAAAAGTCCAAAGTGATGATTTAAAAAAAAAAGTCAAAAATACAAATATGTTAATTTGAATTTATTACACAAAACAGAGAAGGTAGGACCACAACCTGGATAGTAAAATACTTTAATAGATGATTTTTTCTGAAGTGAATACTTTCCTTCTCTTGTTTCAAATCGCAATTTAAATCATGGTTTAAATGTAGCCAACCATGTGACCATGGGCCACATGATTGGACCACAAAGTACTTACCTCACATTCCTGTGATGTAATGTTTTAAAATCTTGTTATATTAAATGAAAAGAGTTCTTATTTTTTATGAAACACTATATTTTCACGACCATAAGGCGCACCATACTAAAAGGCGCTGTCTCAGTTTTGTGTGTCATTACTGTATTTAACACACACATAAGGCGCACCTGACTCTAGGGGGCAGGTTTTATATACACAAATAGATATATACGAAAATAGAGTGGGAGCAAAACAGAGTTTGGTTGTGCTTTATTTAAATATTGATTACAAAGTACTAACAATTTTTGATCATCCCACGAATGGTAAAACACAGATTTACTGGTTTTAGTCGAATAGTGACCTTCGACACTCTTCTCCCACTCCTTCTTTGCTCTGTGATCCACTGATCGGTGATCCACTGATCGAGTCTTTCCTTCAACTCGTGCCGCCTGCCTTACATCAGTGGAAACTCAACTGCGTAGCTGATCGCCTTCAGTTTAAATTGTGCTTTATAAGCGTGTCTCTTTACTATTTTCAGGGTTGTTAAAACAACTATGTTCTGCATAAAGCACACCCCCGTTCTTTTATATACAATCCATGCCCACACTTCCCCTTACATACACACATAGGGCGCACCTCACTATAGGGTGCACTGCACATTTTGAAGAAAATCTAAGACTTTAATGTGCGCCTTATAGTCGTGGAAATACGGTAATATTTATTCACTGTTCTTTTCTATACTTTGTAATCTGTTTCATCTTTAACATTTGATGCCAGAAGTCTTTAGCTAAAATCTTTCCATGCTGTAAAACCTTTAACTTAAAATTTAACTGGCAGAAATTGTCAGGAAATTCAGATTTCTTTGCAAAGTTTTACAGTGTAGCTATTTAAGGAAAGTAAGTAGTCCTCATTAAATAAATGAAAAGATTTGTTGACTTTTATTTTAGAGAGCTTCTTATTGTCATAAAAAGCTCAAAAAAGGTCATACTATAATATTTTGCTCAACAAAGGTCATATGTCGCTCAAAACAGGTCATACTATAGTATGTCGCTCAAAAAAGATCGTACTATACTATGTCACTCAAAATACGTCATACTATAGTAAGTCTCTCAAAATAGGTCATACTATACTATTTTGCTCAAAAAACATCATACTATACTATTTTGCTCAAAAAAGGTCATACTATCCTATGTCGCTCAAAATAAGTCATACTATAGTATGTCGCTCAAAATATGTCATACTATAGTATGTCGCTAAAAATAGGTCATATTATAGTAAGTCTCTCAAAGTAGGTTATACTATACTATTTTGCTCAAAAACATCATACTATACTATTTCGCTCAAAAAAGCTCATACTATAATATGTCGCTCAAAATAGGTCATACTATACTATGTCACTCAAAAAAAGGTCATACTATAGTATGTCGCTCAAAATAGGTCATAGTATCCTATGTCGCTCAAAATAGGTCATACTATAATATGTCTCTCAAAATAGGTTTACTATGCTATTTTGCTCAAAAAACATCATACTATACTATTTTGCTCAAAAAAGGTCATACTATCCTATGTCGCTCAAAATATGTCATACTATAGTATGTCGCTAAGAATAGGTCATATTATAGTAAGTCTCTCAAAGTAGGTTATACTATACTATTTTGCTCAAAAACATCATACTATACTATTTTGCTCAAAAAAGCTCATACTATAATATGTCGCTCAAAATAGGTCATACTATATTATGTCACTCAAAATACGTCATACTATAGTATGTCCATAAAATAGGTCATACTATCCTATGTCCCTCAAAAGTCATACTATAATAATTTGCTCAAAAAAGGTCATATTATACTATGTCGCTCAAAAAAGGTCATACTATACTATGTCGCTCAAAAAAGGTCATACTATACTAACAGTGCTTCCTGTAAAGACAATTCCAGCTATGGTGGAGTTTTTTTGCAACACCCCAAAGGACAAACCATGTACAAATCCACCTGTGGACATAAAGGTTTAGGACCATTGAACGTTTGAACGTTCAATCTTGCTCATGCTCACATAATATATTAGATGTTTTATAAGACACCGTAAGAAAGGAGTAAAAAGCCTTATGAATCTGCACTCACACTGTCTGCCTTGTCACTCAGGCTGTTGGGACACTGTACTGATAGTTTAAAGACTTTTGAGAGACCAACAACAGCATGACAGAAAAGAAAAACTGTAAAAGAAACTCCTCTTTTAACAAGCTTTCACTGGCTTACCAGGTATGACACCTGCTTGGAAACTTGCCAGTTTTAAGTTCAATCCCTCCTCTAAGCTTTTAGAGTCAAAAATCCAATGAAATGAATGAACACTTCTGTATCTTTGTCACGCTAGGTAGCTTGCTGTGTTATGTGGCTGACTGGGCATCATTAGTCATGAGTTAAAAAACGTAATGGATTTTATAGGCCGACATCCAAAGCGAATATGACAAAAGCTGCTAGAGAACACATGCATGTGGGAAGGGAGGTTGTGGCAAAGGCGGTTAGTCTTCTGACCCTCAAGACAACGGTTGCTGGTTCAAATCTTCTTCTTGACTCCAAGAGATGGTTTTGAAACAGTCCTCATACAAATGTATGTATATTATTTCACTCAAAAAGGTTATAATATAGTATGTCGCTCAAAAAAGGTCATACTATAGTATGTCGCTCAAAAAAGGTCATATTATACTATTTTGCTCAAAAAAGGTCATACTATAGTATGTCACCAAAAAAACGTCATACTATACTATGTCGCTCAAAAAAGGTCATACTATAGTATGTCGTTCAAAATAGGTCATACTACAGTATGTCGCTCTAAAAAGGTCATACTATACTATGTCGCTCAAAAAAGGTCATACTATACTATGTTGCTCAAAATAAGTCATACTATACTATGTCACCCAAAAAACGTCATACTATACTATGTCGCCCAAAAAACGTCATACTCTACTATGTCGCCCAAAAAATGTCATACTATAGTATGTCGCTCAAAACAAGGCATACTATAGTATGTTGCTCAAAAAATGTCATACTATCCTATGTTGCTGAAAAAAGGTCATACTATAGTATGTCACTCAAAATAGGTCATACTATCCTATGTCGCTCAAAATATGTCATACTATAATATGTCGCTCAAAAAAGGTCATATTATACCATGTCGCTCAAAATAGGTCATACTACAGTATGTCGCCCAAAAAACGTCATACTATATACTATGTTGCCCAAAAAACGTCATACTATACTATGTCGCCCAAAAAAGGTCATACTTTACTATGTGGTCCAAAAAAAGTCATACTATAGTATGTTGACCAAAAAAGGTCATACTATCCTATGTCACTCAAAAAAGGTCACACTATAGTATGTCGCTCAAAATAGGTCATACTATAGTATGTCGCCCAAAAAAGATCATACTATACTATATCGCTCCAAAAAGGTCATACTATACTATGTCGCCCAAAAAGGTCATACTATAGTATGTCGCTCAAAATAGGTCATACTATAGTATGTCGCTCAAAAAGGTCATACTATAGTATGTCGCTCAAAAAAGGTCATATTATAGTATGTCGCTCAAAAAGGTCATACTCTAGTATATCGCTCAAAAAAGGTCATACTATAGTATGTCACCCAAAATAGGTCATACTATACTATGTCCATAAAATAGGTCATACTATCCTATGTCCCTCAAAAGTCATACTATAATAATTTGCTCAAAAAAGGTCATATTATACTATGTCGCTCAAAAAAGGTCATACTATACTATGTCGCTCAAAAAAGGTCATACTATACTAACAGTGCTTCCTGTAAAGACAATTCCAGCTATGGTGGAGTTTTTTTGCAACACCCCAAAGGACAAACCATGTAAAAATCCACCTGTGGACATAAAGGTTTAGGACCATTGAACGTTTGAACGTTCAATCTTGCTCATGCTCACATAATATATTAGATGTTTTATAAGACACCGTAAGAAAGGAGTAAAAAGCCTTATGAATCTGCACTCACACTGTCTGCCTTGTCACTCAGGCTGTTGGGACACTGTACTGATAGTTTAAAGACTTTTGAGAGACCAACAACAGCATGACAGAAAAGAAAAACAGTAAAAGAAACTCCTCTTTTAACAAGCTTTCACTGGCTTACCAGGTATGACACCTGCTTGGAAACTTGCCAGTTTTAAGTTCAATCCCTCCTCTAAGCTTTTAGAGTCAAAAATCCAATGAAATGAATGAACACTTCTGTATCTTTGTCACGCTAGGTAGCTTGCTGTGTTATGTGGCTGACTGGGCATCATTAGTCATGAGTTAAAAAACGTAATGGATTTTATAGGCCGACATCCAAAGCGAATATGACAAAAGCTGCTAGAGAACACATGCATGTGGGAAGGGAGGTTGTGGCAAAGGCGGTTAGTCTTCTGACCCTCAAGACAACGGTTGCTGGTTCAAATCTTCTTCTTGACTCCAAGAGATGGTTTTGAAACAGTCCTCATACAAATGTATGTATATTATTTCACTCAAAAAGGTTATAATATAGTATGTCGCTCAAAAAAGGTCATACTATAGTATGTCGCTCAAAAAAGGTCATATTATACTATTTTGCTCAAAAAAGGTCATACTATAGTATGTCACCAAAAAAACGTCATACTATACTATGTCGCTCAAAAAAGGTCATACTATAGTATGTCGTTCAAAATAGGTCATACTACAGTATGTCGCTCAAAAAAGGTCATACTATACTATGTCGCTCAAAAAAGGTCATACTATACTATGTTGCTCAAAATAAGTCATACTATACTATGTCACCCAAAAAACGTCATACTATACTATGTCGCCCAAAAAACGTCATACTCTACTATGTCGCCCAAAAAATGTCATACTATAGTATGTCGCTCAAAACAAGGCATACTATAGTATGTTGCTCAAAAAATGTCATACTATCCTATGTTGCTGAAAAAAGGTCATACTATAGTATGTCACTCAAAATAGGTCATACTATCCTATGTCGCTCAAAATATGTCATACTATAATATGTCGCTCAAAAAAGGTCATATTATACCATGTCGCTCAAAATAGGTCATACTACAGTATGTCGCCCAAAAAACGTCATACTATATACTATGTTGCCCAAAAAACGTCATACTATACTATGTCGCCCAAAAAAGGTCATACTTTACTATGTGGTCCAAAAAAAGTCATACTATAGTATGTTGACCAAAAAAGGTCATACTATCCTATGTCACTCAAAAAAGGTCACACTATAGTATGTCGCTCAAAATAGGTCATACTATAGTATGTCGCCCAAAAAAGATCATACTATACTATATCGCTCCAAAAAGGTCATACTATACTATGTCGCCCAAAAAGGTCATACTATAGTATGTCGCTCAAAATAGGTCATACTATAGTATGTCGCTCAAAAAGGTCATACTATAGTATGTCGCTCAAAAAAGGTCATATTATAGTATGTCGCTCAAAAAGGTCATACTCTAGTATATCGCTCAAAAAAGGTCATACTATAGTATGTCACCCAAAATAGGTCATACTATACTATGTCGCTCAAAAAAGGTCATACTATATTATGTTTCTCAAAATAAGTCATACTATACTATGTCGCCCAAAAAATGTCATACTATACTATGTTGACCAAAAAATGTCATACTATAGTATGTCGCTCAAAATAGGTCATACTATAGTCTGTTGCTCAAAAAATGGCATACTATAGTATGTCGCTCAAAAAATGTCATACTATCCTATGTTGCTCAAAAAAGGTCATACTATTGTATGTTGACCAAATGACACCATGAGAAAGGAGTAAAAAAGCCTTATGAATCTGCACTCACACTGTCTGCCTTGTCACTCAGGCTATTGGGACACTGTCGCTCAGAAAAGGTCATACTATAGTATGTAGCCCAACAAAGGTCGTACTATACTATTTTGCCCAAAATAGGTCATACTATAGTATGTCCCTCAAAAAGGGTCATACTATAGTATGTCCCTCAAAATAGGTCATACTATAGTATGTCGCTCAGAAGAAGTCAGGTCAAAGAAGGTCAAAGTATAGCATATTGCCTGAAAAAAAGGTCATATTATATAGTGCGTTGCTCAAAAATGTTACTATACTAATCTATGACCCTCAAAAAGGTCATACTATAGTATGTCGCTGAGTTTTGACGTCCAACAACAAGAGGATAGAGTCAAAACCGTAAAGGAACCTTTTCTTGTAACAAGTGTTCTGTGACTCAGCAGGTAAGACACCTTGTGTAGACACACCAGTTGTAGCTTCACGCCATACTCATAACTTTTAAAGTCAGAAACCCAATATTGAATGTAAACTCTAAGAAACTTACAGAACCATGTCAGATTGGGTAGCTCAGCTGGAACTTATTAGTAAAAGTTAAAGATGACAAAAGCTTCTGGAGAACACATCTCAGAATGCATTTGTGGAGTTCTTACCCTCTGAATTTAAAAGGCCAACATCTATAGTGATAATGTTAAATGCACCAGGAGAAAATATCTGAACGTGATGGCACTCCTGGCAGAGCACGAGGTTCATGACCATATGTCATAACCAAAGCAGAGTCAGGTTCAATCCTGAACCATCTTACTATACTATTTTGCTCAAAAAAGGTCATACTATGTCGCTCAAAATAGGTCATACTATAGTAGTCAGGTTCAATCCTGTAGCTGGGGTCCTTGATCAAATCGTTAAATCCTGTGTCAGCAGGTTCTAGGGGCGCTGTGTCTCCCTGAAGTTACGCAGACGTGCAAGCTGGTGGTTATTCAAGTAGAAACGAGGCACGGCTAGAAGTTGTAAATTGCAAATATCATAGCATTAAGGATAAAGCTAAAGTAACTCAATGTCATTTTGGTTACTTGAGGCCTACTTATGACAAGTTACTTGAGTTGATAAGTTACTTAATGGTGACTTAAGATAGCTAGCGAAGTGAACTAACATTCTGAAATGTGTTCCTCTCTCACAAATTTTCAGCCATGCCTGATTTCTGCGTTAATAACGCCCAGCTTCGATCAGGGTTCATGGACTGTGGATCGAATCAGCTGAACTTTCTGTAATAAATCACCTAAAAAAGGTTTTCAGATGGAAGATCATGTGACTAAAGCCGATCAAAAGGTTCATAATTGTGTTAGTTTAAGGGTTCTTAAGGTGAAAGAGTTTGAGAACTGCTGAGAGACACATTGAAATTTTGTGGCAAATGTGTGTTTTATAAGATATATAAACATGATAGAACAAAAATCATGTAAATATCTTCCTGGTCACAATGAAAACTCACCAACAACAGATAAGTATATCTTTAATAATGAACATGATCAAATCTAAGAATGTGATAGTGACCTCTGATACAATGGATATTTAATTCAGGGGTGACTTAAACTTTTTTTTGCATAAATTTTCTATATTCCAATACCGTTATATAACTCTGATTGCTCCACAGTCATACTCCCTCTCTTTTCTTTCACGCTTGCATACATACACATACACACAATACAGCAAGCAATTAAAAAAAGTCACAAACATATACCATATAGGCTAGTCTCTGGGTTTTCCATACACTTGACAATAAATCAGTTAAGTATAATGCTACAGTTAAACATCTGAGGCGATCTCAAGTTAGAAATGCCAGTACATTAAAGCTTACATTTTCTGAGGATGATGTGGACAGGTTATAGTGATGAAAATGAAAATGCCAAGATTATAATTATGTTAAGAAAGTACAAGAAACAAAATAACTAAGTTCACAAAGTGACAGGCCTGGCTTGAGTTTTAAAAGCAGTACATGCTACATTATCTCCAGATTTTCAATAAACAGAGACCCCTGTTGGAACAGCATGAAAACAGAGGGAAATAAAAGCTACTGTAAGACCGACAAGGAAATAGACAGAAAGCAAATTTTGTGTTGATAAAAACTTTAACTCATACAGTATATTTGTAATTTCCATCCTATAAATAAGAAAGAGAGGGACCACCATCAAAGAGTATTTGATCTCTAGACATCTTTTCCCTGAATCTCTAGCTGAAAAAACTTGAGGTACAGTACTGGAAAAAACACAAAATCATCTACACGTTTGATGAAAAGAAATGTTAAGGCTCCACTCAGGAGAGAAGGGGGGAAAAATGACACATTTTCTCCACCTTAAAAGTTAAATCAGTTGTAAGCCAGGTGATACATTATTCAAAATATGCATCTAACATTTATGCTTTCTAATGTCACAACCTTGCACGATTATGTCTACGCATACAGAAACTTTCCACATTCCTCCGCAAAAGTAAGACACCCCTGCCATGGAAAAAAGGGCATTACAGAAGTTTTCATTCTTCTGATAATATAAAATACAACTGGCCACACACACAGATAGCAGACATTTGTCAATAAAGTGTTGTTCACTCGTTAAGATTAACCAATACAAGCACTTAACATTTCTCCAACACACAAACCACAGAGTGAGCAGTCACTGAATATCAGCAGCATGTTGTCGAGAGATTTTTCAAAACAGACGTGCAGATATTTGTTACTTATATTTAGTTAGGAATGCAAGTTCCGGGGGTAGCAATAGAGATTTATAAGGCTAAAAAATACTGAAAAACAAGAAAATATATCTCATTGAAGTGATTTCAACTGGTGGAACTAGCTTCATCCCTGCACACATCTGAAAGACTGGGAACCAGGAGCAATGTGGCTCGAAAGTTTGACATGGGCCAAAGTCAACAAAATTAAATAGAAAAAAATACTAGTTTTAAATTTCATTTATGTCCTTGTGTTTGTCTTTCTAAATCTAAATTTCATTATGTCCTTCCAAACAGGACTGTTGATCAAGCTTTCAAGAAATCCTCTTCTGTTGTTCACTTCTGACGATCCTGAATGGAGAGAGAAACAAAAAGCAGCGAATTATTAAAACTGATTAATGAAAATCACATCAATGACGTCTGTTATGCTACAGGGAAATACTGCAGAATTTTTACAGTGAAAAATTCTGTCCCGGAGTAGTAGAGAAGATCCAATATAAGAATTAATCAACATTCAGAAAAACTGCACCATGCAATGATCTGACCATATTATGTTTGCATTTTACTAAATTCTGTTGACCAAATCAATGATTTTGAGCAAAGTTTATTTACTGACAAACGACAGAAGATACTCTGATTTAGATTGTAAACACTCACAAGTCCATGCAGAGGAATAGAACTGCATGCTCGGAACATAAACCTGATGATTTTACATGTATTTTTGGCATATACTTTCCATACATTTAAACACATACTATAAATATATTGTAACTGACTTTACCTGATCAATTCGGGATCGGCTTGGTAATGAGGCAGGCTCATAGCTCTGTGAAAACAGCATTAAAAGTCACACATGAGTTACAAATCTAAAAGATTAAATCATAATATCATTTATTCATTAGGGAACTTTCAACTAGGTACATATGAATATTATTATAAGGGGGGGGGGTATTTTTAATCTTCACTGTACAGAGGTTAATCTGATAGTTTGAGTAGAGGATGGCTCTTTTTTTCTTCTCACTGCATATTTACACTGCCTCTCAGCCAGCCCTTCTGAGATTTATTACATACAAAACTTGATCAAAGAGTTACATCAACAAGGGGGGCTTTCATGTGAGCAATAAACTTTTTTTACAGCAGCCATACGGACATAAAAATAGTAGGCAAATGCAGATGTTACTGATGATACCAATTAAGGTTCTGTTCTATTTAGTGTAGCAGAAAAATCTTTCCAATGAGCCAACATGTACAGTAGCAACACTCTCGACTCTGACCTGAATGGAACAGAACCTTAATATTGTTAACCTACTATTTCATATAGATATGTTTGCTGTGAAAAGAGTTCATCTAATATTTTCACTATTTTATTTGTAATTGAAAGTCAGGAAAAATCATTATGGTGCTCAAAACTTTTAGAGGCTTCAAAGCTGGTGGACACATTATAGAATCATTTTTATTGAGTCCATAAATATCTAATTCTTTATAGATCATGTGGTAAGTTTTAAATTAATGACTACCTTTTTCACCACCTCCTCCTCCTCTTGTTTCTTCTCATAGTGGGAAAAGTCATCAAAGATGGAGGTGGTGTGTTTGTAGGTGGCGATGATCTTGAGCACCTGCTTGGCCTTCTCCAGAGGAACCTCCTGGGTGTCGCGTGAGTTGGTCACTGGCTTGTTGTCGTTATTCTCCAGGCGGATGTGGCGCAGCTGGCTATTAGGCACGTCCTTAACAAACAACCAGTTCACGTCAAACTTGCCCTTCCACTTGTCCTGCGCCCAAACACCGGCGCTGGTGCCATAGTCCACTGGTGAACGCATCTCCGCCACGCCGCAGAAGTGGCCACTGCCGTTGACGCTGAACAGCAGGTACACGGGGCCTTTAGCGTTAATAGCTCTGAAGGCTGAGTCTAGCCGCTTGTTTCCGTGCTCTGTGCTGCACCAGATGGAGTACTTGATGGAGCGGTGGATGTCGTCCTCGGAGTAGCTCTTGATGATGAACACGCGACCGTTTTTCAGGTTCCAGTCAAACTCCTTGGGGTTGTAGCTGTGGGCGGCCCGCAGCTTCTCCAGGACAGGGTGGGACTCCGATCCCAGCTCGGGGGGCAGACACCCGCCAACGCCGCCTCCGTTACCACATCCGCCGCCATTAGAGGAGCCGCTGCTGTCCAAACTACTGCCGCCGTAGCACAAGTTGCGATTGCGTGGCGCTACCCAGCGGGTCTGAGGTGTTGGGGCGGAGTTGTGGTTCTGGTAAGACGGCAGAGGGGGAGGTGGAGGACCCTGCATGGTCATCTGCTGCACGAGGGACTGGGCAGACTGCAGGGACTGCTGGAGGGGGGGTAAGAGGCTGGGAGGATGGGAGTGGAGCTGCTGCGGCTGGTGCTGTTGGTGGTGATGGTGGTGGTGGTGGTGATGGTGGGGCGGCAAAGGAGGAGCCATCTTGGTAGCAACCCCCTTATTATCCCAAGTATCAATGTCCATGTTGTGTTTAATGGGAGGTGGAGGCAGAGCTCCTCCAGCGATGGGCGTGCCAGGCTTGTTCTTGATCTTTTGTTGCTGGAGCTTGGCAGGTTTACTGGCAATAGCTGCCCATGATGTAGGTTTTGGAGGGGGCATTCCAATTGGTGTGCCACCGTTGCCCGTGGCAACAGCGGCAGCTATGCTGCCACCGCCGCCGCCAATCACAGATCCTGCATTCTTCACACCAGAGCCACTTCCTGTCACATCCCCACCTATTTTTAGGCCCAGCATGCCCTGCTCTAGGCTGTTCATACCTGGAGCCTTGTTCAGCGTGTCACTATGGAAACCCGTCTGTCCATCAGGGACTAAGGTGCCTCCTAGAGAGCTCGGGGGGTAGCTGTAACTCCCCCCATAAGCCGAGTTTTGAGTCTGCTGGCCCTGAGAGCCACTGGTTCCCCAGGCTGAGAAGGCCGGATTCTCTGGGAAAAAGTTAAACCTGTGTGGATAAATGCTGCTGCTGAGCCCCCCTGGCTGCCCAAATACTGTGTCGTGCATGAAGTGATGGTCTCCATTGCTGAGGGGGGCATAGGGTGTCAGGTAGGGGATGGGTGGATCACCTCCTGTGGACCACGGAGCCTCGCTGAGGGGGTAAGGAAACCCAATGGAGGGGGCATAGTAGCTGGACAGGTAAGGGTCTGTCATGGACTGATAGCTGTTATTCTACAAAGGGAAACAGAATGATAATCACTCATTACAGCAAAGGAGACACGGCAAAACGCTAAACTTAGTTTTAAGCACCACAAAAAGACAATTCAAATTTCTCACCTGATTGGACTGTCCGGTGAGATAGGGCTCAAAGTCATTGTCATGGACTGTATCCTTCTGGTGGAGGGAGCCATTCTGCACTGAAACTGGAAAGGCTGCAATAAAGATCAAACGGCTGTCACAACTACACATTAGAAAGTCCTATCTGATCTCTGTTTATGCAAAAGCTGCCAGAATGTCTGATGTGCCTGTCATCATCACAATGGAAAGACAAGAATATTTCAAATTTGTTGGACATTAATGGAACAGCTTCTTTTTAAGTCAAACTGGAAGGAACTTGCGACCAAATGCTAGAGCAGCCGCATTGTCAATGTTATAACAAATTACGTTACTGTTGTTATTCTTGCACACATGGAGCTCAAATTCCATTTGTATCTGTGCATGTATGACAGACTAAACACACTTACAAACATGAATATAAACCACAAAAAAACTTTATCTGACAAAAAGAAAATTCTGAATCTCTGAATGAATTTCTCTAATGTGTCTTGAAACAGCAGCCAGGTACTTATATCACTTAACACTAAAAGAGGGTTTCCTTGTTTTAATAATCCTCATGTTCATACAGACTATTAAAAAATCCATTTCAAAAATGGGTTTTTAATATAAGTGATAGGGCCAATATCCACAGTGTGTCCACACAGTCATGTTGAGCATGAAGCTTATATGAGGCTTCAGCAGTCCAAGTTCATCATATCAAGTGGATATCTGCCAGTTTTTTCCCCATGTCTTTTTAATATTAAAATCCCCTGAGAGTGCTTCCCTGATAAGCTGCGGTGGAAGTATAATAACAGAAAAAGGAACAATACTTCCTGATATATCTATTTTAGACAGTTGAAACTTCATATTGTTATCTTATTGTTTCCACCTGCACACATCATCTACTGCAGCCTGTCCATCCTGGAAGAGGGATCCCTCCTCTGTTACTCTTCTTGAGTTCTTCCGTTTTTTTTTCTTCCCTCATTAAAGAGGTTTTATTTTTAGGGAGCTTTACATAGTACGATGTGAGGGTCTAAGGACAGGGGCCCGTTGGGGCAAATCTGTGATTTGTGATTCTGGGCTATACAAATAAATTGAGGTGAATATTAGCTTTGGATGAAAAAGTGACAGGTAAGTGCATTTAAAGCAAAAACAAAGCAATAGAAAATAGTATGGCCAATGAGTCTAATGGTCAGTATGAGCAGGAGGATGCTTATAACAAGAAAAAAAATAATTTCAATGGTTCATTTGTTTCTTGTATTAAGACTGTCCTTTATGGCCTGTAACATGAACGTAGGCCTAATGACAGCAAGTCCACTATGAAGCCACAATATTAAAAACATCAGGATTTGTTCACTGGAAATAAACAGATTTGACATTCAAGCAACAGTTCAGTGTGCACTCTAATCTAATCACAAAAACAAAACCCATAGGAGACAAAGCAGTGTATTTTATATCTGGATATTAAACACAGATGTGTGATTGTATCATAAATATAGTTTAAGCCTACAACAATACACAAGTCCTTTACCAACAACAGTTATGAAGGACCAAGTGATAGTACCATGCTACATGAGGCATCATTAAAGATGGTAGTAGATCGTTTTTTGTTGTATACTGTGATAAAACATTCTGATGCGATCAATATCACCAATCACATCCCTTGACATGATTATTGTTGTTTTCAGAGGACGCCGTGAACACAGAGCCACTCTCCTGCCTTCATTAGCAGTTTGATGAGGTATAGCTAAACATGTCCTCTATGTATTACTCTTATTTTGTTCTGTGTACATCTACAAATATCGCTGCCTTTTAAATCATAATTGAACTGCCAGCAAATAAGACTACAATGTTCTTTCACTCATCAGGAAATAAATTATTAATCTCCAAGATATGAATGTGTATATGTGAAAAGATGCACTGAGCAGCAATTTGTGTGATTTCCTCTTGATTGTCTTAATCTTTGAACAATATTTAAGAAGTTCTTTTTATGTTATTTCAGAACAAAAACCAACAAAGCTATAACATCCAAAGTGATCACAGTGTGACTTAATTTAAATATATTTTAGGAACGATAGTAGGATTTTAGGAAATCCATTATTGTAATAATATATGAATGATATGTTATCTACAATAATCATAATGGGAATCTTCAACAATGGTGATGAAATCTGCTTCCCTCTTAATGTGCAATTCCCTGTGCAAAAACTTGAACCCTCCTAATTATTTCTGCTACAACTTACTAAAACCTAACTCAATTCCTAATCCCAGTTGTGGAGGGGCTGCAACACAAAACCAAATTCTACCACATAATTTTAGGGAGAAAATAGATTTCGACAAAACACTGGCACATTGAGAGTAAACCTCTTTTAAATGCAGGAACATCTGGAGGTAAAGAACTCGTTTTCCATTACCTTTGCTTGCATCTTGTCCTTTTGATGTCTTCATGGTCATTTTGATTGATGAATGCATGTGAAAGGAGGGGAAAAAAGCAGAGTTTACATGGGTCATGCATGTTATTCACAGTATCACACGTTATCCTAGCAGTTGTTCCAGTTACATGTGAATGTCGTTTTGTTTAAAGGTCCCATATCATGCAAATAACCATGTCTTTTTAGTACTTCCTAGACTTTGTGATGTCATACAGTAACTCCCCCTGCCTGTAGAGGTTCTCAGCACAGCTTACCTGCCCCTACCATCACACACTTTCTTCAGGCTTCCCATGTGAAATTCATCCAATCAGAAAAAGGCTTGTGAAGCTCCTACAAAGTGCTTGAGAGAGCACTATAAAACCACATTGGATTTAATTTTTGTACTTTAAAATACATGCCAATATACGCCAATATATCTTGTTATGGGTATCAAGACTTCAAATAAAACCCACAGAAGTGCATGATATGAGACCTTCAAAACCTTTCAATAATAAAGTAACACCCAAGGATATCTGCATCAAAGACAAGTGGGAAATCCTTTAGAGGATTACATAGTGTTGAATAAATTCACCATTATTAGTTGCTCTCAATGTACTTTCCCCCAAAATAAAACAATCCAACAACATCAAAATAGCAAGAAAAATATCAAATAGAACTGCAGAGATTGCTGTAATATCCATTGAAACCAATCAATTCACGTTTGTGTTGCTGTTTAGTGATTTAAGTCCACTGAGAGACACTTAACTCATTTTATGCATACACACATGTAAAGATGTCTGTGGCTGAGATACTGGAAGCTGTGGTCCAGGCCTCTTATTACCAACAGAGAGCAGTTCTCTAGCTCGCAGATGGAAAGAACTATCGTCTTCATGTGGGATCACACTCACACACACACATACACACTCTCACACATACACACACACCAACGAAGAGAAATAAAAGCCCAGTAGCTGAGCTCGTTTCCTTCTCGCCACTTACCTGAGGGTCAATACTCGTGGCAGACATCATTTATCCACCAGATGCGTTTAGAAGCCCTGAGAAGACGTGCAGGGTTATAGCTGCACAGACTCCGCTGTGTGTGTGTGTGTGTGTGTGTGCTAGTGTGTGTGTGTGTGTGACGCTAATACAGTTCTCCACCGTTAGCAACAGCCGTCAGCCGGTGTGTGAGCTCGCCGCGGACAGTCTGCTGGTCGTGGCCCTGCTGGAGCTCCGAGCCGCCCTGTCCACATCAACCCAGCGGGGCTTCAACGCGCTCCGACCCCCTCTCGCCGTTAAATTAATACCCAGCCTGCCTCGGTGGTCCTGCTCACTTGCCCCCAATGGCAGCTTCATCCGGGGTGTTGCGGGGCGGAAGTGACGTCGGTGACGTAAAGGACGCGTCCGCGGCTACCTAGCAGCACGAGACGCTGCCGGCGACTTTAGAAATGTTAGCTCCGAAAAGTCGCCAGATTTATTTTATTTGTACTTTTATCTATTAAATTATTTTTTTTACTTTTACGTTTTCCCCCTTGCAATTACTATAAATCGTTTTATTTAATGAACTAGAATGAATGTTTGTATATTATTCGTTGTTGAACGTTTGTAAGTAACATTTGGAAAAAACTAAAAACGTTTCTCAAAACCTATTCCAAACCGTGGAGGAAACATGTGGTTCAACCCGGAAGAAGTCAAATCAATACAAAATATAGTTAGTATTTATTTATTTCCTATTGTCAAGTTCGCTTATTGTAGCAGCTCCCTAATAATTATATTAATGCAGTTCTTGATTAAAAAAAAAAAGAAAAATTCTCCATTAAGCAAAGCCCAAAAGAATCTTCACCTCTACAGCACCACTATGTGTGTGTGTGTGTGTGTGAATGTGTAAGTGTAAATGTGTGTGAAAGAAAATTGTACGTTTTTGTGATAAATATTTATTGTTAAGTCAAGTTATTCAACCAACATGGTCTATAAGTCTAAAATAGTGTATACATATTATCATGGAATACAAAATGTGCAAGACATTCACCTAAATACTGTATATCTGGTCAGGTCTATATACTGTTTTTACTATTTAACTCTACTATTTAACACTTTAGTATTTCTAGACAGAGCAGAACATGATGAATCACTACTTTTTAGTCTTTAAATATTTAATGATGAATTGTTTTTTTCAACACTGAAGTATAAGATGTGTTGTAGATGTGGTTTATTTCACTGAATGAATATCAGACATTTCTAATTGAAATGACACAACTATTTGTTAAAGAAATAGAATGCAGCATTTACATTGTTAAGATGACACATTTCTTTAATACAGATGAACAGATGATGATTGCTCGATCCAGTTGTTTCATTCACACACACGCACACACACACACACACACACACACACACACACACACACACACACACACACACACACACACACACACACTGAGGTAGCCTTACATGTAGATTTGCAAATTTTAACACACACACACACACACTCACACACACACATTAAGAATAAGTGTATATTTGTTATACAGTGATACAGTGATTAAGGGTAAATCTTCAGTCTGTGTGACATAGTCAGGTTCAGCATCAGTTTTATTGATAACCAAACCATTTACCCAGTGTAAGTCTTCAGTCATTTTATCTTCTGCCCAGGTTCTTTTTCGACTTTATCCAAACATTTCTTTCTGTGGTTTGTCATTTATAATCTAAACAAAAATATAGAAAACACATTGTATATGACATGTTGAATGAATAAGATGAAAAATAATTCAAATAAGAAGCAAACCTACCAGTGGATCAACACTAGAAGAGCAACTGAGAGGGTTTGGATGGATGATGAACTTCACCAAAAAAATTAACTAAAATGAGTGGAATAAGAACAACATGGCTTCATATGTCTCTTCTATGTGTAATTATTGTTGATCAGGATCATACTTACAGCTTTCTTCCTCATTTGAAGATGTGCTGATGATGTAGCAGGCATAAACAAATCCCAATAGCTGTGGAGATTAACATAAATGTGTTTAAAAGTGAATCACAAGCAGTGAAACATGTATTTTTTACATCATCTTCATGTTTTCATATATTTTTTGTAATTTAAAAGTACATTATGCTTTGTAAAACCTTTAAAAAATTATGATAACTAACTGGCAGCAATTATCTAGAAAGTTACTGTAATTTCATTTCACTTTTGCATGCTACAGTAGGTAAACCACATGTGTAAATAGTAAAATAATGGCTATCATGGTTTATGGTGACAACAGAAGGGAACCAAACCATTCTTAACCATATTAGTAACACATGCATTTCTTTCTTTGTAATAATAAATGAAAATGTCTGCTGTGTATCTGCACGAAATTCATATCAACACATTTCACAATAAAAAGTGCATTGATGTAAAAAAAAAAAAATAGTAATAGTCTATCCAATTGATCTCACAAATCATTAGTGCCTGCTTGTATAAGAAAATGATGAACGAGGCGTGCAGAAGCTTGTGCAGACTTTTCCTCAGCAGCTGCTGCAAACTGTCAGATGTGAGCAGATAACAGGCAGACGCCGAGACGAGAACGGCTGTGAAGCTCAGCAAGACACTGGCGGCAGATATCACTGGAACCACTTGATGCCGTTCTTAAATGTTCTAGTTTGTGTTTTCCAATTTACAGCTGTTGTTGTTGCTAAGCAACAGTTCATTCCTGTATGTGCAGACGCACGTATTTTGACATTACAGGGCTTCTGTTTTTTTTTTTTTTTTTTTAATTGGATACACACATTTTTGTACACTTTTATAAAACTCAGTTTCACAGTTTCCTATACCTACACACAGCTCAATACAAGACAAATGCAACCAAAGCCTAGGACATTTAATTCTAGTGTCATAACACTGGCTACATTTGTCCCTCAACTGAAAATGCTAAAATGAACACTAACAACCCTCAGCATTGCAGTTAATTACATTACTGCCTTTAAAATAGCTTTTATTTATGGATTTTTGTATAGAAACAATTATTCCTTCTTTAAAATATTTGCCAAGACATTTTTTGTTGATGGACTAAGACACTAGTTGACTTATCATCGGTGACGCCCCACAGAGACAGAGGGAATGCACTCACTGATATGAGGAGCTGGACGATGCAGTGCAGGACTTCTACATATTGATATTCCAGCCAGCAGCTCGGCACTGTGCTCAGCTCCGGGTTCTGCTGGTTCTGCCATCCAGCGGCGGGAAGGCCCCCGCTCTCACAGCCCGGCCCGTTGTCCTTCCACCAGGAGCGATGCGGGGACAGGCCCAGTGAGAGAACGCCACCGTCCTGCAGTCAGAGACAAAGCAGGCAGACAAGATGCAGAAAGGCAGCGCGTCAGCATTTCAGGTTCCGAGAAGATATTTCTGAATCATTTGCCTGTGTGCATTAGTGGGCGGAAGATGGATGCAACAAAGGTCAGGTGTGGCGTGAACCTGATATGGATTAGTATGTGCCTTGCTTCCCATCTTGGACCACCTACACTTTCAATAATGACTGATTTATTTGTAAATGATCTGTGCATTAAACTGTCAACAGACAACACCCATCAGATACTATCAGAACCCAACGATGTTTTAAAATCACTCATTCAGTCTGACTATTAGGGGAAGAAGCATTTAAACTATTAACATTAAAGTAATAAAAAATAAAGCCTAATGTTTATAAAAATTGTCTGTGGTGCTAAAACCAACATATGTTTTTTATTCTTACTTGATGATTAATTTGATACATGATTTAATTCAGAAAAGTTGAAAGTAATCATTTTCAACAAACAAACTGATTATCTGATTTATCTCTGCTAAAACCAAGACTAATACAACCACTTTGTAACTAAAACTATTTGTGCCTTTATGTTGGTCAGTGTGTCCTACAGATTTCTGTATAATTTTATTACCATTGCCATTTAGATCAGTCATTTAAAAAAACTGTGTCATAATTTTGACTTTGCGAGTGGAAAGGATCGATCATTTTTCCCATACCACATGAAGGCAACATAATCATCCCCCTCAGCATCACTAAAGATCAACAAATGCCTGTTCAGTAAGTTTTCCAATGCAGAGAGGCCACATAAACAGCTAATGCAAAAGAAACACGTTTTTAACTGAGAACTGGAGCATAAAGACATTTTTATGACGTGTGTGTGACAGGAGGAGGAGAACATAGAGATAAACACTGTGTGTACGAGTCGTAGCTCTGTGGGGTCTCTAATTATCTGACACTTATGTGACCATTAGACCTACCTTTGAAAGCCCTCCCAAATCCAGGTAGAGACAGCTAACAAAGACATTCCAACCAACCCACAACAAGGTCCACAGCAGGTACTGAGAAAACAGAAACATGACACTATGGAGAAAAAGAAGGAAAACTCGCAATTCTACAGCATGGTCATAGTGCTGCTCCTGAATTTTCTTTTTTCTTACAAATTTCTTCATCTATAATTTATCTCCCAATATAAATCTGAGGCATGATTAATAAATTCTATTGTACATACCCACCTTAATCCATAATATTTTATTACATACAGCCTTTTCACATTCACTTTTGCCTCACCATGACAACATAGCGTGACCTGTACTGGATGACCCCGAACAGGCCCAGGATGACCATGATGGCGTGAAAGAAGTTGACCATGATGGGCGCCCACTGGTAGCCGAGGAAGTCAAACACCTGCCTCTCCAGCACAGTTATCTGTGGGTGGGGACAAAAACATTCCGTGGTTGCAGCTTCTTAAATGTGTGTCATATATGATAATAAAGTATAATAAAATAATAAAAACAACAACTATCGTTAGACCAGTCTGTATCAGGTCGTTTGTGTTAGATTGAGTACATCCTGCAAACTCCTGCTTTACAATTTATTTTCTCAGAAGTTGTCAAGGCAACTGATCCACAGGGGGACAGATGTGGGTTTAGTGCGGTGTCCTCTGGGGTCGGGGCCTTAGTCAGTCATGAAGGGGGCAGGGTGGGAAACAGGGAGGACAAAGTGAGTGCAGCCCTTCATTGTGGTGTGTGTATGAGGGAGGGGGCGGGGGGGTCTTTACTACAAAGATGCTTCACAGAAAGAAAAAAAATAATAAACAGTTTTTTTTCATTATCAATAAGTGCTGATTATTTTTGTTCGACTTTTCTGACCTTTAAAATGTCAGAAAGTAGAAAATACAAGAAATACAAAAGACATTTTGTGTAAAATAAAAGATATAAATAGATGTTCAAATGAGAAGAAGATTTTGAGAGGCCTGGTGATGAATGTGTTTTAAAACTGTATTTCAAAAGTTTTTGATTCTCTCTCTCTTGCTAAACATTATTTGTCACTGAACCTTTTGTCACAGCCTTTAGATTGAGATAAAAACTTCAGTCAAGATATGAGAAAATCCGAAATTAAGACAGACTGTCCTGTTTTTATTGTTTGTAAATGTAATTGGTTGATGTTAACCCTTTTTTTTAAAAAGACAATACAAATAAAGTTATATTTTATATTATATACATTATATATTATTATTATTAAGGTTAGTTATACTTTTAACAAGAATTACATTTAAATGTGTAGTTTCTTTTAAAGAAAGCAATGTGACAAGACAATGTGAACAGAAGGTCATCAAAAATAACAACAAAGAATATGTTTTTGTGTGTTTCATTAATTATTTACAGCTTTTTGTGATTACAGTGTTAGATGTTAGTGTTAACATTGTGACATGTGATTTAAGTTTTACAATTTCACATTTCACAGAAAAAAAAATTAAACATGAAGCATGAAAAGCTTCAACAACAAAAAACAAAACTAAACAACAACTTTATTTTGGACATGAGTTAAAGAGTTTTTTTAGGAGTGTGTGTTTCTGCTCTGTGTGATGTGTAAGCTGATATGTGCTGATGTGAGAGAGAAGCATCTTACCAGCTGCAGGCAGCAGAAAAACAGCAGCAGGCATCTGGCCGAGCAGCAGCCCATGTTTCCTGAGTCTGAGGATGTGAACAACAGAAGAGAAGTGACTGGATCTTAAAACCGGATCAAACGTGAGGGCGAGACCTGGACCTGCAAAGCTTTGCATCCATTGCCAGATGTGTGTGTCTGTGTGTGTGAGTGAGTGTGAGACGCTCAGTGCACTTTACCTCATGAGGAAAACACATAGTCCCTGTGTGAATACTACAGGGAAGGGGGAGGGTAGGTGTATGAGGGGCGATTAGTGCCACACAGCAGCAGCAGAGACCAAAACCTGAAGGACAAAATCAACCACAGGTTCTTTCTCGACGACACGTCTGTGATGCTCAAGGTCGCTCACACAGCAACATTTACACACTGGGTGAAAGCAATGAACGTTTTTTATGTAAAGGTTGAATATGTGGAATTTTGATTAAAAGCTTATATTTTTAAAAATATAATACGTCCACAGTGTGGTTAGAGGGCCACAGAATAAAAAGTATAGCTTATCTGGAAATAAAAGTAGTGTAAAATAATTAATTAAATAAAAATGTTGATGGCTTTGACAATTACTTATTTTTACCAATAGTGATGGGGTGTTACAAGTTGCCAGGTTAGTCACTTGTAGTTTCCCCATATAACTCATCACTGGACATGGTGCAGGCTGATCACTTGATGCAAACATGGCAACCCAATTGCTGGATTGTTTTACTTTTGTATTCCAACTATGATTTTGAGACACTAGAGTACGGTATTCTGCTCGCTTTTACATATTCCACCTTTACGTGCAGTTTTGAGGTACTTGTACTTTTCTGGAGTATTTCCAGGGAAGGAAAATATGTTTTTTTCTTGCATCCACTGTGTGAAGTTGTGGTTCCTTCTCATGTCACAGACAGCTTTAGTTAGTCACAGTTACACCAAATAAATGATCATTTGAAGCCAAGAGAGGAAAAGAAAGGGTTACTGTGGCTGCAGGTTTCTGCTCCAACCAAGCAGTAACACACCTGTTTCCACTAATCAACCACTTTCCTTTACCTGAATTAATGAATCAAAATGAGTACAACTGTGTAAATTTAGCTGGCAATACATACATACTTTAAGATTTTAAACGCAGGATTTTTACTTGTAATCTAGTATTGTTGATCTGAATACTTCACTGCATCTACTAGTCTGTATACGTCGTGCAGCCAGTTTCACAGCCATTAAAAGCCCTGCTGTGTGTTCTCTGACAGCGATACTCTACCTCTGCTTCTCCTCCAGCGCGGCATGGATCGATCCTCATACAGCAACACCGTCTCCTCCACCCTGATAGGTGGTTGTTCTCCCACAATGCTCTGAAGACTCCAGTAGGTGGTAGTAGTGGTGGAGGTGTAGTGTGTGAGAGTGGCAAGGTTAAAAGATGCCACATCAAACAAACATGCATTACTGGCCCACTGGAGAGATAATAGACTTCATTTATTTATCTATTTATTCATTAATATTAGCTGTATTCCTCAATTTAACTGTACGGAACTAACTTTCATTCAAAATTGAAATTGTAAACATATAACATTAGGTTATTCTTGTTGCATTTAAATGCATCAAATGCATTTTCATTAGGAATAAAAAGCTCCAGCAGCAGTGTCATCTGGTTGTTTTTTCCTTACTGACTTTTCTTCCAGGTTTCACACACAGCCAAAAGACAGATTCATCAGTTTCACACAATAACACATTACCTCGACACTGTGTGCAAGAGACTCGGGAGTCAGGAGGTGTGATTTGGTCTGTGAGCATCTAAAATGTGCTACACCGCAAACGCTGAATGTCACTTACCCACCTGGCAAAACTTGGTTCCTAAAACGTTCTGAGAACATTTGTTTTTTTTTGGCTCTGAGGACATTTACTCACTCACTCCACTTACACCCAATTCATTACATTTCTGTTTCTCTGTTTGTAATGTCCAATTTCCTTCTTTTTTAGGGAGGACAGGGGATGTTGCTTTTGTACAAACTGTAAAGCCTTTTGGGGCAAATCTGTGATTTGTGATTCTGGGCTATACAAATAAAATGAATTGAAATTGAATTGAATTTATTGAACATTCCTGCAAAATGTTTCCCTGGGTTTTCATAACTAATAACATTATGCTAGTGTTTAAAGTAAGTTGTGGTAAGGTTTGTTGAATGTTGCAGGGAGGTTATTTGAGGATTTCATAGGTGTTCAAAGGGCATGTTGTAAAATGTTCTGAGGAAAGTTATGTTGATCAAAAAGCAACTCTGTGTTACCTAAAGAGAACAGAAGGGAACAATAATTTCACAGAAAGATAATAGAATATTTAGGTGTATAAAGCTAAGATAAGAGATAAGATAAAACTTTATTGATCCTACAACGGGGAAATTTGTGTGTTACTGCAGCGTTACAGATAAAGAGAAGAAAAATAAAGCTGAAGATAAAAAAAACTATAAAGAAATAAAAATAAAAAACACACAACACAATGTACAAATTCGCAGAATTTGTTGATGATCCGCATACACAGTATGCATTATCGACATAGAATGGAGAGAAAATGCTAATAAATAGTAAGAAAAGAGTAAGAAAAAAAGTATGCATAAGCAAGGCATATATACATACATACATGCACGTACATACCTACATACATACACATACGCACATATTTGCATATATATATATATGGACATACATATCCACACACATACCCACATGTACACATACATAGCTAATGCACACTTAAGGTGCAGGGTGTGTGTGAAGAGAACAAGTGACCAGTGAACATTATTAGGTTGGTATAGAACCTTTTATCCTGGACGCAACACACCTTTTAGGACGTTGTGGGCCTCTGCCTCTACAAACACACCGAGGTGTAGTCGCACCTGAGCGGAGGCAGACGGCCTCAGCCTGCGTTCACCAGGCGCAGTGCTCGGCCTCTCCGAGGGATGGCGCTAGAATCAAAAGACACGCGATGATAATTGGGGGGTCTCCAGCTCTGCCTGTGTCACATGGAAGCGCGGTAGCCGAGCCGAGGGGATGCGAGCAGAGATGGAGGGGGCTTGAGGGACCGCGGACGAGAACCTGGCACTTCGGAGACCGCGTTGGAGATACCGAGACGCGGCGGCGGCGGCGGCAGGAGACGCGGCTTCACACACTTCCCAGCTTCCCTTCTGGCTGGGGAGCAGAGGAGCAGGGACAGGGGGGGGGGGTCAGCGGGCGCCGGAGGATGCCACATGCAATAATGCTGCATTCCTGCTTTTTTCCCGGAGCCCGAGAAAAACGCCGAGTTGTCGCCCGCGACTGATTATGCTGGCGGGGGAGCTGAAGGATGCTGCGCCCCAGACCTCTGAGCTGAGTGAGTAGAGGGATGCTCTAGCGCAGTGCACTGTGCCCGTGGCTATGTGACAGGCTGGGGGGGGGGGGGGGGGGGGTCATTCATATGTGCCTATAGATCCATATGGATAAGCCGCACACGTACCCAGCATCCTTTATTCATGCGGGGACTCCAGCCGTCTTTGCCTCGTTTTCTTTGTGTCCGCGCAGCCTTTTTTTCCTCCATCATCCATTTAACACACAGACACGTGTGCGCCCACCTCAGCCTTACTGCATTGCCTTTTTGTGTGTGTGTGTGTGTGTGTGTGTGTGCGTGCGCGCGATTTAAGCCCCGAAATTAAGGGATTCATCAGAGAACTTGATTGTGATTTGACCGGAGGAAGGCGCAGGGTCCGTCCAATCACGCGCCCTCATGCGTAATATCGCTGGCGAGCTGCGTGAAGCATAAAGATAATTAACGTTAGACCTTCCGTTAACATCCTCAGCCCCCACCTTTCCTCCCCCCTCCCCTCATAAACAGGGGAGGAGGGGGGAGGGGGGGGCTTTGTCGTGTAAGTTGCCAGCTGACCTCAGGGACACAACATCCTTTTTTTTTTTTTTTTTTTTTCATACATCCTCACTTTGATCTGGAAATGAATCGGAAACGCTTTGATGATTAGAGGAGAAGAAAAGGGAGGAGGAAAAAAAAATCCCCCCCCCCCCTCTCTACAGGCTTAATGAAACACAGCCATGATAATAAAAGCACACTGGCTGCATCAGCCTGACATTATTTTTTTATGTGACCATGAGAGTCTACAGTAACGCCTTCATAGCCACAGCCTTCACCTGGACTGGCACCCCCCATCCCCATCCCCATCCCCATCCCCCCCACCTTCCTCCTCCTCCTCCTCATCCACCCCTTTAAAATTTCCCGTTCACACCCAGGTTTTCTGTCTCAACCTGTTGTCACCAGCATCGCTGCAGTTTGAGGTGTCAGAGCCCAGCAGCCCAGTGACTGACGCCGCCACAAGCCGCCACAGACAGGGAGCATTTCTGCAAGTTGTTTTTTTCTATTTTCTTTTTTTTTAGACAAAATAATACCAAAAGTGTACAAAAACAATCCAAAAATGTAACCTCCAGCGTCTATGTTGGTGCTCACCAGCCGGTTCTCAAGGTCCCTTCACTTTGTCCCCAGCTGCCGGAAAGGACGTGATTACTCAAAATGATTTGACTTCATTTCTGTGTGTGTGTGTGTGTGTTTTTTTTTTTTAGATAAACAGTGTCAGACGGTGTTTGTGTCAGAGGCAGCGGTGCACAGATAAAGACATGAGCCTCTTCCACACGAGGCTTTCTTCCTCACAGGGGCATGGTTAATCGTTGTTGCAAGCAAACATTTGACCTAATTCACATTCTCACACAATAGCAGCCCCCCCCCTGTCTCTCCCTCTCTCACCATCCCTCTCTCCAACACACACGCACACACACACACACACACACACACACGTCGCTGTTATTTGTGTCACACAGAGGGTGAGGTTTTTGCTCCACATGAACTCCCAGGTGGTTTATCAAAACCTGAGCAGATTGGCAGAGAGGCCAGTGCTGGCTGGGCTTGTGTCGAGAGGAGCGCCAGTATTATTAATAATGAACACACACACACACACACACACACACACACGTAAATGCAGGGCATGTTCCTAGAAAATAAAACCCTACTTGTATTGATTGCGAGGGCTAAATGTGTTCTTATACTCATTTTTTTTTTTATGCGGATTACACCATAATTCCTTGTTGACTTTGTGGCCTCCTCGGGCGCTGTAAGCAGGGAACATGGAGCTCTTCTTTAATGTTTTGAGTGTGAGTGTTTTTTTTGTTTTGTGATAAACAAAAAAAAAAACACAAAAAAACAAACAATAAATCACTCGCACACACACACACTCATCTTTTTTGTGCAATTTTTACTATACAATATGTGAAATGTGTCACCCAACACTTTTCACTCGAGACTTCAATTAACATTTAATCAATGGGATTAGATTCAAGTCAACAGGTGATCTGATTAGTCATCCATCAATTGTGGCTCCTATGACCAAAACTTTCGTTTATTCCTTCATTCATTCATTTATCCAACAGAGACACCACTGACAGAATTAAAGGATACAGAATCTGTATTTTTTTATACACATTAAAACAATCTAAGGTCCACTTTGCAGCCTTTGGAGCTTTTTAACACTTATCATTATCTGATATGTTGCCACAGAATGTTCCAAATGTCAAGAATGCGACTGAAGTCAAATTTACCAAGAAACCAAAATGCAGTAAAGAAATCAGATACTATTGATTGATGATGCTCCAGTTTCCTCGCCACATGCTGCACGGCTCCTTCTGGTTTGTGAGACACAGTCAGGACAACACCTGGCAAATCTGCACCTGCAGGTATTCTAGGCAGCGCTGGTAGTTTATAACCAGCAGGCCGAGGCGGGGGCTCTCTGGCCGAGGGCGGGTGGGGGGAGGGAGGGAGGGGGGGCTTTGTTTAGCCGGTGGAGGGCCATTTCTTGCTCCGCTCTGAGCGCCATGTCCGATTGGTTGGCTCAGACGAGGCAGCTCGAGGGCCAGAGATTACACTGCAGTGCTGAGGCGTCGCTCTGGCTGAACACTGCAGGCGGAGGCAGGGGGATAGAGGCAGAGGAGGATGGGCGGGGAGGTGTGGACACGCCGAGCGAGACGGGGAAAAGGGAGGCCGGGAAAACCTCATAGAGGGAAATGTGACAGCCTCATCTCATCATCTGCTTTCAGCGTCTTCAAACACCTGCCACACGACTCCCACGCATCCCCTTCTCTCCTTTTCCCCTCCTCTCTCTCTCTCTCTCCTCTTTTCTTTCCCTCCACACCTACACCTCTTGCCTTTCTTCTCGCTCATTACCCTCTCCATCTCCTCTCCTCGGCTCTGTTGTCAAATCAGAATAGATATAATTACACTGACACTGTTGCAACTGTGAATTAAATGATGATTGCCTCGTGCCGCGTATGGCTCTTCATATCCAATATAACATTCCACACTGCCTGTGAAGTGCTCTGGTTACGATGAAGCACTGGATGATGAATCAGTTGCATTAAAAGCAGGTCACAGTTCGTCACAACCTCGACATGTTCTGTTGTGAAATGATTAGGGCTGCCTGTGACTAAAGAAATTCTTAGTTAGTCCTTCTTAGTGCCAATCAACTATTTGAGTAATTTTCGACTCATCGATAAGTTTAGTTCATCAACTAATCTGTAAAGTCAGAGTTTTCCACATGCTGTAATTCAGAAGGACTTCAAATCTAGCGCTTACATGTCTTGTGCTGATATTTTTTAGGATATAATTATTTCACCTTGGAAAAATGCACAAAAACCAAATAATCAACCCTTAATTGTCAAAGAACAATTATTAACTGATTGAGTGTAACTATTGACTATAAGGGATCGGCCCCAGAAAACAACCAATTGATCATTAATCATATTAGGAGACAAAGCAGTTGTTGTCTAGATGAGAAACTCTGGACATGCACAGAAACCAAAGGCAACATGAAATGAATCACAGAGTATGTACAATTGTGTATAAAAATTGGTCCAAATTGGATTTCATGCTGGGAACAGTTGGGTTCATGGATGGTGCGACTGAAAGAACTGCAAATTATCCCAAATCGTCTGCAAATCTTCTACAGTACACAGCCTGATAGCTTGCCACATCTTTGTGTATTTGACAAATCATCAATTACAAAATAGAAACTGCTACTCCAGCCTCATCTCAGGTGTATCATATATATATATATATATTTTTAGTAGAGGACCTCCAACAATTAGTCAATAAACCAACGAACAGAAAATAGAAAGTGACTATTTTGGTCATGAGGTTCATACAGTTTCTGCAATAAAATACCTAAAAAATTCAAAAGGCGGAGCCTAAGATCGTGTGAAATGAGGGTCCATGGTCTAAGATGTGTTAGCTTAGGGTCCTTCAGATGAAAATGTTAGAATGAATGAATACCTTCACATTTGTTCATGTCGTATCATAAATCACGCTGTAACCATCCCTCCTACATTAGATCCATTTTGATAATCTTACACTGTGAAGAGGGACAAAATTCAGTCACCCGTCCATACAAAAATAAATTTAAAAGTTTACTTAAAGCTAATAAATCTGAGGCTCAGTCGTCCAAATCAGTGAAATTAGGTTGACATCTTCAATTTTAGTCATTATTATGCCAAACTCCCTTTTTTGTTACTATACTTCCAGGAAAATTCTGTGTGTTCAGACACAAAGAGGGATAATTATTTTACTAAAAAGATTTGAAATATAGATTATGTTCACTTCTTTGTTTTTTGACATATCTTTACTGTTAATCTTTAAGCAAAATTGACAGAGAATTTTTGGTTTGTCTTAACATTTTAATATTTAATAAAATAATCTTGAGCCTAAATTATAATAGACATCCTTCCCAGTTCTCTAAGGTTGAGTGATCAATTAATAATTGTCAGATAATGACAATAGAGACGTCGTATTCTTGTTTCTGATTCCTCCTTCTGACGGAGCTGTTAATGCTAACACTACGCCTCCTGCAGCTTCAAAGTAGCTTATACAGAGTTTTCTTTTTGTCTGAGACTTTTTTTGCAGCTTCTTTTTACACGGTGAACTGCCTAAAGCATTAATGTTTGTGAGTAAAACTCAACCACATGTATGTCTGTAATTCTTTGTGTGAAATTTTGTTCAGTATAACTTTAACTTTAACTAGGAAATATGTTTCAATGTGTTTCAGAGAATTTACAATGCAGGAAAAAGGAGCCTTTGGTCAGTTGTTAAATCATTTGGGACGCAGACGAGTCTTGGTAAGATTTTACAATTGCCTTGGTTGAATGCTCCCCAACTTTCAGACCCCACAGAGTCTTTCATATTCTTTCTCTTGGGAGACTGGACTAGATAGAAAAAAGCAGGTTTTGCATTATTTGCAAATTCCAACCAAATTCATCCCAGTGGGAACAGGTGTGGCCTGTGTAGGGAGAACCAGCTGGACGCTGGAACAGATACAACAGAAGAATGTGCTACAGTCTGGCTGATAAGTATAATTATTTTATCATTTTAATAAGCATCTTGGGTTTTATATTAAGTCATTATCAGGCCAAAACTCAACTTAACCAGATTACAAGTTCCAGAACAGATGATTTTAGTAAAGAAGAAGAGGGAACAGTGAAAGAGACAGTGCCAGCAAGTCATGCTGACACTGCTTGAATCCTAATTAACCAACATTACAAATAAGCCAAAGGGAAACTACTCCAACTGCTCAGCTATTGGCCATTGAATCACAGAACAAACATATTGTCTGTAGAAAGGTGACGGCTTCTCCTAAACGACACAGCAACAGTAATTTTGGATTCTGAAGATTCCAAATGGAAAGTTTCTACATTGAATCCAATATATATTTAAGCGCATTGTTTCAAATGCCATATTTGATCACAAGTGAGAGACGACACAAATACACAAAACCTCACAAAGACTTTGTCTATGAAGGACGGGATCCATCATAGAGGGTTTTTGTTTGGATGGAGAAAAAAAAAATCTGTGGTTGTAAACTGAATAAAGACGTGACGTCTCAAAACTTCAGTGCAATTAGATTTTGGGCAAACCCAGGCAGCATATTTCCTACAGTCTGCTGTTCAGTCTAATGCTGACGGACAAGCGACGGCCAGCAAACACACATGAAAACGCGCCGTCACAGTAGACAGATGGGCATGATTTAACAGAGATTATAATGAGTTTGTTTGGTCTTTTTGTAATAGCGCCATGTTTTTTTCTTTTTTTGGTTGTTTTTTTTATTGTTTATTTGAAACATATTTCACTGCCAAATGTGAATTTGTCTGGCAAGCAGCGCCGAGTAGGAAGGAAGCGTAAAGATGTTCCTGCCTGCTCCTTCTGCTGTCATCTGGTCTCGTTCAGCGGTTCAGGTTCCTGAGCACGCTGCCGTGTTCTGATGTGCTGTGACTCATTGTAGTGTACGGGGAAGCCTGTGTTCCTGCATGCATCAGGATAACTGCCTTACAAATAGGATATTCACAATATTCTCATGAAACTGGAAGTGTAGCAATAAATCCCCAACCATTTTGATAATGTTTTAGTCGTTTATAAGCGGCGGGTTGCTTTTCTGTGTCATGCATGATAGTAAACTAATTATCATCAGGACCGGTGTTCAGATGAAACAAGACATTTATAGATGTCACCGGAAGCTCAGACATTTTTCACTACTTTGTGACATTTTACAAACAAAAATAAGAATATTATCAGCAGATTAACTGATAGCAGTTAAAGGCACTGGTCGAGAGGAATTAAAAATAATAGTTTAGTTGCAGCCATACAGGATTTTTTTTTCCCTTTGGGTTTATGTCAGTTATAAAACAGCTGTTAAAGATCCCATATTGCAGAAAGTGATTTTTTATTTGATTGCTTTTAGATTTTACAGAAGGTCTAGGTGTTAGATAAATTCTGCCCCATGTTTTAAAATCACCCAGTCCACAGGGAAAATGCACACAGACCATATTCAGAAACCTATGCATTAAAAAGAGCTGACAGGACTGTTCTAGGAAGTTGTGATGTCACTAGTGTACACCACTCCAAGCCATTCAAGTCGGACTGGCCGATTTAGAGGAGAGGCAAAATGTCCTGTTTGTTCTAAAGCTGCATAGAACAGCTCGACAGAGGAGATGTAGAACTATATTAATTTATTATATGTTATTGTCTTGTTAGATATCAAATCTTCCAAAAAAAATGAAAAAGGCTACAATATGGGACCTTTAGAGGTATACGTGTTATAGTGGTGCAAAGCTCAATACTTTGATGTACATACATGAACGTCTTTGTTGGTGATCAGGTATGATGTTGATGCCTGTGATGTCTATGATGTTCTGTGTCAGAAAGGTCAGTAATCGCCCCAAACAAAGTAGAGCGCAGCGTCCGTTCACTTCATTCCCTTATCGCTGGGCAGAAAATCACACTTTTCCTCTTTTTTTTAAACCACCAATTTACTCTGTTTTCCGTCGTGAACGTTTCACATTTGGTCCCACTGCTTTGTTAACCTGCCTAATGTTTGGTAAAGGTCGGATCGTTTTTGGCAATTAAGCAGCGCTCTGTGGCTTCTCACTGCAGATCCCTGCGAGACCGCGGCGCTTCCCTGCGTGCATGAGTGTGAGGGTGAGAGTGTGAGTGTGTGAGAGCAAGCGAGCGGCCAGCGCTCCCACATGGCCTCCATGCAGGACGGGCTGAACTTCACGGCTCCTCCCTACGGCAAGGTCCTGCTGCTGGGTGCTATCGCTGCTGCCTCAGCCTTCGTTGTTACGATCCTCATCGTGGTGCTCTGCGTGGGCTGCCAGAGGTGAGAGTGCACACACACACACACGCACACACACACACACACACACACACACATATAGTTCTGTATGTATACATGTGCACAGTCATAATATGACTCAGACACACATGGACAATGACTCAGATGCAAACTCTACAAACACACACACACACACACACACACACATATAGTGCATCACTGTAGTAAGTGTCAAACTGTGTGACAGAGTGGTTGTGTTCACCACAGGAAGGGAAAGACACACAATGTTCCCGGCGAGGGTGGAAAACACCGTCTCATGGACATGGTAGGTATAAGGCAACACACTCGTCGTTTTGTTTGGATTCCAGCCGGCGCTATCTGCAGCAACTCAATTCATCGGGGAACAATATCATTCAGGGGACACCTCTTCAGTCATAATTAGTGTGTTTTTTTTAACGCGTGCGCGTGTGTTGTGTTTTCAGGGTATACTCAGGCAGTCGAAGCTGCGGTCCATCAGTAAATCAGACACTGAGATGAACAAGATTAACTGCAATGGCAAAAGTGAGTGCATCTTTCACATACCTGTGACCCCCCGTGCATTCTGCGGAATGCACTGCGCTGCTGTCGGGTGAAAACCTCACAGGTGCATCTCCCAAATGTCAACTTTTTGCAGGAATACCCAGCCTGGCCTTGTTTTAGCTGCATGACAAAGCAATGTTGGCATCATCCGAGGGGGAATGTTGGGGAAACTTTCTGAGCCTGAAGGGCTTGAAATGTGGAGATGAGGAGATTGTGATCTTAAAAAGTGTGAAAATCACCCAAATTAGAGACAGTTTTCACCGAACACCAACAATATAGTCTACGAATCGGCAAATCAATCGGAAAATTTGGCAGCCAACATTACCCGCCCCAAATACTGCAAGTGAACATTTAGTTAAATGTCCAACATTTATAGATTGTTGCTTAAAGACACTCCCCCCCTCACACTCTTTCTCCAGGTTTTCCTGTTTTTGATCTGGCCCTAAATTCATACAAAACCCTTCCGTGATACGATTTTAGAGGAGCAATTCACCCTAAAACAGAATTCACATTACATTATAACTCAGTCTGTTCAATCTTGATTCCTGAACATGCATCTCTCCTTCAAAGACAGAAATCAGAGTGCCAAGACAAATCCTGGAGCTCCATCACTGACAGTCAACAGGGAACTGCATTTGTGGGCAGTGTGACAGATGCCTGAGAGGGTTTGAAGAATATAAGCATATGTCCAGCTTCATACTTGTCCTGCTTCCACTGCAGTGGATGGACGGAAGCCAATTTGGACCCATATTCTCAAACATCGACGTCAGTCCCCAGTTCGCTGTCAGCTCCAGATTTTCTCTTTACAGCGAGAGATTCTTGGTCACAAACGCGTGTTGATTTGCCCGCTACATGTTCGAGTTTGTGAATTCTGCTTTACGGCGGACGTTGGCTGAACAGACGGTAGTAGCAGCAGCAGCTTGAATGTGCCTCTCGGAGGCATCTAAAGACCAATGTCCAGCCAGCGTGGACCTTTCTGCTGCCGCTCAAGTCGTCGGTCTAACTCTGACCTTCGTTCTCAAGGCAGGCAGCTTCCCCAGATTCCCTCTGGGACTGGAGAGGACGGAGAGCACACTTACTCTGAAGTGGGTCGACGCTCCTCCACCTCACGTACTGATGATGCCCTCTACGCCATGGTAGGCAGGGCCGGGCAGACGGACACCCCGGCCCCTCCGGCCGTCCCTGCCAACACCCCGGCGCCGCCAGACCCAGATGGGGATGTGGAGGGAGGGCTGCCCGAACCTGAGGCCCAGGTCATGTCCCAGCCGCACCCCCCGGAAGCGGCCGAGTACGCTTGCGTCAGGAAGCTGAGGAAGGCCGACAAGGCTCCCCAAAAGAGGGACAGCGGGACGGACATGGGGGAACCGCCGGCGCCTCCGCCACGACACGCGCCGCCGTCACACCCCGCCCCTCCTCCGCCGCACCCTCACAGTACAAAGCTGCCCCGTAGAAACAAGGAGGCCTTCAATGTCCCCTCATTCCCAAAGGTTAGTAAAGTCAAATGTGTGGCATCCAGAGCAGGGTTCCTGCTGGGTTGTAAAAACAAAAAAAAGTCCAAAAAGCATTGAGTTTATGGATTAAGATATAATAGCTTAAAAAATAAAATCTCTTTTATTTACCAAAATATCTTGAATTTTAGTTTCTGGTTGTTCTCTTCCTCAAAAGTTTATTTGCCAACCACTATCATTTTGATTAAACAACACAGGCTAATTAATAAAGCGGCAGAAATGTCGTGGACGACGGCTCGCCAGATGTTGCATTCTACAGTCTTAGTGTCGTCGTCAGGGCGGTTGCTATGCGTGCGTGAGCCGAGATAATTTACCTCAGGGATGGAACAGCGGTGAAGTTGGCTCATTATTAGATATGGGCCTGACGTTTGGTTTTAACTGTGATTTTAATCAGAGACCAAGGCAGCGTCCATGTAAATAACGAGTGTAGCATATAACAACATTATACTCTGATATATGATAATATTATTACTGTCAACTTTACTCATGATTTTATGATTCACCAGCAAACAGCGTCCACATACCGTCATTCTACAGCGACTTGCTGTGGTCCATGTTAGGGATCATCTGCTGTAGTACATCATATTCTCAATGCTCTAACTAGTACAGGTGTAGTTTAAGTGAAATAATATGTTGTATGCATTTAATAAAAATATAAATGAAAAAAGAAAAAAATATTTTACCTGTTGCCAGGCAGATTATTGGACCTTTGCATGGAGGCAGGCTATCTGTACAGACAGAAAAGTGGTGTCAATCATCTCATCTATCCATCAGCTTCCCTGTTTGTGTGTAGAATGAATTCGATAAGTCATTCATAGCTTTAACAGGAGGTAATTTCATTAATATTAATGAGACAGACACACAACCAGCTGTTCATACGAGTTGTGGTGGAGATGTTAAACTATAGAGAGGTGATTTTTGTGCTGAATACTACATATTTATCTTTAGATATATCAAAAATCCAAATAAAACCAATAAAAGGCATGCATTGTGGGACCTTTAATGTCAAAGAGGGGAAAAAAATGTGATTTTGCTTTGAAATAATCCTCGAGAGCAACAAACGTCCAGTTGAAGAGAATAAGTAGGAGCTTACTGGAGGGGGTAAAGGAGGTTTACAGTTTGTTTGTGTTGGCGTTTCTCCTCCAGAGGTCTGACAGCATCATAAACTGTTGATAAAGACTTAGTTGCTGTCTTCTTCACTGACATCACCGGGAGCATTTTTTTTTCCTCCAGAGACGAGTCAGAGTCTAGTTGATCCATCAGAGCTCCCTGAGATCTCTGTTCAGAGTGTCAGTCTCACATTTCTGGTGCTGCATGTGTAAACGTGTGTAACAGATCATGCAGTCAATATGACATTAATAATTTGGGGGGGAGTGGGGGGGATTTGTCCAGGAATAAGGAGCAACATGGACAATCTTAATCATATTCTTGCTAATCAGCTCTGTTCTGTTTCCTAAACTCGGCTATATCATGCATAATGTGAGTTGGCGCCTTCGTAGAAATGTCTCTGAAGGATTATTTGTCCGTAGCGGAGTATTTCTGCTCTCAGCAGTGTCACCTCCTCCATATGCTCACAGCAGCAGGACCGTCTAGTTAGCGCTGCGGATATACGGCTACATGCTCCCCTCCAGGTGACAGTGGGGGACCATTTGTTGCCCCGTGTGAGGTCGGGGAGGTCACGCTGTCTGCTGCGACCTGCGCTCAGTAACACGCACAGTTCATGGGCTTACATGTGAATGCAGTCTGCTCGCAGGGCTGATCGCTGATTTTCCTGTGGATGACGCAACATGTTGAAATTGAGTCATCTAGAATGTAAGGCACATGGCTCCTCATGTTACAAGCTCCACCTTCCAGTGAAAATCTATGCAACACTGCATGAAATCCATCAAGTACATTGTGAGCCATTAAACTCGTTTAAAGGATGGGTTACGTTTTTTTTGTTTATATTGGCTTTTAAACAATCAATTCTAATTTTTTTCCCAGTAAACGATGGGGGCCAAAATCTACAGTGTTTCACTGTGCAAAAATGTATTTTAGTAGTTTATCTAAAGCTTATTCTTCAGCTGCCTGAGTCAGTCATATCAAGCGGGTATCTGCCACATTTAGTCTTTATCATCTTATTCCTTCTTTCTGATTCCTCTGATTGTGTTTCCCTGCTGAGATGCGGTGGAAGCATAGTGACAAAAAGAGGGATTTTGGCTCTACAAAGACTATAATATTGAAAGATATCCACTTCTTTCGACTGATTTGGACGGAAGTTTCTGATTAAGTGTATATAATACATTTTTGTGTGAGTAGATTTTGACACCCTATAATGTAAGAATTCTCATTTAGACATGTGACTTTTGATTCCTTTTTTTTGATAAAGCAGTTTGTATATTTATTAACACTAATTTGTCAGCTGCACATCAGATGGTGCATGTGCCCTCTCAGCTCTGCCCCAAATGATATTTGATGATCTGTTGACAGGAGGTGATGTTTATGGGCAATGGCGAGCAGTACATCTGGAAGCCTCCAGAGGACGAAGAGATCACCATGCTCCAAAATAAAGCCTTGGGTCCTCTGGCCGCTCACACAATGGAGAATATACAACCGTCTGCGGCCGTGGTGAGCAGGGACACTTCCGTTTTTTATTTCGTCAGCCGCTTTCAATTTTACGGATAAGTCGCTTCAGTATTTCACTGAGCATTTTCACACGCGTGCAGTATTTTAATATTCTGTATCTACAAGCCCCAGAACTTAAGTAAAGCTTTACTCCTCTTACATTGATTTATTCTAAACCCAGATCATGCCTCTCATGTATTATCATCGTATACAAGTCTAGAGCTAAGATGCTTAGCTTTTTGTGAAAAATAAATAACTCTTCAAACCATCTGTATTCCATCTGCTGCAAAATAAAAAAGTTATTTTTAAAACCTGTTTTCCTAATCCAAAAGACGGCTGCCAAAAATATTGTGTCTGTGCTCAATTTCTGCACAGTGACCTGACACTTATATATTTTATCTGTCACATTTGCCTATGCTGACAATACTTTTCTTTGGTTAATGATTAATGAGTAATGTATTAATATCTTTTGTGTTTTTTATCAATTATTATGCAAGCAGATGCATCATTTCTGGCTACCTAGTTAGTTACAATTTAGGAAACAGGTTAACAAAGAGAATGTTTTTTAATTCAGATGAGTAAAAGTGTTGTTCATCATGGGTTGTAGTGGTAATACATGAGAGACACATACTTTATGAATATTTTACACAATATAATTAATTTGTATATTTGATTAGCTTTTATTTTACTAGTTCTAATTCATTGAACTACTTGAAAAAATGAACACCTTCTTTTTTCCTAAAATGGCGGACTATTCCTTTTAAGGTTTCTTTACTGTCCATAACCTCAGTGAAGCTGTTGCTGGTTGCAGGTGGCTGAGATGTACTCAAAGGTGTGCAAACCAGGAAAGAAGAAGAGAGCTGTGCCGGGATCTCCGCCAGCCAATCCTGGCTTCCGGACCTTGGGTCGTGGTGACCGGGACCGAGACCGGGACGGGGGGTTTAGCGTAGTGGTCAAACCCCAGACCTGGGCCCCACAGGAGGGCAAAGCCATCGGAGGGTCCCTCGACGACCACTGCTACGAGTCCTTCGGGACAGAGGAGTGCGATCTGGCCTATGAGAACATGGAAGGCGGCGGCGCCTGGAAGCGCGAGAGGCCCCCGAACACGTGCGCCACCCTGCGGCCGAGGAGGAAGAAAGCCCAGCAGCCCTTGCAGCAGCAGCAGCCTCCTCCGCCGCCGCCGACGCAGCAGACGCCCAAGCTGCAGCACCTGCCCGCCAAGGCCCTGCTGCTGCCGGGGGAGAACCTGTACGAGAGCATCGGCGACATGAAGCAGGGCTCCGCCACCTCCAGCACCACCACCATCTTCACTTTCAACGATGGCATGGAGATGTACGTAACAGGGCTCTGAGGCGGCTGCTGCACTGTGACCCCGACCCTTCCAACACAAGGAGCTGAGCTAACACCACAAGGAGTGACGGCTGAGCCCCTGTCATGCTCACCCACACATACTGTTTACATTCAAGTCATAACGTCATGCCTTTCAAAGGCTTCAGAGGCCTTGGAGGCAATAATGTTGATCTGTTATGACCTGGGCTGAATACAAAGTCCACACTATAAACCTTATAAGGAATCCAAAGGTAGTGAATAATACATGAGCACAAGACCATTGCAGAGCAATCTGTAGGTAACAGTAGCACTATTTTACTGATACATATGTGCAAAGCACAATAAAGTGAAAAGCCTAAATTCTTCCTCAATTCTAGCAGGTAAAAGTAGTTGTTTATCTGGTCCGATCAGGACTCTTATTTGGGGAAAAGGCACAGTATTGTGTGAAATCTGTTGGTAGCACTTAGTCTGTCGCGAACAGGCCTTCCCTGTAGTTGGTCAAGATGTGATTCAGGACAGAATTAAAACGATATAAAAGAATGAATTACTAATCAAAATACTTGAAAGCTCAGGGACCAAGAGAAAAAATTGTGAGAGTATTATAACAAAAGCGTACACATTTTGCATCCCTCCTAAAAGCGTCGACTAATTTAGACCATTTTCACATTTAAAAGCCAACCAGATACTTCCCTCCGTCATGTTTTGTTTCATCCTACATGGACTGAACACTGTCTCCACTGCCGTCTGTAAATGAAGTGTTTTACTTTGTTGACCCTGTTTCTGCACTTTGCCTGCTACAAGTTGCATGCTAGAAAACGTGAAAAAACACAAAAAATCAAGCACTGTCATGTGGTACCTATATGAATGTTTTTTTTTCCTTTTTTTTAGTTTTCTATTGTCGTTGGTTGTTTAATTTTCTTTCAGTGTGTTGCTTTATTTCTCTGTAGAGCACAACGCCAGTTAGATTAAGGATGTCTTTGGCTCAGTGGGACTCTGTGCGGCAGGGGGGAGCGGTAATTTTCTCTCCTCCGGCGCCTGCAAAGCACACAGTACAGATGAAACAAGAATCAAGAGAACTGCTCGAGTCCTAAAGGTGGAGACAGTCCACTCAACAACCCCCCCCACCCCCTACCCCCCACATGCACACACACCACCACCGCCTTCCCTCTGCTCAGTCCTCACTCACGTCTGTGGACCGTTCATCCACGTAGTCCCTGCCTTGTGGTCATATGAATCTGCTTGGGTTTCACCATAGTGCAGCTTGGAAAGCTACAGTAGAACTGATGTGTATTAGCAAACGTCACGTCTCATCATCAACCCCATCGAAAAAAAAAAAAAACCCTCTCCTCTCTCTCTCTGTTATCAGTGTTAAAATATTGCAGAAATGACAAAAATGTGAAACAAACGATTTGCTACGCAAGCAGAGGATCACACACACACATACACACACACAAAATTGCGTCCAAATCCTGGACAGGATGATTTCATTTGACCAAATAACCCCAGCAAACAATGTGATTATACTGTATGTTGATGCAATGTGTATGTACATTACAAAAGAGAAAGAATAATAAATATATCATCAGTGTCAAGAAATCTATCTTTTTCTATTATGTTTAATTGTGTTATGGAATGACTTATCTTGTGACACAAACTGCAAAACAGCTGCAATGTAAATTTCAGTGTATTCTGTTTGTTGTTTTTGAAGCCATGAAGCTACGGTGTGTTCTTGGAAAAGCCCCGCTAAGTTAAATGTGGCAGCTAATGTTGTGTGTTTGCTATTCAGACTACAGGGTCTTGTACTCAACAGCGTGTAATTAAGTGCTAAGTGCAAAAGATTGTAATGTTTTATATCAAGATTACTATTCATGAAATGTCAGTCAAGTTTATACTTTTGTAATAAAGTGGCACTTTAAAAAAACAAAATCGCTTTATCTCATAGTCTGAGTTATTAAAATGGAGAGGAAACAGAAATCACAGTGACACTGAGGCCGACTTTAGGCCTAAATATCACCAAGTGCATTTCTGAAGAGCTCACTTTGCCGTCTTCTACAGAGGGATCAGAGACTGATCTCAAAAGCTTCATGTCTTCAGTTCTTTCGAAGGGAAGGACAACCTGAACAAACCTCTGTACTAATATAGGGACAAATTAAAAAAAATATTTTTAAAAGTGTCATTTTTAACATGCTTTTCTGCTTGTTTCTTCCGTCATCGTTTGCTTCTTTTGTGTACAACCTTACAACCTCGTTTCACATGGTGTGCATGCGTACGTGCATGTGTGTGTGTGTCTGAGTAGCCTTCCCATGTTTTTTTTATCTGCGCACATGCACATGTGCCAGAGTAGCAGGGTCTGTGTCTGAGTAGCTGTAGAGGGGGTGAAAAAAAAATAGGTCACCCCTTAAAACAAAAAGCTTGCAGTCAACATCGCAACCGTCTGCTGAATTTTCATTGGCGGGCTTGTCTCCATGGTAACAGGTTAACCTTGAGGCAGTAGTTACATGGGTGAGCGAGTCTTCTGCTGTCTTGGAGAATACAGCGTGCGTCGTATGACATCCGTGATCACAGTGTCACCCGCTCAGCGAGGAGCTATCTCACAAAAAAAAAAAACCCAAAACACACGTGTAAGGAGCAGAAATTACTGTAGGTGTGGACATGGTACAGCACATCACAGCTTATGTGATGTGTTGCGTGAATGACTGAATAAGTGCATGAATGAGACAGATTCATTGACGGTAATACGCAATAGTGGAGACACAAGATCAGAGAGAAAAGAGAGAACACTGAGCATAAGGTCGTAAAAAACGGATGATGAATTATACGATCTCCAACCAGTGGCTCATCGCAGGCATCACGAGGCGTGCTCATGTTTGAAGTAAACAGTGTGAACACAACGGGGAGGCTTGAGGTGTTTACTGCTCATTTTGCAACCCTGAAATTACATTTTTGTTATCATTATTATTCTACATGTTTATGATAGTACAAGGCATTCTGCACCAGGTCACCCAGTAACATTGGAAACCAGGATGTTGACATTTCTACAAAAATTGCCATTCATGACACCAAATCATATTTCAACATGTACAATAGAGGTGTTTGAGGTAAGTCTGTAGGCATTCTTCTGTTCTAAAAGATACACTGATTCCTCAGTAGGGACATACTATAAATCTCTCTGGAAGAAGTCAAATGTGAGCTATACTGACCCCTTCAGGCTTTAAAGTGCATCACAGGGGGCGAGCTAAGCGGCCTGTGTCTGAACCCTGATTCAGAGGTCAGAGGAGCGTAGGAAATATTCAGAAGTGAGTTTGTGACCCTCTATAACCTCGCACTAATGATCTGAATCATGCCTCAAAAGTCAATTCGGACAGCATGTTTACTTTTTGCAGCAAAAGTAGTAAGAGGCAGTAAGAACTTAAAAATACATCTGAATAAAATCTCCAAGATGTTTTTAATACCCTGCATTAAGTTGTGATTGTAAACCTATATCATTCAGATTCTGTTGAAATTGTTAAAATGTGATACACGTTTACTTTGACATTTACTCTGCCGTTGATGTGAGGTTGACACATTACATAAAAATGTCTTATCAGAGCAGCATAAAGTATGGATCCATTTATATGAGAACATCGTTTTCAGTTGAAGTCACCAGATGTTCATGGGTTCGATTTCCTTTGTTAGGAGCAGCCCCAGTTTGTGCCTCTCATCTGAAAAACCCAGAGGTTTGTTTCAAAACACTTCTCTCTCTTTCTATTCTATTTCTGCTTCTGTAAGAATCCCTGAAATACCCTGAGAAGAGAGGGAGGAGTTAACTAACTTTTGGGAATTTCAAAGACCTGGTGTTTTATTTATTCTAAGCTGCGTAACTCATCACTAATGCAGTGATGGTAAAACATGAGAGGTACAAACTGGAGCTGAGTTATAACATGTTTACTAGGTGGAGATTTAGGAATAGAATTTTAAAACGGGTTGCACCAATAGAGCTTAGCTGTTACCTAATACTGTATCAACAGTAATCGTTGATCTTAACTCTAATAAAGCCAACTAAACAACATTGCCAGTCAACTGCTAATATGAAGCGTTAACAAGAACATGTGAAAGACCGGACACTACCAAAGTGCTGTTTAATAATAAACTACACTTTTAATATTTAAACACAAAGCACCAAATATTTTCTGATCAGATTTACCTGAATACCATTATTCTGAAACACACTTATATGTCCTTGTAGCCATATGTGAAAATAATAAAAAGCTTTCAGTTATCTGTAATGCATTATTTGGCTCATAAGGGCATAGTGTGTAAGGTTTAGTGGCCTCCAGTGGTGAGGTCGCAACCGACTGACCAATAAATCAACTCCAGAGGCCAAAAACTCACAAAGGGATGAATCTAAAGCCAGTGTTTGGTTTGTTGTTTCTGTAGAGGGTTCTGTTGAAAAAAACTTTACAGTAATTAACTTTAACATAAAAAATCAATTTAATGCTGTAAATCTGACTATTGTGATTTTCTACAGTAATTGTAGAAGTGATTTATTGTAAAATATACAGAAATCTACTAATAATCATTTACAGTTATGTGTTTGACACATTAGAGTGTATACTAATGAGCTTTTGAATATTACATATTTCTTCCATGTCTGCTTCACTAGATGCTGCTAAATCTTACACTGTACCTTCATAATCTATATTTTTTTATTTGACGGTGTCACCGATTGCTGAACAGATTTATTAAGTCTTAATAAACAGCCCTGCTAGTTTTAATGGTGCAACCCGATTCAGTAAATACTTGTTTGAAGTGAGCTAATAGTTACTCTGAGCTCAGGAAAGAATTTGCAATTGAGCATAGTGTTGCATTCAAGAATAATGGATGCAAAAACATTTAAGTATATAATATTTATGGCATTGTAATACCTGAAAAGTAATGGCACTACTTTACTTCCATCTCATAGTGACCACTGTTGTATGAAAATATTTGAGATGAACATCAATAGAAGCGAATATCCTTCAAGCACAAAACCCGGTGGAGAGTCATTGTTGCATAAGAGTACAAAATTACAAGTACAGCACACAAAAGGTGAATTTAACAAATTCTTTTTGCTGCTCTTTGCCTGAAGAGGAGACCACACAATAACAGAAATTTTCAAGTAATTTTAGTTTTTTTTTTTCTGTCACAGAGGCTCACAGATGTTCGTGTCAGTGTGACGGCTGTTCCTGATCCTCCTCCTCGCTCCAATAGTCGGATCCGTCCGTCCCAAAGTAGCGGTCCCCAAAGTCCCCTGAAAACAGTGGACCCAGTAAACTCGGGAATGAAAACACCATCTTGTTTAATGTTAGCAAGTAATATATAATCATGTAATTATTTATATTCACAGACAACACCATTTTATTAGTTAAGTTACATTTGGATCGAGGGCGACACTCACTTGAAATTTAAAGTGACAACCGTAAAATTAAAAATCTGCTGGGACATGAAATTAAATGTTCTGTCAGCTTGAAACACAGATGTTTACTTTTTCCTGCGGACACTTTTATTTACTGCTTAACACTAAAATCTAAAGAAATGCTCGTAGGCTGAAAATGAGTTGTCATTAGCATGTAGTTTCTGTACATCAACAGTAATCCTTCCCAAACGAGGCGAGACAGAACAACTTTAGGCAAAATGAGTGACTCCTGCCCTCATACTACGTACAGAAAAACTGAATAAATGTGCGTGACTGCTTACCAATCCCGGGGATTACATGTAAAAAATCGTCCAGGCTCTTGTCCACAGCGCTGGTGATGATTTTGACCTTCGGGAAGGCGTAGGCCACAGAGTGCACGCCGAGCTCTGCCATCAACAGCGACACCAGCACAATCCTATCCTCCTGCACCTCATGATCCTGCTCAGCCACACACACACACACACACACACACAAACACATCACAGCAATGACTGTCAACGGCTGCCCGATCACCATCGGGAGGATAAATAACAATTGGAAATAATTTTACATTTCGCAGAAACATTCTGTAACCTGACTTCAGCTGCATAAGACAAACCTTCAGCTCAATAACCACAGTGATGAGCAAGAAAACACAAGGACTGACCAGGAGGAGAGGGGTCATATCTTTGTCTTACTGAAGAATGATGATACTAATCTCCACCCACCAATAGGACTCGCACCGCCATCATGGCAGCAGCGCCGGTAGAGACTGTGCTGTCCATTAGGATGACATGATCTTCACTGATGTCTTTGGGCAGACGCAGGTAATGTAGCTGGCGAGGCCAGAGAGGAGGAGACAGGTTACCATGGTTACAAAAGCAGGAAGGGTAGTTTCCAGGGAGACACACGTCTTATGTGAGGGGAAAAACAATCTAAACGTTTCCATCTTTTGTTTGATTTGATTCTTGAGACACAATCCAAAAAGGCGTAAAATGCAGAAAACTGACACATTTTCTCTACCTCTGGTTCTCCTGAGTCCAGGTTGGTCTGAATGAGGATCTTGCCGATGCGGACGTCCTTGCACACGGCCCTCAGGGCGGGCTCCATGGTCTCCCCGGCCCGCAGGACCGACACGCCGGTGATCTTATGGAAACAGGAGCAATTGTGACGACGCCCAGAGGACACACTCCACTGGCAGCCAACAAGACCTCGTGAAGCGAGGGCATCACTCACCCCTTTCCCGTTGGAACTGCGACCCTCGTACTCGTAGCCCTGTGGAGTCTGAACTATGCACGGCTGTTAGAAAATAACAAGAAATGGAGTTAGTTTCATTCATTTTATTACACAGACACGCTACAACCACAGATTCTGATGCAAAAAAGTGCCACTCATGAACAGAGTCTATATAATGTATGAACAAATTTCCCCTCTGGGGCAGTAAAGTTTATCATTCTATACTTAATACTTTATTACCACCACAAAATTCAGCTTATAAGGTATGTTTGCTTTAGCTCCTCGCTACAAATGGTGTTTACTTAAGTTTAAAATCAAACATTCTGCAAAAAAATTTAATATTATGATATCTTCAAGGCATGTGGTGGTTTCGGTTAGAAAATCCACTTGAAGAGACTTGAATTTTTCTCCAGACACTACAGGTGATCCTTTACAATTAACATCAACATCATTTTTTTGTCAGTGAAATTGCTGAGAGCTGTTTGACTGTCACTACGCTGTCGCTGTTGGCGTGTTTGAGCGACATTTGAGAGTTTGAAAGTTGCTGAGAGTTGCTGTTTAACAGTGCCTCCCTCATACTGAAATCTTAACAGGTGACTATATATATTTTTTATAAGTACAATTAGTTCAATGTTGGACTAATTGTACTGAAACAAGATATATTCTCCTGTTAAAATTTTAGTTTTTGCAGTGCACATTGGATTTTTTTTAAGCCTCATTGATATTGTTTTTTAATGATTACCATTAATCTTTATTGTATTAAACATACAGTAATTTTTAAGAAAACAATTAACTAATATTTTAGAGAGATATTGTAAGAAGTATAATGTGAAGTTGTTTGGTAGTTGACTCTGGGGGTGAAGAGTTTCCTACAAGCATGTGAATACACAAAAGGATTTTATAAAAAAAAAATGTTTTCAATTTCATTGTCATGACAAAAAGCACACTTCATGTCTCTACATGTCAAACTTTTAAACTTATTACCAGCATTATGTAGAAAATTACACAGTTGGGTTTAGTATGAATGTTGAGTCTCACCCAGCAGTCGTGAACACTTAATGTGCAGTTTATGACAGCTGCTATGAACGTGTCATAAAATGACCAGTAAAGGAAAGTGTCACCAAACATTGATTCTATCTAACTGCTAAATAGTTAAAGTCTACCCACCTGAGATGGTAGAAATGTTAGCGCATGTTCTATGAGAAGCCGCATTAATCTCTTTGAGTAGAAGATGAACTCATCTCGACTGGTTTCCTTATTCCTGCGTTAAAGAAGAAACAGATTAAAAAGTCACATGGTACACACTGTGGCAAGGTCACAGAGGTACACATTAGCATAGGCTGGTACCTGATGATGGTGTGGAGGCCTCTGACCTGCGGAGTGCTCTCCAACACGCTGAGTGTCTGGGGCAGCGGCTGCGTCTGCTGGGCGGAGGCGAGGACCGCCCTGAGACGGAGGACAGGTCGATCAGATTCAGATTCAGATCAGTTTACTGCGTTATTCTGACTTTGAGACATCAGAGGATCGTCTGAGTTTACACACAAACACAGACCGGAGACAGACTATAAAGAGCAGGACTGATGCAACTTTTCCAGCCACAATAAGTGGACCAAGGCCACAGAAAGTGAGGTCAAAACATTTATCAGCATACCTGACACTGAGCTCTCGCTGCATAAGGAGATGATAAGAGAAAATGCAGACAGTGAGAAGAAAAAACGTCTCAGTACTTTCTGTCCCTGTCTGTAGCAATCTGACCAAATCCATTCATTACAACTGTAGATGGAATTAAAAATAATAGTTATTATCCTTTCAATCACAGATTTCACAGATTTTGGGCATCACAAACAAAAATTATTCAAAATCACTGGTGTAACCCAATGATTTAACGATAGAGCTCCACGAGAGCAATTTAGTTGTTGTGTTTTTTCATGGAATTTGTTTACAATAAAAAAACAACATCCTTCATCCTTTAAGTCTTAAAGTAGGTAACAGAGAAACTCTGATTTAATTCTTTTATTCTTTTAAACTTTAGTATGAAATCATCCAATGAAAAAACTTAAACAGATGAAGCTACTTTGTTGTTACAATTAGTGCAATATTTAATAGAATTATTTTTTCCCTCTGGCAGATCCATCCATCCATCCATCCATTTTCTATCCCGCTTATTCCCTTTCGGGGTCGCAGGGGTCTGCTGGAGCCTATCCCAGCGCATTTATGGCGAGAGGCAGGGGGATACACCCCAGATGGTCGCCAGCCAATCGTGGGGCACACACACCATTCACACACCATTCACTCTCACACTCACACCTATGGGCAATTTAGATTTGCCAATTAACCTGAGCATGTTTTGTATTGTGGGAGGAAGCCGGAGTACCCGGTGAAAACCCACGCAGACACGGGGAGAACATGCAAACTCCACACAGAAAGGTCCCAGACCCAGGCCCCAAGGCGGTCTTGAACCTGCGACCTTCTTGCTGTGAGGCAACAGTGCTACCCACTGCTCCACCGTGTCGCCCCCTCTGGCAGATAATTTATCTAATTTCAAGTTTTTTTTTTTTTTTTTTTTTTTTACTGATTTTAGTCAATTTGGTCTTGTTTGAAGAAAACAAGACTAGATTTCTCTATTTTCTTAGGAAAAATCAAATCAAGTAATACAATCTTGAAATAAGATAAAATACCTGCCAGTGGAATAAGATCATTCTACTCAATATTGAACTAATTCTACCCAATACAGGATATTTTTACCTGATAATATTATTAGAATTTGAAGAGTGTACATTTTATTTGTGTCTTTCTGTGTGCATGTTGCAGCTTTCTGACACATGGTGGAGCCCCCCTCTAACGTATCGTCAGTGTTTTGGCCCTCACCTCCTCCAGCTGGCTGTGAACATGCTGGACTATCAGATCAATGGCCACCATGTTACCACCACCTTGAAGGAAAAAGCATGAAGAGGGTGTTACAGTTGGAGATGTCCCGGAGTTATTTTCTCAGTGATCAAAACGCCCACAAATGAACTTTAGCTTTCTCACCTCTCGGCACAACAATATCAGCCATTCTCATTGTTGGCTCAATGTACTGCTCGAAGGCCGGCTTCACAAACTTGTTGTATTGCTTAATAACGCCTTCGATGTCCCGCCCGCGCTCTGTGATGTCCCTGCGCAGGCGGCGAACCAGCCGGATGTCGGAGTCTGTGTCCACAAAGATTTTCATATCCAGGAGCTGCAGATGGGAAGCACAAACATCCCTGAACGGTTCAGTAATATTCACTTTAGCAAAGCGGCTGCTCAAACAACAATACCTGTTGATGATTACGTTCTTTCACTCAAGAAATACCCCAAAAGGAAGGAAAAAAAAACACATGGCTTTACCTGGAGAAGCTCTTTGTCTGCAAAAGACATAATTCCTTCAAATATGATTACGCTGGCACCATAGACGTTCTTCTGCATGAAAAAAAGAAAAAATAAGAGTCTTCAAAGCAGAAAGCACTGTGAAGCTGCTTCAAGAACAGTCTGTTCAGCTTTTACAAGATTAAAGGTCACATATTATGCAAATTGCATTTTTTCAGTTTCAGTGTCTTTTCAACATAAATATACTATGTATGTCCTCTGTGAACTTAGAAACTCTGAGAAAGACTTCACTCTCCCTGTTTCCGCAGCTCCATATTTCAGTTAATATTTCATTTAGATTTGGCTCTCTTTATGGTTTCATCCTTAAGAGAACCATCATAAATAGTAGAAGTCTTATTTACTTTGATGTACTGTAACCCCAGTTGTTATAGCCCTTGCCTCAGACTGCTTACTTAATGAACGAGGTTCACTACAAGACATGATTCCCTTCAACACTCAAGGTTAATCATTATTTTCTTATTACTCTCTCCTGTTAATACAGTTGTGTTTTGCAATGTCCTTTAATTTTTGAAAAAAACTTGAATAAAACATTGGTCAGTCAGTCATTTTTTATACCCGCTTATTCCTCACTAGACTCACAGGGGTCAGCTGGAGCCAATCCCAGAACATTACAGGTGAGAGGCAGATAGACTCCAGACAGGTACCAGCCTATCATGGAGCACACACACTATTCACTCACACATTCAGACCTACGGGCAATTTTGGAATCCCCCAGTCAATCTAAGCATGTTTGTGGACGATGGAAGGGAGCAAGAGAACCCAAGTAGACATGGGGAGAACATGCAAACTCCACACAGAAAGGTCCCAGCCAAAATATAGTTTAGTTTTAGTATAAAACATATTAAGGAAAAAAAACTCAAGGAAATATTGATACTAGCTATCCATGATTTACTATATATGTAGCAGCCTGTTGAACTTAGCATTGGACAAATGTAATATTGATAGTCAAGAAAAACGGTGTAAATGAGAAGGCTCATTGAAGCCAAATAAATAATGACAGTAGTTGTTTGGAAGATGTTTTTTTCGTGTTGCTTTTGGTAGAACGATAAACTGCAGCAGCCTGTTTTGCTCTGCGGGATCCTCGCCGGTATGTGTGTGTTGCTGCTGTAAAGTTATGTAAAGGTATCGCGGAGAGCAGCAGCTCATTTGCATTTAAAGCTGCAGATACAGATTGTGAACAGGAGTGGAAGAGAGGGTAACGAGGCTAGAATGCATAATCTCAGTGGTATTTTCAGCAAAAAACTTCAAAGTAGGAGTTGAAAAGGAGTATAATATGTGACCTTTAAAGCTGCAGAAAGGCATTACGTGAAACAATTCTTGTAAAATAATGCATGTTTCATTTTACTTCAATGTTCTTTTTGCTTTCTGAAATGAAAGGATGCACATTTCTTTAAGATTTAAGCAATTAAATCTATGAGAGAACTCATATTGAGGAACAGTCTGCAAAAACTGGCCAGCTTGCTGCAATATAAACATAACTCACCCAGTCTTTCTGTCTTCTGTGTGTGGTGAAATCATAGACCGGGATCTTAACACTCTTGCCCTGTTTCAGCTTTCGTAAAGTGGCAACCAGCAACTCAAAATCAAACGCCCCTGGATGATCAAAGTTGTAGTCATTACTTGCTGCTAAGATTTGCTCCTCAGGAGATAAAACCTGTGAAACACAACAGATTATGTGCAGAGTCACACAATGCTGAACACAAGGCATGTTATGAACATTTTTGGACAAAAGAGAAAGCACGTTTTTATCAAATGTTAGTGATAATACTTTTGTGGTACTATTCCTCACAATACAGGAAAATCATTTTTGCTGCAGTGTCAGATACTGACAGGCACAAAAAAATTAACAACGGTGTCTTTTGCAAACTGTGCAGAAAAGAGTTTGCATTTCACTGAAGCACCAACCCTACAAAACTATTTAAAAGTATTTAGTATCATATAAGCTGCAACCATTGCCTAAAGTCTGGAAGGAAAGGTACTTTTCCATAGTCTCAAAGTCAGTCTAGTAGCTGTTACAGCCCTCGTCTTTATCACTGTGAGGCAGCTCTGTGTGGGCCCCTGAAAGGCATTATTGTACCCAAGTTTAACACTTTCATAGGGAAGCATGCAATACATGTACACATAAAGACATAATGATCATTAGTGTATCTCTAAGTTGACATAGAAATACTACTGCAGTAGTACACTGATACACAGTAGTACAGTAAAACATGAGCCTAATAGTAAAAGACTGCAAAATATGCAGCAACAGATTTCAAAACCGTGTTCTGAAAACCTTCCAATAACACCAATACAAAGTAAAATATAGATCAACCTTCCTCTGGAAAAATTAAGTCTCAAACCAAATGAAGAGTTGTACATAATTTGCATACATGCATTTTCACAAAAACAATAAACTCACCTGCCTAAACACAGCTTAACCAGGACCATTTCACTGAAGCTAAACACTAACCTACCACTGCTGATGCAGTTATATATTTTTTTATTATTTACATCTCCACAAAAATCACACTTAGAAAAGATAGGAACAGCCTCTCTCACCTTGTAGAAAGAATCCACGGACAGCAGCACGACCCACGGCACATCCAGAGCCTCGATGATCTTATTGGCCACAGTGGTCTTCCCTGAGGCGCTGCCCCCGCACAATCCTGCAGATACACACAGATTTTCAATGGCCCGTTATGGGTGTGTTTCAGAGTGTCCAATGTTGTCTGATGGCGTGCATTATAATAATAAGACATAAGATATAATAAACAGGACAGCTTCTGCAGCTCAAAGCCACAACTTGGCACAAAGATAATAGATGAAGGAAACAGCCACGAGGAGTAAACCCATCGTCAGCGTGTGTCATACCGATGACGAAGGCCTCTTTTGACTGCGCTCCGTGCTCGTCGTACCAGGGAGGCCGGCCAGCGGTGTAGATGGTGCGTGTGCCTGTGCGGAGCAAGGGAGGCTTGGTTTGACTCAGCGAAGGAGCACTCTTTCTGCGAGGGGCCGCGGTGGGGGGCAGGAGCCGGTCCAACGAGTCCTCCCCACTCCCACTGCGAGACAGTAAACAGCGGGCAGGTTACAGCCTGAACACAGCGTCAGCCTCACTGGGGTTGAAATGAAATCATGTGGAAAAACTAAAGACTTACATCATGACACTGGTAGGTAGATGGTTGAGTTTTTAATCAGATATCACAGTTTATCTTTGATAAATTAAAATAGAGAAAGGGAGTAGGATGAGAAAACTTCTGGCCACTCCTTTTTGAACTGCAGGGTTTTTGATACAAATGTTTGTTGAAAAATTAACTCAAGTTGTTTGGTAAAAATAGAAAAAAAGAACTTTATCAAAGGCAGAGAATATTGTATTTATTTGTAATTTTAATCAAAAAAAGCCTTGACAATGGGTGACTGTGGACACACATAAAATGTTGTGCATCACTTATGTGACATTAAATATTAAAGTGACTCAGTGACATTTTTTTTAACATTTAATTGTGACTTAAGGCAACTTTTAAACCTGCCTTTAACTGTCCTTTTATTACCCACTTAAATTAAGCAAATATCCCTCTATCATCACTTCCCCAGGTCTTCTTTGCCTGCTTTTATTAAACATAACTAATTTCCGACATCCAGTTTTAACTGTTTAAAACCTGAGATGAGACAAATTTTCAATAAAGTGATGACACTCAACAGGCATCAACATGTTGAATGGACTGAAGATCCTGGAAAGTCTGTTTTTTATTTATATCTGGCTACATATTTATTGAATTTATTGATATGCACAGTACTTTATATTAGATCACTATTAGACTTAGACTTACTATTACACACTATAGCCTAGATAGAAATTGATTCAATAATCATGTTTAGGACTTCTCTCGTTGTGGGACTTCTTATTGCTTTTATTGTATTTTATTATTTCCAGTCAGAACAGATGAATTTCATTGAGTAACATTGTACTTTTTAAAATTATATGACAATAAACGTGAATATTCAACACACCTTGTTTGTAAAGCAATCATGATGGTGTTAATGCTGCTATATAATACTTAAACCAGCACTCTACAAACTGGATCCCTGGGATTAAAATCAGGCTCCCTCAACACTGTTTATTTTGGAACATATCGACTTAGCTTTTGAGGCACGCCCTGGAGAAACTCCTGTATCCCCACAGGCTGCAATCAGAAATTAAAAGTTCCTTTTTTTTTCCTATGCGATACACAACTACATACATTGCACACAAACATGGAAAGCTGTGAATGGGAAACGGAGACTCGTGAATATTTTAAATGCTTGTTCAGTAATGATACACTACAATAAACCCCCTGAGACCGAGCACAATTAAAACCATTCTTGCACAAAAATTAGTGCACAACAGCCTAGATTCTGCACTTTGTCTGACCTCTCATCAACCTGTGTAGAGATTATTTATAGATCACACAGCATTGAGTTTGTATGTGATATTTGTGGGGAAGGGGGGGACCCGGTACACAACAGCACAAACACTGCAGTCAGATCTTACCAGCGATCAGACCTCAGGGACCAACAGCCAGAGATTCTGGCTCCAGTGCAGTCCTGCAGAGACATATCTGCCTCCCTCCAGCTTGCCTGTCGCCGTGGCAACCTCCCAAAAACAACAGCAAGATGCCCCCCAACGGGGTTTTACACCGACTGAGGCTGTAAACGTGTGTTAAGTTGTATGTCTGTTACCTAGTCTGCTTTTTACTCCATCTGTGCACACAAATGATCATCTTACTGTCCGTGTCCATCTGTGTTTGACAGGGGACTAAGAGGATCACTGTACTGGCAGCAAAGAGCTGCTTGGATAGTATTTATAGAGGCACTTGTAAACAAAAAGAGGACGGGACGTCCGTCCGCTGATCCTCTCAGTTCACTGATCTGAGCAAAGCTAGAAGGACAAACACACTAATGTAGGTATACAGCCCCACGGCCATGTTGGAACAGGAGACTCAAATCATCTGGGGGAATAATGAGGAATGTCTAGCACAGTTTTCTTCAAAACTCAAGAGATACTCAGCGATATCAAAATAGAAAGAGGGAAAAAAAATCCTCACACTTTATAAGCCACTTAACAATGAATCGACAAAATCTTCTCAGCCCTGGTAAAGATAGTCTTTTCCTGTCAGAGAAGACTGCATTGTAGAGCCTGTGAGAGCAGCTGAGTGAAATGCTTTTACCTGCACAGCCTCCATATTCACGAAGCTGATGACTGCTCAATTTTTTCCTCAAGTTCAGTCAAGTCAAGGCTAAAAAGCATTAATATGCCTCAAAGGCTTTTAAAATCTATACAGAATACAACATCCTCTATTCTCACAACCCCATATAATCACCTTTGAAAGAGAAAAAAGAAAAGAAGATATCTTTTCTCCAGGAGAAACAGACGATACTGTGATAGTAAGTGTGCACAATAGACAGAACTAATAATAATAAAATTACACATTAATAATATGGAACAAGTGGTGAGCTTAAGTACAAGCTACTTTATATACACTTCAGTATCAGTGTTGTACTTTTGACTCTACTGACGGCAATAAAACTTACATTGAAGGTTACGATTTTACATGCAAAGCATTCGATGCATCCTTCTGTATCTATGATTATAATATAATATAATAATGAACCATCAACAACAACAACACAATATATTATTTGCTTTAATTCTGACACCTACCCTAATTAAATTTAAGACTTTACTCCTAAGAAGATTTTAGTACTTTAAATATGAAAAGCAAATTTCATAATGTTTAATACTTGAACCATCCTTGGGACCTCTTTATTGAAAATAATGTATAACTGGCAATGTAGTCATTTTATAGTGCAGGCTTAGGTAATTGGTAGTTTTTCCACAAGAATATGTGTGTGTGTGTGTATTACCCACAATATTTAAACACCAACAAAATTACCAGAAAATGAAAAGACGAGACGAAGGCTATATTTATGGTTTCTGTGAGTATAACAATGAGCAGGTTTACCACATGCTGGAAACTAAACACACGCAGGCTCACACACACTATAGTGTGTATTATTAGGGATATTCTAGTAGCTTCTCATTGGTCAGCCTGTGACGCACAACCCCGCACAGCTCACCTGCATGATAAGGAGCTTCGTGTTTCAACGAATCTGCTTAATTCGACTATTCTGGCTCTGTAGTGTATAAATAAATCCACTGACACACAGTTGTTGTTTTTTTCAATTTAGTGGCGTCACCATTAAAGTCCGAAAAATGTCAGATATATTCGCTGTGTGGACGGAGGCGTAGAAGAAGAAGGACGAGGAGGAGGAGGAGGGGAGTCAGTGTGGTTATTACAGAACCAGGACTACAAAAGAAAAATAAAAAAATAAAAAATACACGAATAATTTCCGTATAGAGAATTCAAACAGGTACAAAAAATGCTCTTATCTTGTACCTGTCCGAGCGGGACGAGATTATTTTCCCGCACTCCGTTTCCATGGGCATCCTGCGAGCTCAGAGCCGGCATCGGCTGGTTTCACGGATCAATTCCTTCGTAACGGGGCGGGGGGGATTGTGGGTAATGTAGTTTACCGCCACGTGTCCACTGCGGCCTCATTTTATAACGACACCTTTACGGTCTTACCAGTGGGGACAGATATTTTCACATCCAATACTATAAGTGAAAGTCCTGCCTGAAAAAAACATTTAAGTAAAATTGCAAATAAGATTGTAAAGAAATTAAGAAGTAATGATATAGTATATCATTCTATATATCATTAAGATTATTAATACTGTAATAGTGTGTGAGCAACATTTAAAAAGTGTGTTATATTATCCATTATTTCTAATATTTATATTCTGAAATGTACCTAAATGTAGTGAGATAGAAAGTACAATATCTGAAACATAGTGGAGTGCAAATATAAAGTAGCATGAAATGGAACAACTCAAAGAACAAGTACCTCAAAATTGTACTTGACGCTTTCCTCCACTGATTTTAAGCAATAATGCAGTTACATTTTTCTATTTTTTATTTATTTGTCTTTTTAAAATAAAATAAAAAGTTAGAGATAGAAAGAGGCAGAGACCATAAGGAGGGGAATAGTCACAGTAATAAATCACAGAATAGAGCAATAAATGGACAAAATAGATTGTCACAATGCTTTTTCTCATCACAGTTCATAGTCAAATCTGTTTATCATGTAGACAGGGAATGAAAAAGTCTTCATTTTCCACGTAACAACACAATCCTGGAGACCTCTCCATAGTGGGACACATTTATTCCAAAGATCCGATTCATATTTGAGTTTTTTTTTTTAAATCATAAAATCCTACGCTTCGACCACATCTTCCAGCAACCTGGCTATGATATCCTTCCAAAGGAACCTGTGAAAAAAGATCATACAGATTAATACGTCAAATGCTTAAAAGGCGAGGTGTGAGACTGAAATGGCGACACAGCCTCACCTCTGCTGAGCAGCTGCAGGTTGCGTCCTTCCTCCTGAACCTGGAGCTGCAGCACCTGCTGCAGCAGCTCCTGCCGAAGCGTCTCCTGCACGAGTCCCATCCTCTGCAGCTTCTCCCCATTCAGACGCAGCAACGCTCGGCCTGGAAGGCGAAAAGCTAGAAGGAATAAGTTTGGGTTTTGTTTTATAATTTAAATAAATAAATGAATCAAACTTCAGCATCTTTGCACTTTGACCTGTGATAGCGTGATGGGAGAAGACCTCTACGTAGGTCAGATAGTTGTGTGGACAGTGTTTCTTCAGCCATTTACAAACATCTTGTTGCGACCAGAGCACGACGGGGCGGATCAGGCTGGGCTGTGTTGGGCTGGTGTGATATATCCCGTAATTGTCACTGGAGCGGTACTGCAGCCAAACAGTTGGACAAAGAGATGAAATAGATACGATGATTATGCATCAAAAGAAGAAAAATATGTTGGGAGACACAATGAATGAAGCTGAAGCCAGCAGACGATTAACTTAGCATAGCACATGTCTGAAGGGAACGAAATCTGTCCATCTACACCTCTAAAGCTCACCAAATAACATGCGTTTGGTTTGTTTGATCCCATTTGTTTTTGAGTGAAAGCTGTAGTTTTATATGCAGAACTATTTCTTTGTCAGGGGTGATGCTGTTAAGTTAACCCACTGCTGGCGTAGGTCACTTGTTACACTTTGTAGTAGGATTTTAATAGTTCAGAACAGCATGTTTTTTCACACACACAAGGGACGTGTTGATTTAACTTAGCAACATATTCGCCGATGAACTGGCAGAGTTACACACCTCTACCAACAACATTTAACTCCTTGAGAAACTTTTTAAACTTGTAAGCATCAAATAGTCATTATAATATCAAAGTATTTCTTTAAAGTTGCCGCTTGACCAGTTTGACTCCCCGTTTAATGTTTTTTCAGATGCACAAACATGAATTTTCTTCACATGGCATAACATGTGATCTCTGGTGTTTTTCTTTTCCAAACAGGGTGTGATAAAGGCACACACACACAGGCACACATACACGTAAGTGTGCAGAACTGACAAGATCAAAACAGCTTTCTAACTTATTAATGCACACAGGAGCGATCCTGATCACATGTGATTGCAGATCAAACGCGGTGTCTGGAACATCAGGAACATGCAGCAGCTTCTGCAACAGCAGGGGAACAGACAGAGGAGCATGTAGGCCGGTGTGATCATGAGATTCAGCAGTTTAATCTGGATATATAACATCCACATATATGGGATGTTAGACTGTGAAGGACTAATCAAACTCAGCCTTTGATCAGTCAATCTTTTTTTTTTTTTAAATTTAGCAACCTCAGCATTTCCCCCAACTCAAATTTTAAAGTCTGCCTCCAGTCAAAATGTGGTTTTCTTGTTCCTATAGTTGGATGATTGAGGTTCACTGTGCACAATGATCAGAGAGACTTTTCCACTTGGACTGACGCCTTTCAAATATATTATGTACTAAAACACAAGGTGTTCTATAAGAATACTCCTAAAAGAAACAGTTTCCAGAAAGAAAGAAAATAAAACAGAACAGGTGTACAAGTCTGCTTAAGTCCTCAGCTTTGCCCACAATTTTGAATTTTGAGTTTAATTTATACTCATGAAAACTGTTTAGAAGAGTCAGAATGGGACAAGGATTTCTTCAGGTTTTAGTTTTTATTGTAGACGTTACCCACGATGATTTATGATCATTGACAGGTGTGGGCGGGGCAGAGAGCCTGAAGTGAAAAAGGCCCCTCTACTGTAGACAGCCCTTAATAGTCCAGGTGTGACATCTAATGACAGTCGCACTAGAGTGGGGGCTAACAGCTTCGGAGGATCTATGACTGGTGATAATGAGGCCAGGTAAACCGTAAATAGTGTAAACAGGCAGTAGAGAGAGGAAAGCTGTCAGAAGGAAAATTTACAATTGCCCACCTGCCTCTGTAAATAAGGAGAAAGGCTCCTATTTAGCTAATGTGGGTAGACAGGAGGGTGGGGCAAATGTTAGGGAGATAATTTGTATGAAGCTTAATCCCATTCCTGCCATTTCTAATAGAACTACAAATACAACTATATTCACCACTGATACATTTCATGATTATTATGTGGATCATTTGTTATTGGGTCCAGGAAGTCCAGGTAGTTAAAATGTAATAATAATGCTAATAACAATAATAATAATGTGATCACTTGTTTGATTTCAATATGTTTTACTTTTGCATGTTATTAACCAACAATCCACAAATGTATTGTGTTTCTTTCCATCGTCTGTGGTGCAACAAACATGAGGAGGTAGTTAGGTGGCAGAGATTCTAATGAGTGTTTACTGTTAGTCACAAACAGCATTTACAGTACAGTGTGCTTGTGAGGAGACTGTGGCGAGTGGATAAGACTGCAGATGTGCAAAAAACTAAATGAACCTGACTGTGGGAGGACATGATGAACTGTAGCAGGAAATGGAAGAACTGTACACAGTGAAGCCCATTTTCCAAACAAACAAAAACTGATTAAGTTTATATTTCTCAAGACAAAAATCAAGTGACCGCTACGTCATGTGCATCCAAGAGGATTGAAGCAAACAACCAACGCATTGTAGACAACTGTTATCAGCCCAGCCCAGTTCTATGATTGCAGCTTTTGCTTCAGCTCATAACCGCCTTTAAAGACCCTTTTCATGGCGTGAAAACAAAGGCATGGGCTCCCTGACTTGTAACCAAGGGCTTTAAATGAGGCCAGTTTACAGCACAAATGGATTGTGTGCGTCAACGCCGAGCGCGTGAGCAGGAAATATCTGCTGTATCAGATAACAGCACTAACATCAACGAAAAAATGTAATTTTAACTGGAACAGAACAGAACAGCTACTGGACGTAGATTTGATAACGCTCCTCATGAAGAAAGCTACATAAGAAAAAGCTTTGCATAATGTTTTATTACTTCGCAGCAGCAATCACACATGGATAAAACCAAATGCTGTTTCTTTCTTCTCTTAGTCAACACACATAGTTGTGCTGCAGCATAGTGTTGGAGGAGCTGTGCTATTTAAAGCCATGCTAAAAGGCTGTTAGAGCTCACCGACCCGCCGGGGAGAGAGCATCTTCATTCTCTGTGAACAAAGTGCCCATTTGCAACGATAGATGGGGACCGGTCGGCCGCATTTGCCAAACTATGAATCTCTCTTTTGGACTTTTTTTTTTGTACAGAAATGTGACAGAAGGGTTCCTGAACAGGAGAGGGGACCATCGGCATGTACAATGTACCTTGATGAGGCGACAAGAAAAGGGACTTTTTAAGCACACAACCATTCTGGTTTGGGGTCACTTAGAAACATCCGTATTTTTTTTTTTTTTTACAAAAAGCAGTGGAGAAAATTGTGATACTTTTGAATGGTAGTGTGAAAATTACATTTGTTTTGTATGTGCATGTTTCCTGTGGGACCACTGTATGACTGTGCTGCTGAAGTTCAGCATACAGCTCAAATAACTTCTTATTTAACATAATACAATCAATTCTGTGCATTTTCATTTAGGAATAATGTCAAAAATGTCACGTGGTGTAACTAAAAACTTGGTACCAATTCACTCTCTTTAAAAGGGTTTTCAAAAATAAATATATGAAGAACATGCTATCAGTTTGTTTTATATTCTAGGTGGATTAAACATTTAAAATTCATTATTCTTTATCGGTTACATCATTTGACATTTCGTGTAAAAAAAAAAGAAAAGAATTAAAATTCCATATTGTTTGTAAAAGAAAAAAAAAAAGTACAAATGGACTTTAAAATGACATTAAACAAACAGGAACAAACAATGTACATTTTGAGATAGTTGCTGAATGTTTTTAAAACTGTATTTTGTAGTTTTTGACTTTCTCATCTTGCCACTACAACTATTATTTACTGACCCCTAAGCGTCAGTCAATTTCTATCGATGGGTCAAAAGATTTAAAAATCATAATCCACCCTGTTGCTTCTTTCTACCTCCTCCTCTTTCTTAGGACATATTGCTGTTACCTTTTGCCCAGAATCCCCCTACTTAAGGCTTACAGCTTGTGATATTTTCAACAAATCCTCTTAGAAAATGAAGCCACAATAAATCTATTCTACCCACAAGTGGTGCTTGTATATCTAAAGCCTGTTAATGTTTTCGTAGATCTTTTGTTGTCCACAATGTAATTAAAAAACATCATTGACTAGTTCTATTATTTCCATGAACACACTGTATGCCTTATACCTGCTGTTCTTATAAGCACATCAAAGCATTGAATAGCTTGGAGAAATAAGAAAAACCCTAGGAGGTATCACACCACTTCGTAGGTTTGCTGTTGGGCATGTTCAGATCATGTAGGTTGTTCAGTACCTGGAAGCCTTCCGTGCCCGGCTGCTGCAGCAGCTTGACGGCTCTGCCTCCCGCCGTCTTCTGTCCACGCCCGTCGTGCCACGTCAGGTTCCCTCCTGTCCGTCGACTCAGCTGGTGCTTGAAGTCCTCCGGCAGAGCCCTGTACTCCAAAGCTGGCCTGCAGAAACTGAAGCTGGATGCCGCTGGAGAGATGAAAGCGGGACGTAAAATGATTAGGACGGCAGGATACGGCCATCACAGCCGACGACAGAACAGCCTGAGACATGCCGTGCATGAAATAAAAGTCAGAAATCAACCAACCTGGACACCCTGTTGTTCTTTGATGGCCTCATTATAAAATACCCGCTTAGTTTAAACAGACCGTGCATTGGTGAACTTTCAAAGTTTTTTGGGAGTCTGTAGAAAGTCCTGCACGAGGCCCTGAGACCAGTGTTCCCGTACCACTGTTACTTTGTGCTGAGCTTGTAGGTGAACGCTGAAGATGTGAGACAGGCCACTTTCTCATCATTACGAGGGAGGCCTGCAGGCAGACTTCCAAGCCAACTCAACAGCAGGTGGCTTCCCAACATCCAGTAATTAAAGAAAGTGTGGAACTACAGTAAACATGCCGGCACTGGCACATAACCTGGCAGAAAGCCACGGGTCATTACTGATTCATGTGCCAGATTGGAAGGATTTTCTTAGCGTGTTTGAAGCTACGTGTGCAGCTGTGTTTGTGCTTTATGCATTTTCAATATCTTTAATTGACTAAGGGAATATGAAAAGAGCGCGAGACTGACAAGGGGGAATCAGGTTTGAGGAGATGAAAGAGAGTCTTTTAGTTTTTGGTAGCTTTATGCTTCCTTTTTTGTCATTCAACATCTCCCACTGAGACGGTAGCAAAGCAGAGTTCTGCAATCACCAAAGCAAACCATAAACACTAGATTGTCATGAATAAATCTCTGTAGGAGTTTTTTTTTTCCAATGATTTTTGTTTGTTTGAGCTGTAAACATGACTATGTTCATATGAAACCTCCTTCACAGGGTTATTACTCTCCCCAGGCTGCTGCTGTAAACATAAATGTGCCCATTTCCCAGATTAAATGTGGATAATTAAGACCACTTGTCAGACAGATTTTTTTCCCCCTTTAGTTTTGCCCTCATAACATTTGAGATGAAAAAGTCCTCATTAACTCGCAGTGCTGGATAGGAAAATTCTTTCTCACCAAGCATACTGTGAAGTCAGTCTTTTTGCCTGCAGTAGTTTGGGCGTTTTGGTTTTATCTTAATTGTGAATCCCCTATATGTAGAATTTGAAAAATTGCACAAAAAGCAGCACAGACTGCACCAATTTTCACCCAAGTTCACAATATGTAATTTTGCACTGCTGAGGGTCTATCAGTCAAAACAACAAGAGAAAGAGTTGATGATGTCATGAAGTAGTGTAGAATCATGGGAGTTGGTGTCTTCTCCTGGTTAGAATTCCTTCATTATTCATCATTTAGGATGTTTTTATCAGGGCAAAATTATCCTAAAAGGATTTTCTCTCCAAAACAAATGGACCCAGTGAATAAAAGCTGTACAAACATTGAATAAAGCCCTTTTCATGTTAAAAATCAGAGCCACTCAGTACTGTTCGGCGTGCTACTCAAACACTAACGCTTGCATAGTAAAAAATGACTTAAGATAAAAAAAAATATGTATCCTAAAAATGTGGCTTGAACTGGAAAAACCGCTTTGGTTTGACAACACAAGGCCGACGTATGCACAAAGGAAACACTGAGAAGCAGCCATGTGGAGCAGAATGATGCATGTTGCATTCTTGTTTGATGCAGGTCAGCCTGTAATGTTTTTCTCTCCCGTCTATTCACATCTCACTGGCCAATCACTGAAGGCAGGCACTCTGTGAAAGGCAGGTGGTGTCCAACACATCACTGCCTCTGTATAACGAACCTGTATGCCCTATTTGTTAATGGTAATATAATTCTGTAGGCAATATTCCCAGGATAGGGTTGTGTGGATTTTTGGTGAATAAATTTATAATCACATCACATCAACATTGTTTAGATTACTACACATGAAAAAAACAGGAGAATAAAAAGGGCAAAAGGGGTATGCACATGTCCTTGTGTTCCATCTTTTTTACCCTCTTCTTCACTTGTCCTAAAGGATCCTATCAGTGGACTGTGATCACACCCAGGAACCAGGATGCATTGAGATCCAATCAATCAAACCATGTTTAGAGGGGGTCCAGACCACTTGTTGCAGAGGAGAGAGACAACACTTACACTCTGTCTAAAATGAGTAGTAACAGATGTCCTGAGTGACCCGATCACAAGTGGATGTTACTAAATGCACCAGATGTGGCCTCAGTATGGGCTGAAATCTGATCACTCAAACCACATACGGAGGTGGTTTGGGTTGTTGTGACCACAGATATTCCGCAGTGGGACAGGGAAATATGCCACCAAAGGAAATGCGGACACAAGCGGCCAGCTGGACACACTTGGAGAACCCCGATAGAAGCTTTATTGACAAGTGTCTCGCTGTCCACTCGCAATCAGAACACTTCAGACACAGGTTAACAGGGTCATACAGGAACCAGTGGTGGGTTATTACAATCTATACTCGGGTAAAAGTGATACTGTGGGTGGATGCGCTGTCCTTTTCAGCACCCAGTCCTTGTCCACCAGGAGACACCCCCCCCTCCTTATCGCCCCCAGTGTCTCCAAAACCCACCATCATATTCCCATATACACTTTCATAAGATTCTACATGTAAAGTTACCTCTTAGAGCTGTGTGCTGGAGATTTTTCTTCTATTTTCTGTAGTATGTGGAGTTTTTAGCACTTATTGTTTAATGTTATGATTCCATACTTTAAGTGATAGTAGGCTACAGCTGTCGTTTCATTACCAGACATACCTGGGAAAACCGGTCTTGCAGGTATTGGGTTAACAGCGACAGTGTGTAAAAATTAATTTCCTACATATATGTGAAACACCAGTGTTTTCTATATGGAACCGCCACCCTACCGTCCACAGCCATGGTGTTCGGACGCGGTTCGGATCTAGTGAAAGTCTCCCATCGCACAGCTCTCCTCCTCCTCTTCCTCCTCCTTCTTCTCCTCTTCCTCCTCCGCGATGTGTCCACCGAAAGTTTCAGTGAGGTCTGGCGGGGGGAAGGACGCTCCCCATCCTTCTAAAGTCCTACTGGTCCGGTGCGATCGGGGGGAAAAACAAAAACACCTCGAAACCAGCTCACGGCGTCAGGAAGCGTTCAGCTGTTGGCTGAAGTTGTCGAGGACGGACAGGAACAGGAATGTCCCCCCAGCGGCTGTCTGACTGGTTCCGCCGCCTCTCCTCTCTCTCCTGGTATTATGCACGCGTCAACGCTCGTGCGCGCCTCTCCTCTTTCTCTCCTCTCTTTTTTTTTTTTTTTTTATCTGTGCATCGTGAGAATCAGACGTGCGGCTTCTTCTCAAGAGCATGCGTGTGCGCAGGGAAGCTCAAAGTGCAGCCCCCGGGCCCTGTAATTAACACAGCCAGTGGAGACTCACTGAAAACAGGCCTGGATGAAAAGCGCTTCTCATCACTGCAGCATCCAGCAGAAGGAATTCCCCCTTCGCCCTTTTTTTTTTTTTCTTGAAGAAAGAGAGCCCTGTGCTCGCCTGTGGGCAGAGGGCCCTCTCTGTGATGGACTTTGTCCAGAAAGAGCTGCAGCACGCATCTCAGGGAGCATTGATCCTGCTCCCACCTGCCCACAGTCACTTAATTGATCCCATTTGGTCTTACAGTAGGCTTAATGGAAAGTTTTTACTATTATTTATATAGGCTACATGCACGCCTTTTAAGCAAAGAAGCACAAATATTAAAATTAACCACTCATCATTTTTAAAGGCAAAGACATGTTTTTGCCCCTTTCAAACTCAAAGCCGTCTACTTATTGAATCCGAGGCAGGGAGACAGACTAAATGTTGTTTACCTACTGCTAGAAACTTTACTAGAGCTGTGGGAATAGCTGAGGGATTGCCCCTGAAGGTAAAGGACTGAGATACATTATGGTTCCCATCTGTTTCATTTCATACTTTTAGATCAGGCCGCTTTGATTTTTATGGAAATCTACATAAAACAGCGAGCAAAACCTTTTAAAAAAAAAAAAAAAAAAAAAATCTGACACTGCAGCTGTTGTGTTATGAAACTGGAACAAAAACAGGAGGGAAAAAAAATCCCCCTGTGGAGGCTAAACATGATCACATGGTCGTCCTGAGACAGATTTATTTGGCCATGAGACTGCACAACAGTGGTGAAAGTGTGACGATGATTAGCGAGACCAGGTAGCACATTCAATCCCAAAATATGAAACGGTGCTTTGTAAGACCATTGAATGTGTGCAGGTGTGGGATGCATACAGAAGTTTGTAAGTTAAATAGCAGAAACAGCTAAAGTCATTCAAGGATTTGAAATATTTTCATTCATGCAAAGCAATGGCCACATATATATATTTTTCCCCTGGGTTAAATACCTTTCTTCTGTGTCTATCGTTAAAATGCAGATAACAGCCACATTGTATACCGCCACCTATTGAAGACTTGACTGATGTGCATGCACTGAAAATGTTTTGTAGAATTTATGGCAAAGCTGTGTTTTCCTAATAAAGTGCTTGGTGAGTGTGTACATACATAGACAATATAATAAATGTAGTGGAATAAAAGGTACAATATTTCCCTTTGAAAATGTAATGAGGCTGAAGTGTAAAGTTAAATTAAAATAAATTGAAGGAAGTATAAGTACCTCAGAATTGTAACTGAGTAAATTCGTTTCTCCCACTACCATTTTACATCTGTCAAACTCTAGCAGAAAATATATAGACACATGGGGAAATACACACTTTAACCTTGTTTGTTTAAAAATCCAGACTTTTTTTCTTTTTTTAAAGAATTTGCTTTCTGGTGTTTCTTGCCTTTGTTTTCCTGATTAAAATTGGGGCGTTTTCCCTTAAACAAATTGTGAGTTTACAGATAGAAGCTGTAGTATTGCTGTACATATTGCCTGAGGCTGTGATATTGGGCTGCAAATAAAATCAAGTTAACATGCTCCAGGTAAACCAACAGTGAGTTATACTTTCACACTGTTGCATTTTTTTTTTAATAATAAGGCAGAGCTGCCAGCTGTTTTGCATTTTCAGCATATGATATATATATTTATTTGAAATGACTCCACGCTAGAAAACTGTGTCTGTCTGATGCATCCTTTATCTTCTTGGCACAAACACAGAAATGCATAGTAGTTTCTCCCACTTACGCCACAAATTGCACATGGGATAATAAACCCAGCTGACTAGTTTGAGTTTAATTGCCAGTGTTTGGGCATGACTTGTTCCTGCAGATGTTTCTGAACGAAAACGGAAAATAGAGAGCAGCTTTGGGGCTCGTCGCAGGGCCACATTTGGTCTGGTTAGAGCGCTAAAAGATGAAAGGGGCCGCATGAATTAATAGCTTCCACGGGGAGAACCTCAAAATGGAGAAGATTAATAGTACACATTGGAGGTTTGCACTCAGCAGCTGCCTTTTGTTTTAATGTTTAAGTGAGGAATTTGTCTTCATCAATTGTTATTAAGGTCATTCCTGAGTGATTCAGAATGTCGAGCACATTCTATTAATTTATACCCAATGTTAAACATTTTGTACCCTTTGGCCACAAGGCAGAGTTAATACATAGCACTGTTACCACTGTTTAGATCTCTTCTCCAGTCTATGATGGTATTTACCCATTCTTTCGTTCTTTTCACCTCATTGTCCAGCACACATTTCTCCTTCTACAGTTGTTAACATTTTTTTCCAGCGATCATCAGCTTCTTTACTGTAGAATAGAAAACATTTGGCAAGAGAGAGAGAAGAAACTGGAGCTGACCTCAACATCTAAACCTGAAGTTATCACAAGGGGGCAGTAACATTCTGTCAGCAGTATGCTGATTTTGAAGGAATATGAAGAACAATTGTTTCATATCAAGTTCACAATGGAACACATGGAGTTTGACACAATAGTTAATCCCAAAGCTTTTTCTTACAGTTGAGTGTTTGAGCTTCACTGTGCGGAATAGTTGGTTGTGTGGAGTTTGGTATTAAAAGGCTGTTTTCAAATTTATCAGCTGAAAGTGGAAGGTTTGTCAGAGATTACTAAAAATCTGTTTTTTTGTTTTTTTTGGGTGGGCAATTCTTGGTCTGGTATGCAATTTACACAAGTCTGAGGTAGAAACCTGACGCCTCCCATGCACACACACTGAGAATAGACTTAACAGTGAAGTAGGAGACACACATATCTTCATCCATGAAAATACCTGCTCTGATTTTTTCTAAAATTTAAGATGCTACCAGCTGCTATTCATGATTTGATGCCCTGGGAAATGCCCTGAGATTTTTGCAAAGGACCACCCTTTTTTTTTTTTAACATCGAAATATTTAAAATAGACAATGGTCACATGGAATTTTAGTTTTTGATCTACTTTACTAAATTCTACTCATAATAATGACCTTATCTAGCATAAGGTCAATATAATGAGTAGAATAGTTAATTCACCCTGATTTTTTTCACAAAATTACAATCTATAGTCTAAAAAATAATCTCTACTAAAAAATATGATGTAAGAGATAAGATAAGATAAGATAAAACTTTATTGATCCCACAACAGTGAAATTTGTGTGTTACTGCAGCGTTACAGATAAAGAAAAAGAAAAATAAAGTTAAAGAAGATAAAAAAACTATAAAAAATAAAAATAAAAAACACAACACAATGTACAAATTCGCAGAATTTGTTGATCCGCATACACAGTATGCATTATCGACAGAATGGAGAGAAAATGCTAATACATAGTAAGAAAAAAAAATTATATATATATATATTATATTATATATTTGCATATATATATATGGACATACATATCCACGCACATACCCACATGTACACATACATAGCTAATGCACACTTAAGGTGCAGGGTGTGTGTGAAGAGAGAAAAGTGACCAGTGAAAAGTGAAAAACTATGACATTGAACTTGAAATTGATTATGTATGAATCTGTGTTTCATTTCAGCTATAAGTAGTCACACGAGGGAGCAAAAAATACCAAATCTAATCTAAATTCACTGTCAGTCTTCTGTCAAAGAGATTTCTGCAGAGCAGACTATTGTTATGGAGCTGTGTGTGAGTGTGTTTGTGCACATGTGGTGCTGTCCAGATGTGTATACACTGCCATGAGCCTGGCAACAGCAAACACACTGAACCTCTTGACTAATGTGTGAAGTGTGCCATGACCTCTGGCTCCCCATGTGGCCACCAAATGATGTTTGTTCAGGATAACATTTGTTTTACTAATTGGATAAATTCTTACAATTATAACGACTCTGAATTAAATCAGTAAATACATGTCTTAAACTAGATTTAACTCAAATAGAACAACCTTACATGAAGAGGCTAAGAATAAAAAGGAAATGCAGGAAACACTGGCACAGGAAGCAAGGCTCTGGTTTTTAAAGTGTTGCAACCAATTACTCCTGTTTGTTCTTTTACATGGCTGTGAACATACAGGCCGGATATAGGTTCGTCTAAAACAAACAAAATGTGCAGCAAACAAGACTTTAAGCACTTTCTCTACCTGCACCTTCAATATTTCCCTCTTAAAATCATTTAATCTGTGGAAAAAAAACACACTCACACTGTTTTATAATGTTCCCATATTGACCTGTATAATAAAATGAAATAAAGAAAAGAATGGGAGATTCCAAGTCAGATATATTAAATCGGGCACATTTTGGTTTTCTTGAGTTCCAGTATTCCTCTTTGATTTATGCTCTGCGGCAAACCCAACTCATCTATTATTCCAAGCAAGTTAAAACAATTGCAAATATTATGTGAACCATCTAGGAAGCTCTGCCAAAGCCGCACAGTCCGGCAGCGCACTGACCTTGTTGAAAACACAAGACACACACAACAAGATTTACAGGCCAACTCAGAATGTGGACGGCTGGTGTTAAAACTAAATAGAAATGTGTATGCTACACAGAGACAGACGTTTGTGTACAAAGTTTCTGCATCTGTGATCTCTCCACATTCTTCATGAGCATGCTGGCAAATCAGGCCGTTCACAATGCGGCAATGTCGAGAAGTCCATGAACGGCTTCAGGCTGACGTAAGCGTTATGACGGCCAGGTGAGTGGAAGCGAAAACAGCTGGGGCTGTGTGATGCCGTTCAAGGAAAACTCTGGGTGGAGCCGCCACCGAACCTGCAGAATAAAGCTGCACTTGTTCAACCGGACCAGAAACTCTGAGTCTGGATGCCGTGTGCTCTGCAACATTTTTCACATAATACAATGAGAGCTTGTTGACATATCAAGGGGTAAAAGCACTTACGGAGAACATTTAACACTGTAATACACTGTTTGTGTATCTGCACACAACCAGGACTTTCCAGGTAAGAAGAGGTGGGCCCTGGTACAAACCGGATACAGGAAATGGGCTTGCATCTAAAAAAAGGATCAATCAAAAGGTCCTTAAATAATGAACACACAGCTACTCTTGTTCAAAATGAGCTCATATTATATTGACCGAAAACAAAAACAATGGCCGGCACTGAAAGCACAGCCCTTCAAAACGTCCTCTACAGCGGGTGATGAATGGAAACTGTTACTCTATTTGCTCCATCCTTCAACCACGTACCTTTAGATTTCCTGTGGTATTAAAAACTGCATAATATGGTACATTTTAATGTGGTCAAAGGAATTCCAGACACATTCTGATGCTGCGGGTGGAACAAATACTTAGATCCTTTACTTCAGTAAAAGTGCCTATACAGCAATGTTAAAATACTCCATTACAACACGTAAGGTCCTGCATAAAAAAGACCACTTAAGTCAATTTACATAATAGCAACATGTACATGAGATAATTAGTTTATTAATTTTTTTTTTCTACATTTGATTTTTAGATCATTTGAAAATGTATTCAAATTAAGAATTTGTGATATGTCTAGAGGGAAAATCACTATTTGATGGAGCTGTCAACATCTCTGAAAGGGTTTTCAACTATGCACGGTTTTTGCAGGATGTCAAAAGAGATTGTTATATTATCCCTTGTGTCAATTCGTCATTTGAAAAGTAACACTAGCTGTCGAATAAACGGAGAGGAGTACAGTGTACAAAGGAGCACAAAATGTAAGTAAGTACAAGTACCTTGTACTTGAAGTACAATGAAAAAGCAAATTTGACATCACTGGAAAGAATAGCAGCTTTAGAGGTTTTTACTCTTTTCATTTAAAGGCTTTCATTTTCATTTAGAAGAATGTGGAGTTTGTCTGATACTGTTTCATATTCAGATTTATTTCACTATTTTATACTTCACTAGGCTTTTTCTGAAAAGCTGATGATTGTGAAGAATGCAGCTACAATGGTGGATATTGAGGTAATTACAGTAGCCTGGAACTAATCCAAGCTGTGGTACAGCGGAGCGGCCAAGCTTTGTTTTTTTAATACTCAGGCCAGTTAGTCTTATCGACTGTACAAAGACTGGAGTTGTGAATGAATGTGTTGGTTTTTGGGTCAAAGCAATCAAGAGGCATGGGTGTGGACTCGAGCCTCCAACACAGGGCATTTGCTTTTATTTGTTCCTGTTCCTGGAGGTTTGCTGTTAAGACTATTTCAGAGAGCCTTTGTGTGAAGTAAAGAGCCCAAGATGTTAAACAGATTTCACTTTACAGACAAGGTGTCGCATAACCTTCACTATATCACAATTCAATCGTCTAGGATAAAAAACCACCATCTGACCTTCCATACAGATTTCATTCATTCATTATTATAGCTTTAGTGTATGCTCGTTCAGTAAAACACATTATACAGCCACTAACGTATAAGACATACCCTCAGGAGCATTCTAAAAATGAGAGAGAGAAATGAAGTAGAAATAGAGAAAAGAGCTGGAATTGACTATAGGAAATCAGGTACTGTAGTTTCTATCTGTGGGTTTTTCCTACTGTAACATTTTAAAAAGTCTTTCTTGAAAAAAAAGCATATATATTTGACGGTTCATTCTCAACACAACTTTTATGTCATGCTCTGAAATACAGATAAATAACCGTTCAAGTGTTTGGGGACAAGGTGGTGATGAACTATTTCCCCTGTGGTTTGCCATGATGTCACCATGGGAAAATAACTTATGAGACTACTTAGTGTGACGGAATTTTCTTAAGCTTAAAGGTGATGTGACTCAGTATTTCTCTTGGTAACTTACAGCGTGCATATTTAGTGCTTATATAGTACAGGAATAGGTTTATTTGGGATTGCAACAAACTGGGGTATCAAGTGTATAGGTGAATACACCTGAAATGAAAGTGAACCTTCAGAATTGCACTGTGTTCACAAAGTAATTGATTACAGCTACAATAAAACAGTACACTAGGCAGCCTTCTAACTACATATATAATTATAAAACAGGATTTTCTATAATTAATACTACAGGAATAAGACAGATTGAAGTTTTGATGGCTTTCTTTTCCCTCCAATCTCACTCTGGTGTTACTTTGAGGAGGTTAAGTGGGAGGAGATATGCAGATGGTGCCCGTAAGGCCCTATTAGTGGCGTCCGTAGTTCCCCAAACTCACAGTGGACTGTTGTCACTCCACCGGAGTCCACCACACCCATAGCGTCAGGGTCAGCGTTCACAGGGTGGCATTCTCCTTTATAGCACAACCAAAAGAGGTTTTGCTGCAAAGACTGGATTCTTCTTACTGATGATTCAATTCTGAGGCCATTTTTCTACACTTTGTATTTTCTGAGATAATTCTTTTTGTCTGACAACCTACAATTTCAAAATTCCCTTATCAAGTGAAAGAGTGGAATATTTAGGGCATTCAATTTTGATAAAGGAATACTTTTTTCCCTTCACCTTTATTTTTCCTTTAATACTGTGATCTCTAAGGTTTTGACTTTTAAAAGGTGGATATCCCAGGATGCATTTTATAATGGCTGCAAGTCCATTTGTATTTTTGCTGCTATTTTTGTCACTGGGAGAAACCAAGTTCTACAGACCTTTCCAGTTTAACCAATACAAAACTGGGCTGAGTCAACATCATGACCAAGGGAAACCTACCAGCAGACACAAGTAAGTGTTGTCACTTTGCCAATTTTACAGCAACTCCGATATAATTTCATATTTTACTTTGAGGGTCAAAAATCTGTAATTTATATCAAACTAGAATAGTATTTTTTTTGTCCTCACTCTCTTTCCATCCCTTCTCTGCCCTATGATAGAAACCACTGTGCCTATGTCGTTGAAAAGACAATGTCCTTCACCGTGCAGGATGGGGTAGCCCCCTATGTAAAAGCTCAGTACAACAAGTGTTCCTGGGGACAGAAATGTCCAACTCTCCTGTAAGTAAACCACCTATTTTGATATTTATTTGATCTTATAATAATAAAAGCTAGTTATTCACATCACTTTTAGGTACATACCACAGTCACAAGTATACTTTTCTGACTAATACTTGGATGTTTCCCTCAGGTATCACCTGATGTACAAGCCAATATACAAAGTGGCACATAAAACTGTCACAGAGCTGGAGTGGCGTTGTTGTCCAGGGTACTCTGGTTATGGCTGTATGGAGGGTCCTCCTGCTTACCAACACCCCATGAAAATGATGCCCCCGTTTAAGGGCCCACCATTCAAAGGCCCACAGTTCAAGGGCCCACAGTACAAAGGTCCCATGTTCAAGGGCCCACCCATTTCCTCTCTTGTGAAAGCCAACCCCTGGAGTCAGCCCAAAGGACCTCCACCCAGCAGTTTTAACACTTATCCAATGCAACACTTTGGGCCTCCGAGGACCTCAACATATTCAGACACCTCGTTTGAAACTTATCCACCTGAGCCGGAGCCAATGCCAGACCACCAGGAAGCACATCACTCAGAACATGAAGAACAACTTGAGCATACGCATAGTCAAGGACCGGAGGACCAGATCCCAGAGGAAACCCCTCCTCCCTCTGGTGGTGAGCAGCCTGAGGGTGAAACCACAGGTTTGTCTTAACTCCCTATTACAGCATAATTCTGCTTTGTGTAGGTATTGTATTTACATTGGATAAGTGACAAGACTAAGAATGCTTACATGTTTTTTCTTACAGTCAGAAAAAAAAAATCAAGCTCTAGAAAATGGATTAATGATATAATTTTGAACAACACTGACACTAATCACAATAAAGCACAAATGTGTCCTCTATCCCAATGTTAACAGCTATTCCATTTGTCTTTAGTCCAGTCTCTTGACAGTGAAACAGAAGAGCGTATATATCGAATGGAGGAGGATGTGCGACGTCTGAATCATGGTTTGGAGACCTTGAGAGGAACTGTGAATGGGCTGGAGGATAGTCTACGAGCCTCACTTAGAGAGGACGCCAACAGGATGCTGTCAGCACTGCTCTCTGCTGGCCCTGGTCCTGTTCCTGTTCCCGCTCCAGCTGTAGCCTCCCCATCTACTGTAGGGTTTGTAGAGATTCCGGGGGGAAATCCTGATACAGAAGGTCTAGATGGTAGGCATGCTTTTCCAGGCCTCACAGAACTGAATGGAAGTGTAGAAGACCTCAGGACAGAGCTGCTCACCAAGACAGCAGAGCTGCAGGAACTCAGAGCAACAGTGATGAAACATGATGGAGCACTGAAGAAGATGTTAAATACAGCAGCAGAAGTGGTATCAGACTCTCCTAGCAATCTTGGGGAAGCTGTAGAGAAGTTGATGGATGCTAAGCTGAGTGCAGCCAGGACAGAAATTCTGGGTGGGTTTGAGAAGCGTGTGGAGACCGCAGAGAGCCGATGTGAGGATAAAGCTGGAGATGTGCGTCGTCAGTGCCAGAGGGAGCAAGGTGAGAGGCAGGAACAGATGGAAGATGCTCTTATAGAAAGTACCACAGACTTGAGAATAAAGCTGAGAAACCTTCAGACAGACGTCCATGGTTTAAAGACTGCAGAAAGCTGCTGTAGTAGAGTAAGTGGTCTGGTTGAAAGGGTACAAATGCTAGAAACATCTGTGGCAGGCCTCAACCAGTCCCAGGGGCACCTTAGAGTGGAGCTGGGTGGACACAAAGACCACATAGAGGGGATGCTGGAGGGGCGTCTGGCCTATGTAGAAACTAGGCTCAACCTGACTGGCCAGTCTAAAGGAAATGAGTGTGGAAGAAGAAGTGTCCAAGAGAAAGCAGAGACAGGACAGAATCTGGAGGTCAGAATGGAGGGTAAATTGAGGGCACTAGAAGAGCGTTTATTGATAGCTTTAGAGGAGTTGGGTAATGCCACTGCCCCTGTACTGCTGGAGGGTCTCGCTGTTCCCACCCTGGAGACAGAACTGGAGTCCCTCCGAGGAAGACTAGAGATGGATGTTGACAGAGTGAAAAAGCATCTGAGCAGCCTTGAGATTCTGTGTTCTTCTTCCTGTTCCTCACCTCAACACCCCACATCCATCCAGGGAGACTCTGATGCAAGTGTGAACTTGGCAGAGGAGCTGGATCTGGGCGTAGTGGAAACACAAGGTGACCGGTTGAACAGCCTCAACGTCACACTGCAGGAAATCATGAGGCGTCTGACCCTCAGGGACAAACAGGAACAAGCAGAAGGAGATTCTCCCATTGAAGGAGAACTTGAGTTCCTCAAGTTCAATGTCCATTCATTCAACAACACACTGAAAAGCCTTCAGGATACCCTGGGGACAGTCGTCCACCAGGTGGGTAAAGCAAACACCTCCTGGCATGAGAGAGAGGCCCGTATGGCTCAGCAGATGAAGGGTGTGGTCCAGCTGGTTGGACATCAGGCTTCCATGCTTGGGGCCGGTGAGCGCAAACTGACCAGACTTAAAGGTGAGCTGCAGGAGATGAAGAAGCGGTTGGACGTTGAGGTCCGGGGATGCCGAAGCACGGCCATGGGGGTGCAGAAAGAGGTAACAGAGGTTGGAGGCCGTGTTGCCAGTGTGGAGGACCGATGTAAGGGCCTGAATTACTTGGCAGAAAACCTGGAGAGAGTAAGGGAAGAGTTGGACAGACAATCAAATGGGCTTCTCCTGCAAGTCAATGGGACCCTCTCCAGCCATGCTCAGCAGCTGTCTGAGCTGCGAGGTGAGCTCAGAAACTGCACCTCTAAGGTGGACCCAACGCAACAGAGTTTAGAGTTGGACCCCGAGCCAATACGAGGGGATACCTTCACATTAAATTAGTTCACATTATATGGACAATAGATTTTCACAACAAATAAAGGGTAAATATTCGGCAGGTATAGTGGAAGTCCACTAAAACCTCATCTTATTATTTGTGTTGCAGAACACAAAGGTTTAGAACCTGCACTGAAATAAGGATGGTTTTAGTTAGCTCAGTATACTATTTTGATAAATTAAAATGGCAGCTAATTGTGACTCCAATATTAACATTATTCTTAGTTGCAGAATATTGTTATTAAGTCATTATAGTGCTGAGATCTGTTTGTTGCAATGAATCAACATTTATTGCCCCAGTGACTGAGGAAGAGATGAACAGCAAACTGCACCTGTTACTGTACTGTTTCTGTTGTTTAACAATGTTTACATGATGAAGTTACTTTTTGTATTTTCTTACGACTAGACTAGAAGTTTTCAATGATATGTTTTATATGGTTTAAGCTTTTGAGCATTAAATTTATTTTGACTGTAACAGTATAATTTCAAGGTTTTTCACTGCTGTCAAATAAACATTTTATTACTGTTCATGTTTTTTTGTTTAGAATTTAAGACTCTAGTTTTTTTTTAATACTTTTTACATTTTACTGCAAGGAGATTTGCATAGCATCATATCTATTTTTAAGCTAGGCTTTGCAGGCTTTGCAGTATTTCAACCATTTTGCAGCCTGTCTCTTCTATCTGTATGTGTGTTTTTAAAAAAACAAAAAACATTAGGTTATATTATTAATATTTGAACATAGGAAAATGTTATCATAGGTATTGCAAGTTAGGGGGGGATATAAAGAATTATAAAAACAAACAGAATAACATAATACAAGTTACATTATATTCTCAGATTATTCTCTTATTCATTATTATTTCTATTTATTCTAGCAAAACAACTCAAATCTGAATTCATAGATTTAATCTACTCAGATGACTGAATGAAGATTTGGGGAAACGTTTTTCATGTATTATTCTTACCCAGATAAGTGGCTGGCTTTGATTGACAATATTTCTACCAATGGCGAATTCCAGGAAGTAGTTGTGTTTTCTTTTAGGGATGTTGATGCAGGGAAGTGGGGATACCACAAGAGGGCATTAGAGAATGCCATAAATACTGTTGCCTGTTAGGGATCAGGGCAGCTTCACTTGCTGTTCATGCAGAGTATAAAGGATAATCTCCTTTACAAAAATTAAGTTTAGGGAACAGCCCTCGCTTGCCAGAATGCAATTACAAATTTGTATTATTGCCAAGGTGATATAGAAAGACAAACAAAGAGCGTTTCTGTACAGAAGTCTGTCTCATTCTCTCTCAGCTACAAATCTTTCCCAGTTTTATGTGCAGTAGTCATTGGACATTACAATAGGTGACCTTGCTGATAACCCCCCCCCCCTCGTGGACAAACAACCATTAAAATGACAGCTGTGGGAGATGAGCCCACTGTTCTGTGACAAAGGTTTTAGCCTGAGACATGTGGTGAATAATAACTAAGGAAATGTCATAGGGAAAGAACGGCAGACAGAAAATAGACATCAAATTTATGTAGGAACAGCTGAGTGACAGAACAATCTTGAGACACAAATATAGGTAATCATGTAGACACGCACTCAGACATGCACACACACACACACAGAACGTGAGATATATTTCACTGCTAAAAGCAATCTGTCAATCTTTCTATTGTAAAAAAAAGGTTCCATTACTTAAAATGCCAGTATTAAAATAAATGTCATGAAAGAGAAATACCTGAACAAGTGTACACGTCTCTCTACTACAGTCCCACATTACGTCTGAGCTCCATTTGGCTACATTTCTTTCATTATTTGTGATTTTTATTTATTTATTGCATTCCTCTCATGCCTCATGTTTACATTGCACACAAACCCAGACAACAACACATTAATCTTGTTTTCTTCTAAGTAGAAACTTAGACAGAAAGGGCAGTCAGTCGGGGGCTCTGCTGAATTTGTCTCGTCTGACATTAGAGTCTCATGGATCCTATTCTGAGTTATGCTCCCTGCAAACTCACAGACGGTCATTGGCAGAGTCATGCAAAGCTGGCACAAAACCAGAGGACGGAGGAAATTTGAATAAACAGAGGACTATGTAGGTCTAAAATGTCACCTTATAGAATCCTCCATAAATGCTTAAGGTGAAAGTAAAGTGATGGTCAGACAGCAGACAGACAACAGACAGTGCCCGTTACTGTTGGTTCACACACAAGGAGCCAAGGAGAGGGGCATTTGTAAAGTAAAAGGTCTGAGAGCAGGATTTTACTTTCCCCCCCCCTAAGGAGCAGCAATGTGTGTAGCCATGCCTGAGCTTTTGTCTTCTATACTGAAAACCCTTTCAAGACACTGTAAAATGTGACATTAGGATTCATTTGAAAGATAAATCACACATACCGAATGTAGGGATGCTTCATTGGAAAATAGCGCCCATTTACCGAATTAGCTTTTGCAGTGTCAAGATGATAAAAGGACTGACTCATTATATAAACAGGCCCTTAGGCTTTGTCTGTGACACTTACAAAAGATGGATTCATACCAGAGTTAAGTGCCCTAACTACAATTTGGCTGAGTTCCCAAAGTGGAGGGTAGAATATTAGGATAAACAAGGATAGCAGAGGTGAAAATAATTTACGTTAATAGTGCAAAAATATTCCATGCACATAAAGATTTTGTGGATTGGAATTATATAAAAGTTTAAACATTAGTAATGGCACTGTACATTTCACAAATAAAATTGTCATTCGAGGCGTTGCTACACAATGGTCACATCTAGAGATGCCATTTGCCTCCATCTCTCCTATGGTAGAATGGGAGACATTGATTGTCAATTTTATATGTATATATATATATATATATATATATATATATATATATATATATATATATATATATATTAAGCATGTCCTTACTGTGATCAAATGTTATGTTTCGGTGTACTACTACTGATCATCAGACTTCTCTATCCTTCCTATTTCGAAATTAGTTGCCCAATTGAAAAAGTGCTTGAAAAGTGTTATTTCTGCCTTGTGCTGTGGAAGGTGCTTTGTGGTAACATGTACCCTAGAAGCTCCTGACCCAGAGCGTTTAATAAAAGGAAAAGGGGACATTTGGAGTCGTGTCCCTTCTATATGGGCGACATGCAACACCAACAAACAGCAATTACTGCTCATGGCTTCTTATATTACAAACATCCATTCACATCTATGGATAAAGAGGATTATTTTATGCTACAATTAGGGGTGTCCTTGACTAAAGAAATTGTCATTTGATAAATAATCATTGAGTAAATCAACTAGTTGATTAATTTTTTAAGCTCATTTCAACAAATCCATTAATTGAGTTTTCCCCATACAATAACATGCTTAATAATGATAATCAACCAACTAAATTAGAAGAAACAAAACCAGGTAAGTGAGACTCATTCTGTGTCTGTATCATTATTATTAATAAACTAGTTCTACGGTGAAAGGCTAGGACCATGACACTAATATTACTATTACGGCACTGCTCCAACACGCTGCAAACTGCATGGGTGAGCATGATGGAGTAGGATGACACAGCACTTCAGGTGTAGTTCAAATGCTCAAATGCTCCAGAAGTTAATTTACAGTGTGAGCGAGCATGACACTTTACTTTCTTAAGTGGCTTTCCAATTCATTTTGGATACTTGGATCGATTAAGAAATATCTCATTTACACATATTTTCTTGAATTAAATGCACACAAACATGAATATTAATTGCTAGTAGCACAGTTGCACCAGGCTTTCACTGAGAATAACCATTAACTGTTGTTTGCTGAGTACAACTCCACTTCTGCAATAAACAATTAGGGCCTGACAGTTTATGACTATCAGGATGAAATATGGTCATAAACTGACTAGTCTGTGCTCGTCCTACAAATCGCAACTGTAATTTTTCTTACTGGGTTTTAGCTTATGTTACCATTTATTTCACAAGCACAGTCTGCAATATTAATATTGCATGATCAATGATATCCTCTTTTAAATTCAGAGAGAAAACCTTTCATATGTTAAATTAGATCAATAGTCGTGACATTGGCGAATGTCACCTCCACATGTATTCAACAGATTTATGACTGGCGGTAATCAGAACCTAGAAGAGAGAATACGGTCTGCTTTTTCCCTTTTCCGGGTTCTGATCATTATCTTTACAATCATAGATCAAGAGATTGGTGCCTACAAACACCACATTTCTTCACTCACTGGTACAGACACATGCTGCTGTATATGAGCAGGCTGGGAAAAGGGATTTGAGAAACTAAACCCCCTTATATGAATATTCATACGCGCACAGGTGAATAATCCAAAGAGTAGAAACAAATCAAAGTGTAGGAGATAAGTATAGCGGCAAAGTGGGATGGATAGATGAAATGGGGTGGGGAGTGGTACTTTGAGTCATCACTGACACTCGGAGCTTGCCAGTAATATTCTCTCTCTCTCGCTCTCTCTGGCCTGCCGTAACGGTGGGCTTTCTCGTTCTACCTCATTGGGGCTCAGTGCATCTCCACAATGATGATGATGAGAGAAGCAGTGTGTGACCACATACATGAGTAAGTGTCGTGGATGAGTAGGAGGATACCTCAACTGGACTCTTCAGTGTGAGCCTGAAACAAGTCCGGTGCCCCCCCCTTTTCCTCTCTCTCTCTCTCTCTCTTTTTGATCCTGCTCTGTCCTCGTCTCCGTCTCACTCTCAGTGGCTGTCCAAGCTCCTCTCTCCTTTGTGTCCTGCTCTCCATCCGGCCTCCATGAGTTTAACTGAGGAAACGCTATTCCTCCCTAGAAGGTAAGCAGCACAGCATTGCAGCATTGCCCCCCTGTGTTAATAGGGTTTATTTGAAGGTGCATTTCTTTGATCAAAATTTTTCCAATGTTTTTACTGCTTTTTAGCAATGTGAAGTAATATATAAGAGCTTACGTGACTCAAGATATCTATACTACATTTAATTCTATCTCTTTATAGAATATCTTTATTCAGTTATTTCCTGTGGTTAAATCCAGTAGTTTATTCTTGCTTGCAGTGGCTGTTATCTCACAATTCTCTTTATAAAGTGATAACATTGTTAAGAGTATTTACTGAAGGGCATTCACTTACGGTTGAATTGAAAAACTATCTTGAGGAACTGATTGATTGTGCTGGCTGTAATGCTGTTGAGATGAAGGCACAGATATCACAGCCAACTTGCGGGATCTCCGACAGGATTAGTGATGAGATCACCGCCCCCCCCCCCTGATTCTATAAAAAAATACTGCTTTTCTCTATTTTTTAGTCCAACCTGTGATCGATGCTAGACTAACCATTTTTAACACAGCCTGCTGACTTGTTCTCAAGCCACATGTCACACACCATTACTACCTGCATATGTGCCTGCATGCAATGCCTACTGTTGTTGATGACTGTACAGACTTATGAGAGTGACAACTTAATTGTTTTTTGGCGTTTTTTAACAAAAAGCTCACAGCCAGAAGCACGGAAAATCCATATTGGTTGACAGTGACTGATTATAATGTCACAGTATGATGTCTTACTTTTATATACCACTTGATTAACAAAGTGAATGACCTTCAAATTGACACAGATATATCTGTTTTTCCATTCTCACTCACACTGCGATTATGTAATATGTTTGTGCCAAGAAGCAGTTGTGATAGCATGACGACGACATAGAAGGATGGCAGCATTTTATTTATTTGTCTATCTATTTGGCGTGTTCTTGTGGCTGCTGCCCTTCCCATAGGCATGGACGTCAGAGTTCTTTTTTTTTTTACAGAATCTGCATTTGAAAGACCAATAAAGATTAGTTTAGTTGTTCCTATGCATAAAAAAAGCTTTTTTGATAATGCATCCAATTTATCAAAAAAAAAAAAAAAAGAAAAAGATTCTAATTCATGTTAAACACATTTGAAATGAGCATTTGTTTTGTGTCTGCCTGCCTTTGGTGGTAAATCTCATGGCAAATCTTGTGACAAAGAATAAGATTCCAAACACATCCGTGCCACCTTTTCCCTCAATTAACCAGATATAGGTACATGGGTAATCAGATTAATTTAAAAAGCTAATTTTCTTGTTTATTTGTGAGAAGTTGTCAGCAATTTTTGGATATTAAACCCCCATTTAAAAAATATTCCCGACCAAAAACAAAAACTCATATCATTTCACTGCTTATGTGTCTTGAAGCTTCTCATTGCTACGGTCTTGGCTTCAGTTTTAGCAAATGGGAAATTGAAATCACATTTATGCTGTTTTTTAGAACCATTACGGGACATTGGTGTTCCAAAACCCTTCACTGACACTAAATTCTCAGATCTGCTGCATGCAAAAGACACACGTTTAAGGGTGAAAAAAGCAAAAAAAAAAAAAAAAACAATAACATAAGACTACTTTTAGTCTCAATAAATTCTGCATGTTACATGATACAAATCATGTCAAAATTTAAACACATGCAGGCACCAGGTGACGACTGATTCATGGTCAGATTACTGCAGCGCTGAGCATTTTGTATTACGTGCACTTACGTACCATCTGATTAGTCTACACAGTCATTCAGTCATTACATAAGATACGGCACGGCATGCCCTGCAATGTTTGCAAGACTCGCCTCCAACCACTCTCTGTCACGTCGCTGCAACGCGCCGTAAATATTGTACCGTGATGGCATTTACTTGTCACTGTCATTGGCGCCGAGATGAGGAGGCGGTTTACACACTGCAAGGGTGAACCCACTCCACTTCAATCTCACAAAGGTCTCACAAAGCACTCAGGAGGGATGTACCGCACACTGTTATATAGTGAAGGCTTGCTGTTATTATATTACATTAGTTTTTCTCCCCAAAGAACTAAAACAAGACCTCAATAAAATACCAAAATGATTTACTCAAAAACTTTAACAACTAAAGAACAACGTCATGAGTTTGCACATAGAGAAAAATGAGCAAGCGCTATTAAAGGTTAATAGAAATTGAGGAGGTGAACTGCTTTACCTGTGAAAATAGAATTTATTTCATGTTTTGAAGTTATAAGAGCATAAATAATGGGAAAAAATTATATTACACTATCAAATTATTATGTACTGATGGAAACGCTCAAGGATCAAAGAAGGTTAATCAACCACAGCATTCCAGATAGAATGTGACATTTGACATTCAGAAACGATGAAATGTTTTATGATTCATCTCATCGTAGGCACAGGCACTGAGGGTTGGGTGTGACCGTCACATCACAATAATGATGCACTGGAATGCGTGTTTTTCTAAAGATAAACTCGAGGTCAACGTTATTTTCTGAACATGAAAGATGTGTCCTGCAGAGGGACGACCATGTCGGATAACACCGAAGAGCACGGAAAAGTCTTGATTTATTTTGCTTTCTGTTTCAAGAAACAAATATACGAAACAAAGAAACTCAAGGGTTTTATTTTCATTGTGTTTATGGGTCAGATTTAAACACAAGTCAAAGATGAGGCGATGCCAGCGGATGCCAAACTCAAAACACCGCGCTGGGACTGACATTGTAAATGTCACTGCTCATGAGCTCATACCCTGTGTTGTTGCACTTAGACACCCTGTGACATGCCTGCCAGCTTTTTAATGGCTGCTTATCTTCGCTGACTACAGACTTTCAATGGTTTTGAGTGACAATCCTAGTTCCCGTGGCATCGCATGAATCTCAGTTTATTTGTTGTGCTGACAAAAGCAGTAAATTTCAGACGGATAAATCGGATCTTTTCCTCAGTAAACTAAGCAGCCATCTGAGGGTATAAAACCAGGTTAGCAGACAATAAAAAGACACTGTTTTTTACAGTCTATGGGTTTACTACATCATCACCCAAAAGGATAATATCCCTGTCTGGAATTAATTACAGCTGATCAGAAGAGTTACTTGGCTAAGCTCAGAACCATCAACCACCAACTGTAAAAGTAGTGTGATAGCCTTATTTATACATCAGCCAGTCTCAAAATACTAATCTGTGAGACGGGAGGCACGGTTCAGCTGGTTAAGCTCTTCCCAGTTCTTGCGGTCTACCTCCTCCCCTTGTTGTCACATTCACACAGCTGAGGGACATGTTAGTTTTGTGACCTCTGGTTACATAAACATGTTCAGATAAAAAGACGGAGTGTAGGCCCGGACATGTATTCAATAGTGATGTCACATACGCAGTGTTTTTGTAATTGTTAATGAGGTTTGTTCACGTATAAAATTCAAACGGAAACAAAGCCTTCCATATTATACTGTATGAGGGGAAATACTGCTCACTCAGACATAGTGGAGGCATTGGAGCATAAAACCCCACACACTCAGATTGGTCCAAAAGTTATTTCTCGAGGTCTTTCAGGCATGACTGTTTCTGCCCAAAAGCTTGCAGGAAATCAAACATCTTTTGCACGGATCCAGGCAGATGTTTCTCCCAATCCTGCTTGCACATGATTAAGATGAGAAAGAGAGAAATATCTATGCAGTAAAACACAGAAAGATACGAGTGATGTGCTGCCATTTAAACACTGTAACGTAAATGATTTTGCACAAGTCAGCATGTAATTTATATCAATACTAATAAATCTACTACTAATAAATAACACTATTGATTTTTTTACCTAGAAAATTAATCTGATAGCAGACATGTTACTATAATACAACCCTTCATTTTCTCCAACACTGAAGTTTTCACATTTGAGAGGAATCAAAACTATTTTCTCAGATGAGCCTTCACCACTCAGACTGATGGGACATTTCGTCATTGACTGGCACGCCGACTCGCATTGTAATGAGGCCTTCACTCTTCATCCTGTGTGAAGTCCTTGAAGAGTCAACGATGCCTCTGATAGTACTCCAAGAGTATTGCTGCAGATTCATCCCTGCACTGCTTTCCTCTAGAGTTCTTTCTCCATTTTTCTATCAAGCCAAGTGATGCACAGAATAGCAATCACTTTCTTGTTTGCACATAGCTCGGCACAAAGATACTGATTACCTACATTACAAGTCTGTCCCATGACTAGGAGCATGAGTTCCTTCGAACAACCTATTTACTATCTCTGAAGCCACGGCAGAGTGAACACACTCTGACCCCTGCTCATTAAATACTATTCTTCCAGTTCAGGGGTCTGTGCATTTCCATGTGTCGCTCTGCATCATGTGTAAACATGTGTTAGCTGGGGACAAAACTACAATCTCACTATACATTTTTTCCCAAACAAATTGGAGCATGTTATCTAAAGTGCAATTGTTTCATTCTCTCTATTCTCAATCTGTTATCTCTGTTTCCTTCTGTAAATCCTAATTCTTTCCATCTGTCGATCCTGCTTTGTATAATACTTATATTTATTACAACTCATCCTCATCTTCTGCACAGGATTATTCGTTATTTAAAAAATAGCTTTTTCATCCATCTGCTCCTGCACCGCCTTCATGCAATTGTGCAACAAAGCCTGCAAAAAAGCAGAATCTGCAGCACAGACAAGATACAGTAAAAAACATATTTAGTTTAATTTATTCAGACCAGGGCAGTGCAGTGTGTATTTTGGCTGATGCAAACTTTACAATACATTTGCTCCCGTTCTCTCAAAGAAATTCCACCTAAATCTACAAGAACATTAATGTAGTATCAAGTTTGGTTAAATTGTTCAAATGCTACCATATTATTCACAATTTACCTTCTTGTCTCTGCACTTGTTAACATTCTAGATGGGAAATGCTTCAGACACATCTGCTGTGCTTACCTCCACCATCTCAAAGGAGCATGACATCCTCATGGGTTCACTCTACAGCGTATTCTGTAAGTCCACACAACCAGCCAATCTCTGCTGTGATGATCATTCACTGATAACAAATGCATAACAAATCCCTGCAGGAGCACGAGCTCTAGCCAGACTCAATCTCTTTTTACAGGTGTACTTTCCCTCATGGGCAACTGCATTTTGCTACTTGTGGCGTATCACAAGCGGTCGACCTTGAAGCCGGCAGAGTTCTTTATCATCAATCTCTCCATCAGTGACCTTGGGATGACCCTCTCTTTGTTTCCACTCGCAATACCATCAGCTTTTTCACACAGGTATCGTATATTGTCCCCTTTCATCACTTATCTTTTTATTTAAAGGTCGCATGTTGAAGTGAGATTTTAATTTTTGATTTATAAGTGTGTACTTTTTGATTATAAGTGTGTACGTGTTTCAACGCTGAATCCTGAAAATGAGCCATACTACCCCTGATACACAGACAATAAAATAAGTCACAGAAAATGTTTGGTGATGGGGAGAATGACCAGGACATGCTACTGTCATATGTGTGGAAGGGTAAACAAGTTTAAGCCTAAATCTGCTCTGTGCACTGATAACACTGGGATTTCTTGTGGGTCTTTGAACACATCTTGGAGAAACTGCAGAGAGTGTTTAGCGCGTTCTCTGAAAGAAGTAACGATGGCAGCACTCGTGAACATTACAAAGTTTGTTGTTTTGACATTGCCTATGGCCAGAGTAGCCCGTGTTAATGTCAGGAATAAAGTAACATGTGAGCGTGTGGGATTTGAGAGACGTTTCACTACTATCCATGCAGGGATGTGGACTGTTTTGTTTGTGTTTTTGGAGAGACATAGGCGAGGTGGGGGGCATTTGTTGGAGAAACGGGCGCCTCGCCTGTAAAGCGCTGCAGGAAGTGCTGAGTTAATCAGAGGAGAGGCTCATTAATGGTAATGGGACAGACACAAAATAACCTGAGGCCTGTACCACAAAGCAGGATAATTTGGTTATTGAGGTAACTTCAGGTTTAACCCAGTTTTTTCATTAGGATACGATCAAAATGTATAAAAAGGGCCACTCACTGACCAATCAGTTTACAAGGGAAAAAATAAAAAATCCTATGGACCACAACATGGACAGAAGTCCTGAGTTTGCAATGAAGTGAAAACTAAAAAGAATAAAATACCATACACATTTATAGGTCAGTGGAAATATTTGAATGTTCCAGGCTTTTCTTTTCCATTGTGGTTTTAACAGAGAATTTTGTTCACAGAGAGATTCTTTATGACGCTATTAACAAGCTGATGATACTGTAGCTGCAATTTTATTGTGCAAAGTTTATTTTTATTCTCAGAATGGCAGTTGACTGTGGATGGTTTTACACTCTGATTCAATAGCTCAAAATGATATGAGACAACAACAACTGTGTGATGATTGGAATGTTGTGGTTGTCTTTTATTAGAAGGATAAGCCATACTGTTACAAACTGCATTGGCTCCAATGATTATAAATGTCTCAATTGGGTCAGACAGACCTTAATTATATAATACTGTAAAGTTTTTTTTATGTGCAGGACATATTCAGGATAGTGTCATCATCCATCTAAATACAAGGAATAATCCTACTATGATTAAGCTATATATATAATGCATGTATTTTACAGCTTAGTCTAAATATGTTATTACAAAATTATTTCTAGTGTTTCTACATGTTTTTAAAATGGCCCTTACAACATGCTTTTATGCTGGGAGGCTACAAGGCATGACTGTTTCATCTCATATCTTATGTAATTATCTACATCAACATCAGTCATGCTTCTGATAATGTCACTCGTAATTAATAACCCACAACGGGATAGGAAAGTGTTGACAGATCTAGATGATAACATGCTTCTTGCGATTTCCCAGGATCATTGGATAAGAAACTCAAACATATCATGGATGTGTCAATCCTGCTCTGTGGTATAATCCCTAGTCCTTTCTAGACCTCCATTGTGATATTAAAAGAAGATTTTAAATTATTCTTAGATGATTTTTGGCTCTTAAAATGACAAAATATATCTTATTAGGGATCTACATGTGAAATAATCTACATGTGGAATAATAAATCAACAAATAAATTAGCCAATTACCATTAAACCTACCCTTCCTTCTAGCACTTGTCTGGTTCCAGCCTCTCAGTTGTGAGGATATCTGAACTGATCACCTTAAACTTGGGTGATGGAGAAAATGGGTCATATTATTCAGTAATCTGACAATTTAAAGACCAGACAATCAATTGTTTATATATCAATAATGGGTGATTAACAAATAAGGAGAATAATTATTATTTGCAGCCAGTCCCCATTTCATCTCCCTTCTTTTCCTCTCTCTGGACACAGGTGGCTGTATGGAGAACTAATCTGTCAGATATATGCAATGTGTGGAGTTCTGTTTGGTCTTTGCAGCCTGACCAACCTCACAGCCCTCTCCTCAGTCTGCTGCCTTAAAGTCTGTTTCCCTAATCATGGTGAGAAAACAATCAGTTATGATAAGCATAACAATGTCAAAAAAAGAGACAAAATGCAAAACTGCAAAGCAACTCTTTCCATCTCCTGTCTGACCAGGTAACAAGTTCTCCTCGTCACATGCCCGCCTCCTGGTGGCTGGAGTGTGGTGCTACGCATCTGTGTTTGCTGTGGGGCCCTTGGCACAGTGGGGACATTACAGTCTTGAACCTTATGGCACAGCTTGCTGCATTGACTGGCATGCACCCAACCACGAGCTTTCGGCCTTGTCTTACATCGTCTGCCTATTTGTCTTTTGCTATGCACTGCCCTGCACCATTATCTTCCTCTCCTACACTTTCATTCTGCTGACGGTGCGAGGCTCGCGTCAGGCTGTCAAGCAGCATGTGTCCACACCACAGACCAAGACCACCAATGCACACGCTCTCATTGTCAAGGTCAGAAGATATGACAGCTACAGTGATTTTAGCTTTTGCAGTATATGAGTAAGATATTTTGTAATAATAATTTTAAAGTTTGGGTCACTTATTTTTAAAAGTGACCTTTTTTCAATCCAGCAACTCCTGTGTTCTAATGATACATAGTGCTTGCTAACCGCATTAGAAGCTAAAGGATGATTAGAAAACCGGTGTGTAATTTGCACAGCTGAAAAAAAGTTTATCTGGTTAGATGGAGCATTTTTTGATGAAAGCAAAATTTGAAGGAAAAAAATATTTAAAAAAAAATATTTTTTTGCAACTCATTTGATAAATAAAACCATAAACTTTAATGGAAAACACAATTTTCTGGGTGACCCAATCTTTAAATTCATAAATAAGGAAATGGCAGAAATTGGTATCTACACTATTTATGTTTAATGCATTGTCACCACCATGAATGAAAGAAAATCTTTTGCATCTTTGTATATTTTGTTTGGATAATGTTTGTGTGTGTGACTGTTTCTTCTCCATAGCTCTCAGTAGCAGTGTGTATAGGCTTCCTGATTGCCTGGACTCCATATGCTTCTGTGGCCTTGTGGGCGGCCTTCGGAGATGCCACACGAGTTCCCCCTACCGCATTCGCCATGGCCGCCGTGTTCGCCAAGTCATCCACAATCTACAACCCTATGGTGTACCTGCTATTTAAGCCCAACTTCCGCGAGTGTCTCCACAGAGACACGTCTACGTTACGGCAAAAGATCTGCAGGGGGAGTCCGCACTCGGACGGAAAAGAACGTTTTGGTTCCACCTTGCAGCGCAACAAGGATGTGAGCGTCTCCTCGCGCTTCTCAAATGGACAGCTGGAGAGCCATGGGGCGTGTCTGCACTGCTCTGACAATGCAGCACCATATCATGTGACAACACCCCAAAGGACTGTCTGCGTCCTGACTGGATCCACATACAAGGAGGTGACAGTGAGCAAGCTCTCAGCCAAACCACAGGCCGATTCACTCTAACGGTACTACCTCCTCCTTTCATGGAGCAAACAAGACAGGACAGGTGATCAAAAAAAGACAAGATTACTGGGCATGGACAGTAAATCATCAAAGGGTCTACACTAAACAGTGTACAAGTGTTACAGAGTGTGTGTGTTCCAAAACTCAATGACTTGAAAGACTTTCAAGTCGAAAAGTATGTTCCAATGGATCCCTTCTGGAAGTCTTAACTCATAAATGGATACTTCATTGTTAATTGCTCGAGATTACAAAACCCTAATGTGCTCACTTAATCTGGGAAGATTTACAGATGAAATTTATATTTTTAATGTTTTGACTTCTGTGCCTGTTGATTTCTGTCCTGGAGGACACCTTCAGTTGAGAATCAAGGTTAATTAAGCTTCTGTATGACATTTTTAAGTAGCTTTACATCTTTGCATAAAACAGCAATCATACTAATAAATCTGAGGACAACTGGTAATAAAACCAAGACGTATCTGTTAGTATAAAGCCATTAAGAAAATGTTTGGGTTTTGGCACACAGAGAAGGTGTATACATAACTATTGCATGTATGGCTACATCCAGGACGCGATTCTATAGTGACCCTCATGTCAAGTTCGTAGAAGAGTTTACAGAAGAAAAATTAGTGAAATCCTGCACACTATTTGTTAGCAGAAAACAAGAGAATTTTGTATAGTGGCAAAATTTAGTATTCCCACTGCAAAATATTTCTTAAAAGGAAAAATCTAATTTGGATACTGACAAAAACCCTGACAAGAGGTCAATTACATTTCGTATTGTTAATCATAACAGAAAAACTGAATTTTATTTAGTGAAACCTTTAGTCTCTCTCCTTTTCACAGAGCTCATCTATTTAATTCTATCAAGGCTAATAAATTGAAGAGAAAATGAGTACCACATATATATATATATATATATATATATATAAAAATTAAAAACCTGAACAAAAAGAATCAAAGGGAAGTCATATGTCTGTGTGCTTAAAAATAAATAAATTAAATTAAATAAACAATAAAGATTTCAAAAGTAGCCTGTAGTGAAAATGTTTGAAACACCTTGGTCAAAAAAAGCAATTAGTACACACATCAGTGTTCATAGTCTCACGAATGCACGTTTATAGATTATAAATGCTCTTGTGTTTATCGTCTACATTTATTTCCTTCTGATGATTTATTTGAAGTATTACTCAAGATAGAAATGAAGCTGTCAATAAGTAATAACCATGTGTGGTACAGTTTGTCCTAAAAATGAACCTTAAAAGGGATAGTTTGCATTTTGGGTCTTTTTCATTAGTGTATTGCCTCCAGTAGATTTGGGTCGGCACAATCCCAGCTTGGAGAAGCCAGTAGAAGCATCAGCAGGAAAGCTACACAATCTGAAGAATAGTTTCACCACTTTTCCTTGTTGTCAGACACCCCTTTCTTTTAGCACTAGATTTTGTCAACCGTATAATTCCACATTCCTATGCATTTCTACAATCCATTACACTGCAACAGCCCTTCCTGACCCAAATAGCTGATTTGCAAATTGAATGTTCCCTGTAACAACAAAAACGTGCTTTGCTATGCTTAATTCTGCTTTCCCTTTTTAATGTGATACTGTGCTGTGTGGCTTTGTGTATGCATATATAGTGAAAAATGTACTGTATGCATTCAATATCATCAAATTGATAATCATATCAAATGTAAAACCAAATCTTGTGTAGCCTTATTTAATAATAAATTAAAAACAAATCAGGAATTGTTTTTTGTGGAGAAATAGAAACTTGCATCATTACAATGGAAGTAATCAACTTAAACAATATCTTTTATTACCTGTGAAAGAATCTGATATTTTCAGATGTTTTAACCTCATTTTAATTACGTAATTTACGTGATGTGACAACTATTAACTTGACAGCAGAGAAGGTGGTTCATATTCAATGGCAATAAGCAATTTACTGGCACTGGCAGCACCTTAGTTTGGTCTGTTTAAATTCCCTATTTGGTCTGCAGCACCTTATAGAAGCTGAAACAAATATAATTCCCAATAGCGCCACCCATGCAGTGGCTATTATGTGGGTTGGAGTCAAAATGCTGTTGCACTCACTCAAGTTTGGTCATTTTCCTCCTTACATATCTCTTAAAAAATGTTGTGGTCATCTTTCACTAAACATCAATTGCAAAGATACAAAAAAAGACCTATGTATATATCAGTCTACAGTACTGCATCTGCTAAAGTAGTCCATTTTCATTTTTTGGGATGCATTTTTTTACTGGCCACCATTATGTGGAAGTGTGTGATATAGCCAGAGGAGGAATCAAAAGAAAAATAATTGCTATGGTACGTTCAGTAATTTTGGATGAACTTGTTGAATAATGCTACACGGGCCAAACAGTAGTTAATTATATTTAAAATCCCATGGATTCAATAAAAAATTATTTAAATTGGCCAGCTTTTGATTACTGTAATCAGTGTAAGTTTTTATTCTGGAGGCAGTGTGTGTGACAGAGACAGCACTTCCTCAAGCAAATGAACAAGTGTGTGTGTGTGTGTGTGTGTCTGCTTCACCTTACCTCTTTCCTGCAAAAGTCCACAGTCATGTACAACAGATTCCTCTTGACATCAAGTCTTCACCCACCTGCATTAATCAAAATGTAATGGATTAAAAAACAATTAGTCTTTATGATTTTTAAATCAAGGAGGAACATGTAACATTAATAAAAATCATATATAGAAAGTTGCCATAAAACAAAATACAATTTTTCACTTTTTTTTTTTTCCCACTGACTTATGTTTAATCGGAACATTAATCAATAAAAACAAATTGGATGTGTAGAAACACCTCTGACACACTCCCAACATTATTCAATATTCTAACTTTTACTTTAAAGCAGAGCTGTTGTATATGGTTGAAGTACTGCACAATATACAAGAACTGATGTGTTGTGACAACGATTACATGAGTCTTCTGTGTTTTATCATTTTCCATGTAATCAGAGCTTAAAATCATATCAATTATTCAGTTGGACAACACGGCACGGCTAGTTTCTTCCTTGTGTAGCTTGGTCTACATGTGTCAGTGACAGAAAGCTGTGTCCAGAACACATCTCAGTACCTCAGTGAATATGTGCTTATACCCTGACACCCTCTAGTGTATATAATAGGAAAAACATGCACCAACAACCACCAGTCACTACCAAATAGCAGACCTCATTCTTAGTGTGTAGAATAACTTAAGGTGGAATAAATATACAACTGTACTGCCCTGAATTGAAAATTAAGTAACTATTATCAGAAAAATGTACTTAATGTAGGTAAAAGTACTTCTTGTGTAGACTATGTTATATTACTATACTGTTTTATTCACTAAATAAATGTGGGAGAATGTTTGGTTGTTTAATGTGGACACCGTTTGACACAAGGTTAATACTAGGGACAATACCAAAACTGCTGTGTGGTGCATCCCTATGAATTTAGTTCAACCCGCTAAGGTTTATTTAAAAAATAAATAAAAATACATGGTACAAACTATTTTTATATTCTAGGTGGATTAAATATATCTTTCTATTTCGGTTGCACCATTTGACATTTTGTTTGTCAAAAATCACACGAAAAATAAAAGCGCAAATGCACTTAAGTTATAAGTTTTCCCTTTTTTTCGCCTCATATCAAGTTCTCATTCAAATCGAGCAAAGGTTCGACTCCCTCACGAGACACATATTTAAATATCGATAATCTTCGTTTTCGTAACGCATTTGTCTAAAAAACATATTCGTTTAACACAGTGAAATTGCGGGGAATAGAAATGTAAACCCAGCGAAGAGACAGTTTTACGCAGTTTAGATATAAAAGCGCTTACCGCTCGCGGTGACGTCACCCTCTGCGGCACTTTGCGCTAAAAATAAAATAAGGTCTGTAAGGTAGGCCCCGGTTCTCCGTTAGCTAGCTTAGTGGAGGTTAATATTGAAATAAAGCACTTTATAGTGTTTACCTAAACTGTCACTTGTTATAAAGTACATTTATTTATTTTTGCTTTACTTTACTTACGTTACTGAACGTAAGTTATGCTAGCGGCCCTCAATGCTAACGCAGCTAGCTCGCCGACATTGACCTTTGCGTTCAAGCTCAATTAGAGTAACATTAACTTCACTGTCTTGACGATAAAAAAAATATCTCGTGTCGGCTGAATTAACATCACGACACGTAGCAGTAGACACGTGGGTGAGGTTTATGTAATTACTGTTGTGTTTGTTACAGGCGGCAGCAGCTTTCCAACATGATGTTCTACACGCAGCTCTTCACGTCAAAGCGCGGCCCTCTCGCCCAAATCTGGTTAGCTGCGCACTGGGAGAGGAAACTCACCAAGGCTCATGTATTTGAATGCAACCTGGAAAAAACAATCAGAGACATTATTTCCCCTAAGGTAAAATAAAAAAAAAAATAGGTGTTCAAATTTATAACGTTCTTGATCACTAATTTGAATTGTATTGGTGTATGTGTGTGTTTTTTATAGATGAAAATTGGTTTGCGGACGTCCAGTCATTTGCTCATTGGTGCGGTGCGGATTTACGCCAGAAAAGCAAAGTATCTTCTTGCAGACTGCAATGAAGCCCTGGTTCAAATTAAAATGGCATTCAGGCCAGGTAGGACACACAGTTTATTTGTCAGTGAGACAAATTGTGGCCAATTGTTGCATTAAATTAGACAGAAAATGACATAACAAATAATAATACAAGATACTTGAGAAATTTTATCTGAAATTGCTATTATCCATTTTATGTGACATAATATTTAATAATAAATAAGGTAGGGTGACCAGATTTGGGTAGTTGAAAAAGAGGACACCTTTTTTGTACCATCGCTCTGTTAAAGACACCCTGCAAAAGAAGGGATTCTTTTCCAAATGCATTGCATTTACTGATAACTGCAATAAAAGGATAACTGCAATAAAATGTTTGGAGGAATCAGGCGTAATGAGGAGGGAAACAATGTTTTTGCACATTTAAAGAAGTCCCTGCAGAACACAGCTCTTATTGGTGTTGGCTGTCCAGAGCATATTCTGAACAATTGTGTCCACCATGGTGCAGACACACTAGATATTGACATTGAGCAGCTAATTTTCAAAATCTATTACCACCGTCATATACACACTGTCCACACAGAAAATATCAAGGAGCACTGTGAAGTTTGAGGATAAGTTCAGAGTGAAACAGTGCAGTACACCTTTAACACACTTTGGGTGAAATAGCCTATCATTGACTACCTTTAGTGCATAAATGGAATCCATGTCATACTGAATAGATTTAACTCCTATTTCTATAAATAGTGGTAAATATGTTTTATGAGCACTACCACTAGAGGGCAACATAATTATTTGATATATTAAATTTGGGATAGAACATGGTCGGTATAAGGATTTCATTTATTTCTACAGCTTCTACCAAATCTATTAATGCACACAGCAATGTTCATTGAACTCTACTGAGATTTAAAGGTATAATACAGTGTCTGTTAAAGTAACCCTGGTTTTATTCTTTTTCTTCTTTGTACAGTTGTTTTTATTTTTTTTTGGTGTAAATGCTCATCTCTCTTAATATGCCAGGTCAGACAGATTTGCCTGTGGAAGGGCTTGAAGCTGCAATAAAAGCAATTACCTTAATTGAAGATTTCACTGCCTTCGATGCCCCAATGCTGCCACAACCAAGGTACAAGTTTTCTGTCCTCCAGCATGACTCAACTTGCTGTTTCTATACTGTGGTTATTTATTAGGTCTTTGCTGTTTTATTGGCACAATCAGTTTTTTCACTAATGTAATAGATTTTTTGTTCATTTTTGCACTTCTCAAATAACCATCATTAAAATCATAGGTGTATTTTCATTTTACTTGAAGAGTGCTTTTCGATATACATAATGATGCTTTACATTGCAAATTCACTTTTCCACAGTTATTAAAAACATTACTGATACTAGTAAGTATGTTGTATTTCTTAAGGTAACACTAATAGGTTACATATGGATCACAAATTGCTCCTTAAAACTTAGTGAATGAGTATTCTGCCTTCTTCTTTACTATGCTCTCTTTAAACTGGAACACCAGTTTCGACATAGATGTAGATCCTTTTTTGCTGAACCAGTGTCGACCAGAGGAAATCACTATAAAAGAGGATTTTGGAAGTAGTTTCTTGAACTTGGCCGACATCGGTAAGAACCAATTTCTTATGTTGTGGTGGTTTCCGGTTTTCATGTTTGTTTGCTTTGTTAATTAAGAGCCTAGTGGTACATTCACCAATAACCATATTGCATTAACCTTTTGTATTATATTTGGACTTGAAGGATACGTCTGGTGATATTCTAGTTTTTTTTTTGTTATTGTAAACACAAAACTAATAAAAAACTGAAACAGATCTATATTACATATTGTCTGTGTAGATAAAGCTTGATATATCTTTATCTGTGCATTTAAAATAAACTTATACACTGCTGCAGTAAATACTCATTAGATCTGAAAATGGTCTCCAACAAATATCTACAGTGATTTAAAATGAAACTATACGTTTGCAACCTATATGAACAAGGTGAATAAAAATGAGCTTGGGGCTGAGTGCCATGCCAGTCAGAGTAGGTAGGAAAGAAAGCACTGAGATGGACTAACATGTTGTTTTGGTCTTTTCATAGGATTTGTTGATTATAACAAAAATATAGGGCATCCTTGTCCTTTTAAGGCATGGCTTTCTGTGCTGAGCTAACTATTGCTGACTATGAATCTCTCTTTTCCTTCTTTTTTGTGCTCTGATGGGTAGGAAATGAGTCCAGGGGCCACCCAAATGGATTGCTGGATATGAGTTTCCACAGCCTGACTCAAAACGAAGACACTTTTGGGGATGAGGAGAGAGGATTGGACCTGCTTGGTAGTGATTATGAATTCAAATGGAATGTTTTCTTTATGAACCAAACAAGAAAACAATCATACATATTTTACTTTCTTTACTGTTTCACCAAGAGTCCTGGTGGTGTTTGCATTTTGTCATGGCAATGTCCTTGTCATAAACTGAAATATTTGCCCTTACAAGTTGACCATGAGTTTTAGGACCATTAGGTTTTGTCTCTGTGAGGCTAGGCTGTCTTCATGAGCTGCACATTTTGAGGATCCAGCCTCTGAAATGGGACAGGCAGAATAAATAGCTTCTTAGACGCAGCATGGCCAGACTGCTTGTCAGTTCTTGATAAACAGTGAATGATAACCTACTATGAATGAAATTTCCTCTGCATTCATTAATCATCGGTGTAGTTTGTAGCAGGAAAATCCAATTCCTGCAACAGATGGCATTCAACCTATGATAATCAATGTCCTTGTATCAATGGTGTGCTTTTGCCTGTTTTATTGTCAACAACAAGAGTATCTAATTCATTTTCAATGATCCCATAGACTTTCTGACAATCTCCAATGATCAAGAGTCCATACCCTTCACCCCAGAAGAGCAGCAAAATGAAAATCCAGAGAACTCTCCACCCAATTATCAACTCGGTAACAAGACAAAAATATTTTACAGCACATGACAGTTATATACATCCTGTACTTACCTTTCATAAGCATAGATGTAGAGCACCTGCATTTGGACTAGTTTACCTGGGTTAGCTGTGCCTACACAGTATTTTTTTATTTTCACTATGGTGGCAACATATTGTTTTTATTATTTATTTCATTTTTAAATTATTTTTGTTATAGTCATATAATATTGATCAAAATTTCTTTTTTCTTCAAAACTTACAAGGTGCTACCTTAAAATTTAACATCTTGTATTTTCTGATATACAATTCAAAACTCACATACATATTAATTTTAGTAACCAATACAAAAAGCAGTAAATAATCATGAGTAAGAAGGTTGTATTAGGGATCAAACTCAAAATAGACTCTATATGTTTTTCAGATGCTGACTGCACAGCTCCTGTGCAGGTGGAGACCCCGACTTTGAATGAGACCACCTTGGTTGCTAATGTGGAGAAAGCCTTTGCACTTGAACCTGTGGCCATCACTCGTAGGCACAACCAAACAACTCCTTACAACTGTTCTCTCAACTCACCGTTCCAATAAAACTCTGGCAGCAACCTTTTGAAACCACAGATTATTTGTGCTTAAAAATGTTAACATTGAAACAACATGAAAAGCAAAATCAAAGATTCACACACATGCATAAGCTGTTTGTCCTTTTTCAACCAAAACAAGCAGTTCTGTGATATGTGACTGTTTCCCCTTCAGCATCCTCACAGAAGAAGAGGGGGAAGAGGAAGCGCAAGTTAGTCGTGGATGAAGCTAAGGAGCTGACCGACAATGCTATCCGAGAGCAGCTTGCTGACAGCTCAGATCTGGTTACTACTTTAGACATGGCTCCCCCCACCAGACAGCTGATGCAGTGGAAGGGGAGCGGTGGTGCAGATACACTCTTTACACAGCCATGTTCCACCATAGTAAATCCGCTGATCAAGGAGGTAAAAAGATGCACCAATCGGTTCCTTGCAGTCATAAAAGCACTTAATCTTTTAATAGTGACTATTAAATTAAAATAACTCCTGTAGAGTTAAATCATATTTGCCCCCTGCAGCTCTTTGCCAAGAGTATTTTCCGGGGGACACCGGGTATAAGTGAGGAGGTTGAGGAGATGCGGCTGGATGAACAAGGGGGTAGGAACTTGCATTTTCAAGCAATGATGGACTGCATGTACAGGTGGTGTTACCTTCTGTTCAGTTACATAAGCTCTGCATTCTGTCTTGTATAGCGCAGAGAGACATAAGTGCCCTCTCCGCAGACATCAGTCTTGTTGATTCATCGATGCATCGTGAAAAAATGCACAACACCGAGCTGACAGTCCTTGATCACACAAACGAACAGAGTGAGAATTACTCAGGGCTCACACAAGTAAGCATTTAGCATTTCTAAAAAAGAAAAGGTATATGCAGTGAAGTTATGCCCTTTTACTTTTTTATTAACACTCTACTGTGTCTGTCAGGATGGAAACAGATCCGAATTTACTCATCCAGAACTTCCATCTGAAGACTCCATGTTCGTACATCCATCTAACATTTCTTGGGAGACTCAGTCATCATCCTTGAACACACAGGTGCTTGTGTACTCGCACAGTTACAAACCTACACAGGCACGGAATTGCCTGCCTTATCTGTAGAATGAATGAGAACTAACAATGGATCATAGTTATCTATAAAACCACCAACTATGTACAGTAGATGAGAAACTACAATCTATGAGCAGTTGACAGATGGTGGGTGTTAATTTTCAATGGTGCTTTAGAGATATGCCCGGCATCACTGACTGAAATATGCTCCTTTTCTAACCTGCAGTCTATGCTGGACAACCAGGACTTTGAGCAGAGGAGAATAACCAAACGAGCACAGAAGCTTCTGGACACTCTAAAAGTAAGGAGCTATAAATAAAGGTTCAGGCAACAACACCAACTGCCCCAACTCACTTGTAAATCATGTAAATTCAGAACGGCCTATTTGTAGATAACCTCATCCTTAAACCTCCGTTCAATACACCAGACTGCTATATCCAGTTTGGGCAGGGTCCAGGCTCTTTTTAACACTGAATGGCAGATAAAATCTCTAGCCACGGTTGACAGGGATTTAGAGATGAAGAGGACAGGGCAGGATTAGGGATGATGTTGGGGAAATTAAATTCTCCTGTGTGTGTGTGTGTGTGTGTGTGTGTGTGTGTGTGTGTGTGTGTGTGTGCGTGTGTGCGTGTGCTTGTGCTGCAGAATCAGAGCAGTGAAGCTACATTCAGCCTCAAGGCACTCTGTGCAGGAAGCACCCGCACGCAGGCTGCAGCCACTTTCTTGTGTCTCCTGGTCCTGACAAAACAACAAACCCTCCATCTGCACCAGAGTGGACCCTATGAGGACATCTTTGCCACACGGGGACCTAAGTTCTATAATTAGTTAAAGCAGAAAAGAGATGCATGATGTGGCAGTTTGGGTTAGTGAATGACGGGTAGCACAGGCAGCTTCCCAGAAAAATATGAATTTATTTACTTATGTTTGTGTGCTAAATTGTTAAAAAAAGATTTTTTGATACATCTCACTTTTTTGTTTGTATATATGTGTCTAAAAACTTGTATGGGCTTTGCTTGTTGATATATTCGTAAAAAAGAAAGATGATCTGTAAACCTAAATCTTTTTAAGGGATCTAAGAGGTCCATTTGGATTTATTTATTTTTTATGGGTATTGTGTGTGTGTGTGTGTGTGTGTGTGTGTGTATATTTACAAAATCTGATAAGATGCAAGTATTGCTGTATTTGCATGTTCAGTTTGAGTTATGAACCTGTTCCTATTTATTCTGTTGTTCCTCATGATGTTAAGTATGCAACATTGAACACATGATCTTAAGAACCACCCTGTTATATCTGACAGAACATGTGGTACATTATTGGTTTAAGGTGCAGGTATTGTTGACATTCGTTGCATTTGAACTTCACCTTTCATTTTTTCAGTGTTTGTGAAGTACAAACATGATGGAAAATGAATTCTAGTTATAAACCTAATGTTAAGATATTTATAGTTTATATTACTGGAAATCAGTAATACTATCTACCTCTCACTCTCAAGGACAATCTGGTCAATATTTTAAATATTTCATATTCAGTTTATCCAAAAATCTACTTAAAACATGTTTTTTATTAACCTACTACTTAGTGTAGCATAGGCACAATTAGATGACGACCAGATGAAACTCCTAGGAATGACAAAATTCTTGACTTTCTTTTGCATTGTGTAAAAAGTCCTGAAAATGTGAATCGTTTAAGCCAAATGAGATTGTTCGTTTGTTTTTGTTTTTTTCATGTGTAATCTGTTGTGGTGCATCGTATTAAAGTAAATGCATTACTGAATGCTGTGAATATATTTATGTAATTGAAGCAAACTTTCCTCAGCCAATCCCCCAGCCCTGTGGCTGCACGACTCTCATCTGTGGCCTGTATCAATCACTGATCGTCCGTGCATTCATCCATCACCAGCAGTGACTACGTCCCCTTTCAGATGATGCTCGCCCTGTCAGCTGTCAGGGTCCAAACTCGCTTTGCGGGCTGACGTTCACCTGTCGACCACAATCGCCGATGTGCACTGAAAGCGAAGCGCGGACGCCCTACTGTCGCTTTAAGACGCGCCGATGCAGCAGTCGCAGTTGCCTCATTTCATCTGCGGAGTTCACGGCTGCAGGATGGACTCTCATCAGCAGCATCTCCTCGTCCTGCTGCCTCCAGGTCGTGTTCAGCTTCCATCGAGTCCGGCGGGAACAACTGGAGCTTCTCCACGATGCGTGTCCTCCACCTGCGGGAAATGGTAGCGAACAATGGCGCTGTTAGTGTGAGGTGCGTCGGTCATTGCGTCTGTAGCAGAAAACGCTTTTTAGGAGATGCAGACACCCAGTGAGTGATCTCCGTCATTCTTGTGGAGCATGTAGGACACTGCTGGGACTGAAATGTGTTAGTCAGCTTTTTTCAGTCATGATTATTTAATGGGAAGAAGCGGACGTGTTTTCTGTTACGGAAAGTAGGTGCTTTGTTGTTGTTTGTTGCGTTTAGGGACCTTTCTCTTGTCAGCCGGTTACGCAAAACCGATTATAGCACTTTTTTCCCCTTGGCTGCCGTGTTTATCCAACACTTACAGTAGGCGACAGATGTGGAGAAAACGCTGCGTCTTTACGCTGATTCCCACAATGACGAAGCGCAACATCCGCGCGTCTCCTGAATTTTATAAAACATCCTGGCATCATCGGCTCACTCATGTCACCATCTCGAGCTGTAAAATGTGCTTTTTATACCATATATCCCACATTCTGCATGCTGCTGGTTTCCACGGTAAACACACGGTACTCACTTACGTAAGACGATTGCGTATTTCTCACGGATTGCGTACTGGCCACTTGTTGCGCAGAAGAGGCAGATGAGATTTCCTGCCTCACTGTGTCCCAGATCGCCTCTTAAATATAGGACAGCACGCCGTTTAGACGGCTTTAATTATTGATTAAAGCTCCGTGTGTGTCTGCAGTCATGACAACGATGTATCCAACAGCTGTAGAATATTTAAGGCCTTGGATGGATCAGCAGGTTCTTAACCTTTTCAGGGCTGCACAGAGCCAGAGACTTCATGCAGGAAGATGAGAACATTCTGTCCTTGTCATAGTTTTTTTTTGCTGTCGTTGCTGTTATACAGAACTGGGCTATGAGGTGGTGATGGATAATAACCAACCTCGTATCATTTCCATCTTTAGGCAGCAGGGCTGTGGCTGAGAGGACTCCAAGGTCATGGGCTCCTGTGTTTTTAGGGTTTTCTGGTGAATGTTCATATTCTATAATAAAAACTTAATTATATTTTATAAACCTATTCTCAGTATACTAGAATTCATTCATTTTTTGGCACAGCAAAACAAATGAGTGAATGATATCAAAAGTCTAGACACTTTATATATATTATCTAAATACAATATAGTGTAGCATTCAACAGTATTTCTAAACTTCTGGGGCTGAATTCACAAAACATTTTATCTTTAGCAATTAAAGTTCCTTGCTAAGACTTTTCACTTAGAACATATTTACAGAGCTGCTGATACTATGTTTTATTAAGGAACTGGTGAGAACTCTCAAGATAAAAGGAAGCTGTGGGGTTGCTATGAATGATGTCATTAAACTGTGATTGGCTGTTTGGAGTCAGTTCATGGGTTAGTGAATTCACAATAGAAATATTGTAGGAGGTACGTAGCCATGTTCAAATAAAGATGTTAAAATGAAAATATCAGTGTCCTTCAGTACTATTCCAGCCTGGGACCTATGCTGTTTCTTATCGGTCTCTCTGCCATAAATTTAAAAAATGCAGAAAGCCCAAAAATAAATTAAAAAAAAACTCTTTTTAAATGTGAACTGTTGCTCCTGCGCCCTCCCTCTATCCCCTATGATAAAGACAATATCTTTCTAATCTTCAGCATCATTACAACTTACAATTTACACTTTTAGACAAAGCGCCATACATGTGAGAGTTAATATCATTAACAGTTTCTAAAATGTTGACCTGATTACGAGGTGGATTGCAGACAGCAGCCATTTTAGGATGGTTTGGGAGTTGCTCTTAATGACTTAGAAGTCCTCTTGAGTGAATTTTGTACATAGGAGCTGAATATAGTTGCTCGTAAATCAGAAAGTTACCAGCTACTTTTAGCTTTGAGATGTTTTTTGTAGGAGGGTGATGCAGACTGATTCAGTAAAATTATTATTCTCGCTATAGGGGCCTAGAAAAGCAATCCATAAAATAATTTAGGTTCATTGGAGTGTTAAGTATCATTAATAGGGCATCGCATATAGGTCGACAAATTAAATAATTTTTATACTAACTGTAGTTATGGTTCTCCACAATATTCTAGAAAATAACAGTAACAGGAAATTATTAATTCAACGTAGATAGGAAATAATAACCTCAATGATCAACATATCATCTTATACCAGCCAACAAATGTCTTGGAGTCTTTGCCCTTTGACACCAGTTAATGAAGGTTCATCCTGCAGCTCTGCAGACATGAGGGCAGAGCTCAGAGAGGCAGCTGCACTGACTGTCAACTCACTGTGTCGCCTTTGTGCCGGCAGAGAAAGGGCGCTTTATACCCCGCTGCCCTAGACTTTCCCTTCATTAGGGTTCGGGTTAGACTATTGTCACCAACCTTCTGTGGAGAAGCACATCATTCTACACGCTGAACGCAACCCTGTTGAATGTCTTACTGCACTGGCTTCCAATGTGTCTCTGCATGTGACGGTTGTTGCAGTCCGGCCGTGAGGGCCCCGAGCATCCCTCTCTAGAGACCAGCCGTGGAGAGGCTGGAGGTCCCGCGAGCACCGATGTCTCTCACCCCGAGTCGGAAGTCCTCCTCAGGTCAGCGCAGGTACTGTCCCCTCTGCTTCTCACGCCTTTTGTTTCAGTATGATGCAGAAGATAAGGGGCCGGAAAGGACAGACATAATGCATTGTGGGTCGCCACAATGCATTATCTAAAAGGTGTGATCAATTGATCAAAAAAAAAAGAACGAACAATGCACTCTTAGCTTTAATGGTTATAGATGAAACCGACAGGCCTAGATTTAATAGAATCAATCAACTTTGTCATGTGATCACAGCGTGTTTCCGTCTGTTTCAAAAATGCAATAAAAAGACTAAGGATGAGCATAACATACCAATAATACATCTGATTTATTATTTGTAATAATAAAAGTGTAATTTCATAATAATATTTTAATGATCTCTGTTAAATAAATTGTAAGCTAAACTTAAAAAGCTATGAAATGTATGAAAACTCATTCCTACTTGCACATTAGCCTGTTGTTGTTGATGTTCCATCTATTTGCATACATTTATTCACCATTCAGGTTATCTTTAATAATTAATGTAATGATATTCATTATTGTGTTGTGGGGGAGATGTAAGAGCATCTCTAATGAGGGTCGACCACAAACACGCTCCGTACATAAACTGATCTTTTATTATTCAGAGCTAGTCTTAGCACTGCAAAGCTCTGCTTGATGCTTTTCATACTAGCATTTCTCAAAACCTGGTCTCTCTGCAAGGCGCTCAGTGGGAACGAGTGGGGGCGGCGGGCAGTACAGCGACACGTCCAGCACCCACACCTACCCCGGCCGGGTTAGGGCTGCAGAATGCAGCCCCACAGCCCGGACATATCCCAGTACACCCAGGTGAGATGATACTTGAGGAACTCTCTTTGCACAAAATATAAAAGCACAGACCAGAGTTTCTTTTTTTTTTCTATTCTATTTGATGTTTCAGGCGTCAGGTGAAGGCCACAGCTTGCAGCGACAACCATGGGATCAGGCCCCCGACGCCGGAGCAGTACCTCACCCCCCTGCAACAGAAGGAGGTGTGTATACGACACCTTCGAGCCAGACTAAGAGACCATGTGGAAAGATTACAACACAGGTGAATCTTCTTTACTTTTTTACTATTTTGCTATTCCATATTATGTTGTAGCCAGTAAGAAAAGGTTTGAAATCTCAGGTTTTTACAATGGTGTGAAAATGTGTTCCCCCCGACCCCTTCCACACTTAAATGTTTTAGATCAAATGCATTTGTGCCCTGTGTAGGCCTGGTTACTGCCATACCTGTTCTCAGTCAAAAAGTCACTGAAATGGGACCTGCCTGACAAAGTAAAGGAGACCAAAAGATCCTCAAAAGACACCATGCCTAAAGAAATTCAGAAACAATGGAGAATAAAAGTAATTGAGATCTATCAGTCTTGAAAATGTTATGCAGGTTAACCTCAGAAAGAGAGAGAAATAGAACTCAGGCTGACTTTTTTCCACACAGGGCCATGCTGGTTTTCCCCATTATTAATAAAATCCTTCATTCTAAAGTTGCATTTTGTGTTCACTTTGTGTTGTCTTAGACTAATGTTTGGATTTGTTTGGTGTAAAACATTTAAGTGCAACAAACCTGCAAAAAAAACACATTTTTCACACCAATGTATGTACAAAACTAGGATGTGTCTCTGTAAAAGACATCATTATCCTTTTATACTTACCCAGGGACTGTGAAATAGATGAGTTGAGGACCCAAATGTACAGGATGCAGGAAGACTGGATAGAGGAGGAATGCCACCGCGTGGAGGCCCAGTTGGCCCTGAAGGAGGCCCGCAGGGAGATCCAGCACCTCCAGGAGGTGGTGGAGTCGGTAAGGTCCGTTCCTGGTGTCCGGGAACAAGACCCTCATGATCACAAGCCATACTTAGGGTTGCAGGGACCTCGGCCTGGAGGGAAGTCCCGCTCCTGTGGCTGTTCCCCGGCCAGCACTCTGACCCGCAGCACCGCCCGCAACCGGCTGAGCAGCGAGGCGCTGGCGCCGGAGCGCAGCGCGGCCGCTCCGGATCAGGGCGCAGCGTCCTGCCCTGTGGGTCAGACGCACCTGCTGCTGGAGGCCGCCCTCCTCTCCGAACAGCTGCCCCCGCAGGGCCACGCAAGAGCCCCCCCGAGCGTGCCGCGCTCCTCCACCTATGAGCGGCTGTGCAGCGGGGGGGCCGTGCTGCCGGTGTCCCACTCCTGCCACACGCTGGGCGGCGGCGGCGGCTGCAGGTGCAGCGGACACACCTACCTCCCCCACCATCACCTGTTCCTGCACCTGCCTCAGGAGGAGCCCCCGCTGCCGGCCGTCCCGGTCCCCGCTGCCGCCACCGACCCCGTCCCCGTCCCTCCCCCCGCGGCGGAGCGGAAGCGGGAGGTCCGCTCGCAGGCCTGCAGCCCCACCATGAGCTGGCTGTGGGAGGACAGCGCCGGCGAGGAGCTCAGCGTCATCTCGTTGGCGACGGGGAGCGTCACGCCCTCGGAGGCGCGTGCGTTTCCGTCGTCTTCACCCCCCGCGTCTCCTCCGGAGCCGGAGTGCGCGGCGAAGACGCCGCCGGAGCCCCGCACCCGCCAGCCCGCTCCGGCGGCGCCTCTCCCGGTGAGGCAGGACGCCACGGCGCTGGAGCCGGAGGAGGACGCCGCGGAGGAGGGCGAGGACGGCTACCCCCCTCAGCGGTGCCACTGGAGCCGCTACTTCCTGGTGGATCTCTTGGCCCTGGCGGTGCCGGTGGTGCCGACCGTGGCGTGGCTGTGCCGCGGGGCGTCGCGGGAAGTCATGCCCGTGTACCACATCGGCTCCCTGCTCCGCGGCTGCTGCGCCGTGGCCCTCCACTCGCTCCGCCGCCAGGGCGCGGGCCGCGGCCGCGGCGGCTGCACCGGCATGAACGGAGCGGCACCGATCTGACACGTTCTGCTGCACCTCACATGAAGAATTCAACAACTCTCCAACCTCCGGCCACATCAACGCTGACTTTTGCTTCAGATATGATTAGATTATTAGATTTCGGTCAATGCCATGTGTTGGATCCCGGCTAATAAGATTTTTAGGTTTTACATAACGCCCTTGTAATTTTGTGGTCATGACTTGCCTTAGAGAACAAAGGAAAAGTTGTACATTAAAAACTCTCATTGCTCAAATATACTTACTGCTTCTGCCTGCAGTTCAAGTTGTTTTCAATATATTGCGATTTGCATGTCAGGTTGGATTCTGGCCTTGTTGAAGTCCTATTATAATATGAATCAAAGTAAAAGAGAAATTGCGTGAAGTTGAATGCTTCTCATCCCTCTATCTGCATCATCATGTGTTTTTTAAAAAAGAATATAATGGTAAATGAGGGATTTCTTTGGGAACGTCCTGCAAAATACACAGAAAAAAATAAAACTATACAGTCTGACTTGTGCAGGAACTTAATAGATTTACAGAGCACAGTGTGTGTGTGTAGGCATTCCTTTTTTTAACCTCAGTCCTTTATAGCCAATAAAAAATTTGGACAAAGCTGTTGGGACTTTTACCCTGTGAAACGTAGAGCATGTGCATCAAATCTAAAACTCAGGTGCAGGACAGACAGATCATGGATCTCTTGCCAATAAACAAACCGTGGGAGTAAATTTAACATTGTATGGTCTCTCTATTCGTTAGGAATCAGTGATGATGCATCAACATCCGGAGACAAAATGATTCAAAGACGCTAAAGTAGAGATCCGTCTGTGAGTCATATGTCTACAGTTCCATATTTCAAGTTGAAAAGGTTAAAGAGGATAAGGAGAAACATTTCATTTAAAATTTTAAATATAGTACTGGATGAATGAAGGATGCGAATGAGATATTTTATCTAATGAATTTGTGAAGAGATAAATGTTTTTGATAAAGTGATATATTTTCTCATTTCAAATGTAACAGAAAATCTTTCCACAGCTACAAGTAAAGATTAATAGTTGAAAAGTAATTCCTTGTGTCAGTTGCTTTCATAGCATTGTTGTTCATTTTATAATATTAATGTACATTATGTATTGTACAGTAGTTCTGATCATTACTAAAATGTAAACTGGCTACTTATAAGTGGTCATTTTGTTGAAAATGGATCATGTTAACTATGATGTACACTAGGTATGGTGACCAATTTCAGCCTTATGCACACAAAAAAGCAATGCTTCAGCTTTCAGGGATCTTTCCAATAAGGTTTTAGTACTTGTTATAAATTCATGATCCACTTATGACGAAAGCACAATGTTAGTGGACTTCAATGAAAAAATAAATACTGTAACTGATCTGTAGAAAAGCACATATTGTAGAAACTGTCACTATTTCCTTTTTTTTAATGTTTGGTTGCAATGCAAACACACATATTTAAGAATGCACTTTAAATTTGTCAATGTCATATCCTTCCTTCCTCCATATACTTCTTGTGGCATAACCTAGACTCAAATACATTAAACAAAGATCAGTCTGTTTTGTACATGCAAAAGTAAAGCTGCAGTAAATAACCATACTTTTCACAAAAGAACATTGAAAAAGAGATGTTTCTTCCCTCCTTTGACCATGAAATATGCTGCGTTGTTTTCTGTATTTGTAGCTTTAAAATCAATTCATTTATCAAGAACATTTTAAGAAAATAGTAAAGTTACACAATGAGATACAATCACTCAAGGGAAGAAATGAAAATTGTGTTAAAAGTATTCTTTTAATGTGTTTAGAGTAAGGAACAGACCTTTTACAACATCCACAGCATGTTACACACAACTCCTTGAAATAAACATAATCACAAACCCCAAGGTGTGCCTACAAATCTTTGTGGGGGGGAACTTACCCTGCAAGTCTAGAAACCTTTTGCCAGAGACCAGACATTTTCCAACATGACCTTCTTTTGGCAAATAATTTTTTCCCCAAATGGTATACAAACAATCAACAAGACAAATAATGTCCAGTTGTGAAGAGAGTCATTTCACTCTTATAAATTAAGAATTGATGCTGCAGTATAGACAAAGCAAATCCTACATTTTTGCAGACCTGTAGGCTATTAATGGCAATAATGTGCTTGATTAATGAATCCCTGGTTACAACGTCCACACTTTTCTAATTAAGTCCAATAACAAGTATCACAAAGGTAATTCATAGAAATATTGTGTCAAACAGCTATTTATTCTTTTTTTTTTTTTATTCAAGACAATTCATTACCCGCAATCAATACAATTTTTGTGTAAAGGCCACAGAGCCACAGAAATGAGACTTAATTCAGTACTTATGTCACTGATCTAAAACCTGGTCCTGATGGCAGACATGTTTTGTAAAATTGAAGTCAAATAAAAATAAGATTTAAAAAAACACCATAAAAATACATAGCAGAATATGACAAAATACATGGGATGGGATGGCCTATGACTTATTGTATGGAATCTAAAGTATAGCATGAATATAGCGTTTTAAAGCAAGTGACATAACACAATTTGTATGTAAATGTAAGGAGAGTGAACTAGTGAGGCTATAGACATAGGTCCTATGCAGGAATCAAGAGCAGGAATCATCTGTTAACGTTTTTCCTCTATGTTCCCGAGATAGGAGTCAACCTGCAGCGAGAAGAAGGAGTATTAGTGCTGTGATTAAAGGGTTGTTACACAATTTATTCTAATACATCTTAAAACATCTGAACACAGAGTTTTCCCTTCCTGTTCATACTGGCTATTACAAGTCTTAAGCATCAAGTACCCCATTTTGTAACCGCAATAAAACCTCATTAGTGAGGGTTTCTCTGCAACAGTTTTTTTTAATCTATGTTTCAGTACTAATGCATCACTGCAGTACAGTAAAGTAAGAAGTTTTCAAGTTGATTCAGTGTCTCTCTGCCCGAGCTGAAACCAGGTGAAACAGTAGAGAAGAGAAAAAACTGATGAACATTTGTATATCAGCAAAACTCAGTAGATTCTTACTACACTGGAATTTAATGAGTACACACAAGCAAAGTACATAACACATTCTACTGCATTTCGCTGGTATTTATAGTTGCGGTTAGTTTCTTTCCTTTTCTCTGCTCTGTGTTTAACCTTGGCCGAGCTGCTGAGCTCTCATCTGTGTCAGCTAAAAACTGGTCAATGACTGTCAAGCCTATAAACTGCTATAACAAAAAGACGCAGCATGGCGGCGGATTGGCCTATGACTCATGACGATCCACTGCAAAAAATGTGACTGGAGCTTCCCTAGTGGAGAGGCAAAAGGGAATAAAGGAAGACGTACAACAGACATAGTCATGCTGATAATTAAAATTCTTAAAAATTTCTCACCCTGAAAATTTGAGTGGAATTAAACAAAGTGAGTGCACAAGTTTCAGGCTTCCAGACAAAGCAGCTCCACATCAAAGGTTAGAGTGGCGTTTGGTGGGATGATTCCCGGGTGTCCTTTGCTGCCATAGGCAAAGTCTGGTGAGCATATCAGCTTGGCCCGCTGACCTACGCTCATCTGTGGAGGAGATGGAAGATTCACTCTTGTAATTGAATTAAATGGTATAGAAATAGAAGTACATAATTGTTAGCAGCAAAATGTATTCAAACCATGTAATTGAAACAAGTCATTTGTTCCTCTGACAGATATATTTTTAAGTTAATATTTTTTTGAATATGGACGTAAACCCTAGCATAATTAGCTTCACTAACTACTGATGACGTGGGAGCAGTCTGAAAATTCCTGCTCCAAGTAAAGCGCTCCAAGTGGAAGCTGCTGCGGTGAAGCTAGCCAATAAGCAGAAGAGCCTGACTGCACAAAAGAAAATGTCTGTTGAAAATAAATTGACTATTGACTATTGACTAATACATTATTAATAGTGAAGCATTACAGTGTAAGCAGCATGTTACTGTTGGAGCTGCTGGAGGCAGAGCTACTTTAAATTACTTTATATAGAGTTAGCTGTTTCAGTGGTTCCCAACCTGTGTCTGAGCCCTCCAAAAGGGTCACCAGATAAATTTGAGAGGCCATGAGAAGATAAATGGGAGAAGAATGGTAAAAACACAGAGTTGTGATATACAAATAAAGTTTTCACTGCTTGGTGTAATATTGACTTATTTATTGATATGAATCCATGTGAGAGGTTTAGAAGGGGAGGGAAAAAAATCACAATCTGATGAAGCTGTGAACAACAGGTTCAGAAACCACTGGTTTAGTATTTTAAGCATATGCTGTATTATTAAAGCTTGTTATATTATCCATTGCGTCAAATCTTGATCTGAAAAGTAACTAAAGCTGTTTATTAAATACAGCAGAGTAGAAAATGAAATGCTTCCCTCTTAAATACAGTGGAGTGGAAGTATAAAGTACCAAACACTTAAGTACCTCAAAATTGAATATACAGTAACCAAGATATATTTCGACATGTTCCACCACCGAGTATGACAGAAGTACATGTTTTTACCTGGGCTACTCCTTCTTCCCAGCCACGAATAACCTCCTGATGTCCAATCTTGAATTTGAACGGCTTCCCCCGGGACCTTGAGGAGTCAAACACTTTCCCATCTGCCAGTGTTCCTGATCAGGAACAGAAGAGAGAGGAAGCTGTTTAGCAACCTTATGATACATCATAGAAAAAATGTTTTTTCCCCAGGCTTTGAAAAGATAGAATGTCAAACTCGTGTCAAATTTGTAATATGTTAACCAGATTTGATTCTTAACTGGGGAAACATAATCAAATGTGTAGATATACTATATTTATATTATTTATGTGTATATCATTTGGCATGGTCCAATATCATAGAAAGTTGAGATGCTTTTATAAATGCTGTCCCTTGTTTCAAATGCTCAACCTTAAAAAAAAAAAAATGTGCCTTAAAATGAGAGACATGATGAAGTTGTGATGTCAAAACTACACAGGCCCCGCCCACCCTCCACTCACAGCCATTGAAATCAGCCAATAAGAGGAGAGAATCCCTATTAATGAGACAGACACAAAGCGACATGTTCTAGAGCTCCAGAAAGAAGCTTGAAATCGGATACGTATGAACTACATTAAAATGACTTTTGCTGCTTAGAACTACAAACATATCTTGCTGGGGACATCTTCCAAGGAACCGTGTAAAATACAGCACCTTTTAACACAAAACTCATCAACCCGAGCTAAGTTTGGGAAGTGTAAACTACCACAGAAGAGTCCGCCTTTTCCTATCGAGTCTGGACCAACATACCCACAGAACTAACGATCACATCCCGCTACTCTTTCTCCGAATACAACTGTAGTTTCTGTTAGAACACCATCGGGGCTGTGTTTATATCGCATTACCGGTACTTACACGCTATTTCACGTTTTGTTTTATTGTTTTTATAAAGAACCTAACCGAGTTCGTGAGGAGTCCCACTTTTCTGCCTCCTAACGGGAACTCATAGCTAAAGATAGCCGGCTAGCGTCACGGGGGCCGGTTAGCCGGTTCGCTGGCTGGCAGAAGCTACGGTTCCGTTAGCCAGCTACGATGTAACATTACACAAAAAATCCCGAGTACTCGTAACTATAAATGGTAACGTTAGATTATACACGTAGGCGAAACCCTACAGCTAGCTAACAGGCTGAAAAAAGCCATGTAATAAATAGATTGGATGTTAGCTGCGATGCTAGCAGGTGTTACGGTTTAACGAGTGACCGTGTTAACTGGTGACTTTCAGCAGAACGCCTTCATGGCTGTCGTGAGGATGACAGCTGTAAGAAAGACTTGAATTGAATTTTCAATGCAGCATATGCATTTGCCTGGTCATCTATGTCATACAGTACGCGAGTTAAACCGCATCGCCAGCAAAAGCACTCATAACTCTGTTCGTGTTCGCGACACTACGGCCGAAAGTCAGCGGTTAACACGGTCGCTGTTTAAACCGCAACACCGGCGAAGCCATCAACTAGCCGGAACAAAATAACTGTGATTTCTACTTGGTCCGACGTGAAACAAAAACGACCAACTTCTGCATTAGTGCAATGGCTGAAGTAAAACGGGTTAATTGGCTCGAATATTCAAAGGTTTTCTGTGGTTTTTTTTTTTTTTTCGCCTAAACGCCGCGGCTCCGCTCAGCAGCCTCGGCACCAGTCCAGCCTGCAACACTCACCGACATAGTGCACCACGACGCGCTGCCCCTTCTTTGGAAATGTCCGTCCTGGAAATAAGGAAAAACAAGAGAGGAAAACGCGTGAAAAGAGAGGCTTAAAACTATGGCCGCCGCCAACGAAAAGCGATATCGCGCTTTAAAACTTAAGGGAAAAAAACAACAACACGACACAAAGTCAGCTTAATTCTCACCATCGCCCGGAGTTATGGTTTCGATTTCTACTCCCATGGTTCGCTCTTCGGTGTCCTTCCTTTCTCTCGACCACCCGACAATGATCGGAAGCAGGAGGCGGCGGAGGCGGCCCGCTGCCTCTGAGAGGGGGACGCACCAGCACTTTGAACAAATAATAATGATAATGCATGTATTATAAAAAAAAGATATTCTAATGTCTTTAGGGAAATTAGGACATGCTTGCTCCAGACTATGTAAAACAGTGGTGCAATGATGGGTGGAAGCTACATTTGAGTAAAAGAACATTTAGGTGGAAGTTAAAGTCATCTATTAGAATATACCTTGAGTAAAATCTTCAAGTGTCTTGGATTTTTTGTACTTAAGTTATCAAAGTATTTTTTTTATTATGAAATGAACTTATGTGTTCAAAGTAAGGTACACGTAATGCCAAAACTGTCATGTAGTGTAACCCTAACTTGTTTAACTCTCTTACAAATATTGAAAAAATGTAAAATACATTATATCAAGTGGTTTTATATTCTAGGTAAATAGATAAATAATGTTTCCTCATCACAACTTGTGAAAAACTGAATATTGAACCAAGAATTGGGTTTAAAATATTTGTTTTTCAGTCTGTCCACCAAATTAATATTTTTATTTCATAGTAAATAACAAAAATATGAAAGTTGGGTATAGTAAAGTAAAAGTTGAAGTTCACAGATATATAAAACTATGCAAACTACAGATGCTACGAAGAAATACTTTTCTACTACAACAAAGTTATTATTACTTTGTTACATGACACTACTGTATGTGCCTATGGAATGTACATTGTTTTACCTTTTATTTTATTTCATTCTAGAGGAACCTCCACATATCACATTCAGATAACAAAATTGTTGTGTTGACATTGCATAACACATGTGTAAACCCTGATGTAATCAACATAATCCTATGTATTATAGTAAGTAAAAAATAAGTAATAAACAACATTAACATTCATGTTGTGGTATAAATACAAATATCACATATTATACAGGAATCAGCATGTGTTGCAGTAGAACCAAAAATAAACACCGGCTATGCTGTAATCTGACCTCCAAATCAATTCCCAATGGAAATTTATTAGCAACCCTCAATTGAGTTGTATAATTCCATTTAATTTGATAATTTAATCTGCTTTTTATCCCTCTCAGCCCTCCCCAGTGACCTAACCTTTGAAATAATATTTCTCTTCTCTGTGAGCAATGAATGACTGCTACTGACAGAAGAACTTTCACACTACTTAACAGTAAGCACACTACAGAATATCTAAAAAAAAAAATAGGATCTTCAGATTAACTAGCAGTAGAAATCATCTCACACACACACACAATAACATTAAATCAAACAGAGGCCCTGAAGGAAGCTTTTCAAGTAGTTACAATATACGGCTTTAAAATACTGGAAGGAATATGTCATTATACTTAATATAAAGTTATAGCTATCAATTTATCTTCGCATAAAGACTGGAAACAGGGAAAACAGCTCCGTCAAAAATTAAAATAATCATGGAAGTTAAAACTGTTTCTGGCCCCAGGCCATTGACGTTGGATAACATCAGACTAGCAGCTTTGAGTCTTTATGCTAAGCTAAGCTAACCATCTGCTGGCTCGACACTCATATTTCGTAGCATGCAGATGTGTGAGCGGAATCTAACTTCTCATCTAACTCGTGGCAAGAAAGGGAATAATTGTTCATTATACCCAGGAGACTTTGGATCTCACATTTAAGGCGTCAGTATCATTTTCAGAAAGGTTTCTGCTCGATGAAGCCTCTGCAGAGCGTGGGGGAGGAACAAGTCTCTGCTTAGGATTTATATTGGGCTGCAAAACTGATGCAGGCCTGCTGTGTTTTCCAGGAGGGCTCTTTGGTTCATTTGATGAATCTAACTTGTTCAATGTGTTGGTCTCTGTGTTACAATGCGGAGTCACACTGGTATGGAGATGCTGCAGAACGGGTGGCTGCTGTGCATTTTCTATTGGGTCAGGTGATGATGGTGATAAAGATAATGATGAAGCTTCTGGGCTGTGTGAAGAAAGAATGATAATTAACTGTATTAACCATACCATACAAGTGTCATAGATTCAAAAAGTTTCATGTACTGTATGTGCCATAGGTGACCTCTGAAGAACTGGTGTGTGTGTGTGTGTGTGTGTGTGTGTGTGTGTTCAATGTTGATTTTGGTATAAAAAGGTGTTATATTGTAAACAAGACATAGTGTAAGGAGTTTCAGTCAGGTACAAGCTGTTTCAATCATTATACTGCAACTATTGTTTTGTTTTGAGTGGTTTTGACTTAAGTCTGTTCATGGTTTAAAGGTGTGTAGTTTCTGGTTTAAAGGTGTGTAGTTTCTGGTTTAAAGGTGTGTAGTTTCTGGGGACATCTTGTGGCAAGGATGCACTTTGCGTTGTGTACACAAGTGTCCAGGAGAACCTAAGGTGAAAAAAGGCTGTCTCTAGAACCAGCATTAGATTTGTCTGTTCTTGGTACATATCTGTTCTCTACAGCATAATATTGCAGGCTTCACAGAAGGGGACCTGCTCCCCAGAAAAAAAAACAAAAAACAACTAAGGTTAAAAAAAAAAATAAAACAACTACTACTATATACTCTTATATTCAGTTTCTGCTGTTCTGCTTAATCCTATTAAGTCTTAGACACTATAGTCGGATGAGAAGGCCCCCTGAAGAGTCCATACCTACACCCAGATTTCTAGCTTGGTTTGTGGGATACCTCAGTTTTTATCCTTGTTTAATTGGAGAACAAATCATTGATTTGCTTTAATGCATTTATCATCTGCTAGTGATATTCTGATGTGATGTGGGATCTGCATAATTATGGTTATTTATTTAGTTTTCTTCCATAATCTAAGCTAATGGCATCATGTAAATGTTGAATAGTAGAGGCCCCAGGATTAGACCTTGCGGGACCTCACAGGTTAAACCTCTATGTTCAGATGTGTAGCTACCTGTGTATACAAAGTAGTTTCTCTCTGTCCAGTCATTTAAAAAAGGAAAGAAGCCTTGCGTGAACTGTTTCATATTCTTGATCTGGATATCAAATAGCCAAATAACTTGAATTCTTCTCTTGTTTGCATATGTTATAAAAACTACTAATGAATGATATTGTTCTCACTCATTAGATTGTTTTCCAAAAGCTTGAGATTTATATACCATTAAACTTTATTACAGTAATTATTATAACAGATGCAAACAAGAGAGGAATTCAAATTATTTGACAATTTAATTTCTAGTACAAGAATATTGAGCAAACAAAAAGGCTTCTTCTTTTTTTAAATTACTGACAGAGACAGAATGTGACTGTGACTTTCAGAGACGATATGTCAGGAGCCAAACAGCCACTTACTGAACTGTCAGTTCTCCCTGGACCTGTCGAGATTGCCTCTCATTGATCGGGTAAGAGTGAAAAAACATCATTGCTATCAACAGGAGCGCAATAGGAACCGGTGAGAACAGCACGATCAGAGTCGTCGCCACTCCGTCGCCATGGTTACATGCGCCCGGTCTGTAGCCGACAAACCTGCAGAGGCAGGGAGAGAATCGAAAAATGTGACAGACCGACAGATGAAAGGCCCACACATGTGATATGTCAAGTGGGCGGATGAAAGATTGACTTACTGCAAAGTCATGGTTGAGATGGCCACAGACAGGCCTCCTGCCAGCTTGTTGCAGAAGGCGTAACAGGAAAAAAACAGTGGCTCCAGGTCTTTGCAAGAGGGATGTCTCACAGCAAAGTCATCCACCACATCTGGGAGCATGGACCTGTAGCAGATACAGAATGTGTTGATTTCACGGAATTCTTAATTATGCAAAAAGCCCGAGTTGACATCTTCAATTTTTTTCCACTTCTCAAGAATATTCAGTTTCGTGTGCTAGGTCAGAAACCAAAGAATATTCTTATTGAGAAGAATTAATTAGGAAAAAAAAATCCAAATAATTACTGTGTCAAATGGTCCATTTATTCATTAACATATAATTGACTAATTGTTGCAGCTGTAGACACAGAGAACTGACCAGTCAATAAATACAGATCATTGCATATTCATCATTTGCCAGGGGAAGGTGGAGGCGAAGTGAATGATTCATGTGCGCCGCATTCAGTTCATGATTCTGATCAGATCTGACAGGGGCCTCGGAAAGGACTGAGAATTTTGTGTCCTCGCTGAGAAGTGACTCACCAGGGTAGCAAGAATATGGTCGCCCCGCTGAATCCCATCAGAACGCACATAGTCATGAAGACTGGCAGGTTGCTGGGAACACAGGCCACTACGATCGCAGCTGGGATGAAGAGCTATGTGAGACAGAATCAAGCCACACACACATAAGAAGGAGATTCACCGTCTGAAAAAGTGCTTTGATTATCCAGGAATTTCTCAGGTTTCTTACTGAAAGTCCAATGAAAACCGTGGCCTTTTTTCCTATTCTCAGGAGAACTATTTGCCATACAGGAACTGCGACTGAGGCAGAAGCCTTCAAAGAAACATTTTTATTGTGCATTTGGTGAAATCCTTTGAAAGCTATCAAAATAATGAACGTATAAACATGTACAGCAGTGGCTGTCATTCACGTCAGTTGCATCTTACCAGCAAAACCAGTAGGAGGTGCTGGAACTGGGCCCCCAGTCCAGCTGCATGACTGCAAAAAAGTGCAAAATTACCCAAGGACATCTGGGGGAAAAAAACAGATGGGAAGCAGTTTACTATGTTATGCTTTGATAACCAAGGATGATTATACAAGGTTTGTTATATAATTAGATCTCAGGGGGTTAATTAATATTATCTCTGTGCTTCACTGGAGCCAAAAGGCACTGCAACAAAGTCACTATGAGCTCAGTTCAAACCTGAAACGCAAGTGTACTGAACACAAAGCCAAGAATGAGCCGCTGGTAAGAAATGTGGCACATGAGCAGTTTAAGTGACGTTAGAAGCGATGGTCGTACTTTGTCATCAGAGGAAAGTGGGGCTGAAAGAAAGGAAGTACAAGCACACAAGTTAATGTCAGAGACATTGAAATGTGACATTACTTTCCATTAGAAACACAATGATTAGTTGATTTTCATCAGTTTTTGCTATATGTGCTAAATGTCCAAATTCTCTGATTCTATCTGCTCGAATCAGATTATTTTCTGGTTTCTTTTGTCTTCTATAATAGTAGATGAATGATTTTGAATAAAAAGACAATTTTGGTTGAATCTAGAGCAGCTTTGGGGAAACTGCGATCAACATTTTAACCCCATTTCATGAACCAAACAACTAATCAACTAATCTTTTCAAAATAGTATTATAATAATAAGTTCTCTGATCTGTTGTGCTACCTTGTATTTTCAAATTGATAAAAGAACAATCAACAATAACATATTTTTCACGTTGTATTTGAACACTGGACGACTCTGAATGACTCACCCCGCTGTTCCTTCACCCCGAGAAAGAGAACCAGGCTACAGAGGAAAAACAGCGCTCCTATGACCAGAGCTGAGGTCAGGAAGGCTCTTTGCTGGTGGCGAAACAAACAAATTAAACGTTTTACAGACTGATAAAGAGCATGCTGCCTCCAAACACAACCAATAGGCCCGAAGGCACAAGTAAACAATCCCCTCCTGGTTAATTTGCGCAGTTCAGTAAAATAATCTGTGGATGCATGTGATGACCTTAACACCTGCATGCACACACACACACACACACACACAAACAAATTCACACACAAGCGAGCTAAGAATACTAAATTACAGGGTAACAGGATATCCCTGGGACTAGCTACGAGCACAATGCCATGGCTGCTAGGCCGCTAAAGGACGACAAGACGGGAGGGCGTCTCGGGTATACTGTTTCCTGAAGAAATGCGGGTGGAGATGAGCTCTGCGGGGTTTCCTGAGCCTGGTCCTGCTGCAGACAGGCCTCCTGCTTCTCCGAGTTGTACACAGACACAACGTGACCCTGGAGGACGGAAGCCAGCAGCATCGCCACCATCTCCACGCTCATTCCTGAGAAGAGGCAGACGAGGGGTGTGAGGACGAAGCGACACGCGCCGCTGTTATGTTTGAGTTGGTCTCCTCTTACTGTAGGCTGTGGCCGAGTCCCTGTCCCTCTGATCTCCCCCCAGGAACATGTTAAGCGAGAGGTAGGGGACATTATAGCACTGTTAATGGATGACAGGGGGAAAACATGACGCCAACTGACAGCGGAAAACTCAGTAGCCGTGGTGACACGGCTTGGAGCAAAATGGCAGCAGTAAAAGTGACACGGTAGCAGTTAGGGAATTATGTCACCTCGGTGACAGGAGGAAAGACAGCGTGAGGACAGAGGTGGTTTACGGTCATGAGGGTCTCGAACATGCAGGTAGTCGAGAGGAACCACAGCACGGTGAGAGCCTGGGACGCGGAGCCCTGTGGGACGAACCACATCAGCAGGTAGGACAGGACGCCGAACGGCGTGGAGAGAGCCAGCCTGCGTGTGAGGAAACGGCTCCGCTGAATAAACACGAGTCGTGGTTCAAACTCTAGGAGAAAGTGTGTTAAAGTCGTAGCTCCACCGACCACGGGGTGAGCTTGCCGATGCGTGTCCACTGGCTGCGGCTCACCAGGTATCCCACCAGAGGGTCAGACACAGCGTCCCAGGCCCGACTCACGAACAGAATCATGGAGACATAGAAGGCCTCCATCTGGAACAACATGGAAGACAGATAGTTTCCCTGCTACAGAATTATAACAGATATGGAATATCTCTACAAGCACAAATGTGCCTACAGTTGGTATCAAAAGAAATCTGACATGTGAGGTGACTACAGAAAGTGTCTATAGTGTAGAATACTTAATTTAAAACTTAAACAAGACCCATATCAGGAAAAAAAACAACTTGAAATAAGCTAAATTATCTCAAACACAGATCTGGAATCAAACTGTGGAGAATTACAGATCATGAATAATAAATTCTCTAAGATGTTTAAAAGAGAGACCCAATTAAATAATCACACAAAACAGTTCAAATTTAGATAAATATCAAAGTGGTGGTTGCAGTCCTATTACTGATATTATATTAAACTATTTTCTCATTGAACTGATGATGTTGATATTGATGATATATATTAATCCTGTAACAGAAACATTGTGTTTTACTACAGATAAAAATACTGTATTTAGTGTTGTAGCTGAGGTTTTCCATGTGATATATGAATAAAACTCAGTGCTAATGGTTAGGTAAACATTTGATATTATAAATTTAACCATATTTACATAAACATCGAATTTCCAGTATAATTATACATTTGCTCATTAATAGAATTGGATTTTACAAGCAGAGAAGCTTTCTGTTGAAATACAGACGCAGCACAGAGGGAGGTTCAGTTATACAAGTACAACTCTAACTTTTACCTGCACAACGTCCAGGAGAAAAACCTGCAGGGAAACACCTATAGCCACGTTAGTGATCTGATGAGGGACGCCACCCACAGCGAAACACAACTTGGTGGCCAGAGGAATCCCCACAGACCCCTGCGAAGCCCGGAGAAAAGGCTGAAGAAAGTAATTCACTAAATACAGGCATTCAAACCCTCAGCTCTTTTGTTTTTGGAAATGACTAGATTCTTCTCATATTCTGAATACGAGTCAGTTTAGAACTTACCCTCTGTTGCGGAGCTTTGTTGGATGAGTTTGTCTCCGCAGCCTGATTAAATAAGCGAGTCTTTAATGTCTGGAACTGATTCGTAAAATCCTGGAGGCAGCTCATCCTTCCACACAGGGACACTTCCACAGCAGTAAACAAAATGCCTGATGCCGCCTCAAACTGCAGGTACACAGCTCTCCCAGCACACTTACTTAATTCCACATGATTGACACAGGAATCTGGATGAACAACTCTTTTGTCTTTGGAAGGAAGGGTAGGCCTACTTCACTTATACTTTACCTGCTTCCTACTGATTTAGCTCAAATTCATGAAAAAATGGACTGAACAAAGCTTATCATGTACATTACGAGTTCTTAAATATGCACAGAAATACATTATAATGGATCATCATCAGATTGATGCTTGGCTTTATGTCTTTTGCACTTTCATTTCAGGTACAACCTAAACCTATAGTGTCTGCTCTGTTGCATTTAAAGTCAATTGATTGATTAAAAATAGTCAGCAACTATTTTGACAGCTGATTCATGTAAAAGTCATTCAAAAGTGGAAAATATCAAACATTTTATGCCATTAATGATGATTGCTGTGACTTTCTTTCAACAATTTGTTAACGAAATCTTGGGCCAATGAACATCGTTCAACCCAACGATTGAGAAATAATCATCATATTAATCTAGAATTAAAAAAAATGTGATCTGATAAAGCACATGGTTATTAAAACACACACAATAATTATCTTTATCTGTTCTTCATTTGAATTTTATGGTTCAAAGAATACCGTAATAATAATAAAATGTGTCCTTTCTGTTTCATTTCACTCGTGTCCTTTAGGACTGTTTCAACTCCAATATGTCCTACTGGTTATACTAAAGTACAGTAATACTGAAATATGTAACACTGCTTTCTTGAATATCAACAGAGATTTCCTATAGTGCATGAGGAAACAAGATTTAACGTTAAAATAAAACCAATAAATAAATGAAAAGGTCGTAGTGTTTTCCTCAAAAGAAGTTTTTGGCAGGAAAAGTATCTGACTCAGTTTTAATCTTAAATACGTCTGCACTAATATTATTAATACTGTTTTCATGGACTGGTCTGACCTCTTGTGGAAAATCAGTGAAACTCCTGCCGTTAAGCTTGTTGATTCTTTTTTCTCCATATTATAATAACCGTAGTCCTACATCCACAAAGTCTGGATCAACGTTTTTAAGCGGCTTTAAACCTCAGCTATACTTTAACTTAGCCCAGTATTAGTTAGTATTTGATTTGCTTTTAATATTATTCATTTTGAAGGCTCGCTCTGATTAGTCTTGGATTATAATTTCTGTTTTGAACATTTGTCCATCTTGTTTATTAATATTTATTAGAGCACCTTGGATTGCATTCTTTTGCATTAAGTACACTTCTAAACATAAAAGGAACAGGATATAGAATTAGGAATATTTTGACCTTGTACTCTGAGGAAATATACCATTAAATGAGGGAAACCTGTCTATCAATGTCAATAAAGTGATTCTGTTGAGCTCTTCTATATTTGGTGTGTTTATTAAAATAAATCAAAAGGACCAAACAAAATATTTGCATCATTCAACATTTAATACTGTCCATTTACAGCCTGACGAGCCTTGACCACAGATGTCACTTAATATGTGGGCTACAATTAGACCAACCTAATTATGAAACAGCCAAAAAACAACAAAAAAAATGGTCAAGTCTAAGTAAAACGAAAAAACAAAAATGAAACACGAGAATAGAAACAAACCTAACAAGAATTCCATTACAAATATTCAATTTTTTTAAAAGGAAAATGATCCAATCAAAACAATTTAATGTGAAATAACAGAACAAACACATCCATCACTGTAACACACACACACACACACACACACACGCACGCACGCACGCACGCACGCACGCACGCACACGCTTCCAGTTAAATCAGGGGATCCAGAACTGATGCACTTGGACATGTTGAAATTTGTACTTTTGTGGTAAAGTTTGACATGATCCTATAAATTGGTGCTCTTACTTGCATTGTCCTGACGGAGTCCATAAAGCCATTTAATGACCCTTGCGTTTCTCTCGATGACGGAGACGCCGTAGGGAACTCGCTCTGCAACCCGTCCGGCCTCCTCCTCCTCCTCCTCCTCCTCTTCCTCGTTCTCATCTTCTCTGCCGGAAGCCGCACACTCGGAGCCCGGAGCGCTCACGCTGCGGAAACGGGCCAGGGACACAATGTCAGAACTGGACCCGGCCAGGTCCTGCAGGTCGGCGGGGTCCAGGCCGCACAGGTTGAAGAAGCGCTCCAGCTCCGTCCCGGCCCGGGAGAACCGGTCGCTCATGTCTGACTTGGAGCGGGTCAGCGACGGCCGTTTCCTGGAGCTGGAGGAAGACAAACGGGTGATCGCCGGGGAGGGAGGGGGGAAAACGGGGAGGACCGGGGGAGGTGCAGCGGGGGCTTCGGGGGTTTCAGGTTTGTCGGGGTCAGTGGGGTTGTTGAGTTTAGACGGGGCAACAACAGGCTTCATAGGAGCGAGACCCGGCGTCACCCTGAGCTGGAAGAGGCGGTGCGAGGTAGCGGTGCGGAGCTGGGAATGTAGAGGAATGGGCTGCAGGGGCTTCCTGATGAACTGAGGCGGTCTGCTGGTGGTCCTCACGGGGCCGGCCTGAGGCATCACGTCCACCCTGCGAACCGTCCCTGCAGGCGAAGCCCCGGCGGCGCCCGCACTCTCCACCCTGGAGGGTCCGGGTGCTTTTAATCTCACCTTAGCCGGGCTGGACCAGTCAGGGCGTGGAGGCGGACACGGTTGCTCCTCCTCCTTCTGCTGGGCGGCCGGGGGCGTCGGACACGGGGAGCCGCACGTAGCAGCACGATCAGGAGCGTTGACATCCTCGGTGGCGGCGTCGCTCACGCCGCTGATGAGGTTGCTCAGGTGCACCAGGTCCAGCTGCACGCCCTCCTGCTTGGTCTTGGTTGGGGTCGCGACCTTCCTGGTGGGCCGCAGGGCAGTGCCGGGGGCGGCCAGAGGCTTCGGAGCTTCAGGAGGCCGGACCGGCTGCTGCTTGGACAGCGCCACCTGACTCTTGACATATTTGGCCTTGTCAGCTTCCAGCCTCTCCACCGCGCTCTGCTTGGGCCTGCTCGCCGCGGCCAGGCACTGCCGGTAGAAGTCTGGACCCACGGGCCCCTTTGGCCGCAGGCGTGGCGGTGTTGCAGCTACAGCCGTCCTCAACGGTTGCCTGACCTGCTGCTGGACTGTCTCCAGAGGCATCTTTTTTTGTTAAACAACTATTATTGCACCTTTGTCTTTGTCCACAGCTTTATTTTCGGCTGCCACAGAAGAAAAGTCCTGTTCTGTAGAAACTGCGATGTTATCCTTTATTTGCCTTTATTAGCTCCATTCCATTTCCGAAGCAACTCAACCGCAGCATCTCAGCTGATCTTTCCTGCACAAGAGAGACGCCACATTGACAAAAGAATTAAAGACAGATCAGCTAAGTATCTAAAGAAGAAAAACATTTACCTGGAAACACAAGCGAGCAACTCTGTCTCTGACACTTTTGAAGCTTGAACATCAGCCAACTCAATAAGAACATATATATATATATATGTATTCTTCTGCAACCAATCACTCTCCTGTCAAAACTTCCAGAAAGTTCATTGGCTGCCAGCTCAGACAGATTTGAACAATTACTCACAGTCATCCATCTCTCAGCAGACAATCGCACAATGTAAGTGACACTTAATTTTCAGTCAGTAAAAGGATTGTGAAAAGAGTGGCAGAAGAGTGTGTGTGTGTGTGTGTGTGTGTGTGTGTGTGTGTGTGATGGGTGATGGGTGATGGGGAGGTACATCAGGAAAGCTGTCAACAGGCTATTGTCTGGGGGGCAATACAGAGCAGATCACACACACCAACAGCTGCTATGGGAACAATGGCTCCTCATCTTTAAATAAAGCAGCCAGTTGCCAGGGTTCGTAGCCGGCTTCTTCCTCAGCTACGAGCCTCCGCGGGTTACGTTGACTCAAAAAACAAAGAGATTAAAACCGAGCATCGCTGTGTTCAGTTTTAAGACTCGCACTGTGGTAAAGGTCACCATAATGAACTTGGTAAATGCAGGAACGTTGGTGTATACTTAAGATACTGTGCATTTGAAAGATGCCGCTTGAACAGTCCGCATGTACCAGTCACATTCTCGGCATATTTGCCATTCCAGTCTGAGCCAGGCCAAACTCCTGCTGGGAGAGACATTGAACTTTCCGCCCCAGCATACCTCCATTCTTACCTGCCTGGGGGGTTTTTTAGATCAGCCCCACGAGTCGAACAACACACCGATCTCCTGTTTGAAGGGACACTTCTACCTCAGTGATGTTGGGGTAGAAGTGGCGTTTCAAAGCAAAAGAGGAACGCCAAGAGGTGGAATACATGAAACATAAATAGAGCCTCTTAACTTTAGTGGTAGGGAGTGTCAGCGTGCTCTGCTGGTTAGAGGTAATGACAGACATGGAAGGAAAAAGGACAAATGGCAAAAAACACACAAAGGGGCAGGTGAGCAACACAAAATGTCCCTTATGTGCTGTAGCCTCGAGGCCTACGCAGTCCTGTCCTGACAAGCTCAAGTCTGCCTGCATGAAGGTGTTATTTCTTAAAGCTGCCTGGTCAAAGTCAACAAGAAAAGTTTGGGTTTTGGCTTTTCTGCAGAAAACTCACCTTGACCACTCCTGTCCAAACTCCTGAGTTTCTTTCGCCTTTTCCACCCTCACACACACACACACACACACACACACACACAAGCTGTGGTCGCCCTCTGAGGTGGACGTGTGTGTATGTGTTTGAAACTACTTAGCAGCCCTCAAGACAAACCTGTTTGACAACTCATGTGTGCCCCTCCAGAGCCCGCCCCTTTTCACGGATTGGCCCATTCCCACAAGGAAACACTTTGGACCACATGACCCTGCCATTATTCTTTGCTACAGGATGATAAGCACTTTCTGTTTGCTGCTGCTGCTATTATTCATCTCCAGTACATGCTGACACACTTTCAGCTGTGCAAAGGTCCAAGTTGAGTGTTTGCAAGGTACAAAGTGGAGAAGAATGATTAGGATTAGATTCATAGACAATACTGTACTATTTTCATGCATTTACTTCACGACATATTGTATATTTACTTTATAATTATTCGTTTCACCCCTTTAGCCCTTTGAATTTTTAAATCTATTTGAATTTTCTATCCATTTATATTTTATTGTATTTCTTTACTACCATGTTAAGTTTTTGAACTAATTCATTGAATTCTTAATATAATTTGATTTCAATCCCACACTATTGCTGCTTTTGTAGTTTATAAATCTATTTTATTATATTTCTATCTTCTTGATATTCTCACGTGTGTTGGTTATAAATAATGTATTTTTTGTTTTTAGGCTACATTTGGTTTGTCTCATTGACTTTCATCTATGGAGAACTTTAAACTGCACAAACCTGTATTACAAGTGATATACAAAGACAGAAATAAAGCACACATTTAACAACTCAAGCACATTTATTGTCACCCTGAAACAGTCTCACGCAAGCAAAACAGAAACTATCATAATAATCTCTTTCTCTTTCCCCAAATTAAACAAAAACAGAACAGCGACCTACACCAAGAATATAAAAATGAATGACCTTAAAGCCATACAAGTGTTTTTTTTTTATTAGAGGTTTAAAAAGTGAAGTGGGTTTACTGTTTGGACTATACAACATAGATAACAAAAAAAACCCTTTAATAATCCTTTGGATTTTCAAAGTATTAAACTACCACACTTTTTTTGGAGTCATGCTCCTATAATATTTGTCCATTTAGTATTCATGACTGTAATATATTACGGCCGCATAAAATTGCACATTAAAAGCACAGAAACATGATTACAGTAGAGTTAATAAGTTGATATATTACTCTTATGAGAAGGAGTGCAGTTGAAACTGTGTCAGTTTGTGGTCCGTCTTGCTACTGTAGTTTTTGTATGTATGTAAATATATGTAAATGACAACAGTGAAAAGCATTAACATTTTACAACCATTCACGCTGTGACAAGAGGTCTGAGTGTTGGGCTGGTTGTTAAAGTATGATAAAAATATAAAGATTACTCACTTACTAATCATGATTCATACACTGTACACCGTTCTCTACACTGTAACATCGCAAAGCTTGAAAAATTAAGTCATTACCATAAGGTTGTGAAATATTTTGAGGTTTGTTTTACTTCCCTTTGTCAAGTAGTGTGTTAATTCTTACAAATGAAGACATAATGATGTGGGTTAGGAGATAGCACAGTTTTTATCTTTGTCCTTTGCACTGAGACTCTGAGCTCTCCTCCGCCTCATGCTGCCTCTCAGTCCCCGCTCCCTCCGCGCCTCACTCTCTTCTTCTACCTCCGCCTCGTTTCCGTCCTGAGGAGGGTGTTTTCGGAGCTGCGGGGGCAGCGGGATGGGCTGCCCCAGGAAGAAGCCCTCCTCCTCCGAGTCAGAGGACGAGGAGCACGTGGAACAGTCTTCGTGTTTGTAGTGACCGGGCTGGAGCGTCAGTGCCGAGGCGTTGGCCGAGCCCCAGCTGTCCCTCTCCTTGTCTCCTCTGAGGTCCAGGGTGTCCAGCCGAGGCCTGTCGGGCCGCGAGCGCCGGGAGTGCCGCTCTGGGCCCGGGTGGAGAGCCGGGTCAGAGGCGATACGGCAACGACTCCACCCCCGCCGGAGACTGCGCTGGTGGTAAGAGGATCCATCTGGTTGGAAAAAAAAAATAATAAGGAGGAGAAACTAAATTAGCTGGATTTTCAAATTAATTACTTCATACACAACTGTTAAACTGTTTGAAATCACTAAGGAATGTCCTTATTATTTCTTATTGAAAGAAAAATTATATTATGTGGTAAAGGACTATTCTAGCTGCAAATGTCAAAAATGTCTTGACTATATTTTGATGTTCACTATGTAACTCATTTGATGAATAGAAGTGTGACCTTTCACGGAAAACACAAAATGGTCTGGGTGAACTTTTGAACAGCAGTGTAATATTCAACTACAGAAGCCGTTTCTCACCTAGTAGATCCATCTGTGGTGGAATACCTTTCTGTAGATTCAACCTGCTTCCAAAACCTCCTTCCACCTCATCGTCTTCCTGCTTACTCTCCACTTCCGCCTGCGGCTCATCCTCATCCTCGTCCTCATCCTCCTCAACAGAGTAGCAGCTGCTGATTGGTTCTCTGAAGCTGACCCTCGCTGTCCCGCTGCGACACAGCGGGGGCGGAGAATCAGGGGGTCTGTCCCCTGGCTGGGGGAGGTTCGGCGTGGGCGAGTCCTGTCGCATCAAGTCACGAGACTTGATGGGCAGAGGAGGTGGGAGGATGGAGGCGCTGCTGGGTAGGAGGGGAGGCGAGTCCGGTGAAATGAGGTGGTCCGCGTGTGGGTTTTTCTTGAGAGGAAACACTGCAGAGGGAAAAAAAAAGAGATTGCACAGTTGAGAGCAGGAAGTGAGATGGTATACAATACCGATAGCAAGTTTTTTAAATAAACATTTAAAGCAGGTAAAGTACACGTTTCTGATACCTTGCATAACCTGATTTGTCCTTTCCACCCAGTTCTGACAGTCAGTAGAGGTAGAGGTTCCTCTTGAGTTGATATTAGTGAGGTGGTGTCCAGTATTTCCATTTAGCTCTGCACTGACAGCAGGTTTCATACCACAGTCCCCTGGCAGTAAACTGTAATGTGGGAGGTCACTAGGCCAGCTTGGACCTAGGCCATTTCCTAAGTGGATGTGGGGAAGAGGCGAGTAGGAGCCTCTTGGAGGAGGATGGCCACTGGGAGAAGGAACTCCATTTTGAACTGGAGCTGTGCAGTAGACACCTGAGAGAAATACACATGTTAAAATAAAGAAAACCAGATTTTTTTTTTACCTTGGAAAAACATTTCTTGTGTGACCCACATTACGGAGTGTAACTCCATGTTCACCTCTGTTTTCCACTGCAGTATAAATGCAGTCTTTTGCGGGACTTATAGGGAGGTTGACACCCTCTAGTGGCTGCAGTGGAGACCCGCACTGTGGCTGCTGAAGTTTCTCGGCCGTCCCACAGCGTCTGTGCTGAGGCGGTTTGCTCTGCAGCGCTGAATCACAGGAGTCTGAGTTATTGGGGTCCTCACCCAGCGAGCAGGGCCTGGAGCAGAAGATGAGTCCCCCGCGGGGGAGGAAGGGACGCCCCAACAGGGGGATCTGACAGCGGGCGCAGCAGAAACACGACTCCACCGCGTGCCAGTGTTGACCTTCATACGTCATCTGGCCCTGTTCAATACCTGTCAGGAAATTATGATAATTTAGGCCTTATTTATTGGGTTTTAAATATACATATATGTGTATGTGTGTGTTAATCTATCTTCATTTAATTCTGACTTCAGCCACATTGAAAGAAAAACAACATGGCAGATTGGAAAACTGTCTTGTGCAATTAATCAAACATGAGACCATTGTGTTAAATAAAGACACAAATATCTAATGATGGTGCATATCTGGAAGGAGCTTTATTTGCATTTACTATTTTAGGAAACTACTACTAAGGTTATCCCCATCTTTTCTACTGTCAGAATGGCTGGTAGCTGCATTAAAATTCCCAGTAAGTAGTAGAGTTTCTTTAGACATCATTATGTGTGTGTGTACCTATGTGTTCTCCGCAGGTATCGCAGTACTCCGCATACAGCGACTCGTAACAGGAACAGCAGTACGGTCGACTCTCTCTCATGATGTAACGCTGACCACCAAGCGCAGCCTCGCACTCAAAACAACAGAAGTGCTTCATGTGCCAGTATCTTCCTTCAGCCTCCGTACATTCATCCGCTAGAATAATCTAGGATTGGAGATGAAAGGAAAAACACAGACAGAGTTCTCACTCAGCACAGCTGTGATGAGTTTCATGGGTACAGAAGTAAATTATGGTGGCGAAAATGAGTACTGAGGATTTAGGTTAACAAGATGGGAAAAAGATGCTATCAGTGGCCTCCTGTTGATGGCTTAGCTTTCCTCTTGGTCTAAAGAACTCTTGCAGTTCAATCGTGCCAGCTCCATTAGACAACTAATCCCTTGAGTCACTGAGAGGTCATTCAAAAGAAGAAGAGATCAACAGAAAAACACTCCTCCGCTCTGAACTGATGTAGGGAAAGGCTGAAATAAAACTAAACAAAGGCAGGTTTGAAATATCTTCCTACATGTCCCCTTTGAATAAACAGACTCATCTGTTAGATAAGCAAGCTACAACCACTGTTTTAATTTATATCCATTAGACAGTTTACAGTAGAGAGATAACAGGAAACACAGGGAGAAAGAACAGGATGGTGCAACAATCCAGATTTAAACTGGGTGTAATGGAAGTTATAGGATATGTTTGTCACCACCAGACACCAGAATAGACTCCCACTATAGAGAGTTTGGAGTAAAGACAAGTTGGGGATCCTGGTAGGACAGTCACCTCATCGCAGGCCTGGCAGCGGGGCTTGAGCCTCTCTGCGTGGTGCCGGCCGCAGTAGATTTGTCCGTCCTGGTAGAAGTAGATCAGGTCGACCAGCAGCTCCGTGCAGGAGGCGCACTGGAAACACTGCGGGTGCCAGCAGCTGCCGTTTCCGGCCCGACTGGCAAACACAGCAATGTCACCACCGCAGATCTGTCTCCCACACTGGAAAAATAGGTTTAGTCGGGTGAAGGTGGGGGAAGGAGGTTACATAAGTATATTTGGAAAAAGGTGAATGCTTTAGACCTGTAATCATTACATCCCTGTGTGCTGTGGCCCCTGAGCTATGCCTGCACCTACTTGTACTTGCTGCAATCTTATAAAAATGCTGCTTTTCTGTCTCTAATTTATTTTAACAGTCTTCCTCTTGTATGTGTAGTCTTTTGAAGGAATAATTTTCATTTAACGCTGCTGTAACCTTGACATTTTCAAAACATAATATAAGAATGCTGTTCTACCTGCTGGCAGATGGCTCCAGTCATAGTTACTGGGAAGAGTCTGACGACGCCTCTGCCGAGGTTTTCTCTTTTCCTCTGTTGACTGAACGAACGCAGCTCCTTCTTCTCCTCCTCGTCCAGAGCGTTACAGTACTGTGGCTGCAAAAGCAAAGATGTACTTGTTAACTCATTACCTATTGTATTTCTGAACTTCATTCACCTCTCAGGTTCAGTAGAATACATCAAATCCTGGTTGGCTTTGGGGCAGCTACTTATATTTATTTTGTATAGCTTATTATAAAATGTCAGAAAATTGTGAAAAAGTCACACTTTTTAAAATGTAAAATTTTGTCTGAAAAACACTTCAAAATCCACAGGTTTTCAATTTACTGTCGCATTAGACAACGAGAAATTACAAATTGTGAGCAGCACATGTGACAATTTGTCATTTTTTTCCCCGAACCAATTGTTTCAGCTCTTGATGGGACGTCACCACACTATCACAGAGTCCCGAACATCCAGAGTCAGTAGAGCCATAGTGATGTTACCTCACTGTCGTGAGCTGGAAGCTGGTGCAGCAGCTGTTTAATTCTGTATCTTTCCCCGGGACTGTTCACATAAGGCACCCTGTCCTCTGGCAAGCAGCTGAAATACTGGTAAACCTGTAAGGAGACAGGTGATTCACATCAAGCTATAAATGACAAAGAGACATTTAGGCTATTCAGTGAGAGGCAATTTATTTAATTGTTGTAATAAATCAAAACACAGAATATCTATTTTCCGCGGTAGATGTCCAATGTATAAATTTGTTTGAATGTACATGTCCAAAATAACATGTGCTTGTGTGGCATTGAATTATGTGTTGACTGTGCATCTGCTCGAGATACTGAATGTTACCTGTTCGGGCTTGAGCCCAGGTGGGACCCATGCGTACTCCTCGGAGGCACAGCCCGAGTCGTCGTCAGAGATGGAGTGTCTCTGAAAGTCGGATACCAGCTTTGTCATCATCTTTTCCAGCTGGCCCGGCACCGAGCGCACGGCATGCTCCTCTCGTACACACTTGCAGTGCACACAGATCTTCCTGCCAGACCAGAAACAGGTTTGAGTTTTACCTCTGGGAACTTTCCTCACTCTGATCTACACCACAGACCAAAGCTACTCATATGTCAGATTGTTCACTACATATTAGAGGTGGGATCTCCTGGTGCTTCAGGTACCAATGTGCAAATTTAAACCTCACACACGATTTAAGATGTACAGTATATTAGTATCATTATGAGAAATACCTTGAAAATATATCAAGGTATGACAATTATGGCCAACAGGCTCCGATAATTATTAAGTCAGAGGAAAAGGCTTTTATTAAGCTAAAGTATCTATGCCAGCTCTAAAAACAATAACTCACTTTCCACTATATTTATACAGAACCCCCCACGGTTTGTTACCATATTATTTGTGAAGACACTTTGCATTGGAGGCATTATGTCACAAACCAGCCCACACACATTGAGTTTGACTCAATTAGACTCCCTGCAGCCAAATATGACTAATACAACAGAAAGCGCAGGGATTATACATTACAACAGACTCCAGATATTTTAAAACTACTTAACTGAACTACAGAGAAGTCAAACTGAAAATAATCTGCATCTATAAAGTACACAGTGTCCACACTTAAACTCATCAGAAGACCAACATCACACCCAGATCTGCATCAGGACCAGCACACATCCCAAACCTTTGTCTGAAACAAAACAACCAGGAAATGAGGTCACTGACATAAGCCTGGCCATCAATCCCATGGCAATAAAGGGAAGGAGGTGTAGATGGGAGCAATAATCTCCCCCAGCCTCATATAATTACACACCATCTTGTCCTCGGACTCCTCACTACATTCAATCCGGTAGTGGGTTCTGCTGCTTTCATGGTTCATGAGCTGGGTCATGACAAATTGGGGGTTCCTCCTGGGTGTCCCCCGGGGTGACACTGGGGGTGTGTGGGTGGCTTGTATGTGCGTGGAATGTGACGTTGCTACCGTATTAGCCAAGTACTGCATGTGTACATCTCTGTTATTGCATAACAGCCTGCCAGCTGGTACTTGTGGCTCAAGTTCACAAGGCACAAAGCTGCTTTATTCCAGCACCCAACCCCCACACAGCCCAAAAACCAGCCCACCAATACAAACACACACACGCACACACACACAACTGGGTGAGTTTTGTGTGTGTATTGGTGACACACACACAACTTCTCTTCTAATCAATCGCTTCATAAAAAAGGTTTTGAATGCCCTCCGCTCTCTTCACCCAACACAAGTTAGATTGGACAGAAGTGACTAAACAGCAGCATCATAATAGGATATAGAAGCTCTTTTTTCGTGCTTTTGACATGCAGCCTGTCCTCCTATACCTTCATGTTCTCCAGGCAGGTACAAACAAACAATAGAAATAATTGTAGCGCATATCAGGCTCCAGCTGTACATGTGACTGTGCTAGCGGAAGGGGAGGGGGGCCTCCATGCACATGCCTATGTAAGTGGGTGGGAGGAAACAGCCGGAGATCTGGCATCGGGGGACAGATGGCAGATGCACCATGTCTCACCCGGCGTCACCCCACCAGTACCCACTCCTCACCATCGTCAAACGGCCTCCACATCGTGACAGCATTTCTAGCAGGGATGGAATCATCAACCTACAGTAATTCACAGATGACAAAGTGACACTTTGAAGGAGTTTGGGGTGTGAAAGTATGCAGGAGGGTCTCCAATCTGTGTCTCTTTGTTGCCCACATATCTTGAACTTGACTGAAACCTGCTTTGTGTACAACTCAAAAACATTTAAATATATGTTTCCTGTATACTGCATGTACATACATAACGATGAACCCAAAAAATTCCAAATCAGCAATTTTATTTTTATTAGCAACAGGTAGCTTTATCATGACTTCACCCCTTTAAGAGCAGTTTCTGAAGGGTATTTCAACACTGCAATTTAAAGCACTCTGTTCTGCTGAGCCCTGTCCTGTTCAATTATTTGAGTCACAAGCCTCTGATGTAATACAGCTCGGATTTGTTCCCACAGGCATGTACCACATTTGGTGCTGACAGGTCAAAATATTCAGAGGAAAAGCCAATCAAATGTCACTAGTCATCTATTCAACAAATGAGTTGTAATTCTCACGCATGTCGTATCATTTTGTAAATGCCAAAATGTGTCATTTGCTGTCAAAAATCAAAAACAACAGCTTGTAAGGATCTCAAATCAATCATGAAAGAATCTAAATAAAAGTGCACAGTACTAGCAAAGGTGTGCTCCTTTGTGTTCCTGTAACATCTTTGATTATTGAACTGTGCAGCCTAGGAAAATGCATGCAAAAACATATGCAGGAACCACACCAGCCATGTCTGCTGTTAACCAGGAGACACAGCAGATGCTGCTTCGGTCTGGAATTCACAGTTTGACCCTAAATTTGCTTTGCTGGGCAAAAACATTGTTACTGAGACTCTTTGTACAGATGGTACTTTATATTGTTGTTAATAGCTTTCTGGCTAAAGATTATCCATTCACAGGCACTAAAACAGCATAATTACAGCTATATAAAAACTGGCAGCAGGAGTCTAGATGAGTATTTGATGCAATAGTAAACAGAAGCTAAATATATATGTGCTAAAAGGAGCAAACAAATAAACAAACAAACTCATTTGTACTCCTGGAAACCTAACAGCTTTTGTTTTCTGGATTTATTTTAACTCTGCTGAACACAGATAATAAGTTTGTCCATTACTAGATTGTAAACTGATCTAAGCGTTTGTGTCTGCATCATTATATAAAATGACAACTCCTTATAGTTTCCTTAAACTACATTATAAACAGCAAACATGCACAGAGGAGGTGAATGACAACACTAAGTGTACATGACGTTATGTTCTACACAAGTCCATACAGATCATTCTTTTATGTACAAAACACAACATAAAGTCAGGCGATGACACACAAAACGTGAATCCCGACACACAAAACAATCACTCTGTCCACAACTCCTCATAATGACTGTTTGAGCTTGTAGTCCCTTTAATCCTGTTAGAGAGTAAAATATGAATACCTGCTGTTATCATGACAAATTAGTCCAGGTTGGCCTGCTGACGCACTCCCATCCAGATCGATGTTCCGCTAACACTATAAAGGTTTTATGTCCTCCAGGCGCCTGCTCCTGCCTGCCTGTCAGCAGGTCAGTCAGTAAAGGCAGGATATTCTACGGCAGGTCCTTCCCATGTGGTAACTTCTCTGTCTGCGCTGCTCTTTTCAATGCCCCCGCCGCCCCTGACTCCCTGACTCCCACCCTCCTCCAACCTGATAGCGGGCTCAAACAAAAGACTGAACACAACCGTGCACTACGCAAACACAAACACAGTTCCCATACACACATGCTCATGTGATTTTTTTAAATGTACATAAGAAGATAAGCCAATTTACTCACGCCACCTTTGAAGATGGTGAACACCAGCGTGGACCAGAGTCCATGCGACACTCACGAAGAGTAAACTCCCTGTGTCTTTCCTCCTCTGACCAGACTGCTGCAACTGATTCAGAACAGATGGGACGATTGTTGCTTTGATGCAGTTATTAATCACAGAAATGAGTGGCTCCGATTTGGAGCGTATGAGCAATGCGGGGCTGTATTTGTCATGTTATGTGATCAAGATGGGCATGCATGACAACAAAGTGTCTCTGGTGAAAGATCAAAAAGAGATCCTGGCTTTCTGTCTTACTGAAGTCACGAGACATCTCACTCCAGCTTATCTGATTTATTTATTCTGTCTCTGGGTTGAATATCAGTGAGGTCAGTAATGCAGATTCTTCATTATGAGACCTCTCTATCTTTATTATCACTTTTTATTTAGATTTTTCTATTTAGTTTTGTCACTTTATAGCAAAAGCTCCTTTAAATAACAATGTTTAAGCACCACAAGGCTTCATAGCTTGGTCTAGAGGTGTTAATAACAATTATTTTCATGACTTATTAAAGTGTTGATTATTTTCTTGAGTTGTTTGTTATAAATGTCAGGAAACTGTGATAAAATGTTGATCACACATGATGTTCTGGTTTAGTCCTGACCAACAGACCACAACCCAAATATATTCCATTTCTACCATAAAGCGCTAAATAAAAAAGAAATTCACATTTAAGAAGGTTGAACTAGAAAATTTGAGCCTTATTTCTAAGCAATTACCAAATTAATTCATTAACTCTAATCTAGACGACAATATTTGTGCATTTGAGTGTATATATTTATAGGTCACAAGAATGAACCCTGGTGGGACACCCAGTGCAGAAGTTATAGGATAATCCTCTGCTTTAAATGTGTGCTGCTGGTGTGATAATCTATAACTGAGGCTGACTGCAGCGAGGTAAAATCAAGCGCTTCTTAAATCTGATTCTAAAGAAACAGATGGGCCTCGTCCAATAACTCTCTGCCACTAATTAGTGACTGAGTAATTGCCGCATGGCCACCCGGGCTAATAGCGGTGGCGACTTTGAACACTTTTGAAGCGTGGCGGGGACCTGTGGGTCAAAAGTAACTCAATTCGCTCGCTGCTGGGCAGCGGAAGCACCATCTGCCCCCCAGCCCAGTCTGAGCTCCGTCTGAGAAAGCACCGGATGAAGATGGATCACTTCCCTCTCAGCGAGCATCAGCAGCTGAGCCCGTGGTCACTTGGATGATCTTCTCCATCTGAGAAGGTGTGACTCTAAATTGTTTGTTAAGGGAGATGCAATTTGTAAAAGACTCTGGGGTCTTAGAAAGTGACCCCCCATAAATCTCAATCACTTAATCACTTTCATGTTCCTTATTCTGCTGGATGAGCTTGTGTGACATTCAAACAACATTTCCCTTTACAACTAAAAATCATTACATATCTGTGGTAATGCTAAATGCATAACCAGAAGTGCTTGATAATTCACAGACACAACTGTTTTATTATTAATATTAATATATTTTTTTAAAGCTGTACTTCTTAAATGTTGTCTTGAACTGAAAAGAGGGAACAGAACCAAATCCACTAAAACACAATTACAGTCTTTTACATAAAGTATACGTTCCTATGTGCCTGTTTATTCTCTCATCACCAAACCACGATAGGCTGAATGCAGTGAATGCAGCATTCTTAACCAGATATGTAAGCTCCTTCTTTCTTCAGCCAGCTGCGTGTCAAACCTGGTAATTGTCTCCTACAGTTAAGGGTCTGGAATCAATAACACACTAAATGTATTTGAATTTAATGCTTTAAAATAAAAATGGTATAAAAAATGTTCACTTTCATTTCATACACAAACAAAATACAAAAGTGACACCTGAAAAAGGAGAGCAGCAGAAGGATGGAGAAAGGAGGAGACAGTGAGATAACACAGACACAGATATGCAGTGTGTGAGGTTACTATCACAGCAGTAAGGCCTAATCGTATTAGCGTGATTGACAGGATTAGACTAACAAAGAGTCCAAACTGATTCGGATATATACACTAAAGGACTGTTGGAACCAAATGCTGGAAAAGTTATAAAGGTGGCCAGTAGGTTTCAGACAGAAAAAAATGATTTACTATTAGGTGTCTGGTGTGTATTCACACATTTAAAAAAGCACTAAAGAAGAGAGATGGGGACAGAGGGAGACAGAGAGAGAAGAAGAGGGCTTAAATGAAGACAGAAAAACATGCTTAACACAAGAAATTATTCTTCAATGTTTAAAAGCTCCTCAACAAATAATTGCAATGGGTATGTACCGGTAGGCTGACATTTCCAGTAGCTCATTAGGTTAAAAAAAAATCTGAACTTAAAAGAGAGACTCCTGCTGTTACATAAACCCTCGACATACTCAGAAACACATTATGGACATCCTACGAAACAGCCATCATTATGCTAAGTAGAGATTGCCTCGGTCTATGAAAAAAAATATGTTCCAGATGAACACATGTTGATCAAGTCACTCTGCCTTGAATCAGTTTAGACATAAAGAAAATTAAATGTAATATCAAAGAAGCACACCATGGTGACTGAAGGCATCATATGAATCATTTTTTGTCTAAAATATGGCAAATAATACAGGTTGTATGTTCTTTAATTTAAATCTCTGGGATTCGGAAACACAGCACATGTGGCAGGAAGACTTTTGTTAATTCTGCTGCTCTTTTGTGCTTCCGTTTTCCCATTGAGATTTTGTTAACGCAAACTAAATGCAGCTGCTGCTGCTGTGTCAGAGCATAATACAGCACTTATGAGTCCGTAGCTAGGATTCTTCATGTGCATGGTCTGTAGGGCTGATCTTTTCTGTGACTATCATGTGGTGCCACAGCGAGGTCATGTTTGTTGTCTTCTAACGTATATCTGTGCTCATTGTGTACACAGATCACAGTTAAGCTGATTTATGTTGGTAGCGATGTTGCGTACCTTCTAAGACACAGGCAAATACACACACACACACACTTTATCTTCTGATCTACCGTCTGTCATATATCTATTCATCACACGTTTTAGTACCTACAACGTGCAAAAGGCTAGCATCTTTATGTCCTAAATAAGTCAGAAATGAGGGTTTCACTCATTCCCACACAATGTATCTGATAGAGAAGATGTCTCTGCTAGCATGATTTTAACAGGCCTCATGTATTAGAAACACTGGCATTGCACACATGTACCATCTTAGTGACTAATATTATTGTACATTTGGTATTGTGTTTTGTACTACATTCCTGTTGTATTTTCTATTATTTGTTTTTAATTTGCTACCCTGACTGAAAACAAAGGTTTCCCATCTGAGATACATACAATAACTGATAAAGAATATCAAAGGTTTGAATTAAAATCTATCCCTTTATGTACATAAAATGATGTTCAAGTGCACTGTTCTATTTTCCCCAAATCAAACAGTACTACTACTAATCTTCCACTACTTCTTCAATCATGTTAGTTACACTTTTATAACATTATACATTAATTGTTTGCTCCTTCAAACATCTGTTCAAATTCTCTATGAAATAATTTGTATTTTAAAGATTAAGTTATTATCAGCCAACATTAAAGTCTGATAACATAGCCACAACTATAGTCTGATAAGCTCAAAAAGTTTAGATTTCCCCCCTTTTGCAGTCACTGATTAGTTGTGAGAAGATGCACACAAGATTCAAATAGCAGTAGGGGAGATTGTGACCTACAAAAGGTGAATATATAGCTTGAGAAAAACATTTCCTGCCAAGGCAAGCAGCAGCACTGGCAATGTTCAAGAGTCCTAGGGTTCATACCTCCAGCCGTGAACACGGAAGCCGGGGCACTGGTCCCCACAGCGCATACAGGGCTGCCCTCTGTCCGGGTCCTCTTCCTCCTGCTGAAAACAAACAAAACTCACTTCAGCTCCCATGAAGCACCATGCATTGTTAGTGGAACAAGACATCAGGTTAAAGGAAAAGAGCTAATACATACAGTGGTTGCTAGACATGGTGGGAGAAACGTCCACATCATATGGAGTATATAATGAGCAGCACTTCCACATAAGCCACGAGCAGAATGTACTTTACATTTCAGCCTTTAGGTCAGCAGCATGTGAGGTGGAGCTATGTATAGATTTCACATGGATTACTAAATGACGAGTACATTCAGTTTATGAATATCCCCACATTAAATCAAAAATCCTACAATGAATTGGCAGAGATATAATCCATTAGGCTGGTTGCATGGTCTAAACCAAGTCTAGATATGTTGTGTTTGCCTTATAGAAGCACTAGTATTCAGTCTGAATACACTTCTGTTTAATCAGTCCTTTCATACTTCTTATTTTCTTACAGCTGAATGTAGAGTAATCTCTCCCGGATTCAGGTCTGAAACGACACACAGCAGCTTTTGTCGAGTGTGTACAATCACTAATCACCGCGGTAAAGAAATAGGACGACTTAGTGCAGTAGGTGTTAAACCTGCTGGCTGCCTACAGACAAAAGAAACAGTAAATGATATCCAGGATTGGACATAATTAGCACCTGGGTGAACCTGTTCATAGGAGACTAGATTTTAGTCACACAATGTCCAATCCATTCCTCAAATTCACTGTTGTAAATCTATACAACAGTGAATTTGAGGAATGCATATGGTGTGCTTTATGAGTGGTGTAATATACACTAAGCTCTCAGAAATGCATTTTCCCTCAATTACCGAGCCGTGTGTCCAACCTATCTCATATCTCAAAGAATATGTGAGTGTAAGTATGTGTGTGTGCAGACACATGCCTCTTTTTAGAGATGAGAGGAAGGAAGCAGACACAGGATGAGAGCTGCACCCTTTCCCTCTCTGCAGTCGCTGTCTCTACTTTCACTTAACTCTACTCTAACTATCTCCTGTGTGAAAAGATTCCTATTGTTTTCAGAGAAAATGTATCTGTGTTGACTATTAGCTCTTTACAAATTGGTAAAAAAACAAACAAACAAACATTGTAACCACATCTTACTATCTTGTGTTTTTCCCCCCCCAGTCTGATCGGACTCTGTGACAGTGTTGTTTTCCATTTCACCATGAGGACAAAGCATATTTGTTTTTTCGTGAAAAAACAAGCCAGAGTTTAACTCAAAAAAACTATATTTGCTCTTCTTCTCAGTCAAATTACAGATGCATAGCACTGGCAGATGATGCCAGACTTTTAACAAGCAATGCAGATATGTGCAAACCTGCTCAGCTTTTAATCCTTTTCCAACCACACACACACACACACACACACACACCTCATAAGGACAGTGGCTCTAATCACTAACGCATCAGTATTCACGTCGAGCCTGTTTTCCCATGTGGAGTTCTTTATGCACATTTTCAACAACTGCCGTGATTTGCTTCCATTACTGAAACACAGAGTGTGCTTTGCTTATCTTACTGATATCTGTGAGGGCTGCTGTACGAGATCTAAGTGCTTAGGCGACTGTTGCTTTACAGAAACATAAAACTGGGAGCAATTATCAGTTTCTTGTACTCAAAAGATCATGATTTATGAAGGAGATTAGTAGTTTTGTGAAAGTGTCTAGATATTTCCACTTGTGTACTTCCAGTTTGGTAGAAACATGAACAAGTTAGTCCGGAATAGTCCCGTGACAGTGATCCTAATTTATGTGACGTTTTTCAAACGCCTTGCAGCCTGCCTTACACCGAGACCTGTCCTGACCCGTGCTATGTCGCCTTATTAACCACCACTTTGATTCATGTCTGGAACACAGCCAGGTATGAAAGGTGACAAGAAGGGCTAAATGAGCTTACAGATGACTTCTGGGTGACTGGACCTTTCACTTGTTATTGTCCTAGAAATTAGTTCCTGGGCTGTCACACTGACAGGGCGACTGAGCCTGGGAGGCAGAAAACACCTCAAAAACTCCTTTGGAAATTGTAGTCAACTTCAGGTTGTTACACTTCAGGATACAGGGTGTTACTGACTTTCCATTCATGAAGTGGGCGAGTGAAGAGATGAAATTACACTTTATATCTTTGTGCTTGTTTTGTTATTTTGCTTCACTCAGCAACTCCTTTGATTCGCATACACAGAAATCCTTGTTTTGTTCTTTTTAATTGAAGCCTACTGTAGCTTTAAAAACAGTGCAGTCTATTTTCCAGTGCAGACTTTTACAGCAGATAACAAACAGCCTAATTCATCTTAACAGGAAACTTTGAGGTAAGCAGGATTAGCACTAACTTCATTATAACATTGTTTATGAACAGAAAGCAGATCCAGAAATTGGATTACATTTTTTCGTAAGAGCCCAAACTTTTCTGGTTGTGATCTATGAGATGAGATGGTCAGTCAAAACATACAAGTGCTCAACTCCAGGTGGTTTTACTTACAGTTCTGCAGAGCCACTGGCAAAGTTTTAGACATCTTAAATTTAAAAAATTGGAACATTACACTTTGGATTAGACATGTTTTAAATATGAGGTAATTAAATTAGTTTTTACTATTAGGTCAAGGTAATCTTGAATAGTCAGATCTCTGACTCAACAAACTCAAGAGGTTTGAAGAAAGTCTTGTTTAAAAAAAAAAAAAAAAAGATGACAAAATGACCTATGAGGTTACTTTTCTGATTGGAAACAAAGAAGTTCTTTGGAGCGTACTATCATTAGACTGATGTAGAACGAAAGCCTACTGTGTCTCTATAAATCTCTTTCTCCAGAACCATGGGAGGTTGATGAGGTGGACGTCTGCCTACATTGGATTAAGCCCAGCATAATGATCTGGTTTGGGAAACATATAAAACTGTAGTCTAGACTAACTATAGTGTAAATAAAAGGTGAAAACATCAGAGCATGAAGACAGATAGTAATTAAGGAAGTAAGCCTGGCTACAAACATGACGTAATAAATAATAACAGATTAGGAGTCCTGAGAAAAGTCTTGAATTTGCTTTTTGTGCTGCCAGATGAGATCATCCGAATTAGATTTTACTTCATTTAATAATGTTTGTCTGTGTAAAAAAACTCTGATTAGGCAAATTCTGAAAAGAAAACAAAAGATGGTTTATCAGAAAACATAATTCAAAGGATCCTATCCACTAGCTTCTTATTAGCACAGAACATGACCATCGAACTAAACCTTCCTGTCCTTGTTGCTGCTCTTTCCTTGGATGAATTTAAACAGTCTAAAAGCTTAATTAACTCCTTAGTCCTCAAAGTTGAGCATTTTCTGCTGCAATTTAGTCTGACTTTGCCCTCACATGTTCGGTAGAGTCCTATACTGTATGTTCAAGGCTAAACACAAACTAGAAGGTTTCACGTGCGTTTCCTTTCAGCTCTCCACAAAAGATAATGCATCAAGTTTGCAACCCGACAATGAGGTTTGCCTATTGTGCTGTTAGTGAAGGATACGGTGGGAGTGGTGGGAGGAAGTTTCTCCTAAACCGAGTGTGGGTAAAGTAAATAATACGTTCAAGTTCATGTCAGCTCACATGCTCACACTTAGACCGGCGTCAGTCGTTCCATATCGGCTCCTTTGTTTTCGCTAAGTGGGTATGAGGTTTTAATCACATGGCACTGCCTCGGTTTGCTTGAGCTCTGTTGCCACCGTAACCGTGTAACCAGGTAATGGACAAACTGAACGTCTTCCAACACTTTGTTATCCAACATCAGGCGGCAACTGCACTGACTCACCTAGGGATTACTTACAATAACAATGAGAACGTGGATGAATTCATTCATTCATTCATTCATTCACCTAAATGGAGATTACTATAGAGGAGAATAAATCTGAAGTTAAGAGAAGGCTGAGTTGTTGATTATATTCCTGACAAATGATTTGGTGCATAAAAATGTCAGGAAAGCCAGAAAAGAAGGAGGTGGAGATTGCCACTTAGTTCTGATTCTCTCCTCAAAGTTGTGGTGTTGGAGGGGTTAATCATTAATAGAGGGGGTCAGCGGTCAGAGTCATTGCTGCCTCGGCATGCTGGGTAGATGCACTTCTCCTCACTGGACAGGATCAAACAGACAGCCTGCAGGCCGGCCGTCTCCATGATCCCCCTCTGTGGCACAACACTTCATGCGCTCTTATGGTTCACGCACCAATGCTTCCTGCTGCCGAGGTCAACTCTAACAACAATGTTGGACAATTGGAAGGGTTTACCGAATGTGAGTGTTGGTCAGTGGGTCAACAACTCTGTACGTAAAGTAATTGTGCTGTTGTGGGTAGGAAAAACAGGATCCTAGGGTTGTGACCCTTTTTTTCAGAGCACAGAATTTTTTCTTAAAACATAACTCAAATACAATTAATCATTGGTCAAAATAGTTGCTAAATATTTTAATAGTTCACACCTAATTGATTAATCATTACAGTTTTACTGTTGATAGATATAAAACATAAAGAGATGACTGTATAATGCACATATCTCATGTTCAGTACCAGTTTCTCACTAAACAATCACAAAATAACCAAACATATCTTGTTAAATTTTGCCCGTTTCATCGATCAAAACATCTACTAGTGGAGCAAACTGTGCAATACAATACTGTTTTCATAATATATTTTTGTAATGTCTATACCTAGAAATTAAACCTTCATATATATCAGATTTGAGGCCAATCAGCCTAAGGCTGTCAATAGTTCTCCTGTTCATCATAACTTGTGTAACAGGCCTGTTCCTGGGTAAGATTTGACAAAAATGAGAGGGAGTGAGAGGGAAGTCTTTAGTTCCATGTGGAGCTTCACAATTTGTACATTGAGCCTTATTATAATTTGATTTTAATAGAGTTAATCTAGAAAGTGTCTAGTCTTGCCAGACCACTGTATGTTGGCAATTAATTGATGAGTTAAACAAATTCTCTTTAATTCACAAAGTAGTTTACATTATATCTCTATTGTGGAAATACTTGTTGACACACAGAACAAAGCTCACATTATGCATTTTATGTAATGTTGAATACATTACATTTAGGATGCCACTTGCTTTAGTCTATTACCATTGTGTTATAATCAGTAAAACATGATGATAGGTTATATTGTGTTTGTCTTACTGAGCACTGAAATAATAGATAATCTAAACGAGAGTTGAATATACAGTCCCACCCTGACAGAGAAATAGCAGATGATATCTGACATCATATTTTTAAATCAACAGTAAAACAATATATCATTTTTTCAGCTAATAATTTGTTTCAGTCTATAAAAGATCAAAACTGTGAAAACGGTCTTCACAGTGAGTGTAAAAATTACACATTTTCAAATACGTCCAAAGTCCAAAAAACAAAGATGTCAAATTTTCTGCAAAGTAAGACAATGAAAAACAGCAAATGCTAATATTTGAGAACCTGAAAACAGCAACATTTTGCATTGTCTCTAAAAAGGACCTAGACAAATAATCAATTATCAAACTAGTTGCAGATAACATCCAGCTGATCACCTAATTAATCGTCTAATGTTGTAGCTCTGGATATATCCCTGTTCTATAAACTTGTTAGAATAACTACACCAACACATGTGTTTATGATTCTACTGCATTGTAATATGATTCTAAATATACTATTCTAGTGTTGTTGTAATGGGTGTTTCACTGAATATTGATGATAGTCATTAATAATTGAGGGTAGTTATTGTTTGTCATATGGTTACAGGTGTCCTGGGTGTTAGTAGCTAAAACACTTACATAAAGGATATGTTACATGTAAATTGTAAGATGCATATTAAACTATTTCTTACATATACTTGACTTAATAACGCACTTAAACTAAGTTCAGAAACAAAGTCTGGGTTGCAATAAAGAAATCTACTTTATATTAGAGCTGTGCAATATTACAGTATTATCCTGAATCAATGTTGTGACATAATCCTAAATATTAAATTTGATTTTTCTACTGTAATATCTTGATATGGCATAAATGTGGTCTTTTGAATTCCCATAAAGTTATACCTGTCCCATTATATCCCTTTAACCCAATTAAGTTATTATATGCACATTACTGATAATTATTTATCAAAAATCCTATTGTGGAAATAAATATAAAAGCAACAGCAGCCTTTACAACTCAATTGCGTTATTTGGTCAATAAATGTACTTTTCAGAAATTTGCTAAATAGTTTTAAAAATCAACAAGAAAATACGATTTGATATATTTTCTCCTGCTTTGTATGCAAGTATATGAATATTTTAAGAAAGCATGTAATTTAGTTGGTCTGGACACATCCTCATTCTGCTAAAGAGCCAGATGTTTCATGGTCACACAGCTGTTGAATCAGTGATCACTTGACCATATAGGCTGTGTCATGCGAGCTCCCCCACTGGAGCATGATAATCTGCATTTTATCAAGTTCAGATGGAATAAAAATATGACAAAAAAGTGACAAATATTCTATATATATAATACAAGGTTTCAGCCACCACATGCCGACCTGCTCAGGTACAAACCTATGACGTAGTTTGACCCCTCCTGGCTAACCTGGGGCGTCCTAAGTGACTCAGGACACAAAGAATGTGAGGCTTTCCGCTAACAAAGTGAAATAAAACAGCACAATATCACCGGTTATACCTTTAGGCCACAAAGTGGGGCGTTTAAAACACAACAATTCACAGAAACAAAAGCCAGGTGGAGGTGGGACAAAGTTCCGCTCGGGCTCTTTTCTGCGTTGGACTTGAACAGGCTTACAAGTTAATTTTCAAGTGTAAAATTGTTGGAACAGAGAAGCCAGTCGGATGCTTGAAAACGGCTCAGCCTAAAGTTTGTTTTAAGATATCAGAGGGTAACCCGTTTGTTTTTAAAAGTCATTAAGAAATAAATGCACTGCAAGACGAATAACACGCTTACCGGACGGCTCGAGCGTCGCTTCTTAGAGCCGCGCAGGAACATGATGTCGGGTTTCGAACGTTTGAAAAACACAAAGACGGGGTTCCAGGTGAACAGGAGGAGAAAAAACACCGAGCTATGAGTTTTTAAAAGTCACACAGTCCGTAATAAACTACATGACGTTCCCCCCGGACTGCCCCGTACTCCTCATTCCGCCTTTGCTAACCTACCAAATTAATAAATTGGACTAACCGAAAAGCGGGACTTCCGGGTAGGATTTCAAAGTAAAACAGGTGTTAGCGTCTTTGTGAAATATTTCTTCAGCCCATGTGAAATAAAAGTCAAATTAAGAAATGTGTTTTGTCTTGTTATATATACATGTAGTTGTTTGCCTAAAAATATGAACTGCTGTGTCATTTTTACCTCAGATGATAACAGTTCTCGCTTTTATTTTGAAGGTTTCATCCTGAGAGCACCTGGCTAACTTGACGAGGCGCCAACTTTACCTCTCTCGTCCTGAACACAGGGGAGCCAACTGTTCCAAAGTTTGGATTATGCTCTTCCTTGGCTACAAGGAAGTCGACTTCTATACATACAAACCTTACCGTCTCTTGGCCCAGTTTAATGAATTCCCTGTTTGGATTCACGCCATTGTTCAGTCTTTATTGCCAATATGAAGAGTCTGGTTCAAGTGGGTTCACCTGGAGCACGAAAGGAGCTGCAGACTAGTTTAACCTTTGAATAAATATTCTTAAAAAAACATTTTGAGGGCAAATATCATTAACAAATGCACTAGCGTGTGTGTGTGTGTGTGGTTAGTTATTATTACACCAGGGCAGCTACAGCCGCAGTAACACTGAGAATTAACAGTCACTATGACCCCAAACAAAGGATTATCATTCCACTGTAAGTCTTTAAAATGACATGGTTAATATTATGAGTATTGCAATTGAAAGGCAGCTGCGGCAATGCATAACGTTGTTGACAAAGGATTTTCGTAAATACAAAGTAATCCGAAAACCAAAAGGGGAGACAGCAAACATAACTGCGATATATATTTTTTCAGATGAGATTAGAGCTCACAGATGGGTGTTGCACCGGGTCAGTCAAGATCCTGGCAGGCAGGGGTTGTGTAAAAAACATTGTAATGCCTGATCACATCTGAACAACAGCTTGGTGGCAAACTGGTGCAGACAACCATCACAGCAATGTTGATATTAGACAAAGTTGTACTTGTTGACCCCATAGTTACTGATAACTGACGGGAAAGGCAGTGCTCACAATTCTGTAATTCATTTTAAATGAGTAGAAGTCTGCTTCCATCTAGTGGCAATATCTCATATGACAAGTTAGAGCCTAAATACACAGTAGTATATGTATGTAGTATGATTAGTGAGCAATGGATGTTAAAGAAACAGATTTTCTTTGTAGTAACAATGGCTTTTATTTCCCAAAGCATGCCTGCTTTGAATCCTGAAATTGCAAACTGCAGACTTTTGTAAAGCATGTTAAAAAAACAAAATAATTATATTAAGGCAATGTTTTACTTGGACAGAATGTGGAGTTGAGGAAACTCATAATTATGATATTCACATCATAAAACTCCATCATTGTGACTTTTCTGCAACTTGATTTTCTTCATCTCCTTCATCATTAGAAAACATGCTCTAATGTTAAAACCAGACAGAATTGGACTGTACTACCGGAGTGCATAAACATGTCGACAGATTTTCGGTGCCTTACGAATGTGTTACAAGTTTAAGAAAAAAAAAAAAAAACAAAAAAACAACCTGAGCAAGAATTAGAAAAGATATATAAAACCAGACGATGACATTGTGATGCAAATCCTTTTGGAAAGTATGGCTGATGGTTACTGCACAACAGTGGCTCCTAATGTTACAGACTAAACTCTGATTAGTACAAAAACAGCCAGAGAAATCATTGATCAATGCAGGTCATTTTTCAAGTCTGTCTTAAGTCATGTGTCAAGTGCACAATATGACCATTGTAAGGTTTATTATACTGTACACTCCACTCATAGTGACCATTAGATGTATATAATGTATGTGTTGGGGTCGAAAACACGCAGCCCTCATTTTAAAACTTTTAAAATCTATTCTATTCTCTTGATTTTTTTTGCCATAGAATATGCCACAATGCATTTGCTCATTGGTCACAGTTGCAATTCAATGACACTCTGCTATTTGAGTAAAATCATCTCTGCGACCAAGATGCTCAGTATTGAACACTATGAAAAACTCCCTAGAAATTGAGCATTATCTCGATTCCACCTCCATCATTCTGTTGTATTTAATCTGTGTAACATGAGATTCCAGCCATAGAACCTGTGGTATAGTCTCTAAAAGTAGTTTTAGTTTTGCAGGCTTTTCATAATGAAGTAGTTTTATAAACCACATTTGTAAAGTAGTTTTTCCACACACACTGAAGGCTGCAGCTATCTGGGATTAAATCTAAACATAGATTCTTTTTTTCAATAGTCTTTTTTTAATAAGCAAAGATGACCTTTTTTGCTTCTTGTTAAACCATGTTTTGCTGTGAAGTGAATTATAACAAAATGAAATGAAAACTTGAACTGTACTTATTTGGACTTCCCAAGTTTCAACTTAGCTTCAAGTACACCTTTGCACAGAATGAGGCTTTTGTATTTTGACCCCTGTCATTATAAGTGCATTCTGAATGGATCTCTCGTTCGTTAGTATGAACAGGAGGAAAGATTATGGTGTCGATGCTCAATTGGGCACCTGACTATTGTTTTAGGGCAGACTTGGAAAATGCGAATTCCTCCTTTAAAGGCAGTATTATATGCAAGGAGCACTGTAGAGACAAATTGTTCTAAACTACAGAAAACAAACCCAAGAGGAGTATAATTATGACGTTAATCAAATCCTTAAGCACCCATTCGTGTCAGTTACAGTACTTAAAAACTTCAAAAGATACAGTTACTACTTCTTACAGCAGTCCATTAAAAGTAAAAATGTGTATAAGACAAGCTGCGTGATGACATCAACCAAAGTTTTACATTGCCTATTATTTACAGTATCCTTTTAAATCAGATGAAACATTGAGCTTCAGTGGTACTTGGACGTTTGTGAGAAGAATTCCCTTAATGTAGCAGACATAATTTTGTCTGGAAAAAGGCACAGATGTACAGTACCAGCTAGGGTGACCAGATGAGAATGGGTGTAACTCATTACATTCAGTGTCAATGAACAATTAAAGACTTTAAAGTTAAAAGTCAATGTTTTTTTCCCTTTGCATTCCTCCCAGTACCAGTAACACCTTTGATTTTTGGGCTGTATGTTCACCAGGTCCTGGGACAACGGTAACCACATCAGTGATGGATGGGTTAGTTTCCCTTTAATTCATCAATTCACACCCCTACTGTACGCCGTTAAAAAAATACAACAGCCATGATTCATGTAGTCTACTGCCTGTCTATGAGAAACATATATAAATGTTTCACAATAATCAGTATTTCATGTTTTATTAGTCCATAGCATAATAAAAACTGATTACTAATTTGGAAAAGAAAATATTTAAATTTAGCACATCTGATCACCCTAGTACCACCAGTGTTGGGAAGGTTATAACTAAATGTAATAGGTTACAGAGTCAGCCTGTTAAAATGTAATGTTATCTATCTTTTTTATTTATTTCATCACAGTAATGTAACTTATTATGTTTGATCTAACAAATGTTTTAAACTGGGCAATAATTAGCTCCTTGCACGCCATCCTACCCTTGATGGTGTTATGCACAAATTCATCCCAATGGCTTTTGTTCAGCTGTGTAATCTGGAAATATGCTAAACGAACCCTGCACGGTGAAAAGATGCAAAGCGGCAGCACGTTACACTGTACATACAAACTTTTTACTGAAAATAATATATTCCGGTGTAACCCGCTTGTGATCGCCGACACAGTTTGAGTAGTAACTGCATTTTAATTCTGAAACGCTCTTACATGCAAGTAGTTACTTCCCAACACTGACTAGCGCTCACTTTATCAACCTCTGCTCAGGCACAGCCTTAAAAGAAATCTCTCGCGTCTTCACACCATACAGTGGCTTTGATTAAACTGTGACCTGTGTGTTTTACTGTTCATCATCCCCTCTGATTCACTAACTTCCTCCTCTTCTCCTGCTGCCTACTTGACAGCGGCACAAATATGCCGGAGTGTTTAAACTCTGTCATCTGTAATAGAAAAAAAAGAGAAACGTGTTGTACATATAAAATTAAAAAATATTCGTATATAATATGTTATAATGAACCTGTTCCGCGCTCACCGGTGGAAGCTGCCGTGTGCTGCCTGGTGCTCTTGATTTGCAGGAAGATGGTGTAGGTGTCGTAGGCAAACAGCAGACCAGCAAGCAAACCAAATACCTAGAAGACAACAACTCTGGATCAAAATCACAATAATAAACCCACTGGTCACATAAACATAACATAAATTTATATGACTTTTATTGTGAAACTGCATGAGCTGACTTCTTAGGTCTTTGTCTTATCTTCCTTTTTTTGTTTGCTATGCCCCATAACACAAAGTCAAATTCCTTGTAGGTCTACAGCTACTTGACTGATAACCTGTTTCTGCTTCAGGTAAAGGGAAATTGTTGCTTGAACCACTGCAATGTACACAGTATACATAACTCCATGAGACAACACAGAGATTGAGATCCTTCTGAGATTAGTCCCTGACTGAACTACGCAGCTGATCTCAGATGAGGTGTACTGAAAAATACATGACTGTAAAAATGTAACATGAAAATATGTTATGTTAAATGTTCAAATCCAAAACATCCTGGTGCTTTTCCTTTTCCTTTTCCCTGCAGTGCTTTTTATATTTCCCGTGATCCATGGGAAGTTTGCACTGGGCCGGTCCCATAAAGAGTTACAAAGCCAAAAAGAAGAGCTGATGTGAGATCTACACACTTTACATTCACATTACATTTACTTTTGAAAGGCTCCAACAGTAAGCCAATACATCCTCCTGCTGTGATCACAGTAGCAGTTTAGGCCATAGTTGCTGATGGAATGAGGATAAATATCTTAGTAAATGGCTATGGCTGAACTTTGATTTTTTTTTGTTAACAGTGCTATGGTTTTGACTGCACTGTGGCTTTACTGCTTCTATTAACAGTAGCTGAACATCATTAAACCAGACACTCATATTTTGAACATGGTACTTCTCTCAGATTTAGAGTTATCATACACCACAGTTCAGGAATAGCTTCAGCCTGGCTGGTGGATTCCCTGTTGCTTCACTTCACACACACCTATTAAAAACGTATTCATCAGAACAATTACAACCACAGCCACGGATATTGTCATAATCACAGCCACAGCAGTAGCCAGTCTTAACTAGTTAGGTAGTTATTTATACATTATCTACATCTAGGCCTACAGTGGAATTACACCCAAGGGTGTGTCCACTCACGCTCAGAGGCTGTTACTGATATGTAATAAATGTTAATGTATCGTAATAAAGCCTAGCCTCCTCCTGTGGATCTGTCAGAATACTCAACACATTATAAGGTAAAACAAAAATAGGTTACCGCCCTTTCAGGGGCTCCATAGAAAGTATCCGTGGAGCAGATTGTGCTGTGTTTTTAGATGCAGATGTAATCATAGACTGTACAAAAAAGGATGTAATGCATTCTACCCCAGACACTTGTAGCGTGTAACAAATACAAGAGCATGTGTAAAAATAGCACATATGGGATTTACACAAGGCACAAGGAAAGTTATGGTGGGGAAAAGAGATGTAACTTCACCTCATCTCAGACAGGCTTCAACAGGACTATTTTTTTTACTGCATCTACCTCACTATTCTAGTGGGACATAAGTTGTATCAACACAGCTGCGCTGGCCGTCCTCCTCTCCTACTATCGGTTGCTTCTGTCGTTGATGCATCTTGTGTTGGCTCGATCTAACCTCAAATTTAACTGATTTAATTACTCCTATTGTAATAAAAATGTACTAAGCGGTGTATGTGCTGCCAGTTTCCTTTGCTCGGTTATTGGAAGAAACGCTCTTTTTCCGTCTCAAACTCGTCTCCAAGGTGATTCAACAACACAATCAAACATGCTGTGGCATCTTACATTTAAGGGCATTTTGTGAGTGATTCAAATATCGACGGAAGTCTTTGTCTGCAGTGAACATTGACAGGAAGGAAGTGTGAGAAATGAACTAGGCTGGTAATATTACTCAATACTGACAGAGTGCCCTGTCTCACAGTGTCAGTATGTATCATGTTAGACACAAAATGCAAATCATGCAATGATTAACAAAAATGAATTTCCATGACTACAATATGTCTAGATTACAGATTGTGGTTTCCAGTTGTCAAAACAAGCAATAAAACATTAATAGACAGTTAAACGTTCATGAGTGGTTACTAACCCCGCCTGCGATACGAGCGCCGTCCCCGGCTCCTCCAATCACACAGATCAGAGAAGTGATGAGGTAAAGGATGGCGCCAATGCCAGCCCGGAACAGATCCTGCACGGGAGGGGAAGCAGAAGTCGAAGCATCGTACAATTATGCACGTAGTATTTACAGTAATGCACGCATGCTGCAACGGTTGTTAGTTCAAGCACTCACGCTCCAGACCCAGTTGACCACTTGGATCTGCTTGTCCAGCTCCATCATGAAGATGCCGAAGAAGACCATGGAGAAGATCATCTCACAGATGGCCACAGCGGAGTAGCCTCCATAATAAGACGCAGCGTAGCAGATGATGACGATAAAACTGACAAACTATGAGTGACAGAGAGGAGAACAGAGGGAATATTGGTTTAGACTTTTTGAGCACAATATATTCATGCTGGTGGCAACTTTGTGTCGAAGAGGAATCTCAAGATAACCCACAATATTTCAGGGTTATGCAAAAAAAAAAAAGCCTAAATTTTGGCCCCTGGGTTAAAGTTTTCAGTTCAGCTGAGCTGAAATTTCACAGTGAAAACTCATCTGAAAGTTCTGAAACAGAAGATGATCCAGTCAATAGCCAAAGCCAATCAGAGAGTAAATCACTCTGCACAGAGCTGTCATTGTTCTGTTTGCTGCAGCCAGTTCACAACCCAACATCTACTCCATCACAGCCACTCATGCCAAGACAGAAATGTTTTCTACACAACAACAACGCGGGGATGAGACAACTGGGTGGATGTTAAATCCGTCTATCACATGTTCCTTTTTTTCAGATAAACAGCCCATGTTTTGTTCCATCAAAATCATATTTTTCCATATGAGGGAAAAAGTAAGCATGCATTCTTGTCAGAGCATTCCGCTGAAACGCTGCCAGCTTTGGAGAAATCATAAATGTAGGCAGCCCACTGCTCAGAACCACTATCAGCATTTTTTTCAATAACGCTATTGTTGCTGCTGTCAAACTGTGTGGGAGATGCATTCATACAACATGGAATTCGAACACATGAAAGAGTGGAAACTTTAAAGGGTTACATGTCCTGAGGCCTTTTTTAAGATTTATTATTTCATTTACTCAAAGAAACTAAGAAGGATTCATTACGTTCTTTCAATGTGTACAACACAGATTCATTCATTCCTGCGAATGTATATCAAACTGATTATAGTTTGCTTTACAATTATGACAAATTGTGCATCACTTTTATTACTTGTATTACATATATTAACAAGATCTCTCCACAACTATTTTCCTTTTTATCGTAGCATTGAGCACATACCACCCTGCCTTTAACTGCAAATCCAATCCTCTATGAGAATATATAAGTAAAGATAGGATTACATAATAAAAACAAAGTTTACCTCCCTTTCACGTAGATATAAGATGTGCACATACAAACCTGCTCAGCAATCCCACTTATGGCACAGGCCTTTTCTGTTATTTTCTTTATTTAAGTTGATTTTCACATGTTTAAATTATTAGTATTATGTATTATTTAAATGATGCATTGATTATTCCAGGTGGTTGATCAACAGAAAAATAATCAGTGATTTTGATAATTGACTAATTGTTTCAGTAAGTTTTCAACCTGAATATTAATATTTTCTGCGTCATATATAACTGAACATCTCTGTTTTGTACTGCTGAAGAGATCATCTTGGGCTCTGGGAATTAGCTTTTTTCCCCCCTCTATTTACAACCTGATAATAAAAAAATAATTGGCAGTTTAAAAAAAACTGAAGCCCTATTCTAGAATCGTTTAAACTTTTGAATTCTTTCGAGAAGTATAACAATCTGTTGGTGTCAACGCTTTCTAAGTCTAAGTCGGAGAAGGGATTCTAATGTGCATCTAAAAAAAGTCTGTGCAGCACATTGCGATGTTTTATTCTCAGACACAGACAACTCAGCAGCCAGTGTCAAATCTCGGCCGTCTATATGATACACACATGATGCAACGGGCTCCACGCCGGCCCTACATCTGTCACTGCTGCTTCCCCTCCCCTCTCTCCACGCCAGCAACTGTTGCGCAAACACGCGGCCGGCCGGGGCCTGCCAGATGCATCAGTGCTTCGAGTGTTCTGGAGACTGGCACAGGCTGCCTCTGTAGCGTAGCGGGGCGGCCGAGGCCACGGCGCCGTACAAAAGAGGCTCTATTCAGACCAGGGCCGGCTGCTCTGAGGGGCAGTGGGCCACTGGCGGAGGCCATCACACAGAGAAACACCCACCACACAAGAGACCCCTCAGAACAGGAACGGCTCTGAGATGTTGACACCTTTATGTTTCCAACACAGCGGCGGATCTGTCTGCACGGGGGCAGCTTTTAAAGATCCAGCTAGGAACCATTCACATCGGCATAATGAGCCACTCTTTTAAACGGACTGGAAGGAAATTGTTGTGAACGGCTGGCTAATTATAGTCAGCAGATACATGAGAGCCAAGAGCCAGGCCGTGGTGCGGAGACACACCAAACAGCAACGGTTGCTATGGAAGTCACTTATATTTTGGGGCGGTTTTCTGTGGCTCACCAAAAGTCTACGTATATACCTTGTGTGTGTGTGTAGGAGGAAATGGAAAGTTCAGTTTCATTTCATTGCTCGTCTTAGTCATCATCTGGTCATTTTTCCCGCTTAAGGGAAAAAGGCCGATTGAGAAAGGCAATTTCCTAAGCTTTCTTAACTGTTTCACTAGAAGGGGATAAACCTGATAGAGAGAATAGAATAGTAACATGAAGGTGAAAGATCAGCCCAGTGCATGACTCATTCTGACTTATCACTACTGGCTTAACTGTGCTACATGACAAACACAAATTTGCACCTCATGGGTGTGTGTCTGTGATCTTTATGTTATAATGCAGCTTCAAGTATGGTCACGTCTCTCATGGAAGTCAGAATAAAAAAAGTGTTGAATTTTTGTAGAGGCATGGAAACCGTGCTGTCAATGGGTGGAAAACCAGACAGATTTCAGACACAAACTAATGATTGACTGCTGAGTGTCTGGTGGATGCATCTGTCAGTGGCAGCATTTCACATTTTACCTTAATTTCTCTGCTCATAATGTGCTGACAGTGCAATAAGTCAGCTCAAAAAAAAAGAAATTTATTCTTAAGACTCTGATTTGGCAGCTGGAAGTTTCTAACTGGCTTCTGGGGTTAAACACCCTATTTCCTATGAGATTGGACATCACAATCAGTAATGATGTCTTCCTGTTTTGTTACCACAGGCCACTCCCTAAACTGAAGCTTTCTCAGACATCCACCAGCAGGGTTAAATTCCTTTTAGCATTTATTTATTAGGCTGCAGTAAAAGTTGCGAGCAGGAAGAAGAAGAAGAAGAAGGAACGACGAACTGCACAAGTGTATCCAGCGAAGCGTGGGGCTATCCTTGAATGGCACAGCAGAAATGTGTGCAAAGCAATTGACACATTCTTTGTTCCCCAGACCAAACTTCACACACAGCATGGAATTTCCATTACCTCTGCAAAAAAAAAAAGAAAACTTTACAGTGGGAGGACTACTGCCACCACCACCAGCCTGTTGGTGTGGTCAGGCCTTTTTGTCAGCGATGTGATTTCCCGCTTCCAGAAACTGGAAAAGTATTACACCCTTATTATAGCGAGACTGATGTAAGATACGTGCTAATACTCCAGTTTGCGTGTCTGATGGAAAACAGTCACAATGCAAATTTTGAGGTCAAAGTGACTTGTGTCAAGGGAGCATATATACTTGGAAATGCAAACAAAGGCAATACAGTGAAACGGAAGCATACTTTGCTGGAAGTATGACACACGAAACCACCCGTTCATTTATTCGCTTAACAGATCGGAAAGTGTTAGTATGATGTTTTTATTCCTGCTCCTAAAATGTGCATAATATGTCTTGGTAACTAGAGCCAGATGTAGAAAAAAAACTCACTTTATGAGCCTCTATACCACTAAGAATGTGACATACATTGCATTTTCTCCCTTTCCCATATTTGGGCTACTGCTTTCCCAGCCTGCAAATGGTATGCAGCCCTGGGTAATAAGTATAAAGGGGAGATGCCTTAACAGAGTTCACCCACATGACCTTTCATCTGCCATTAAAGCTCAGCATTTGGCTCCAAGGTGACAAATGAGAAAAAAGAGGAGCAGAGCACAAGTGGCAGGTGGAAACCCTTAACCCCTGTTCACGACCCCACCGCATGCTTCTCATTCCCTGATGACCAGACACACACATGCTTTGCAAAAGAAGGGAGACGCAACGGATTTGAATAGGAAAGCAGAATTCATTATTTTTATATGTTTTATATGTATGGGAAATTGATTAGAAGCAGATTAGTAAACAGCACAACGCGTCTAAAACAGGTTTGTGTGGCCATTCCTAGCAAAGTTTTTTTTCCACTTACTATTTCTGCTGCGAGGATCAAACCTTTCTGGGTCTTCACGTAACTTTTCAGCTTCTCCACGCAGCTGGCGGCGGGGCTGGACGCGGTCGTATCAGCCATACTGTACGTTCTGTTATCGCCAGGAGCCGAGCAGCGTTTGAGGAAAACAGAAAAAGAAAGATTTTCTTTTTTTTTTTGTTCCTAAAACAACCGTCCTTCGTGCTATAATCGGCTGCTCCCTTTCGGGCTGGGTTTAGTTGTTTCTTTCTTCCCCCCTTTTTTCCCCGCGTCGGATGAATCAACTCCTCCGGTGAGAAGTGGTGTTGAAAATACGCCGCTTTCTCTACGCGGAGGGAGGAGTAGGAAGAGCGGGGAGGGGGGGGGGGGGGGGGGGCGGTGGCCGAGGGGCTGACAGCGGGGCGGTGGCTGTTACTTTTTCTCAGGGGGAGCCGCCGTTGGCTCTCAGCCGCGCTGCCTTCACGTGCTGCTCGTACACCGCAGCACTCAAAGGACCTGTTGCAAAAAAGAGATTTTTAAAAAATATATTTTTATTTTTTAATATTGCAACTTTATTTATACATTCTCACTATACATACATCAATCAACAAATGAGCAACATGGCAACCTAGAAATACAAAAAAATAATGACAATAATACAAATAAATAATAATAATAATAATAATAATAAATTAAGGTATCTTGTTTTGAGATATTAACAAAATATTAAAGAAACAATATATTAATAACAGACAAGGTAGTTACATTTCTCTGAGTAGTTCTTAAAATATGTTGATGTTTTTACTTATATTAATATATTTCTTAACTTCAAATTCAAACAGAGAGAAGAAAGGTAGGTCAAGTATTTGAAAATGTGGCTTTATGGATATGTAATTTAGCAGGATAATTAAATTAGGTTATACATTTTGGTTTCTTTATTCTTTCTAATAAATAATACATCCTTAGCTTCTATAGTGACTGGGGTGTAAATAGTTTTCGATTTTTTTTCTAAAACACCTTCCTAGGGGTTCCAGAGTTAGAAAAATCAAAAAAAATTAATTTACATGCAACAATCTGGTGCGATTTGAGAGCAAAATTTAAGAAGATATGCTTGAATGAATAATCACTATTAATGCATAACATCAGCCTTCAGATTGAGCTACTTGACAAACTTCTGAATGTACATTAAAGGAAATATTTTTACAATTTTTAACACTCCTAAAAATTGAGTGGACAAATATGCTTCTGGTAAATGTCTGTTTATGATTATGGGAACATTTACAAACATGCCCTTAATGATGTCAAACCTCAGTTTTGCTTTTAAAATGCTCAAAACATATTGCACTACACCAACCAAATAAGCTGCAGTCATATTGACCTGGTAAATTTACTGACTAATATGAGTCCTAGTCACACATCATAGAATCTAATGCAGTAAATGCAGTGATACACCAGCATGTGTGAGCAATTTTTAATGTTGGGCCAAATGAGGGTGTGTTGGACTGTCTTTATAGACGAATTAAACATTGGGTATGACATGAACATACATTGAGATACGGAGAGGCATGCAAATACAGTTATTGTAAGAAAAAGGCCGTTCAAAGTGCAACTCAATTTACATATCAGTTTTAAAACTGTGTTGATAGGCCAATAAAACCAGACTTATGATCAATCTCTCTTACTTTATAGTTTTCGTATATTATAACAACCTTGGCATGTTGCTGTTATATTCATTTATAAATTAGTTTATGCAATGATAATAATGATGTTTTAAATATCTATCTAAGATATGCAAAGCACAGACTCATGGGCACACAAATGCTCCGTGCTTATTGATAGATAGATGTAAAATGTGGAAAGTAACTAAGTACCAGTAGTGTGATGTAATATAATTTATTTATTGAAGTATAGTTTTGGGAGTACGTGTTCTTTACTTCAGTTTTTATATTTCTATCAACCTTCACTTTTACTCCACTTATTTACCAAATAAAATGTGTACTTTTACTTTTTGTTTTGTTTTAGTACTTTACTGGCTGATTTAGTTACTTTGCAGAATAGATTTTAATATTTTACATAAAAATAGTATACTTAATCTATTTAATTGTGACTCTTTTTTTTTATGATGTAATAATATTACTAAAGTATCTAGAATTGTTTCCACATTAATATAATAAAGCATTAACATGCTCTCACATTTTACGTTTGATACTATAAGTACATTAAGGTAATAATACTTCTGTACTTAAGGAACATTACAATTTAGAAATGGTACTTGTTTTTGAGTAGTTTTGACAACAGTATTATAAGTCCTGCATTCATAATTCTACATAGATTAAAGCATAGAAATATAACCAGTAGCCATCACTTCTTAAAATACACCACTGAAAGTACAGTGAAGGCATCTAAAATTACCTAAAGTTTCAAAAATAAAAGCACCCATAAAGAACACTACCGGCTCTTTATGAGTGTCATATTATTATACAGTGTATATTTATTTAAGTATAGCATGAACTTATGCCACACACCACAGCATTTATAACTTAAGACATGTGTAATGTCTGTTTCTAGAAGGGCAGTAAAACGAGCTTAAAACTGCACAAAAATTAATAATAACATTTAAGCAAAACTCACAAACTGAAAAACTATAAGTTTCATAAAAAGCAAACACCAGATCCCTAATGATTACATAACTGATCCCTCTTTAACACCGTTCATAATTATATAATTTTAATTTTAATGACTTCATGTGTAAGTAGCATGAAACGATGTGGCTGGTTTGAGGCAGATCTTCAACTGATTTATGTTAAAACGTTCACATTTAAAATCTTTAACCAAAGAAATACATACTCATATTGATTAATCAAATTTTTGACGATTAGTTTTCTGTCAATCATCTAATCGATTAATTATTGTTTCACATGTCATTCACCTCAGAATTGTGATATTTCCAACAGTTTGTGAAGGCAGCATATCCTTTAGAGGGAGGATTTCTCAAAGGGGTGAGCTTGCAGCTCCTCTATGACTTCCTCTGTGGTGATGATAAATATTTAGCCTGCTGTGCCTGCAATCTAATAACAGAGATCCCACCTCAGGCCTGAAGCATGAAAGAATAATACAAATTATTACATGTCACAAGATATAATTTTATATATTTATCTGCAGAAACATTACAAATTTTATGGACAATGGCATGCTATTTGTATTCTATTAAATTACTGTATACTGTATTTTACAGTTCAATCATCTGCTGTCTAAAATTTGAAATAAAGGAAACTATTTACAAATTCAGCTTTATATTGGCTTCAAAAAGGTGAAATAAATGTTCAAATTAAGAAAAATGGGGTCAGTTTCCTAAGGAAACCACTTCAGCACAGTTGATGCTCTATTTGAACGCTAGGGAGCACCACTCAGATTCCTCATCAAAACCACAGACTGGGTCACAATAACCTGCGTATTGGCTCACAGCATGAAATGGTGTTTAGATGCCTGTCGTATTCGGAAATATACAGAAGGGCCCCTCGAATTAGAGCAGCTACAAAAATCCATAAATACCATCTGCGTTCTACAGGTTTCTAAGTAACCACCACTAAATAGACTGAATCAAGTCCATCTGTACCACCTAGATGTTTTTTATTTCATGACGATCAGTGGAAGAGGAAGGAACAAAGTACAAAGTTCTGATAGACAAATAGGTTTTTCTGACACAAATACATAAAACCTCAAAATTGCAGTACAGCACTTCAGTAAATGTACAGTACACACTCACATTCACTGGAATGAGAATGTGAGTGCAAACATCTTGACTGGTACTGTACTTTATTACTCACACCACTGGTTTTGAACAGAGTTTATTAATAATGATGCTTAAAACCCAACTCGACCAAACAAAAACAACCACAAAAAGCACACTCCTCTGAACAGAAGTACACATTTTAACCTTCAACAGAATAATTTCAAGTTTATTTCATTTTGTTTCACATGGATCCCATATAATAAGAATACAGTAGAATTCTTGGAGTCTTGGATATTTTTTTTTCCTCTGACATATCATTATCATAAATACTAATATGAATACATCATACACAATAAACACAGCACTATCCAAAGGCGTAGAGAGTATCACAAGACATCATTCACCACTAACAACAGAGTATATTTCATTTCAGCATATTTATAAGAGCTACAGTGAAAGAGACAAAGAGATAGAGAGAAAAAACAGAGGAGAGGTTGGGGCACGAGAGGAAGAGAGTAAACCAGGGGCTTCTACTGCCTGGATCAAATAACCCTGATTTAAAATAAAAATGTGTGGGTGAGTCCACAGCTGTGCAATGGATCAATATATTGGGGATGGACAACAATTCATTCTGATGAGAACTGTGGAAGCAAAACTACCAATCGGGACACATCTTACCACTTGTGCAAACACGTTCTTGTACAGTATATCCAAACAGAGGACTGGCAGTAGGAAAGGTGCATCTACCTGGAAAAAAGTAATTATCGCAGCACATACTCTTCAGTATGTGCTGTGCAGTAACCACTAGGATGAATCACACATACCACGAGTTTCACTGTGTAGTCTTTCCTGCAGCTTCGAGCCTCTCTTATATGTTTAGGGATGCTTTAGGATATAAGGAGTAAGATACATGCAGTAAATTCGCTTGTCTCCAGAAAAGAGAATAGATAAATAAGGATTGAAGATGCAGGAGAAGTATATATGGAGACATATTGTTCTGACCGCCTTAGAATATTGTGTTAACCATGGCACAACCAAGGTCTTTTAAAGTGTAATAAGCTGTTTTTCTCATTCATCTACATGTGAGTATGTACGCCACTGATAACAGTGTGATAGAAACACCAGTTAAAAAACTATATGACTCTGTCTTACAACTTTCCGGAACACATATCGAAACAGGACAAGGTTCATCCACAAAGTTCTTTTGATGCCATTATACATAAATCAGAACAAATAATCACACGCATCTAAAACTGTTGTTCACGTTCCCGATTCACAATTTTCATATAGCACACTATAGCAGTTTCAGAAACAGCACAGCAAATATAAGATGCTACCATGCTCACTAAATTTTTCTTAACCCTATACATTGTTGTTTTTATACGTCAGGATTTGAAATATTCAGTGTTTTACAGGAGTTCATCCTTTTTTGACAGTGTTATTTAATGGAAAATATACATAAAGATATGAATGCAGTTGAAACAACCTACTTAAAACCAACCTCACTGCTATTATTATAATTTTCTCTTTCTCTGATCACTTTTAATATAAATAATTATTCTCTGTTTTCATTTTAACATTTGCAGTCACATTTGAGTAGCCTTCACTCCGCTATTTGAATCCTGTCTGTAATGCTGCAAATAAATACATCACAATGAGAAAATAATAATAAAAAAGATGTTCATAGATACTGAGGTGAATAAATAAAAACATTGTTGTGGCATGACTGATTAATGGAGAGGGAGATGAAGGGCAAAGGCTAAACTATGTGAGCTCCTAAACAGAACCAAAGTAAATGCAATTGAATAACTCTGTGCTCAACATTTGTTGTATAACAACTAATATGGAGTGCACAATTATTCAACTGAGTACATAGAATCATATATATCAGCATGTTGATATTTACACAGCACAGACAAATACATTCTCCCAAGTTAAATATTACTACATTTTTTTTTCTCCATGAATGTAAGTCTTTTCCATTACAAGATTTCTCTTAAATGTTCGTCAATGAATGTTTTGGTATTTGTATTCAAGTTTTTCTCGTATAACCAAACAGACAATCCTCTGTTGTCTTCTACAGTTAAATACATCACGAGAATAAACATCATGTTACAGCAAAGACCCATTTCCCACTGTCTCCCCCCCCCCCCCCCCCCCCCCACTTCCTGGTCCCCGGTGGCGTTTCCCTCCCCAGGCCCCCGCCGGTTTCTGCCCTCCGTGCCTCCCTCCCGCCGCCTGTCAACTCACAAATACACAAACAGACAAACAGAGGAGTGCGGAAATGCAGGTGGTGGTCGAGAGCCAGGCTCCATGATCAACAAGGTCACCCTGGGAAAAAGGAGGTAACAAAAAAAAAAAAACGTAGAGAAGCAAAAGACAGGGAGGGGAAAATATCACATTAGTTACATGTTGATTATGCAAACAGAATTATGGCTCAACACATACGGGATAAAGCTGATCGAACACTTCTGAAGGGACTTCTGAAGGCACAGATGGCACCTACCTACATAGTTTTATGATTAATGTTGTTATGTAACACATTTGCGTATTATGGTGCATGTTATGTACACCAAATATATTCATTTGTAGTGTGCATTTCAAAAACAAAAGACAAAAGACTCTCACAACCAAAACTGAAACCCTATCTTATGGAGTAAACCCTAAACAATAATTAAAAAAAGCAAAAACATAAACATGCAGCACTACACTGAAAAGCTCTTTCAACTAAAGATTTAAGACTACAAGATGGGAAATTGTAGCACTCAACAGGCAAAACGAGCAGGTGAGTGCATATATGATGAGAATATACAGTTACGACTGTAAGACACTCTGTACACCAGCGTCTACACCGGCCTCTTTGTTGCACGTAATAACGTGACACCAGCATCACCTCTGCTACTGAACATAAACATATGCTGTTGTTTCCTAAATCTTCTATACAGTAAATGGTCAGGATAAAAGAAGACACATTTTAAAGACCAAACAACTAATAAATTGATCGAGAAAATAATCGGTAGATTCAGTGCTTGTGTTGATGTGTTGTTGATAAAAATTCCTTCAGCTCTTCAATTTTTTCTCGATTTTACAAAGTGAGATGCTGTGAAATATAACCTTTTCCCCCACATTCTAATATGGCCTTGTGTTCCATTGTTGCCTGTTGTTAGTTTGTTATTTTTGATGACTGATCCTGGAAATTTATGCATGAATCTATCCAATCAAATGCTGTTTGCAAGGAGTGATTGCAAATCCCTTAAAATTGCATTCTATGCTATTTTAAAGAATCAGAGCATTAGAATAGGTAGGTAGATAGGAGGTGTGTTTTGGGATGTCAGGTGGTTAAAACAGATCTACACAAGAGAGTGAATGAAGTTTAGTTTGGTGCTGGCATTCCACTGTTCTATATTTGCTATGTCATGCTCACTTTTGAGATCTAATCAAATAATTGTGGGTTATGTTTAAATCTCTCTTGCAATTATCATTTGCCAACATATTCTGCACCTACAAATGCTTAACATTACGAAGCTGTAGTTTTAACAACTGCTTTACTGTTACATTAACACTGCATCCACAAGATCAGGAAAATATGATATTATAAAAATATATTTGTGTATCGTCTGCATAGCAGTATACCTTGTTGATCCGGTAGCAGCAATGCAGCATATGCAACCACTGAACCAAGTACTGACATTAACATTAGAAAGTAAAGATGAGATTGATTTATTACCCTAAGATGATGTGATTTGTTTCATCTTGTTAAGTAGGTTCATACTCACCATCCTGCAGCTGTAGTTCGACTGGACAGGCTCACATTTGATTAGAGAAGGAAGTTGGCTGCTGCTGCTCGTAGCCCTGGCTGTAGCCCCCATCCTCATTGTAGCCTCCCTGCTGGCCGTATTCGGGTTGGTACCCTCCCTGGGAGCCGGCGTAGGGGTCCTGCTGACCGTAGCCGCCCTGCTGAGCAAAGGAATCGGGGGCAGGCTGCTTCTCCTGCGATGGGACATATGTTCCACCGAAGATGGCCAACCAGCCGGTCTCCTTGAAAACAAACCACAGGTTTCCTATCCACAGGATCAGGTTGATGAAGCCAAAAGCCTGTGGATCAGAAACAGTGTTTTCAGATAAGTGCTTAATCTCTTAACAATCCCCTTAAAGCCTACCCCTTACCCTACTGATAGACCAACATAGGCATAACCCTAAACCTAGCATGAGCCCACATAAGGGCTCTTGACATTTTAATAGATGGATTTCAAATATCTGAGTAGGTACTGCCATCATATCACGTCTTCACATGGTTTAGTTCAGCGTGAACCATCTGGGACCTACCACGGAGGTGTTGAGGCCGGAGACCCTCGGGTCAGCGGCTTCACGGCAGCGATTCTCTTGTTCCTCACAGGCAGAGATGAGAGTGACGACTTCTTCTGGATCGGTGGCTGTTTTCACGTCTGACAGACCCTTAGCCCAAGCACACGAGGACACCAGCCACATGAAGGCGAACACCGCCGTCACAACAAAGTCCTGGGAATCAGCAAGACAAGGCGATTAACATCCAACAACTATATCGGTACGAGGATTAGATTTGAGGGCATGTATAGGCCAAGGAAATGTAAGCAATAACCAAACTTACGATCTGGGGCCCCTTGCAGTTTTCACGGTACTTCTCCAGAATGAAACAGTAGACAGCGAGGGCTGCCATAGAGTAGAGGAAGGAGAAGACACCGATGGTGACAAAGAACTCGGCTGAGGAAGAGTAGTCCCCCACCAGGAATAGACGCTCGGTGTTCCCCGGTCCCTTACAAGTGGGGGCATCAAAGTACACCTGATGGAGCCTGAGAACAGAACCAGAGACACAGAAATGAAAAAGAATTGAAGTAGTGCTATGCCACAGAGACAGGTAGTTCTCTCTTATATTTATTTTATATATACCAATTTATTTAAGTAATAAAAGCATTTTCTGCTGCTAGCTATTGACTGCTACTTATGGATACATATATGCATTGTTTTTTGTTCATTTAAAACTTCATATTTAATAGAAAGATATAGTGATGTGATTTATGTGCTGAATGTGAGCTCTACGAACACCTACCTGAACGGATATTCAAATTGTACTTCTATGCCTAGGTCACTCTCTGACCGGTTTTTACACTCCACGCTCATCTTGAACATGCCAGAGTAGCTGCCGCATGTCGAGAAGGCGAAGATTGCAAAGATCTGCGGGAAAGAAAAAGAAAGGGGAAAAAGTACAGTGAACTTGTTCAGTGACCTTTGACAAATGGCAGATGGAGAATACTGACACAGAGAATACTAGTACTGCGTAACGTACATCTAACACTTTCTACACTTTCCTTCAGGTGACCATGTAAATGAAGAGTGTGAAGTGACAACTCCAAAAGCTGCACAGGCTCCAACAGACTGATGGCCCAGCAATCATGTTCAGCAAGCTGCTGAAAAATGCACAACGAGTGCAAATCAATGCAGCGTGATCAGCAGGTTGCACAGCACGGGCTGCACCTGTTGCCATGGTTACAGTTACACTTGGTTTATGTTGCTTTTCTGCAGTTGCTTTTATAGTTGTTTTTTTTTCAAGGGTACAAAAGAGGTACAAAACCTCTTTCTTCTATACATACGGGCTGAGTTTTCTTCTTGAAGAACCCACCTAGAGTCGTATAAACTGCACAAACGGACATGTGCGGAGATAAACTGACGCTCTCACACACGCAGCAGATTAGACGAGTCGGACTATTTTTACCACACCTTCCCTACGCAGCACGCCAGATCCGATTGGATGGAAAATCCAGCTATTAATCTGAGTGAGGCGCCCTACCATCTGTCACCAAATACTCAACTACAGGGTACTGCAGAACCAGTCATAACACATACACACACACACACACACACACACAGTCACTTAGCTCGAGTCTTGTAGTACCATCTACCTGCTGCAGGTGTCAACACACTAAACCATTTACAATAATCTATTAGCCAATGCGAGTCGCAGGCTTGTCTGCTGGATTTACACACAGTGGCCTCTAAAGTGAGCCTGATAGCTGTGCTCATCCATCTGTGTGTTCCTGCTGTTATAATTTCCAGTTCCACCCCCCCTTCAACATCTACAGCACCTTCTCTTTCTGTTGTTGGTAAAAAGCTAATTAACAGGTTTTAATATTCCATGCAAATGACTGTAGGTGTGATGAAGGAGGGTAATACTGCTCATAAGCATCACAGTTCAGCCATAGTAAAGATAGTAAGTCACTTACAACACAATGTATACTACATTATTACAGTCATAGTTGGACATATGAAAACTGATCTAGATTATATGAATATTTAAGCTTCATTTACAATTTTTTGGCCTGCTCCTTAAAACAGGAAATGCCGCCTTAGTTTGGTGTCCATTCGCTTATTACTCTTATTGTCATTTTCAAGAAATCCTAACTCAATGAGTCATTGTTTGGAAGAGTCTTGTTTCAGCAAATAACTCAAAACTGAAATCTATATGATTGTAAAAAAAATTGCGATTGATCAATACCAACAGCTTGTGCAGTATATTACAACTGCAGTGTTGGCAAAATTCTTTACACAGTGCCAATTATGGTATTTCTATTTGAGAAAAAATATGTCATCAATCTCTTTCTGTTTTGTTTAATTGCCTTATGTGATTACAAGGTAATTTTCTGTATCTGATTAAGCTGTTGAAGGCTTTTTAAAGCTCCCAATGCCCATATTAGTATTTCATTAATGCTGAGACAGTAAGAGGTTAATAATTCACATCCGGGATCAATATCTAGACCGACCATTTACTCTGCGTATTTAAATGAATTACATATCAAAGTAGAGTAAAAGTCAGTAGGAGGGAAACTGAATCTAAATGGGAGGTGCCGTAGAGCGATTAAAAGCTGCACTTTTATGGTGATTGATGAGTAGAAGAGGGAGAATGAGAGGGACAGCCGGGCTGAGGGAAGAAATGGTGGAATACTGAGTGTTAGGTGCCATGGTAACACTATTGGCAGCATCCCACAGTGAGGAGGTAGATGCTGGTTTCTACCCATCCTGGTATGCTGGATGCGTGTCAACACACACACACACACACACACACACACACACACACACACACACACACACACACACTGTTTACTGCCGCCTCCTTTCTGTGTCTCTCCCTCAGTAAAAACAGATACACACAAGTAGAAGAAGGGCGATATTACAGCCCACCTAATTAGGTTTGAAGGTTCTGTTTGTTTTTACCTTAACAGGTATAGCCTATACAAGTATACACAAATATTTCAGATGAGGATACATTAAATCAGTATTAGAAATATTTTATGATGAATTTTATGGTTAAAAAATTAAATTGATATTGCTTACTGATCATCAATCAGTGCACAGAAAGTTTATTATTATGATGTACACAGACCCTAATAGATGATTGCAATAATATATTATCAGCCTACTATACTACAGCCTATATTACTGAATGTACTGGTCACTCTAGCTATAGCTCTATATTGAGATTATTAAATCATTTGCTGAATCATGCACAAGTCTACCTTTAAAACCGACACATAACAGGACGGTTAGTAGCTGCTGAGCTGTGATACAGCAACTTAAAGCAGAAAATATATATTTTATGTTAATGTCAGATTTGTGTATCTGTGTTGCTGGAACCCATGTGGTATGAATGACGTGACTGCAAAGGTTATGATATTTTGTATACCACTGTGTATAATCAAACTGTTATATAAAACATACATGCCAGCATATACCCAGAAGCAGAAAAAGCACTGAAATAAACAAAGTGTATGAGCCTTCACCAGAGGCACTGGAGAGTCACGGTGAAAGCTCCCTGAGCTACGGCAAAAATCAACAACCTTTAGTGTACGTTAGGGATGCCGCCACATTCATTTTTTATCTGTTCTCATAAACACACGTTGTGTGTTTACTGGTAATGAGTCAGACAGCAAAAATCTGAATGCAGATGAAACTCAAAATAGCAGAACCATCCTGTAGCGGAGGTGACTGGAGGCTGTTTACGTACTATGTGCTTGAGCTTTACATCCGCTTTATTTGGGAACTCAGTGTCTTCCAACATCCATCAAATCTAGGCTTTGTCAGCACTATTCCCCAGAGACAGAGAGAGAGAGAGAGAGAGGTGGGGTGGGGCGGGGAGGTGGGCAAAGCTACATGAGTCACATATTTATGCCGTTGGTTTAATCTAACACATATAGCAAAATTGGCGCTCACAAGCCTTAGCAAATAAGTGTTATTTTCCCAGCTCAAATGGAGAATAAAAAAAAAATCCCACACCTTCAACCCACATACTTGACTTTCCTCAAATGATCCAATAAAATTATACGCACACGAACACTGCACAAATTGCTGCTTTGTGTTTTATACATAGCAATCGACAAACACCGACTGAAACAACATGCCAATTAAAACAAAGTTTATCTGGGGTTTGATTCAAACTCATTATTTTTTTTCTTCCCCCGTTTGGAGCCTGTTTGCACCGAATGCTGCTTTAGAAGCTGGAAAAATACTTTTGAGGGGTGGCTCCTCTCTCCCCTCCTAAAAACGCTGTTTTGCTGGTTGTGCATGCCCATATTAATCCAGAAAGAGCAGCTGCTGCAGCGGCTCCTCCTCTACAGTCTGACGCCGAGGCACCCAGAGCTTCTGACAGATGATTCATGGGCCCTGGCCTCCTAAAGCGCGGCTCCTGATTGGTGGTTGGCTTGCAGTGACCCATGGAGGCTGTGATGAGGTGCTGGCACACTCACACTGCTCCAGGGAAGGACTACAGAGTCATGCAGCATACTCATACCTCTGAATGTTCTCTGGCATATCTGCAGAGCCCGTTGCAGTGTGGGACTATGTCAGTGCTGCTTTTGGATGCACATTTTCATCCCAGGTTGTTTTGAAAGGGTGTTGTCATGCTGAAGAGCAAGGGCGTTGCCAAGAATTAAAGGGGCTCGGTTCAGGAGGGGCGCCCTATTCCTTGTCATTTCCCTCAGCAAAATGCATAAACGATTATGTTCATACATTGATTAACTTGTGTATTATCTTTTGATTTTTCGTTTGATCTATAAAAGCAATAGCAATGTCATGAGGTTGATTTCCATGTTAAAGCAGCAAAAGCATTAAAAGCAAAGGTTTGCAATTTTTCCTTTTGAACAATGATTATCAGAAGCATTGCCCTTTCGTTTTATGTCGATCAACTCACTGATTAATCGTCCAACTCGCCACACCTCAACCACTAACCCGGCTTCTGTAGCCATAACCATAAACCATAAAACCAGCTGGAACCAGATCAAAACCTCAACATAATAGGAAGAATAAAACTCATTTAATTCCAGACATCCAAGAGGCCTTCACTTTGCTGCGGGGCCCGCATGGATAATTAGTACCACTGTGATGCCCCAGCTGTAGAGAAAAGGAAAATCTGCCATAGTGAGGCACCGCTGTTAACCCTGCAGCCTCTTCAGCGTGCTGCTGCTGTTGATGGGAGGACGCCGAGGATGACAAACACTTCACATTAGTTTGCTACTGGCAAAAGAAAACAGCTTCATCCTTAAGACACAGATATATTCTTGAGCTAAATTAAACAATTCACTACTAAATGCTGCCCTTCATAGAAAAACAAACTAATAACTGAACACTGTGGTTTTCTGGCTCCACCATCTGGTGGAAAGGAACGGCGCGCACATCAAACACAGGAAATAAACTGCACTCTATGCAGAGGTCATGTCCTCTGAGGAGGATTTGACAAACTGTCATTATTATTCCTCTCTGGACTGATATTGTGTTACTACAGCAGTGACGTAACACCTCCTGCTGGTGTCTCCGGCACAGGCCTGCTGGGGCAGTATAATCATCACCATCAGGATACAAGAGACTCCTCAGTATTGACCTGGGTAATTATTCGAATACATATGAACACGTCATGATTAGACCTCAGGAGGAGCTTGTGTGGCTGGAGAAAAGAATAAAAGCATTGCTGAACTCTAGTGAGTACGAGTGCACTCAACTGTGCACTTTTTTTTTCTAAGAATGTAGAGTCATCCATTATTAAGCTCTATGCAGCTTTATGACCTCTATTTAACAGAAGGTCACACGTCTCCCATTGAGGGACATGTCATTGGTATTTATCGCAAATGTTACAAATTCTGACTAGTCTATCCAAAACAATAGTTCATTCTGTGTGTGTTTTTATTCTACATTAAAAATATTCATAAATCATTTGTTGGAATCTATGTAAAAAAAAAATATAAAAAAGAAGACTTACCCATTGTAGAATTTTTATAAATCCAAGTGGTTGCTTGACTACTGTGAACTGCCCTTGGGCCACCAACTGTCAAAACAAACCAAAAAAAAGAAAAATCAGAAACTGGAGAGCTTCTCACATCTTTATAATGACTGTCAGTGTGTGTTTGTGTGTGTTTGTGTGTGTGTGTGTGTGTGTGTGTGTGTGTGTGTGTGTGTGTGTGTGTGTGTGTGAAATGGGCCTCTGCAGCCCAGGTATTATGATGAAGACGTGAATGCTGATGATTAAAAAACACAGGCCTAATTACTCCAGTCTCCCGGCCCACCGGCCTGTGCTGCAGGTGTTTGCTTCGTAGCCAAATATCTGCCTGTGAACAAAGTGATGCAACTGCCACAGCTGCTGTGTTTGTGTGCAAATGAGATGCTGTACAGCCTGCAGCTACACGGTAGTAGCGTTTCTACTGAGTTCAAATACCGTGTGCGTGCGTGTGTGTGTGTGCGTGTGTGTGTGTGTGTTTGTGAGAGAGAGAGAGAGAGCTCCTCCCAGCATTACAATAAGACAAAGCTGATTAACGGTCTCTTCTCTTGCTGCACGTTTCGCAGCATCTTATTTTTTTTTAAATAATAGTAATAATAATAATTTATAAAAAAAAAAAAAAGGGGGACATTTTTAATTGGCGAGGCGCAGAGAGGACGCGTTCGTGCGCAGGTGAATGCGACACCGCAAAGAAGGCGGCGTGTCCCTGCGTGCATCAATAAATGGCCGCACAGGAATAAATGCCCCCCTTCCCTCAGGAGGCTTTGCCCTTATAGCCGGGCCGCCATTGTAAATAACAGCACGTTCCTCCATGACTCGCCTGGTTAGAATAAAGGTTAGAATATCAATTTATTTATTTTTCTTAAAAAAAAAAAAAAAAAAGCAGCAGTGATTGCTTTGCTTTCCACTTTCACCCCGACGCTCGCCAAACATTCACGTTAAACAGATGACGCATGTGCTGAATTAAAAAGAAAATGTGTAGAACATTTTTTTTTAATATATATATATATGCGCTCGTTTCACCGAGAGGAGGCAAAAAACAACAACCTCGCTGGCTTTGTCGTATAAGGCGCAGCTATGTGAGAGATGAGCCGCGCGGCCGCGGGGATGCAGGAGACGTCCTTCCCAGTGTCGGGGCCTACTGCGGCTGACCGAAAACACCGATAAAAAGGGGCCACGGGCGACTCAGAGAGACGCGAGTAAGCGGAATCAATTAAGAGATAACGGGCCGCATCTCGCGGCTCGGGGAGCGAAATGTCATTGCTGCCGCAGATCTCTGGTCATCCTGCACACATTTTCATTTTGGAGGAGGAGGAGGAGGAGGAGGAGGAGGGGGTCAGCCAGCGGGCCGCTCCATCCTATCGACGGCAGCATCGGTGGTGGGAAAAAATCGTCCAATTACATCGCGGTGCGTCGTGCCTTTACACGGCAGCAGCAGCAGAATTCTTTAAACGCACGTTAATTTGCGATTTCCTACTCCGGTTTGATCGACTCGACTCGCATATCCGCCGACCGCGTCCTGTCGGCGGATATGCGATGCAGAAATATCGTTATCAAAATGCAAGACGAAATGGAGAATGATTGAAAATAAATGAATTAATGAACGGATGAATGATCCGCCACCGAGCATAAGCAGAAAGGCTAACGAAATAGGACGATTTCCCCCCTTTAAAGCCTTACCTGGTTTACAACATCCATCTTGGCCGCTTACTCGCTGATAAGAGGATCAGAGGGGCGGAGGGATGGAAGCGTCTCATTCGGAACAGCCCAGGGGAGGAAGACGCCCAGGAGGAAGAGCCAGACTGCGTCACGAAGCAGGGAGGACGCGTGAAGCGTCGTGACGTCAGAGAGAATATAATTGGACGGGGGATGAGGAGTCGAGCCGGAGCCGGCGCCGTCCAATCAGCGCGCCGCTTTATTCTAAGGGAGCTGAGATTGCCCCGAGGGGTTATAATAAAAGAGAGGAGCGCATGGAGACTGTTCACGCTTTAGTAGACAGAGGGAGTGATGTAGAGGGGGACATTAAAAAGCGTCGTGAACCGCCGCTGGTCGTTAGCAGGCAGCACGATCACATGACATGGACCAAACACTGCTGAGAAAAATATTCCATTTTACAAGCCTTTTTCTGCAAATTACAAGTTCAGGAGGATAAAGAGAGATAATTGAAACGTAGCATGGATCACTGAATAACAGACAGACCTAGGTGGTTATTCTGCATGTGTTAGACGTACCACGGTAACAAAATGAATAAGGTTCGATGCCTTGCAAGCCCTTCCCCAGCTTCTATAAAGGCGCATTAATATGGTTTCTTTTGCTTTCTGATGCATTCACAGACTTTGTCTGTTTTAAGTTGGTCTGCACAATCTATCATTTCAGATCAAAAAAACATGATTTGAGGCAATGTGAAGTTGAGATCTTCAAAGCTGTAATTTGTTTTCATATAGTTTTGTTTTTATCAACTGTATTACATGTATATGCCACCTTAATAACAGTTATTATTAACTGTTATTACACTGTTATTGCTGTTGTAATAACAGTGTAATAACTACAACAGTTATTAGCACTGTAGCCTATGTACAGCATGTTACTTGATAATAAACAGAACTACATTTGAAGTCAATTCTTTACTTTAGGTTTCCTTTTTGCATTCAATATGTGACATTTATCCTTCTAATGGTATGATGTATGTTTTTGTGATGCTTGTAAATGTTGTTGTGATGATTGTAAATGTTGTTGAAGAAAATCGCGAATGAAACCGAAATCGTAATACCTTACCGAAAAAATCACAATTGAGATTTTACTTAAAATCATCCAGCACACTTGAAAATGAACATTATTTCTTCAAGGTTCAAGCATGTTTGCTGTTACATTGCTACCATAAAAGAACCATAAAAAAATTATAAAAATTAGAATCTACGATTAATAATTAACTGAGCAGCCATTGAAAAAGTCGTAAATCCAGACGTCCATGGTGACTCAGCGTGGCCGTATTATAGGGAAAGATACAACAGAGGGCCTTAATTTTTTAGAGAAAGAGAAAGCCTTATTCAATACCATATGTAAGGCCCTACATACGCCCAAGTAATTACAGGTAAATGCCTGTATTGTCACCAAAGGATACGTACCTCCTGGTGTCCCTAAAGCCATGTCAGATCCAGGAGGGAAAGAATCCTATCATGAGTCAAAATCAACAATGACACCTGAAGAGTCGAAAGGACCAAAAGAGATAACAGACACAGAATCTCTCAGAAACTCAAAACCGGAAGAGGAAATGAGATGTTTATAATCGATCAATGGATCGGGATGTCACCCATTCCTACCTAGAGGAAACCTTAAAGCCAGAAGACAAGGCCGAAGATATAAAAGAAAATGAAAATGTAAATAAAGCAAACTGTCCTCATTAAAAAAAGAGTTTTCTAACTTTGTTTGTTATCTAGAAGATTTTTGCTCTAAAAAGCTCTAAACACAATATCAACAGAAAGAACAAAAATATATTTTTCATTGCTTTGTCACCAAGGTAAAATTAAACTATTAAACTAGGTTTCCCTCTCAATACTGAAATGTTTGTGTTATTACGATTAGCAAAACGTTCATTAATATAATAGCATGTGAATAATACTTTCAAATGCACACATTCAGTCATCACCTATTTCTGATTGTGCCACACATGCTTTTTTCTTGAAAAGGGAAAAGTGAAACCCAGATGTTCACCATCTGTCAGTCCATTAATGGTTAGGATTATATAATTCATTCCTTTGTATTTTGGTTTTCAACACCATCTAAAGTGCTGCTGCTGTGAGCAAAAAAAATGGCATTTAAGATAAAGTACACTGTTCGGAACATTGTGTTATTATTGGCCATTAACAATCACAATAAAAAAGCAGATTACATTTGAGAAAAATGCTTTATTTATACACATTAGTTGACAATTACCAAAAAAATCCCAAAGCAGATTTTTTTCTATTAGTTTGTATGTTGCATCTCAGAGGAAATATAGTATATTTAAATATTTCTCTGCTGGGAACTCAAACAATTTAATGTTTCCAGCACGATCTATGATCTCATCATCATGTGTTACAAACTGTTTTATTGATCTACTGTTTTAATGTGTTTAAAATGCAGAAATTAATAAGTAGTGGACATTAATAAAGGTATATAAAGTGACAATAATTCAAGTATAGTATAAAATAAGAATACAATGCAAAAAATGTGTCCTGTGTCATAATCAAGCTGAGAGTGTGCTGTCATATTCAGCAGGAACACCGCAGTCATGTTCATAGGAACCCTTGTTGAGTCCTGCCATATATTGACATGGGCTCTTTAAATCAGTGTGTGTGTGCATCTGTGTGTTTTGGCATCACAAACACAAACATTTCATACCCCACTCCTACACACACACACACACACACATACACACAAAAATTACATATTTTGTTCTCTTTTTTTCCTCCATTTACAAACTTTATACCTCACTTTCTCACACAGATAATTCACTTTTCTCTGATCTCAGTAAGAAATCACACAGTTCATTTCATCGGCCAGTTCATCCTCAAAGCGAGACATGGACTGACTGGCTCCCCGAATGATCAGGTCTGCGGCGGCGCTCTCCATTTCATCCATGCTCATGTGACAAGCTTCAGCAATCTCCCGCTTTGCAAAGGTCACAAACTTCGGGTCCCTGGCATAGATGCCGAGACCCTCAGAGACCAAGATCTGATATAAGCAGCAGAGGGGGGAAAAAGAAAAAGCAGAGGAACAATGAAGTGAAACAGAGATAATGTTCGTAGCAACTCATTCTCTGTCTCCCGTACAAATGCAAAACCTGCATGTTTACCTGATATTATATTATATTCAGTAAGTCCAGGGTACAGAGTGAAAAGTCACTTAGCCAAATTGAAATGCCCTCTTATCAGTAATGTTATTTTTTTTTTCTAATTTCTTCTATCAATCTTCTAAACCATACAGTTGTAGTCACAAAAACACGGATTTACAGTGCACTTAGCGGAATGAGAAAATAATGTACACTCAACATTGTAGGTCATGTCCAAGTCACCGACTCATATTTTTAATCCCTTCAGTCATATCTGAGATCCCCCCTCGGGTCAGGACAAGACGTGTGGTCCTGTTTTTTGAGTTAAATGAGTTGTTAGCAGGAAACATAATGTGGTTTGTTGTTCAGAATCCGTGGCTCAGTGCGACCTATGATCATCCATCTACACACATACTAAACCACTACAAAGTCACTGCCTGTGTTGGATGGGTTTGAACACGGTTGCTGTAGGTTTGTCATCCTCAAAAATCACCTGCTCCATGATCACTCACCGATTCGACCAGAGTGTCGGCGCTGCCTCTCTCTATGAAGCCCTGGCTGACGGGCGGCACCCTCACGCTGGTGAAGCTCCTGGTCTGCCCGGGGTACCAGCCGGGGCGGTTCCCCATGGGGAGGCTGGCGGCGCCCTCGTTCCACAGCTGCTGGGTGGTGCCGGTGGTTTCATCCACCAGCATCATAGGGGTGTAGATCAGCTTGCCCCGACGCGCCGAGGGGGCGATGACCCCCGGAACGGGTGCGGGGCCGGCTGCTGTCGTAGCCCAGGAGGCGGAAGACATGGAGGACACGCTGCTGGGCCGGGAGTCCAGACTGTGCATGGCCTGGAGCGGGAGACAGTGGAGACGGGTGAAATGTGAATCCTGATCCAGACCGTGAAAGGTGACAGAGCGTCAGTCAAAAACAGTTTTAAGAAGCATTCATCAGGCTCTTTAAAAGGCAAATTTTATGTTCATGTTGGTTTTGTGTCATTTAGCAGTTCATTTGTATTATTAAGTTTTTCAAAAGAAACAATTTTGTGTGAATTTTGTGGCTTAAATGAAAAAGAATGATATATTTTACATTTTTAATACTCCTAGAATATGTAACTAGATGATAGCGTGTGTTTCAAATGTTAAATCCAATTTAAGAGACTTAAACTACGTGGAACTACGTTTTTAGTGTTACACCTTACCTGTACACCAGATTAGGCATTGCATAGTTTTACCTGCAGACGGGATCTGTTTGGAGAAGCGCTGCGGCGGTATGTTCCTGGGATGGGGGCGTCGTCCATGCTCTGCGCCCTCAGACACTGGAAGTTAAAAGCAGGCTTATGGCCTAAAACGAGGAAGCAGGGAGGTGTAAGAAAAGGACCAGGACACATCACCATGCAGATTTAATATATTTTACTTTTACTTCAGTCCCACACATATACTACAGAATCGGAAAACCACGCTGAACTTCTACTTCCTCTGATGCCTCTCGACTCCTCCAGACTGATGATATTTAATTAAGAAATACGAAAAAAAAACTAGGAGCCGAGGTACTTGATCTTGCTAGATTGATCCAAATTAAATGCGGTTTCTTCATCAGTGTCATCATTAAAATAATTGTTTAAATTTTCAGTCGCATTCATTTACTCGCTCGGAGGACTGCATGGTTCTGAAAATGAGTTCCTTGCAGCAAAGTCTACAGTTTTTAAATTTCAATTGCTTGTGGCAGATCATTTAATTTGCATCATTTAAAAAAATGTGTATTATGCAACCTGTTCTATAGAGCCCAAAAGAGAAGAAAAGCAAATATAAGTCGAAACAATAAAAAAAAGAAAAGGCGAGTTTTCACCTCTAGGGAGGGATGGAAGCAGCCGTCTCCTGACGAACTGAGCTGGGCCTCCGTTCTCTGTTCCGTTGTAGCCATTCACGCTGCCGTTCTCATCGTAGCCGTTCAGAGTGCTGCCGTTGCCGTTGATGCTGATGACGCTGCCGTTGCCGTTGGAGACGTTCCCGTTGTACCCGTTGATGCTCCCGTTCCCATTGGCGCTGATAACGCTGCCGTTCTCGTCGTAGCCCGCGTACCCGTTCCCGTTATATTCATTCGTGGTGTAGGGGCTGAGATGGTCAGCAACGATCCCTCCGTTCACGTTGACCCCGTTGTAACCGTTGGCAACGAAGCCGTTGGTGCCAGGAGCTTCATAAGGAGTCTCCCCGATGCTGCTGCCTCTTTCCAGACTCGGCCCAGTGTAGACAGTCTCAGTTGGTACAGAAGGGACCGCCTCTGGATACACGTAACTAAAAACACACCAAGAATTTCAGCACAATTATATATATATGTATATATTATATAAAGGAACTCAACTATAAATGTAGTCAGGTTTATAGGTTCTTCTCAAAATGTCAAACAATTTCTGTAATTAACTTGTAATAACACTACCTTAACTTACCTGTCAACTGACGTTAGACCTGCAGCGTCTCCCCCGCTGCTGTAAACCTGCTCAGCTACTCCAGGTGTAGTTTCCACGATGGCTGCAGCTGCTGGAGTTACAACCGAAGCAGGGGCTGGTTCCTCAGCTATGACTGGCTGAATCATAGCCGGCTCAGCTATGATTGGCTGAATTACAGCCGGCTCAGCAATGATTGGCTGAATTACAGCCGGCTCAGCTACGATTGGCTGAATCACAGCCGGCTCAGCTATGATTGGCTGAATCACAGCCGGCTCGGCAATGACTGGCTGATTCACAGCCGGCTCTGCTATGATTGGCTGAGCTACAGCTACGACCTCTTCTACAACCGCTGTCTCCGGGGGAGGAGGAGGAGGCTGCTCAGTGATGGAGTCCACCCTGTTTGCAGAGAACAAGTCGCTTTAAGAGACTAAAATCATGACAGCACCACTGACCTCTTCAGGTACTTTGATATAGAAGAACTCATCCATGATTCCTTTTTCTTCACACTGAAGAGGATACGTTTTGCCAAAGTACACATCGACTGTCCTAAAGAGAGATGGAGGTGCATGTTGTGGCCTGAGGAAAGTAAAATCGTTCTCCAAGGACTACAGGCAGTTAGTCAGACGACCATCAAACAATATGGAAGTGATTCTCTTACTATGACATCAGGCATGTATCACATACAATGGATCATGGATCAGTTTGCCTATATCAAAACCTATATCAGATTGCCTTATGTCGAAGAGGAAATGCGCTTGAAATGTGAATTTTAACAACTACCACAAACATGCCAGTAAGCCAGCAGCATCTTGGTTCCAGACAAACAAAATTAAAGCTCGGGTCTGGCCAGCCCAATCTGACGACTTTATTCTAAATGAAATATCTGGGGTGACATCAAAAATGCTGTTCCTGAGTTTCTGAGGCAAAACCAAGAGGTTCAAAGGAATTGTGAGGCTGAAATACCCGTTCATAGATGCCAGCAGTTCTCAGGTTTCTCTCAGGTTATACAACTAAATATTAGTTTAGTGATTCACAGGAATGCTAAATCCTGAAAATGTTTAAGTTTATACAGTAAAAGTTTCAGTTTGTAAAATAAAAATGCAGACACTGCTATTTCTTTGAACAGCCTAATATTTATATTTGGTAATTTTCTGTAGAGTAAATAAAAAATTAAGATATTCTTCCTCACATTTTAAATCAGGATATAAAATGCAGCATCAAAATAAAAATTATTATAAGGATTTTGGCTTTACTCACGCTGTTAAACACACATGCTTTAAACTTGAACACTGCTGTAGGCTCAAATAAAATGAGAGAAACACACCTGATGACGGGCAGGGGTTCGGCCCTCACAGGCTGTTCTGTTACGATGCTGACTCCCGCCAACTCCGATCCTGGTTTCTCGTGCTCCTTCAGGCCCGTCACCTGATCCGTGATCACGTCGTCGCTGGGCAGCTTGGGCTCCGGCTCGATAAACACGCTTATCTGCTCCTCCGCAGGCGGCATCGGAGTGCTGGAGGGCGTGGTGGTTCCGGACTCGGTGCGGAACGTGTCGTCTCCTTCCACGGCCTCCTCTTCTTCCAGGTCGCAGGACATTGCCAGACGCATCTCTGGGGCCAGAGACGCCAGCGTCCGCAGCCCTTGCTGAGCACACACACACACACACACATGTACAATACACGCATACAGGGTGCCCACTCAGGTTTGATATTGATTATCTAGCAAAAGCACAATTTAAAGTCAAGTCAATTTTCATTTGTATTGCCTAAAATCACAAATCACAGATTTGACCTTATTGACTTTACAGTTTGTATAACAGCAACACACCTTCTCCTGTTCTTAGATCCCCTAGACATTGTACAAGAAAAAAATCCCTAAAAAAAGAAATTTAAAGGGGCAAAAAGTAGAAGATCCCTCTTCCAGGACGGACAGGCGTGCAATAGATGACGTGTGCACAGGATGGAATACATTACAGGTGAATATGTATTTACCTGAAGAGACGCTGCCTTGTCCTTCCTTTTGGATTTCCTCTCTCGCTCCTTTCTCTTGCGAAACTTTTTGAAGTAGTCCTGAATCAAGAAGCTGGCATAAACCTTCCCGCAAGTCACCTCATCACCTGCGACAGTAAAGGAGAGTATAAGATCTTTTTTGAAAAATCTTCACAGAACTAATGTCCGCATTTACTGACAAAAGCTTTATTCAGAGAAAACACAGTCATTACTCTTTTGTCTCTTTTTGTTATCATAGCTGGCAGTTCTGTAATTTGTTGATGTACCTCTAGGTGGAGGAATGACTTCATCTATGAGCTTGGGTTTAGTGCGTTTCCAGAGTTTCTTAATGATCACCTTCAGCTCTTCATTCTGCTGATCGATGGGGCCTGAAGGGGACACAAGATGACAAATCCTTTAAGGAAAACAGCACCCAAGCATCCCTGAGCAAAGATGTGTCCTACAAGAACAAGCCTGACTTTATGTGTGGGATTTTACCTTCAGTCTTGATCTTGAGTGAAGTCCTCACAAGAGCAAAGAGAGTAGCGCTGAAGGTGACTGTCCCATCCTGGTGCAGTGGGACATTCATAGAAACCAGTCTCTGAGAGGACAGAACACACACAGTGAGATCTGTCCATTCTGGTTCCAGGTAGCAGCTGCACAGCCCTGAATGTACGTGTGTTACCTTGCAGGCGACGCGATGAGGACACAGTTTCCCAAAACCAAGAGGCGGCTGAATCCTCCGCAGCATGGTGACGACGTCGATGTGTTTTATACGACCGCTGCAAGAGGATAATAACAAGACGTTTACAGACGGACGGAAGTGACTAAAGAGAGCAGGAACGAAGACTGTAGACCTCAGGAAAAAAAAGGAGTCTTACGTAGCTTCAGGGTCGTAGTCAGACCAAACTCTCTTGAACTCATCCAGGTGGTGGGTACCGAGTACAGTCCAGTCTCTGGTCAGGTATTCAAAGTTGTCCATAATGACGGCAATGAACAAGTTGATGATCTTGATGGAGAGAAAGACAGAAACAACTCGTGGACATTGTGAGATTCCATCACTGATTTTGAAACTCTTAGGCTGCGTAACTGTTGTCAACTTCATAATCCTACAAATAAAATACAGCAACTTGAAGGGAAATTCAGAATACAAATACAAAAAAGTGTTAATGAAAAAGATCATTTTGCATTACTGTGATAATGTAAATCTGGAAACAAGGAAATATCTTTTGCCAAAGAAATGATCTAATCAATGAGGAGACTGAAGGGATTATTTATTTTATTTAAAATCCAAAGAGGGTATCAGACGTATGTATGTGTAGATTACAGAATATAACTTTTCTATCTTTAGCTTTTTAAGATCACCATAGAGCCACATCATAGCAGCCAAATTCACATTAAATAGTAGGTAACCTTCTTAATTGCCCATCGTGGCTGTGGATAACCACAGTATGTCTCATTTTATTTCTCTTTGGTGCATCTATACCATGCACAATTGGTATTTCTGCAATAATCAATCTTTACAATTGTTGTGCCTCGCTCTCATAAGACTGAGTTTCAGGCCTGAGGCCTGAAGCCTGACTATGAGTGTTTGAACACATGGTCCCCTAAGACAATAGAAACCCCCCACCACGTGGCTCCCTACACAATGGGGCCCCTGGCGTTGCTCAGCAGCGCCCCTGCATTTCCGGCGGATCCAGCAGACTACGTCACAGGTATTCCCCAGCAGGGGTCCCCCCGAAAGCGGACTCCGATTGGCTGCAGTGTGTCACTGGGCGGTGACAACACTGAGGTTATAAATACAAGCGTATACCTGAGGACGGCGCTCTTTCCAGTCGTGCTGACGGGCGTGACGATAGGAAGCACATCCACGCTCACTCAACCCGCCTGCTCCCACCGAGTAGTCCTGAGTGAAAAGTTAGCGCGCATCTCCAGAAGGCCTGAAAGAAGAAATCCTCGCTGGCCGAGACCGTTCTTCTACCTCCGTTTGCCGACGGTCACCCCCCGGACCAAACGTATTTTCCCGCGGAAGTAGGCGACGAACGCCTATAAAAGAAGGACAGCCGAGAAACGCCGTTTCCCCCCTTCCTTCTCCTGTCGCGACCCTCTCCCTCCGAGCCACGGACTGTGAGAGGATACTAGCTAACCGCTAGCCCCTGGACCGCCAGCAAAGGACGTGCTGCGCTCCAGATCAACGGAGTCCGGATCAACGAGACCCGGATCAACAAACTCCGTATCATCGCAACTCCAGCCTGCATCACAGTAAGAGGTTATCTTCTGGGCAGTGAATAGTAGTTGTGTTGTTTTATTAGTGAATACTAATTGTGTTTTATTTTTATTATTGTTTAACGTGTTTTGTTCGGATCGCCGCATCTGTTGCACTGTTTGTTTTTGTTATTGTGATCAGCTGACTGAGCGCTGATCGCTCTCTCTCTCTCTCTCTCTCTCTCTCTCTCTCTCTCTTTCTCTCTCTTTCTCTCTCTCTCTCTCTCTCTCTCTCGCACTCCGTTTCCAATCTTTCTCTGCCTGTTACGATCATCTGCACATTCATTCACATAAACACCCACACGACACTCTGCGCGCGATTGTGCTTTCTTTGTTTCGGATCACGTGTCGTGGACAAGTCGCCATCTTGTCCCACGCACCGGCATCCGTAAGTGGGCCGTCACAGCGAGACCGCTAGTGACGTAGCCTCACGTTCCTGCGTGGCCGCCGTTTTGACACGTCATCACGGCCTGGCCGCCATCTTGGGGAGGTCCTGTTGTCCCGGCGTAGCCGCCATCTTGTGACCTCCTGCGCGCACACGCCCGCATACTCGCGCACGCGCGCACACACACACATACACGCATACACACATTCACACACACACACACACACACACACACACACACACACACACACACACACACACCTATATACAACCCCACTGTAAGCTTGGTTTTCATCTGTGTACATCAATCATCTAGTAGTCTGTTTATTACACGGTTTCATCAGTTTACTTGTTTGTGTTCATTTTAGTTACAGTTTAGCCGAGAATATTAACAACAGTATTGATTGTAAATTGATTACTGGTTGTCAATAAACTCTTTGTATTTTAAGAAGTTTCCTGGTATTTTGTCTGTGTATTGCAACAAAGAGCTGGTTGACTGGGCCTGTGTACGAATTCACACCTTCCTTTCAGTTTCCGTTTTAACTATTGTGTTTAAACATAGAGTTAATTATAAGGCAACTATTTAATGAGACTGATTATTATAGTTATTAGTCCGGTTAACCCGGTGGTGCCCCGTTTCTATTATCAATTATAAATAATAAAATTGATAACAATATTATAATTAATAATAATCTTTGATAATTATTAATTACGCTAATAACTATTTATACCCCCCTATTGCATGCACAACATAAATGGTGCCCCGTGTGAGGCTCAGATATATACCAGTTTGTTGCAATATTTAGACAAAATCTATAGGTTTTGTGGATCCATAGAATTAACTACTTCTTCTGCCTTGCCAAGCATCCACAGTTAGTTGTATTTGTGTTTGTGTTTCTACAGTGGTAGTAGCAGGTGGTAGAATTTAACAACCTTTCAGTAGCAATAGATCGCTAACCAACGTAGTGTTTCGAGTAGGTGAAGAAACTGCAGAACACTACTAACAGTAACGCGATACCCAGTGCTTTTACTGAGCCACAGGTTGAACCCTGTGCAGTCTCAATTAACGAGAACGCTAATTTTTTTTTTCATTGGGTACTGACACATACGTGCAGTATGAACCCATCCATGCCGCTGAGCGATTTGGTCGCTGACCTCATTCGCCTGGGGTCAGATGAGCAAGATAGGCTCAGCAGATACAGCCTGCAGGACTGCCAAGATGCGTTGCACACGCTCATTAGGCAGGCAACCAACCCTTCCGGTCAGGAAAAGTGCTTGGTGCAGGAGGTTATAGGGCAAATGTTTCTGGTGTATAATCGCCAATTTTCTCTGCAAATCAAAGATTTGCAACAAAAAAGGGTTGACCTGAGGAATAAGAACATGTCTCTGCGACAGGATTTTGATGACCTCCAAAGTCGTTATGAGATACTGCGTGCAGACCGCTTATCCCTCAGAGAAAAGGGGAGTCACCTTGATGGAGGTGCCCCCGACCCCGGAGTCTTGTCACCAAGCAGCCAAGAACCAACCCGGTCGGAAAACCCCCAAGAGTGGGGTCCCCCAGCCTCAGGGGGAAGTGAACCAGCCCTGGTTCACCGTGATGGAGGTGCCCCCGACCCCGGAGTCTTGTCTCCAAGCAGCCAAGAACCAACCCGGTCGGAAAACCCCCAAGAGTGGGGTCCCCCAGCCTCAGGGGGAAGTGAACCAGCCCTGGTTCACCATGATGGAGGTGCCCCCGACCCCGGAGTCTTGTCTCCAAGCAGCCAAGAACCAACCCGGTCGGAAAACCCCCAAGAGTGGGGTCCCCCAGCCTCAGGGGGAAGTGAACCAGCCCTGGTTCACCGTGATGGAGGTGCCCCCGACCCCGGAGTCTTGTCTCCAAGCAGCCAAGAACCAACCCGGTCGGAAAACCCCCAAGAGTGGGGTCCCCCAGCCTCAGGGGGAAGTGAACCAGCCCTGGTTCACCATGATGGAGGTGCCCCCGACCCCGGAGTCTTGTCTCCAAGCAGCCAAGAACCAACCCGGTCGGAAAACCCCCAAGAGTGGGGTCCCCCAGCCTCAGGGGGAAGTGAACCAGCCCTGGTTCACCAAATGAGGAGGTTGAACATGTTAGGCCCAACCATCCAGGCCAGGTGCGTTGAGAACCTGACAGAACCAACCTCCTATCTAGTCAATGATGACTATCGAGCGCCCCCAGTACACTCCTCATGGCAACATGAGGACCTGTACCGCAGAGCCGCTCCACCTCTGATGGGAAATCTTAACCCTCCCGACAGGAGAAGGGCAGATTACTCTCGCACCCCAGAGGAGGCAAGCCAATCCTTGTTTCGTGGACTCCCTCCGCCTCGAAGCTCACGACTGCGAGATCCCGTTGTCTCCCCTCCCCAGGAGAGAAGACGCTTGTACCAAGACCTCTACAACTTGCGCCAACTTGACCCTCCTCCTCTCTTTACACCTCAGAGCCATCGGCTCCTTTCAGCACAGACACCCCAAACCTTGATCAAGGCAACAGGGATGTGTGCTCTCTTGGTACACATGGGGAGGAGAGAAGTTGTGCATGTTTCAGTGTGGTTCCCCAACTCTTTTTCCCAGTCTTGGTTGTCCAGCTGGACACCGTTAATCAGGTCTTGTGGTCTCGGGCTAACGCCAAAGACTACCCTTTCCCCCTTGAGCCAAAGCACATGGCATCGGGTCAGACAATACCACAAGCCTGTCAAGCTAAAACTATTCCTACACGAACGGTAGGAGCTCCCCTGCAACTCATTGTTCTGACAGCAGATCCCTAGTTCGCAGGCATTTTTCCATCCCTTGCCTCACTTCGGGAAACTTGGCTTGACACTCGGCGGCACACCGCTGCTGGAGTTAAAACATCGCTCAGCCTATCTGCTTGTTCAGAACGTGACTTACGCCCCGATACAGGTGACTGCTCGCCAACCATTGGGGATGTTAATCGACCACTCCTTGACCACTCCTTGAACTGTAATCGACCACTCCTTGAACTGACCATTCCAGTCATCAGTTTAACGGCCCTCGTCCTTAAACAGAGACAACAGTATGGAAGGGGGGTTTCTCACCTTCCCGACCAGAATGATCTCTGTAGTTTGCCATGAGGTATGGCAGGATGAGGCGTTATGCAATGCCACTCTGGACAGCCATCTCAGATACACATAACATATAGTCTTGGCAGCGCAATCCCAATTTCGGTAGATCCACACAAGCTAGGGATAGGATTCATCCTCAACCTGCCTATCATAGAGACAGAACACATACAGGTTGAAGTCAGTGTTGAATGTTGGGTTTTGGAAAGCCAATACACACATTCACCTCAAAACACCACCCTTACTTGCCTATCACAACGATCACTCCTCACTCTACCTTATCCCCAATTTAAAAATGTGCACCAAAACTAGGGACATCCATTGGGTCTGCCCCAGCAACCCTTTTATTAGAGATGTCGCCAATTACCTCTGCGGCTTGAGGGCCGAATCCCCTGAGCAAAAATGCCAAGCCAGCATGTCTGTAAAAGACGAGGACATGGAGACTAAGGTAGAACGAGCGGGTAATCGATGGCTTGTAAGCACTCCTGCCACTGACATCCTAATCTCATATGACCGCCTTGACACAGCCACCAGACTGACCCTACCAAATCAGACGGTGTTCCTAACGGTACCCAAAGGAGCCACCGCACACATTGGTGATGTTGTCCTCCACCACCTTGAGTCTGACAGACACGAGGTGGAGATCGAGATTATGGACGCGTTTCTGGGCCATAACATTACTATAACTGACCCCTTACAGCAGCAACTCCTGACTGAAGGGACCAAATTGGTAAAATTAAGCCTCAGACCAACTGGGATAACCACCCAATTCAGTTATCCTGTGCACAATTCCTCGTACCTAGACAACCACGTCAGTTTAGCTGCCCTCGGGCTCCTCCTCGGTGGCTGGGTCATTACGGCAGTCATCGCACACCTCATGCACAAACACATTCACAGGTTACAAACAAAGCTTGATTCCATCTGCTTAGTGCAACCACGTTTTACACTTGGGCCTGCGACCGCCACTCAGGTTGACTCCAACCTCCGCCATGGGTCAACCACCTCACCATAACAGCTTTCCACTCCTCTCATCTCTCTTCTCTCTTTCTCCTAATTGTTCATTTCAAGCGGCAAAGATGTTCTTGATCTTGTGTTTAGACATGTATATGTGTATGTATTGTCAGTCTAGATTAGAAATCTGCCCAGAAGTAGCCTCTATTCACTGCCAGAAATAACCTCTACTGTACTATGAACTGTAAACGAACTATGAACTGTTGGATTACTTTTGTCTTTTATAACGATTAACAGGATTGCTCGACCCTTCTGTTGATCAAAGGACTGCGACCCACATCCCAATCCTCTGATCAAAGGGGGGATATGTTGTGCCTCGCTCTCATAAGACTGAGTTTCAGGCCTGAGGCCTGAAGCCTGACTATGAGTGTTTGAACACATGGTCCCCTAAGACAATAGAAACCCCCCACCACGTGGCTCCCTACACAATGGGGCCCCTGGCGTTGCTCAGCAGCGCCCCTGCATTTCCGGCGGATCCAGCAGACTACGTCACAGGTATTCCCCAGCAGGGGTCCCCCCGAAAGCGGACTCCGATTGGCTGCAGTGTGTCACTGGGCGGTGACAACACTGAGGTTATAAATACAAGCGTATACCTGAGGACGGCGCTCTTTCCAGTCGTGCTGACGGGCGTGACGATAGGAAGCACATCCACGCTCACTCAACCCGCCTGCTCCCACCGAGTAGTCCTGAGTGAAAAGTTAGCGCGCATCTCCAGAAGGCCTGAAAGAAGAAATCCTCGCTGGCCGAGACCGTTCTTCTACCTCCGTTTGCCGACGGTCACCCCCCGGACCAAACGTATTTTCCCGCGGAAGTAGGCGACGAACGCCTATAAAAGAAGGACAGCCGAGAAACGCCGTTTCCCCCCTTCCTTCTCCTGTCGCGACCCTCTCCCTCCGAGCCACGGACTGTGAGAGGATACTAGCTAACCGCTAGCCCCTGGACCGCCAGCAAAGGACGTGCTGCGCTCCAGATCAACGGAGTCCGGATCAACGAGACCCGGATCAACAAACTCCGTATCATCGCAACTCCAGCCTGCATCACAGTAAGAGGTTATCTTCTGGGCAGTGAATAGTAGTTGTGTTGTTTTATTAGTGAATACTAATTGTGTTTTATTTTTATTATTGTTTAACGTGTTTTGTTCGGATCGCCGCATCTGTTGCACTGTTTGTTTTTGTTATTGTGATCAGCTGACTGAGCGCTGATCGCTCTCTCTCTCTCTCTCTCTCTCTCTCTCTCTCTCTCTTTCTCTCTCTTTCTCTCTCTCTCTCTCTCTCTCTCTCGCACTCCGTTTCCAATCTTTCTCTGCCTGTTACGATCATCTGCACATTCATTCACATAAACACCCACACGACACTCTGCGCGCGATTGTGCTTTCTTTGTTTCGGATCACGTGTCGTGGACAAGTCGCCATCTTGTCCCACGCACCGGCATCCGTAAGTGGGCCGTCACAGCGAGACCGCTAGTGACGTAGCCTCACGTTCCTGCGTGGCCGCCGTTTTGACACGTCATCACGGCCTGGCCGCCATCTTGGGGAGGTCCTGTTGTCCCGGCGTAGCCGCCATCTTGTGACCTCCTGCGCGCACACGCCCGCATACTCGCGCACGCGCGCACACACACACATACACGCATACACACATTCACACACACACACACACACACACACACACACACACACACACACACACACACACCTATATACAACCCCACTGTAAGCTTGGTTTTCATCTGTGTACATCAATCATCTAGTAGTCTGTTTATTACACGGTTTCATCAGTTTACTTGTTTGTGTTCATTTTAGTTACAGTTTAGCCGAGAATATTAACAACAGTATTGATTGTAAATTGATTACTGGTTGTCAATAAACTCTTTGTATTTTAAGAAGTTTCCTGGTATTTTGTCTGTGTATTGCAACAAAGAGCTGGTTGACTGGGCCTGTGTACGAATTCACACCTTCCTTTCAGTTTCCGTTTTAACTATTGTGTTTAAACATAGAGTTAATTATAAGGCAACTATTTAATGAGACTGATTATTATAGTTATTAGTCCGGTTAACCCGGTGGTGCCCCGTTTCTATTATCAATTATAAATAATAAAATTGATAACAATATTATAATTAATAATAATCTTTGATAATTATTAATTACGCTAATAACTATTTATACCCCCCTATTGCATGCACAACACAATTTTCAATTTTCACAATATCTGAGAGTATGAGTTTCCATTTTCCGTCTGATCTGCTCTTGTACAATTTCCTGGTTTAAAGTCTTTCACATTTAATAATTTGCATGTCATGAAATACAGGTCATAGAAATGTTACCAACATCAGTGGATTATTTAAATCCACTGATGTGGAAATTCTGTGTTTTCTGAAGAGCTGCAGAAGACAGGATAAACTTTTAAAACCATGTGGCCACCTGCTCCTCAGTTTCTGTAATACTGTATTACTCTCTGCTTTCATCTGACGTTGATTCACTTTGACCCGACTGTAAAAACACAAGTATGAGTCGATCATGGCTTAATCTTATTTGGAGGCAAAATTAAGTTATATGAAAGGAGGAAATGTGCTTTACCAAAAAAAAAAAACATAAAAACAAAGTGCTCCTTAACCTTCTTGGCTTCACTCACCAGGTAAGCGCAGAGCATGAAAAAGCTGATGAAGTAGATGTAGGACAGGTTGCTGCCGCAGCTGTACTCTTCTCCGGGCTCAGTGTCGGCTTCTGGGTCACAGCGTCTACCGGGCAGAGCTGCCAACATGATCTCCTGCCACTGCTCTCCGGTGGCACATCTGCATAGAGACAGAGGCAGGAGCTATTTGCATTTGTCCTTAAATTGCACACCGAGGCTTTTAAAATATTGGTTTAAAGAAGGCGAATTGAATTATTTGGATTTTTTATAATGAGTGAAGGTAAGAGAAAACATTGCGTCGGGGCATAAAATGTTGCTCAAAGTGTTCAATTCAGTAATTTAATAAATGCATGTATTTTAAAAGCTTGGGCTGGGACTAAACTGCTCACCTGAAAAGCACCAGAACAGCCATGAAGAACGTCTGGAAGTTGCAGTTCCTGTTGATATGCGTGTTGTCATCAACAGCCACTTTCCCAAACGACTACAAGGAGAATGGCACCGAACAGCGGGAGGTTGAAATAAAAAATAATTGCACAAAAATAAACTCTAATTAAAACACTTGATTTGATCTAATAATGCTGAATCACGTTGGGAAGAAGGACTCGCCTGCATGCCGATCACAGCATAGATGAAAAAGATCATCGCGATGAGCAGGCCGACGTAAGGTAAAGCCTGAGCAGAGGAAGGGGAAAAAAGTCATTTATAAGTGTCATGACAACACACTGTTTCTATGTATCGTGGGAATTATTTTCCTCATTTTCCTCATTGCTGCACTGACCTGGAGGGACTTGACAAATGTCCAGAGGAGGGTTCGGATGCCTTCTCCTTTGCTGAGCAGTTTGACCAACCTCAAGACGCGGAACAGACGGAAGAATGTGATGGACACTTTTCCACTTTCTTTACCACTGGCACCCTGGAACAAACACAAGCGAATAAACACGTGAGCTGGCAGGGCTCGCACATCTAAACGAGAGAGAGGACGTAAATGTAGTAATTACAAAGTGTAACGTGTAAAGAAATAAAAATATAAGATCCATTTGGAGTTCTCACCTCACCATGGCCGCCTCCTCCCTGGGTTGATATTTCAGGGCATCCACAAAAAAATAAGATTTCAAAAACAAAAAGCATGATTACCGTAAAATAGCATCTCATCTATATATATAGTGCTGCGTGTATTCACTTAACTGTTAAACTTTTTTTTGGTGGTGTAAAAGTTTTCTTACACTAAACTTACACTAAACTCAGACACGGCAATGTCCAACACGCTCCCCACCACAATCAAAGCATCGAACGAATTCCACGGATCAATGAAATAGTGCTGAACAGGGAAGGAATAGGACGAGCGGGTCAGCAACAATTTACATGTGAAGAGGACGTTATTTATAAAGGTTGAAGAGTGAAAGCTCACATGGAACCGGAGGGCCAGCAACTTGATGACCATCTCTACGGTGAAAACAAAGGTGAAGATCAGGTTGAGGAGATCCATGATGGAAGTGAATAGTTTTGACTGCTCGTAATGCTAAGGAGAGAGACACAAAACGTTAAACCACGACTCTGAAACAAACTGACATTCCAGTCGTTTTTTTAACGGGTTTTATGGTAAATGGTACCTGAACGGCCAGAGTGAGGGTGTTGCCCAGAATCAGCACAAACATGATGTACTCGAACTGGCTGGAGTTAATGATTTTCCAGAATTTAAGCTGGGACGGGTTTTTGGGAATGTAAATCTTGATAGGTTGAGCTTTCAGTGCATAGTACACACACTGACGCTGGGAAGGAGGAAAAGAAGAGAGCGAACATTAATCGCATTGAAACTATTGAACATATGTATTTTATAATGCTAACTAAATATGTACTATTTATGTATCTATATAGCATTTATAAGCAGTATATAAACATGTAACAAGAATACCGCACTAAAGAGATAAGATTCAGTTAATATATTGTCATTCATTATCTCTTAATTTCCCAGCATCCATTTATAGGTGTCATACTTGATGAAATATACATTCATGAACAACTACATTAAAGTTATAGTGTGTTTCTAAATATTAATTTAAGTACAATTTTCATAACATTGTAGATATCGAACACAGTTATTCAAGTTTTTCTATATAACTAACTTGATTTTTGTTGAGTTCACAGTTCTTGAACTCGGCCTCTCCTTGTTCTCGAAATGTAATGATGACAAAACCCACGAAGATGTTCATCATGAAGAAGGCGATGATGATGATGTAGATGATGAAGAAGATGGAGATTTCTACTCGGTAGTTGTAAATGGGCCCTCTGTTTATGGCGTTTGCATCCACAGCTCGGTAAAGCAGCCTTTATACCCCCCCCCCCCAAAAAAAAAGCATGATGAAACGTGCCTATTTTAAGTATGCAAAGCTGAAATCAAACACAGTGGAGGTGAAACAGTAAAACTCACTGTGGCCAGCCTTCAAACGTGGATACAGTAAACAGAGCCAGCATGCCCATTAACACGTTGTCAAAGTTGAAATCGCTGTTTTCCCAAATCCTCTCTCTCACCATGGGGTGGTTCATATCCCCGTCTTTATAGACCACAAAAGTTCCCCTGAAATCAAACACGTACACATTTTCTTTTACTTTTTGATGACATAACAGCAGTAGGAGACCTGCGAGTGCTGCATATTGTCTAAAGAGATTAAAAAAAAACTGACCTGCACTCTACAGGAGTGTGTTTTGCTTCGTCTGTGCAGCTGTAGAATCTGCCCTGTAGCACGAACAACTCTCACAATTAATTTATCACCTATTTAAATCCTGTGGTTAAAAGAATAATACAGTAAGGATGTAAAATATCTGACTGGCTGACAGCATGAACGCTTACCTTGAAGAGCTGCACTCCGATACAGGCAAACATGAACTGCAGCAGCGTGGTGACAATCAGGATGTTGCCGATGGTGCGGATCGCCACGAACACACACTGCACCACATTCTGTGAACACGCAAAAGGGGCTTTTTGCACAAATAGCAAATAAAAACAGCATCTATGTAATATAAAGCAACGGAACAGCTTTTTTAATATATACAAAATTGAATATATGCATGTATGAACTAAAAAATATAATGAGAATATAAAAAAAGGGGAATTATAGGAGAGCTGCTGACCTTCAGTCCTTTGGCTCTGTTAATGGCTCGAAGTGGCCTGAGCACTCTGAGAACTCGGAGAATCTTCACCACAGAGATTGCACTTGAGCTGGAAGCAACAAAGCAAAGGATCTACTTATTTAACTTGTTAAATTACCCAAGTCAGGATTTTTTTTTATCGTGATACTTTGACTAAGGGAAAAAAATCAAAAAGCTTAAGTAAAATGGCCATTGTTTTATAATGTATTAAGTGTATGATCGTTTCAACTCAAGACGTGGCCGGTGTCATCAAGAGATGAGTTAAGATAAAAGCTCGAAACTCAGTTTTGTTTTGTGACCTAGGCCATTATAATAATAGAGTGGCAATATAATAATAAATAAGCTGCATTTAAAAGGACAGATAAAACTAGATGCCCTTATTAATAATAAAACATGATAAAATGCCCTTTAGACAAATACAGTTTTTTCTTAAAAGCAAAAAGGGCTGCGTGCCATTACGTTCAGGTTTCTACTCACTGTAGGAAGAAAGACGTGAGCGACACGCTGACGACCAGCAAGTCAAGAAGGTTGAAGGCGTTTCTACAGAAGGAGCCGGTGTGCAGAAAAGCTCCATAGACGGTCATCTGCAAAAGGAAGGGAATGAATTACCATTATCACTCACGCTCTCATGTGCTTTTGAATCACATTACATTCAGTCAATTGCAGCCACTACCTTTAGCACGATCTCCACTGTGAAAACTGAAGTAAAAACATAATCGGCGTAGCCGAGCACCTGCAGGTAACAGAAGTCACATCAGTGTTACGTTTGTTGTGGAGCTCATTATGAGCAGGTGGAAATGACGTTGAAGTGGTTTCGTCTTACAATGTTCCTGAATGAGTGAGATTTGATCGGATCCTCAGCAGCCAGGGAAATACTACTGAGGATGATGAAGATGAGGATGAAGTTGGTGAAGTAGGGATGGTGAATGAGGTTGTGGCAGGCGACTCGCAAACTAAAATTGGGAGAAAATGACAGTGGAAAAAAATAATTTGACCATGAAAAAAGGGTACAAAACAAACGCATGGCTTAAAATCAAACTGAGAGAATGAGGTTATAAAAGTTTAGCGTGACAGAGACAATGAAGCATGTACGATATGGTCTCGTATTACCAGTTTTTCTTCCCAAGAATGAAGAAGGAGCTTCCATCTGGGATTGGGACGATTTTTTCTTTGGGCCCTGAGAATTCTGGCTTCATTGGAGCAACTCCTGCAATTAAAAAAAGATAAAGAAAAGGAAGCTATAAGCACATGTGGCGTTCCTCCTGCAGGGCCTGATGCCCACCACACTCACCTTCCAGCCCCTCGATGGCCCTCAGTTCCTCGTTCTCCTGCCAATCATCTTCATCGTTCTAAAAGTGAGACACAAAATCAGCTGCTGTTACTTTATCAATTGACATTTAAATAAATGTCCAAAAGATTAAAGCATTTCATACCCCTGCATCTTCATCCTCCTTCTCTTCATCGTCATCCCACTCTTCTTCCTCTTCCTTTTTCTCTCTGAAAAAACAAATGGCAGGCATATGCTGTTAAGATAATGTGGATTTGTCAGGAAAACACAAAATTTATACAGACTCATTTATACAGACCAGTGTACCTGTAGATAGAAATTTACGGATGTTTTGATAACCCACTTGCTTTCCCCTTTTGTCCTTGTGTTCAACTTACTCGACTTTTTTCTTTCCTCCGCCCCCTGCCAAGTTGTCCACAGCGATAGCCAAGAAGACATTGAGCAGGATGTCTGGTCACAAAGTGAAGGAGTCAGACGGAATCAGACAGTAGGTGTACACACACACACACACACACACACACACGCGCACACACACCCACACACAATGCCGATGTGTTGGCATTTCATTGAAGAGGATACAGTTACCACAGACGAAGAGGATGACAAAGTAGATGCACACCACCATGTTGGGGAAGATGGGCCCTCCGTAGGCCATAATGCCATCGTACATCACGGCGTTCCAGTCCTCTCCGGTGAGGATCTGACAGGGAGCGAGAGCTATGGTTAATGCCATGAAAGGAGCGGACGGGGGAAAGCGGAGGGGATTATATCATTGTGGGTGTGTGAAGAGACGTTAATCACCTGGAAACAAGTGAGCAGGGCCTGAGGGAAGGAGTCGAACGTGCTTCTCTTCATCTGAGTCTCATCAAAGTTGAATTTGCCTCCAAACAACTGCATGCCCAGCAAGGCGAAGATGATGAGAAAGAGGAAGAGCAGCAGCAGAAGGGAGCAGATAGCCTTCATTGAGTTGAGCAGTGAGTTGACCAGGTCAGACAAAGCAGCCCAGTGCCTGGAAAGGACAAAAAAAATTGCAGATGCACATCAGAAATCAGTGTTTTATTTTCCCGCTCCGGCTGTGTGACAGCAGTCCTCCTTGAATCTCCGGCACCAATTACCGGGTCATCTTGAATATCCTGAGCAGTCGGATGCAGCGAAGCACGGAGATGCCGATGGGTGGGATGACCTCCAGCTCCACCAGCAGAGTCTCCAGGATGCCGCCGCACACCACGAAGCAATCGAAGCGGTTGAAAAGTTGAATGAAGTAGATCTGCAGGCCGAAGGCGTACATCTTCATCAGCATCTCCAGGGTGAACAGCAGCAGCAGGATCTTATTGGCTCGCTCTGAGATGGACACAGGGAGAAAGAAGCGGAGTCATTGCTGTCATTTTTGGCTGTTGATTTACGGCAGAATCGCGGCACCAAACGCTGAGCTCAGGTCCTACCCTGCATCTCCGTGAGCCACTTGGGTTGTCCATAATGCTCCGAGGCACTGGCCACAGTGTTGAGGAACACCAGCAGAAGCACCAACCAGTAGAAGTTTGTGGTTTTTGCAGCCACTCGGCAATTCTTCCTCATCGTGTGGTTCAGCTGGCACAACTGGTCACTACAGAAAGAAAGGGTCTTATATCAGTGGTGTCAAATATGCGACTCAGGGGCCAGAACCGGCCCGTCCTAAAGGGACCAATCTGGCCCAATGGATGACTGTACAAAGTGTGACAAAAAATGGAAATGTGATGTCAGCGAGCATCTGTCAGGGCTCAAAGGATATAATAATAATAATAATAATAATAATCATCTGTAGATATATAATATTTTAATTGAAATGCATGGAATAACAGACATTATATGGTTGAAATTTCCCTTTCTTTTGTTAGGTTATCTCTCCTGTTTTGTAGAGTGAAGGTTTATTCATTATTGAGTAAGTGTGCGATATTGAGAATCTTACCAGAAGCTATTGGCCATCATCTTTGCCCTAAAGAAAGAGAGAGAAATGAGAGAGATTCATGAGAGGACTCAATCACCTCCCACATGCTGATGATGAATTGCATCGATGTTGATATTTCACTGCCGCCTCACATGAGAGAAGCACAGAAGCCGCTGTCGTCGTCGAGGTACGCGATGTCGTCGTCTGAATCAGATTCCGCTAGAGACACAAGTAAGTTCTGGCTGCAACATTATTCAATAATCTGGCAAATCTAATCTCAAATGATCAATCAACCACTTCTTTGCATGTTCTTGTCTGATCAAGTCCAAAACGTAAAGATTTGTATTTTTACAAATTGACACAAAAACAAAAAATCCTCATATTTGAGAAGCTGAAAGCAGAGCACTTACTTACTTTAAAAGTACAGAAACCATTGCTCGCTCACCAAAACAGATGCCACTTCATTTTCTGTCAATCAGACAGTTGTACTGAGAAGAAGTGACAGCTGACATACCTCCTCCGTCCTCATTGACTTTATACCAGCCAAATTTCTTCATCATCTTTTTCTTGGCGATCGCAGCACCTGTCGAAACAAACAGAAGCAGATGATGCCCGACTGTGAACGTACACGCGTGGGCGTTTTTTCGGGTAGAGTGTGAGAGAACGCCGCATAGACGCGTGTCACACTGACGTTTGTTTCCCTCTTCATCCACGTCCTCGGCCTCTATGAGCCAGTCCATGTAGCCTATCATGTCCTCCTCCATCTGCTTGCTCTCCTGCGCCTTCTGCAGCTCCCCACGCGCCACGGCTTTTTCTCTTTCCTTGGAAAACTCTCTATACACACACACACACATGCACACACATTTAAGGAACTTAGGAAATATGAAATGCATCTTGAAAACAATGTATAATAACCAGTAGTGAAATGTATTTTTTTGCATTCTTACTTTACTTAACTGAAAACAATAATGCATACATGCATATATTTGGTGGCAATTATCTGTACTTCCTACTACTTACAGTACACATTATATTATTTTCTTATCGTCAAAATCAAGTTTTTTTGCAACTTTCACCCAATCAGGTCGTTGTCTGCCCCTACTTCAACACACATTAGGCTACATTTGTTGTGCATGCTGTGCAGCATAAATGACTTTGGAAAACTAATCTGGTTGTTCAGAATGCTGTGTTGATCATTCAAAGTGAGAGCACCAATGTGATGAGATGCTGTTGAGTTTTACTTTTCTGCTCTTGACAGAGAACAGTGCTGTGAATATGTTGGAAAGTAAAAAAAAAGAAGAGATTTAAAAATATAGCATGGCTTAATGGTAAATTAATAAATGCTTTGTCATTCACAGAATTTTAAGTAAGAATATGCACAGTATTGCAGCACACCCAAAATCAGCACCAATTAAAATACACATATATTGGTTAGGAGCATGGAGCAGTGAAATTGTCGTTATCATGAGATTGACATAAATAAGTAGATAGATATGTATAATATCTACTATCTGTATCTAATATCTGTGTAAATGTGTCTGCATTCTTTATCATAATAGCACATGTGAACCCATGAGTACATTTAAAAGTAGGTCCTTAGTACATAAAAATTCATTAGTTAGGATTCTTTATGTTGTACTTCTACTTTTACTTGAGTAAATATTTTGCAGGCTATTAGTACTTTTACTTTAGCACTTCCTCCACCTCTGATAAAACCCAGTGTTTATACCAAAGAAGTAAAGAGTTGATTCGTAGTAATATTATACCTTGTTTCCTGGTAACTAATAACTCAAGGCTAATTACTAATTATATAATTGTGATTAGTGACATAAATTTGTTCATCGTCACACAATAAAAGTACAGAAAGTTGAGGCCTGCTGTGCTGTGTTTACCCACCCGCTCAACACACCCAATACAAGGTTAATGATGAAAAACGACCCAAAGATGACCAGAGAAACAAAGTAAATCCACGGAATCTCATATCCGATGGCGTCATTCATCTGTGCAGAGAGACAGAGAAAGAGAGAAAGTGTTAGTGTCTCCGGTCAGGTGTCGACAAAGAAGCAGGAGCTGGAGGATCCTGGAACACGTCTGCGTACCCAGTACAACACGTCTGTCCACCCCTCCATGGTGATGCACTGGAAGACCGTCAGCATGGCGAAGAAGACGTTGTCGAAGTTCGTGATGCCGCCGTTGGGCCCCTCCCACTTGCCCCTGCACTCGGTCCCGTTGCTGACACAAAAGCGCCCGTTGCCGGCAAACGCACACGGCGACGGGTCGTCCTCCACCATGAGTTCTGGAAGACAGACAGAGAGCAGATGAGTCTACACATCAATAGAATGTGGACGTTTAACACATTTCACCGGCCTATACACTACCGTTTAAAAAAAGGCTCACCCAGACAATTTAGTGTTTTCCATGAAGGGTCACACTTTTATTTATCAGATGAGGTGCAGAATAAATAGAAAATAAAGTCAAGACATTGACAAGGTTTAAAATATAAAGATAATTTAATAATTTTCTCCTTCAATCTTTGCTTTTTTTAAAGAATGCTCTATCTAACCAGCTAAAGCGTTTTTCGGCTGTGCTAACATAAGTGCACAAGGATTATCTAATCCTCGCTGAGGCAATTAGCAAACACAATGTACCATTGGAACACTGGAGTGATGGTTTCTGGGAACGGGCCTCTATACACCTCTGTGTATATTGTATTTGCAGCTAGAATAGTCATTTTCCACATTAACAATGTATAGGGTGTACTGATTAGGTTAATGTTTAGGTTAACCTAATCAGTACACCTAATCAGAAGGATTAGGTTAATGTGATCCTCTTTGAAAAAACAGTTAAAAAATAAGACAACTGTAAATAAATTCAAACTTTGGAACAATAATATAGTTTGGAGAGCAGAGACCTGTGCCGACAAAGTAGCACGTCTTGTGCATCCTGCCGATAAACAGCTCCAGGCCGATGATGGCGTAGATGATGATGACGAACATGACCAGCATGCCGATGTGGAGAAGAGGGACCATGGCTTTCATGATGGAGTTCAACACAATTTGGAGACCTGATGAGGCAAACACACCGTGTTCAGCGGCTAACGCCAAAAAATACATTTACAAGAAATGTGTTAAAATGCCAGACGCACTGGGCACGCCGGACACCAGTCGGAGCGGTCTCAACACCCTGAACGCTCGGAGAGCTTTGACGTCCAGGCCGCCAGGTTTCCCAGCAGCGTGGTGGGCCTCTCCCGGCTTGTGGTCTGTCATGGCCTCTGCTATCACGCTGAACAACCTGCACAAACACAGAGAATAACTCGTACTCCGTTTTAGGGACAGAACGCATATAGATACGAATAACGACCAAGCGGAGCGCCCAAAATACCCGACAATGACGATTATGAAGTCGAGCAAGTTCCATCCGCTGCGTATGTAGGCGCTGGGGTGCATGACTAAGCCGTAGGCGAGAATTTTAGTGAAGGTCTCGATGGTGAAGATGACGAGGAAGACGTACTCGACTTGTTCCTGAGAACAAAAGAAAAGGGAGTACATGGTTTGGCAAAATTAGTGACTTTTTCTTTTTTTTCCCCGGTAAGGAAGAAATATAAAAAGGTTAAAAAAAAATCATGCATGGTATTATTAAAGGTCCCATATTGTAGAAATTGAGAAGAAAATTGCTCTTTTGATTCTAAAGTCTAAGTGTTATATAGAGTAATGCACACAGCCCTATTCAGAAAGGAGCCCTTAGGATTTCTGTGAATTTGTGCAAATTAACTGTGAAACATGTTGAGGAAATTCAAATAAACTACAATGAGATGCTTTTAGGGTTCTTAAAACCATAGCTATATCTTGTCAAAACCGTGTACAACATGAAACTTTAAGGGCCGGTTGCAGTGGCTTCCTAACCTCTTAACCCACTGCCTAACGCACGCCTAAGCCTGTCACCCGATCTCCTTTTCTGAAACCTGCGGCTTAAAGCTTCTAATCACTGCTACCTCTGTCACTGGGATATTACCTCAGGCTGCCACGATAGCCCAGGCAAAACGTGCTTTAACGTAAAACGACTGCTGTTCACAAGCAGAAACAACAATGTTCACTAAAATCTGATGGGGGAAAACGACTGATTTTAACTGATGTGAAGTCACTTTAAAGACATGCATGTTAAACTGTCAGCTTAGCTTCTATGCTCAATCCAATAAAGGGATCTGCTAACAGCAAGTGAACAAATGTGCCCCTGTTACCCTTTTTACTTAAAATACTTTAACTCAAATAGTTTATCATTTTTACACTCTGCAAACTTGGATCTTACTTTCAAAATGACCATTTATAATTTGACAATCTCCTTTTTTTTATTTTTTTTTTTACCCTTTTTGTTGCTTATTGAAAAACGGAGTGAGGGGGAGAAAGATGAGGCAGATTATAGTGTTTAAGGAAGTCATGACCCCTGACAGGGGTCACCTAGCCAAGGTCGTAACACAACTTTTGCCCTCTAATACCATTACAATCCAATAAAAAATCCAAATACACAGTGCAAAAGTCACTGTATGCTAACAGATACATGTGTTTTGCATGGATAAGTGTAATGATGCATAACACGATACAGTCACAAATATCATGGAATACATGTCTGCAGTGTGTATTTTGTTTTTTAATCCTTTCTATGTAGGAAGAAATAATATCCACATGGGTTTTAAAGCACATCTTTTCTTTCCATGATGCATTCTGTTACGTGTCTAGCTCTAATTGGAAAACTGACAACAATTGAACCCTCTTTTGGAGTACAGCTGATGAAATAAATAAATAAACACCTTATTTTCTATATATTTACTTATCTCTTATATTACCGAGCCCACCTTATCTTCATCTTAATGTCATAATGTTCTGACATTGAACATAAAACATAGGGACATGTTGTCGCTGGAAACTCACCAGCTGGTGATTGGTAGCGTTGGAGTCGTCATCGGGGTACGGCTTGGTGACGCCCATGGCCACGCAGTTGGCGAAAATGGCAAGTAGGATGAAAATATCGAAGGGCTTGAGGATTGCAGTTAAGGGGGACGATGCATATTTTTACACAAACGAAGAAAACTTTAGCTGAACTTCCCCACAATGTGCTCACATTAACACAGTGTGTATTTGCTTATGTGTGTGTGTGTGTGTGTGTGTGTGTGTGTGTGTGTGTGTGTGTGTGTAGGTAGGTAAACACCCTAACTGATAAAGAGAAGGATATTTCCATTCCACCAGGGCCAGTGCTGCCATGCGGATGGGGTTGCTGAGCGTGAGGCAGCAGAGAGCTCGCGGAGCTCTGAGGGCAGACTTGTTTGCCTGTATCGCCTTCTTGGCCCCCCCTCCTCTTTTTCTGGCAGAGCCAGTTGACGCGAGGGTGTCTGCTTTTCCTGCGTCTCCCGCAGGAGGGACATCTGCTAAAAGAAAATTAAAAAAATACAGATGCCATAATTATGTTTTTTTTGCCTTTTAAACATCCTGCATGACGACTGGAAGATTTATGATGCAAATACATTATACATGGGGGGTAATATGAGACCAATAGACAGCCCTTTGCTACCAGAGGTGGGTCTGCTGTACTGTCATTTAACCAAGAGAGCATAGATCTGGTTGATGCACCCACCTTGCACAAGGTTATGATTATTAATTGCTAATGTCAGGCAGCCAAGAATAGATTTGACATGTGTAGTAACAGGCAGTTATTCTGTCCTGAAGGCCTCATGTTATAAGACCAGATGTGACCTACTTCTTTATTGGGAGCAGTGTGCCACTTAGCCCTGCACTATCCCCATAGTAGGCCTGTGAACACCTGTTGAGGAGGCCCTGCACAGGGAATAAGCCTGCAGGTACATTTATTATCTCCCCCCATTTAAAAAAAAAAAAAGGAACGAAAGAGTATCCTACAAAACATGGACAGATCAGAAATAAAACCTGTTGTTGAAACCTCGAATATGAAGCCAATAGTTTGTTGTCACACTCACTCAAAGATCTGAATCTAATATCTCGGAAAAAAAGCTCAGCCTTCCACCTACAATATTCCACCTGCATAGAACTTTTTAAAACATTGCTTGCTATTCTGCTTTGTAGAATAAAAATATTTGTAAGGGAGTGCTTACCTTTTTTTGCCGCATCCATGTCCGCAGTTTAACGCCACGCAATCACTTCAGAAAACCCACCATCAACTCTACGGGGGGTTTGGGGGGGGTCTGCGATACCTACTGGATCACAGGATAGAAATTCGGCTCCCAGAAAGCGCGAGATTTCCACGGGTGGAAAAACAGTATCATCTGCAGCCTGTCATTCTAGATCCACATGGAGAGGCGAGCGGGCCATTGAAGCCAAATCCAATTAAAGACGTTTAATTTCTTTACAGTGATTTCTTCCTTTTTTTCCCCCCCTCTTCTTTTCCTTCTTGTTTCTATCTTTGCAGGCACATAACGGCAAGGAATATTAACGCGTTCCCGTTATCCGCGATGGTCAGCCCGTCGGGATTAAACTAGTTGAGCCGTTTAAAAGGATGACAGTGGAAATCTTTCAAGGGGAAGGTGGAGATAAAGTCAGGGGAAAGCTTTCGGTTCCATGGGGGGTGGGTTCAGTCACTCAATTAAATAAAGTAAAATAATAGGGAAAAAGCACATTGAAATGGTGTCAGGTATGAAGGGGATGGAACGATTGTTACGGGTCAGAAACCTTTTTCAGCACCTTGGACAGAAGCAGCTGGTGGCTGCAGAGCCGAGGAGCAGCAGCAGGGGGCGCAGCTCCTCAGGTTATTACAGGTTACTGCAGACCTCACTAAGTCATTCTAAGCATTCTAAATGTGAAGATGAATCAAAAAAAAGTCTTGAAATTAATCCACTTCTTAAATATCTTAGCTTGATAAACAAGAAAAAAATATATATATAATTAAATCATTACAGGATTTTTTCCCCTTGAAACTCCCGACTAGTTTTTTCTTTCCTTCTTGTAATTTCTATTATTGGTAGCATTGTTACTATTCTAAACAAACTCTAATGTGACTATATTTCTTTGTATTTCCTAATTGTGTATACCTTCTTATATATCCATATGTTTTCCCGAAGAACAAAATGTAGAATCAAAATCTATTTTGACATATTTACTTAAAAAAAGGCTTTCATAATGCTTTCCTTTATATATTTATGTTAGACTCTATTCATAATATTTTAAATTATAAAAACAAATTGAAAGTTTAAATAAATATAACACAAATCCAAATGTAAAAGAAGATTTGATGGCTTTATTTTTTTTTAAATCAACTTTTGCATGATAAATATGTTAAGACGACACAAAAAATAAATAAAACATTCTATTTTTTTTTTTACAGCAAACACTGGATGATGCTACTAAATTGCCTATCGCTGCTGCAGCAGATGCGTTTTTAAGAAAACAGAGAGATTTCAAAGTGCTTGGTGGAAATGTTCCTTTTCATCAAAGTGATTTGAAAGGTCCATGGATCACATGCTCGGTGTGGAAAACATTGCAAAGACAAATGTCAACAGAAATTCTACCAATCGTTTCTAGAAACTCATTGATGGTTTCCAACATTGCAAAGACTCTCTATGTAAAATCATTTCTGTTCAACAAAGATTTAAAATGAGAAAAGTTGCCAGGGGTGAGCAATAACTTAAGAAAAACAAAAAAAGAATGAGGTTTAACTGAACCATGTCAAAATGTTAGCGCACACACATAATTTTAAAAAGTGCAGACATTACTATGCATTAATTGTTGTACCTGACACATGATTAAAGACTTTGTAAAATAATTTTCAGAATACCACTCCCTATAGTAGAATCCCACTGAATGAAGTGAGATGCCAGATTTGTCACATTACTCTAACTTTGTACAGTGCAGCCATTAAAACAAGGGCTGTAATGTTTAATACATCTTTGATCAGTTTTAACAATTATGAAAGCTCAAATCTCTCCTTTGACATTTTGGGAAATTCTCTTTGTTTAATCTATACAAAAAGTGAAGTATGAAAACAGCTACTTGGTTGGAAGCTGTGACATCCTCCAGTCTCAGCTAGTTGCCTGGCAACCTTGCAGCAATAAGAAGACACCAGGAAATCCCTGTGCAATGCCAAAAAATATAATCTGCTACATAACCTCTGTAAAGTTATTGGTTTTTACTGTATATAATAAATCAAAAGAGATCTCTGCCTTGTATAGTGAGGTTTATATGTGCTGGAAGGCAGATTTTTGTTACATTTGGACAGAGCCAGACAAGCTGTTTCCAGTCCTTATTCTAAGCTAAACTAACAGACCTCTGACTCCAGCTTTATATTTTTGGTACAGACATGAGAGCCATATCAATCCTCTCATCTAAGGCTTAAGCAAATAAGCATTTTCCCAAAAGGTTAAAACAAATATTTGAATATATAGATGTTGAGGTTCTAGTAGTGCAAACATGAGGTCTGTCAGAAAAATCCTCATTCACACAGAAACATTCACTCATAAATAACTAAAAGTCAGTCATTTGTCCCCTGAGGTAAACACACATAGTGCAACTACTTTGTGTAACGACCCATCTCTCCATCTCCTGGTCATTATAATACCTGGTGTAATTTCCAGTGCCCCTCCAGCTTTCTGATCTGACTCTGTGTCCACAGCTGGTTTCAGTTTTTATTTCTCCTATCGAAAATGCCCCTCAGAATACTTTATCCTTTGGAGGTGACTGATTGGGTTCGTCTGCAAAAGGAAAAGCTGGAGAAGACAAAGAGTGAAAGTTAAATCAACATGTGGCAACATGTTGTGGCAACTGTTCATTCATAATTAACATGTAAATAAACTTAAGTGTATGTTTTGCTTAAATGCACTATTAAAGGTAGTCCATTAACAGTACACTGATGGAATAACCTTTTTGGTATGCACACCTTCCTTCAGCCTGCCCCAACACATCAACACTTACTGACTCTCTAAAGTGTACGGAACGCCTTTCCACTACTTTGAAATTAAAAACTGGGGAAAAAAACAATAATGATTGTATTACTGCAGTAATAAAAGGATGACAATGTAAAACACATAACAACTAAGTGACCACTCTGTGTTTAAAGTGGACTTACCTACAGTGTTGCAGACTGTCACAGTGGGCTACTTTTTTCAAACTGTGATGATTTACTTGCAGGTATTTTGTTTTTTACATATGTTGTTTACTAGTAACAATGCAGTGAAAACATTCAAGGTACTGATTATACTAGAGAACCAAATTAAACTAAATGAGTACTGAGAGAGTAAACGATTTCCTTCTAGTTTCTCTAAATATCATTTACAAAACTCAAAAAAAAGCTTCAGCTTCACTCACGGTTCTGAAACTGCTGTGCTGTGTATCTGGTTAGGAGGATTCCAAAACCCTCAATTAGAGCCAGTAGAATTCCTCCCATCATAGCGGAGCCCATCATAGTTAGTGGCCCACCTGGAGAGAAAAACAGTACATTTATTTACACATTGAGGTCAGGGAGGCTGGTATTATTGTTGGTGAGGTCAGTAGGATTGATCTGAGAGCAGAATCATTTGGGCTTACTGCGTGCTGCCAGGATGGCTCCAGTTAGTGCACCACTTGTAATAGAGTTCCAGGGATCTTCTTTTTCTCTTAGGCGGACTAAACCACAGTCAATTGTGGAAAAGAGCCCTCCCCATACAGCAAAGCTACCTGCAAAAGACGAACCACTGAGTGATAACAGAACGAGGTCTGGAAAAATGTAATCAGCAATAGTAAAAATCTTTCTTAATGCTGTACTACAACATAACCAAAGCATGTGCCACACATGTTGACACATTTAGAGGTAGGGTTTCTGAAAGAAAACTTTCAAAATGCATGAGTACATGAAAAGCTCTCCTCACCTCCGATCTGTGGAGCTCTCACCCTCACTGCATTTGCACTGCCTCTCAGTCTGTATCCGATACCCTGAAACGTCAGAGCACCGTTCAGTTCTTGACTTTAAGAACCCGAGCAACAGAGAGCAAACAATTGTGCGGTGAACTCACTGCAGGGGCGTTTCGAAAGCCCTTGATTGCCTGGAACACGCCTCCTCCAATTGCACCCATGGTGAAAGCCCCCCCACAGTCGTCTACTATCCTCCAGGGACTGCAGGAAGCCGTTAATAAGATGGAAACAATAAAGACAGGATAAAGGATATGTTGTCAAATACCTTTGTTCTGCTATTTTAATGCATTCTTTCCCAAACTGGAAACACTGGGTTTTGGCCCCCCATCACACTGAATGCACCGAATTATTAAATGCCCTGTCACACACTTTATGGAAATGAAGTGTAATACTATATACATCACACACCTACATTTTCCAGAGAGATAATAAAATTGTTTCCCTAGAAGCTTGTTGCTAATTGACCTTTTTTGAGATCAATACTACAGTATTGTAATTTCTCTGCTCCTCAGTCTTGGCTTTATAAATTCACAAAATGAAAGTGAGCTGTAAAATATCATGAGAGTAGCAGGTGTGAATGATATTCTACGTTGTGTTTTGCCCCTGGCCACTTAAAAACATGGATTAAATGTTGGTTGAAGGCGACGCTGTGAGTAACTTAACAAACTGACTACAGCTTTATCTGTTTATATCCCTGACCTCTCACTAAGCTAACCGCTTAGCTAGCAATGCCTCTCAGTTCATTCTACCACAAATTTAATTTGACACCATAAATGCAAACAAAAATGCTAAACACCGCGGGGTTAACTATTTTTAAATATGTAGACAAAGTCAATTTTTTTTTAAACTAATCTCACCAAGGTTCACGGGCATATTCCTCCATGTTTGTTGTCGTCAAGAGAACCGCGCCGCGTCATCAGCGTGCGCCGCCGTGTGCTGTTTCGGGAAGTCGCCTCATCAACAGTCGTCGAACCTGCTGCTGCTCTGCTCCCGTTGCTGTGGCCATAAAGAAGAGATCTGCGTAATACGGGTAAATTAAATTGATATCTTTTCTCTGTAGTTTGTTCTAGGAAGTGTAAGTGGTCGTTTTTGTGTATTTGGGGGGTTTTATTACGGATTTTAGGAGAGAATTACTAATGTTACTGTCATCGTTCGCTTCGTGTTTAGCCCTTTTGCTGTTTCTCGTCGTAGCAGCACTTTGTATTTACGGTGCAAAATCTAAACAATTATCCACAGTAGTGGAGGATAACTACGTATTTTTTACTAAAATTTACTAAAATACTGTACTTAAATACATTTTGAGGTATCTGTACTTAACTTGAGTATTTACATGTGGTGCAACTTTATACTTCCACTCTACTTGCATTTTCCTACTTTCTACGCTTTTAGTTTCTATTAAGAGGTAGATTTTAATACTTTACATGCAACTAATATACTTTAATGCTTTAAATTTATTTTTTTTAGACAATCATATTTTTAGTTTTACTAAAATAAGTTGTAATGTTAGAGGCACTGATATTGAGCTGCACCGAACTACTCAAATAGCCACATTCACAAATATATTCAGATTACTGACTTTTTGAAAATAATTTTTTAAAATTACTCAAACATCATAGTTGCCAGTTAATTTGTTGGGGCTATCTGTTCTATAAATCAACTAATTGTCAACACAGAATAGGAGTTGTATGTAGTTTAATGAACTGAGGTATTTACCAAAAAAGATCATTCATAATTCCAAATACACAAAGTCTTTTCTGAAGATGCAGCTTGTATCACGAGGAAATCCTCTTCTGTGTTTCAGGATGCCTCTTCCTGCAGCACTGCTGGCCCGACTGGCCAAGAGAGGGATTGTAAAACCATCAGAGCAAGGTAGTAGCTACCTTTTACAAAAATACTCTGGTCGTGATACTTTCACACATTTTTCTTTATGACTTTAACATGTAATAACATTTTTTTCTTTCTTTTTATCCAGAGGCAGATGAAGAGATTATTGCTGAAGATTATGATGACAATAATGTCGATTATGAAGCCACCAGATTAGAGAATCTGCCACCAAACTGGTATAAAGTGTTTGACCTTGCTTGGTAAGTATACTTGACTGGTTCATTAGGTTCTCTTTGTTTTTTTTAATATAAGTTAATTCTTGTATAGGTATTTAGGATTCCACACATTCTAGAAACCGGACTGTACCACAGTTGGAACACAAGGGTTTCAGTATTGGGTAGATAATAGATAAGTATTACTTATTGCAATAAAATAATATTGTATTTATAACTATACACTGAAGTCAATCAAGTATTAACACCAATTAAATGAAGATTCCCTCCAGACGTGTTTTAGAACACCCATGTTTTTCTCTTGTGTAGTGGTCTACCTTATTACTGGAATGTGGAGACAGATTTAGTGGCCTGGCTGTCTCCTAATGACCCATCTGCTCAGATTACCAAACCTGCCAAGAAACTAAAGGGTAAGAAAACTAAACTCATAATACAGTGTGCTACCAGGGATTATTCTGTGATGATTGTGTTTATTCTCTTTCCTTTTTTTCAAGCTGAGGGAGCAGATGACAAAATTGAGAGGCAGTTTGAGAAGCCAGACAGAGAGCGGGAGCGGGACAGGGAGAGAGATCGGGAGAGGGAACGGGACAGAGAGCGTGAAAGAGATGACATGAGGGACAGAGACCGAAGAAAGCAGAGAAGAGAAGACATTGCACCGTACAACAAGAGCAAAAGAGGTATGGTTTACATATGTTTATGTTTTTTTTTTTTTTTTTTAACTTTTAATGTGTCTTGAATGAATGATACATATTTATTTTCCTTTTAGGTAGAAAAGATGATGAAATGGACCCAATGGATCCGAGTGCATATTCTGATGCTCCAAGGTAATATAAAAACTGCACCTGTAGTCCTTTAAGATATAAGCACTTTCACTGTATTAATACAAATGGTAGTGTTGTGTACGTCTGCACTGCGACACCTCCCCCTCCCTCATATGCATTGCCTTATGTAGTAGGTTTTTTTAATTATGTTGTCTTTGTGCTAGGTTGTTTTTGTTTACTGATTCCTCACTCTATTAAGGTGTTGACAAAAGTGTGAGAGTGAGCAGTTCTATGATTAAAGCCCTAGTGCCATGATAAATAATCCCCTCCCACAAATCCTTCAGCAAAGTGTTAATTCCTGCACTGTATGAAGAGACATGATTTCAGACATAGAGACCTAAGACTGGTGCTGTGAGAGCTTATGAGTTAAACTGTTTGCCAAATCAACGTCTCCTCTATTGCAGCCAGAATCACATCTACTCTTAATCTCAGACTATAACAAAATTCATTTTTAAAACAAAGACATGATTGATTTTCCCAATGATCAACCAAAAATGTGAACCATCCCACCCCTTGGATATGTCATTGTGTTCCTTGGAAGGGATGCAACTAAAATGAAATTTCAATGGACAGTGTAACTTGTTTTGTGCTTATGAACTGAACTTCAAACATGTTTATCCTTCCAGGGGCACGTGGTCGAGTGGCCTGCCTAAACGTAATGAAGCAAAGACAGGGGCAGACACCACAGCAGCAGGGCCTCTGTTCCAGCAGCGGCCGTACCCCAGCCCCGGAGCGGTGCTGCGGGCTAACGCAGCTAACCAAATACCCAAGGAGTAAACTCCTTCACACACAGAAATGGCTGTACAGTATGTCTTTCTTTTGCCCTCTGAGAAACCAATTTCATTTAAGTTTTTTCATTTTGGAAAGTGCGTGTACAGATCAGCAATGAACGTGCATTCATACTCCTGTTAAACATGTAGAACAATTGTAAATAAATGTTTTTATAAGACCTACATACAGTATTGACACTCTTATTGTTACTTTAATCATTAAAAGGACATCATTTGTGTATAAAGTTGAAGGTTATGTGGGAAATTTGACTCCAATGATTCTTTAAATTATTTATTAATCAGTTGGTCCTAAATTGTATGAGAACTACAGTTAAAAAGCTAGAGCAAGATAATTTTTTGCATTTGTACTTGACAAATTCACCAATTTCTGATTTGTAATATCAAAGTTCAATCAAGTGAAGATTTGTTCCAAAATTTACTTTCCCTTATACTAATGAGGTAGATCCTTAACATCTGTGCAAATTCAATTCTTTATAAGATTTTATTAAAAACATTGCAACTCTTAAGAAATCCATTATTTCTGGATATTACAAAAAACATTTACGGTCACGTGGGAGTAAAAAAAAATGACAGAATACTGGAGTAAACATCAGAAATCCATCAGTGGTCAGTTGCTCCTACATAATGGCAAATTAAGTCATAGTCCAGTGTGAATACTTTCTCCTCATATCTGTCGAGCTGGACCATCGCTCTGCACTTGTTCTTGTCCCGCTGGAGGATACGGCCCACCTGAAAACATGAACACACACATTAATAAAAAAAAAGGGACCTGTGATATTCAAATAGTTACATGTATCCTGTAGAAAAGAAGATTAAGAATATCTTTTGCTCACCTGTCCCCTGTGCTCACCCAGTACCACCATTATTGAGTCATATTCACTTTTTGGGACAATAGTTTCCAGCATGTCCTGCTTCACATCTGTAACAGAGTGAGGGGGGGAAATGATGCTTACTCAAAGATTTTCTTTCTAAGATATGTTGGCACAAACATTTCTCTACTTGATCTTAACAATAAGGATTATTCTCATTATCTTTCCTTTAAGTACAATAGACTCCAAGCAATTAATGCTTTATCTAAATAGTCGGCGATTAATGTAAAAAATTGGCAACTCTTTATTGCAGCTCTAGTTGTTTAGTCAGTCCAAAACCTTCAGATATTTAATCAATTGAAAAATATGACCAAGAAAAACAGCAAATAGTCATATTTGATGGAAATAAAGATTATTTTGTGTTTTTTTTCCTTTAGAAGTGACAGTTCTGTATTCATCATTTATCTAGAAAGCTCATAAGAGGCCCATCCACACAGGATCTATGAGCAGGAGGAATGATCGCTACCTGGTTGTACAACTCCTAGGAAACGAACACCAAGAGTGTGTGAAATGACGCTGATGACTCACCGTCTAACAGTCTTCCCTCTTCAGTTCGACACACACAGATAGTCGGTGTCAACACATCTTCCACACGCATCTACAAAAAAACATTTCAAGTGGTGTAGCGTTACAAAAACAGAAAAGTTGTAAGGCTATGGTAATAATCCTTACAATGTGTATCTAAAGATAATGGCAGATTTTCTTCCCCTTGAACTTTTTGACCAATCCCATTTCAGATTGCTGACATATCTGCAGCAAATGAACTAAAGTATGCAAGAAGCTGGGAAATGAATCTAGCTTAACAGATTTCCCTCAGCTTTTCCTGACATTAAATAAACTATTTGATGTTAAAAGACTCATGAGAGGCTTTACACAAGCCTTTTGCAGTTCAAAAGAAGAGAAACTGCTTTGGCTGATTAGGTGATATCTGATTAGTGGCCGATTGGTACCTTTGAGTTGTAGTATTTTCCCCCTTTGAAAGTTTTGTCTATGAAGCGAACTTTTAAGTCTCTCTGGAGCCAGGAGGGGGGAGCCGGAGGACGCCTCGCTTCCTTCTCCGGAGGCTTCTGCCTACAGAGGAGACAAGAGGAACAAATATAATTTTTTAAAATGAAAACTGTCAAATTAACCATTTGGTAGACAGTCAACAAGAGACACGTACCTGTCTTGGCTTGAATCGTAGTGTTTCCTTTTCCTCTCATCTTTTCCTTCATTTCTTTCTGCAGACTTGTGTTTGTCGCTGTAACTCCTCTCTTTCTGCTCCCGTCTCTGGCTCTCCTTGTTGTGCTCCTTCTCTTTTTCCTTCTCCCTTTCTTTCTCCTTCTCCTTGTCCTTGTGTGCTTTACTAAGGCGACCTGGCCAGTGGGAAAACTATGTTACTAGCACAATATTAAGTAATATGAGGCAAACTCCAAGATACAGACTTTTACAATAGATGCCACTGTGTTTGTGAGCATGTGCAACATTTATTAAGGAAGTGTCATGGCTGCATCCTAATTTTATTATCAACTGAATGTTTCTTTTTTTCCTAATAATTATGAAATAATTAATCAGTTGTTTGATGTGTACAATGTCAGAAAATAGTGCAAAAAAACTTGTGATTTCCCTAAACAAAATAAGATTAAAACAGATTTTTTTTTTTTTTACAACTAAATAATTTACATCCAAAAAGCTTTACACTGTAACGAAAGTGCTGCTGCAGGATAGTTCTGTGATATGCAAGTCTATGGGATTTTAACTTTTAATGATAATGATATTTTGAATATCTATCCAAACACGCACACCTTGGTGCCATGCGCAACTTATAGCCAAGAACTGAGGTTGATCTGACAAACAGATATCAGAGAGATATGAGATGCTCCTTGCTTTCATAGATAGATAGATGCTGCCTATTTCTGTATGATGGGTACAAACCCTGCTCCTGCATGTTTCAGGAATCCCGGCACTCCAACACACCCGATTCTTATTATCAAATAGTTATTAAGTAGCTGAAGCTTGTCACGGGCTTGTTATTAATTAGAATCATGAGGGGGGAGCAGGGCTGCTGAGTCTCTTGTCCAGAGATACTCACTGAGGTCTTTGCAGTTTCTGTCGTATTCTTTGCGGCCAACCAGTTTAATAGCATACTGGCTGATTGTCACAGTCTTGCCACCAATAGCCAGCTTTACCATAACTCGAGCGTTGTCCGGATCAACGCCTTCAATCTGCAATGCAGGAATAAGAGTTTGGAGACATGTTTTTGCATAAACAAAGCTAGGAGTTGTTTGAATACTCTCTTAAAACCCATCAGATCTACCGTACCTTGCCATAGAGTTCTTTATGTGCCCCTGACTCCACGAGCACACAGCCTCCAGGGCCCATCACCAGCTCCTCCTCCTCCTGTCGTTCCTCGCCTGGTTTTGGCGGGCGCCGGTGCTTGCTGGGCTCCAGGTCCTTTATCGCTGAACGATCTGCTCCGAGACCCAAACCTTTTGGACGGAGCTCGTGTTCAATTGGCTTCACGTTTCTGTAGCAGACATAGCAGTGGTAAATCAAACAAAGACGGACAGATTAATTTTGTTAATTGCTGGATACAGCTTAAGCCAAATAATTTTAATTAAAAGTGAGGCTGCTGTGGTTTGTTTGGGTAAGATTAAAATAGATCAAGTGATAAGAGTATGATCCTGCCCTAAATGCAACAATATTAATCCGTGGTTTAATTGGTTTTTGGTGGTGCAAGTTAAAATTATGTCAAATGGGTGAAAGAGAGATGATAAAGAAAGGGGCTAATGTATTACTCACTGTTTAAAGGTGCGCCCAATGCCTTCCTCTTTCTTCCAGCCCATTCCCTTTAACATGGCGAGCCCATAAGCCTCAACAGGAACGCTCTCATAATCCGCCTCTGTCGCCTGATAAAACACATGTAGCGATGTTAACCGTTCGACGGCCGCACACACTCAAACTCTCAAAGAAAAACACCAAAGTCTACAATAAATCTAAGGGGCTAAATGAGGTGCTTATGCAATCTTTCATTTCCACAGCATGGAAAAAAACTATTGTGGCAGCTGACAGAGGGAAGCAGTTTGTGATGCTGGTCTTACTCAGCCTTTTGGCTCCAGGCTGTCAGCCCAGGCTGACTACAAGTCACCAGCCCGGTCTGTCTTATCCCTCGCGGGGAGGCTGGGAACCAGGGAGCAAAGCAAGCCGCATTTAAATGAGCTCAGGGGCACAGTGAGCAGGGTCCCCCTGTCTCTCACGCTCTGACAGCCACAACCCCAGTGATTGAGAGCAGAGATGGGCTGACAGTGACAAGGCGCGTAAAGCCTCTGATGAGAAGAGAGAACAAGCTTGGACTCGGTTGCTCACACGTCTTTGGGGGGGGGGCTGTTGATGCCTGTCTGCCACCCAAGCTGAACTTGAAGCTGTTTGTATAAAATGTGCGAACAGGGGTGTAATCTTGCTCACTTGGCGTGTTCACGCACTCAACTTCCAGTCTCGGTCACAGCAGCCAGTTTAACAAAGATTTTGCATCATCAGACATTTTTATTTCTTATCTAAAATGCCTCCACAGCAGACTATACCTTTGATTTAATAATAAATAAAATGATAATTATCAAGGTGTATTCATGTGGTTGAAAAAAAAAACACTGTCAGTTTGCAATGTCTACAATACCTACAAATGTTATTTAAATTTTTTTTTTTTTTTTTAATAAAGTTAAGTTTTTTTTCTCTTCACACACACCCCGCACCTAAGTGTGCATTAGCTATGTATGTGTACATGTGGGTATGTGCGTGGATATGTATGTCCATATATATATATATATGCAAATATGTGTGTATGTGTGTAGGTATGTACGTGCATGTATGTATGTATATATGCTTTGCTTCTGCATACTTTTTTCTTACTATTTATTAGCATTTTCTCTCCATTCTATGTCGATAATGCATACTGTGTATGCGGATCAACAAATTCTGCGAATTTGTACATTGTGTTGTGTGTTTTTTTATTTTTTTTATAGTTTTTTTTATCTTCTTCAACTTTATTTTTCTTTTTCTTTATCTGTAACGCTGCAGTAACACACAAATTTACCCGTTGTGGGATCAATAAAGTTTTATCTTATCTTATCTTATCTTAATGAAAAATGTTCTTTCACTCAGCATGCTGCAGCTATATGTTCATAGCCACACACACACACACACACACACACACACACGATGATGAGACAGGAGACAGGAAAACACCATCACTTTTCACACATCGGTCATGCAGCTGCAGGTGGAGTTTTGCAGCGTTGCTTCCCATACTTACAGACTCGGGCCTTAAGGCCACGTTTATGGAGTCTCCATCCTCGAATCCTTCGGGCACTTTGTTTTGCATCAGCAGGGGGATGCTGAGGTCCTGGTTGCTCTGGGTGCCATTCTGCCGATCCTCAAGCTGCCTACGGGAATCTTCAAAAATAAGACAGAGACACATAGAAGCTTTACCTGGATTCTAATGAGACCCTCAGCCTTTCCAACGAGAAGATACCACAACACGACTGGCACCAGACTGTACTGAAAGAACTGTGATAAAACATCTGTGGAGGCGCACCCCAACCAAACACACGCTTCTCCATCCACATGTGAGTGTGTGTACAGGCACACACCTTCTATGAGTTCTTTGACGGCCTGAGACTCCACGGAGTCGCTCTCCGGGGCTTCCTCCTGCGTCTTGCCCGCTCTCCTCTCACCGTGGTCGGCTCGGTCCGCTTTGTGCCAGCGGTTCTTCTGGATCAGCGGGATAATGAGCTCCTTGGGCTTTTCAGACGGTTTTGAGCTACGGAGAAACGAACGAGCCCCAATATTAAGTTTTACCGACACAAATTCACCACCCTGGACACCAGAAAACAGACTATTGAAAAGTAACAGCTAGTTTCATTAGACAGAAAACGTGTCAATTACGTCCAAAATTGAAGTTAACGTTAGTTAGCCGTGAGGATAAATGTTACCTCTGTAATTCATTCCTGTCGATTCCGGTTAAGTAATCTACCTCCTCCTTCCTGCTCACAGCGTCAGCGGACGAAGGTTTGAATTTACTGACTGTTTTAGTAAAACCGAACGACACCGAGGCCGCTTTCCTCTCCCCTTGCTCCTCTGAGGCTAACGATTCGGAGGCGACTTCTCCGTGCGACGCCATTACTGTTTGGAAACCACCACAGAGACGTTCGAGAACGGAACTCTGGTAGTTGTAGTTCTTTACTTTGGCTGTCTACTTTGCCCGCGTACTACAATTCCCATCCTGTCTGTCTGCGCCCCATGTACTACCATTCCCGTCATGCACCGGACTTAAAGGCACAGTAGCCCGTCGACAAAGTGGATTTCAATTAAAGGAGTTCTGAACTACTGTAGAACCGTGTCTGTGTAACATGGCGGGTTTTACAGCTGGGGACAAATCCCCACATAGGTAAAAACTGCTTTGTCTGAGGTAGTGAAAACATAAGCATAATTTTCGATTAAATTATATAATAATTAAAACACATATATGAATAATTCAGTTTATACTGTCAATTCTGCTAGATTCTGCCCAATCCAGCTAAATATTACAAGCTGCATTATTACCAAAACTTTTGTTTTTACAATACTATGTATACTTGTCATAATATCGAATAAAATTTGACTCCGTGAATTAAAATGTCAAAACATAAATTCAACATTTCATAGCATTTTTAGAGTAATTCAGTATTTCACTTATTTTTATATATATGAAGTATTGAAATAAACAACATACATGTAGCCTATAATTAATAATTAGGCTGCTTTGTCATGTTTCCCCTTTAAGTCTGTATCTTTAACGTCAACGTTTTAATTGATTGTATTGTAATGTATTGAGGTTATGTTTCTATTTCTTTTTCCACACACAAATAAAGACTGTACGCTTTCCTTGCGGTGCTCATCACTGTTGTATTTATATTTGCTTTTTGTGTTTCCTGCCCAAACGAAACTTGCCACAACTAGATACGATAGCAAACACCTGCAAACCGCAGGTTTTTTAATTTGGCTCTCACGCCTTTAAGCGCCGCTTGTAACTCGTAAGCGCAAAGTGATGCTGCTGATGCAGGTACAGAGATCCATGAGAACAAGGGGCGGTACTTTTTTAACTCTTTATTCCCACCCCCTTCGGCTTCTCAACTTCCCGAGATAACCTTCCCTTTTTTATCAGCGTTTCTCGCCTTCAAAAGTGCATTTTCTTTTTTTTTTTTTGCGAAGGATGGGACGTAAAAAAAGTCTCCCCAGTCTGTGCCAGCCGCCCAGACCACAGCCCGGTTTTATCTGATCCATCTGATCTCTGGACCATTGACGCTCCGCGCCCTGGAAGCACCGCGCCTGCGGTTCAATGACACCTCTACGCGACCTGTCAGAATCGATACCACCGACGTTTGTCTTTTTTTTTTTTTCTTTTTTTTGTGCTGCTTATTTTAACAGCACAACATCTTTAACCTGCCGGATCCAGCAAAAAAAGACAAAAAAACCCCGAAGACTAGTGGGACCAGTTTGCTGCTTTAAAAAACGATCATGAAGGTAAGAAATGATTCAAATTAAAGTCCAGCACTTATGTTGTTCGCTAGTCCTCCAAGTTAAAGTAGCACGTTTTTCGACACGTATCCGTCCTCCGCCCGTAGCGGTGCAGCAGCTGCTAAATTTATAAGCGGCCGCTGTCAGATTTGCCCGATAGTGTGTGTGTGTGTGTGTGTGTGTGTGTGTGTGTGTGTGTGTGTGTGTGTGTGTGTCCTCTCTCTCCTCTCTCGCTCTCTCCCTACAAAAATCACCTCGTCTCTCAGAGCATCACTAGTGTCCAAATATCCCGTCTGCCGTGCGCATCTTTGCTCTGACTTTCTCCGGGATAACGTGGCAGCGTCTCATCCGCATCATCGGCTGCTTTAACAACATTAAGTACAGTATTATTATTATAATTATAATTATTATCATTATTAGTGAACCTCAGTCGGGTCAATGTATATAGACGCGTTCAAACGGATCCTCTTTGAAAGGCTGAACTGCTTGAAAAGAATGTGTGTGTGTCAGCGACAAGGCAGGTCAGTATTTTTCCCTAAATATGAAGACATCTGAGAGTCTGTTGTGTGTTGTCCAAATGTGTGTGTGTGTGTGTAGGACAGAGGGAGAGTGTGTGTGTATGGGTGTGTGTGTGTGTGCATGTAAACTATAGTCAGCAGGTGTGGGTGTGAGTATGTAAGAAAGAGTAAAGAATGTGGGTTTGTGATGATGGTGGCAGATCACTGGGATAAGAGTGCTTTTTGACAAGTTTTTTTTTTTTTTTTTACAGGTGGTGATGTGTGTGTTTTTGTGTGTGCATTTCACATGCATTTATACAGTATGAACTCATGATAAAGATTTGAAAAAGTTTCTTGAATATATGATTTTTAAGATATCTTTCCGCCTTTTTTGCCCTTTTACAAAATCCCTGGTCTTATTAAAACATAAAAAGAAGCTGTACCTGTTTTTGCTATAAGAAACAGTCACTGACTTGAAAGAGGTGTAGTTCACAGCCAGGTGTGAGTGCACACATGCATGCGGGTGCACGCGCACGAGTGCACGGCGGCCGCCGTGTTTTATGCATGTGTTGTTGTTTGTACAGGGTGTGTCCCTGCTCAGCACAAGGAGCTTGTTTTGGGGTGATGGATGTGTGACCCTGACTTAATAGCGTGCTCCGCTCCGGGTTTGGAGAGCAGTCAAGGTTATGATGCTATTATGAATCATTAATTTGTTGGAAGAGAAAAGGCAAGACATGTGGCGTTGGACTGTTACACACATGCTGTTCTGGTCCTTACGCTGCTTGTTTTTTTCTTTTTTTTTCCTCAGCCTCATCCACCAGCCCAGTGCCTGATTTGCACTATAACCAAGCAAAGCCTTGTGCTCTTTCGTAGCTCAAGTTTGAGCAAAGATGCATGTCAACATACTAGAAACATGACTCTGCTCTCGCCACTAATGAGACTGGAGGATGAGCCGAGGTGCATCTCTCCTCTGACGTAGTAATGCATGTCATCCGGGAGTTGTTGATTGTCTAATTATGTACCTTCTATGTCCTTCGGCATCATGAATATTCATGCTGCTGTTTTAAGGTGTGTGGAAAACAAAGCATGCATGTGTGTGGTCTCAGTGTGTGCGTGCGTGTGTGTGTGTGAAAGGCAGTTTACCCTTGACAGTGCAGGGCTACGCAGGCATATTCTCCCATCTGTGGTCCAAACCTTTGCTCCCAGCCACTGCATTTGGATTCTGCAGTTGTAGCGTGCTCTATTCTTAGTTTCCCCTCTCAACAGTTCATGTGGAGTCTGATCAGGAACATTTCAACAACAACAATAGCAACATTAGTTCCATGCCGGAGCGCCTCGCTCCCTCACGCCCGGTGAATGCCGAGATTCAATTTGGATCGGGTAAGCCGCCGGTTTAGTGGTTACACTCTTGACTGAGGTAGGAAATCAATAACTAATCAATGATCCTGTGTGGAGTTACAATTTACACAGTGCCATATTTGAAATGTCAAGAAGGCAATGAATCCATGTATCCTTGACTCAGATCTGAGTTGGACAACTCGGATCAATATCAGGTGGTGAGACAGGCAGCAGGCGAGGGTCACCTTCACCCATCCCTACTGAATCAGCAGTATCTCCCTTACACTCACACACACTTAAAGGCACACCAAACACACACACACACACACACACATGCCCACACACACACTTAACATCCTGCTTAGGTTACCAAACTGCGACCTCACAAAAACGCTCATTATAGCGAACTGAACCTCCATTTTGTTATTAATAATTAATTTTATTATTATGATTCTAGACACTCTTTCGTAAGGTCGCCACACCCTCTTCTATGTTGATTCTACTTTTTTTTTTTTTTCGCTCCTCCATTTTCCTTCATGGCTGTATTTCCCTGTATCATCCCCTTTTAATTTCCCTAATTTCTCCCTGCGTCTGTCTTCCTTATCCATCATCATGCTGGGGAGCTGATCTGCTTGGTTTAATTAAACCACTCTCTCTTTCCTGATGAGAGCTCATCTCTGGTCGCAGCGAGGGGTGTAATGCGTCCCGACAGTTTGAGTAAAGAGGACCTGTTGTCACAGTGGTATTCCTACGGAAGAGCACGGCTTGCAAGACATAACACGGCCCTCTAATGTGCCCCCTACCTTGACCTTGATCCCGTGATAACATTGAAGATACAGTTTCTCCAAATGGAATATTTATTATGTCAGGTGTGAGTGTGTGTGTGTGCCTGGGTGTCAATCCTATGATCGCAGTGTGTTAATCTCCCATTAAGTCACTTTGTATGCAGTCAACACAAGAACAGTTTAAAATAAATGACACACAGGAGTAGATTTGGGGTTTATCGTTGCTATGCAGTGCATGTACTTTTCATTTCATATTCCTATCTGCTATTTCGTGAGTTTATTGATTGTGTAAGAGAGAGATGTCTCTATGTTTGCCTGTCAGAGGGACATATTTTGTATTTTTCAACCCACACGCATTTAATCTTTTATGTTAAATCTGCCACTGCTGTCTGTTTTGTGTGTGTGTGGAGCGCTCCCGTGCCCTAGATTCGGAAGAGAGTGAGCATCAGGGAGCTTTAGGTCACCCCATGTTGCAGTTTGGTGTAATTGTTGGGAGGGAGAGGTCATGGCACAGATGTCAGATGAGACCCGTGAAGTCGGAGCTGGGGGGAAAGCTCTCTTGTGTAGTTTTCCGTCTGTCTAGCCCTCCACCAGTCTTTTGGGGCGGATGAATTTAAGGTCACTGGTTATTTAAGATGCTTTCCCTGGCTGACCTTCAGCCCTACCCCATGGGAAGATGTTGTAAGATTAGGAGCAGGGATCTTCACTAGAGGTTAGAGTGAAGAGACAACTTAATGTGGAATTGTGCAACCCGTGTCCCGCACTCTGCACCTCGTAATGTTAGTAGTATAGTATATGATCCAGCGCTGCAGGACTACTCCCCACCCAACACCTCTCTTGCAACGAGTGCCTCAAAGTCAGAGAGTCCAAATTTTCTTTTTCTCATTTTTGTTTTGAATGTAAAGACAATTTCATTCAATGTATATATTTGTTTAGGGTTGCAACTACTGAGTATTTCATGAATGATATTTTCCCCATAGATTAACCAATTAACTATTAATTGTAGTGTAAAATCACAAGTTCAGAGACCTCTTAGTAAATCATCAAATTGCTTGTTGCAATCGATCAACGGGCCCAAACCTAAAAAGAAATATATAGAGAAAACAGTTGGTATTTTTTCCTAAAATTAATAAAGGATTACACCATTATCACAATAGACCTTCAGCACCCTGACTCAGGTTCATTGTGAAAGGAACCTTAATTAGTATCATTGGTAGTATCTGTGTTTACCTACTATTTCATGTCAATATGGCTACTCCTGCAAAAAAAGGGGCTACTGTTGGTGATACATTTTCTGTTCAATCAATAATCAATGAATTCTTTCAGCGCTTGTAATATAACTACTAAGCACTGAATGACTTGCAGTTTTTTTGCTTGCTGTCCTCTTGCTGTAAAACACTCTTGTAGAATTTGCAACATGAATTGAAAATGAAATGAAAAAAAAAACATGTAAATGTTCTCTTTCTATGGGTGTACAGTTTGTTCATACTCGGTCAATTCATCATTCAACCAATTAAAGGCTTCAAACCATGCATGTTGGCACTAATAAGCATTAATATGCACACAGACGCGTGCTCTCTTAGAGTTCAAGCCTGAACTTGGAGTAACAGTTCACTTGGTCAGTAATGAGTTTATTATGTAACCACTGCTCGTGCTCATGACTTTGGTCTGGCTTATGCAGACTTACAAAAAGCCCCGAGTCGTTTTCAGTTGTGTATTCACTGCAAGCATTCGAAGAGGGAGCAGCAAATGGAGCCATTAGGCATGCTGGTCACATTTTAGCTGACAAAACACGGCCTATCAGTAATCACCAGCATGCATAAAATACCAAATATACTTACATGAATTCATAGGGCATTCTGCCGGGCTAATTGGACAGGCTAATTTTATTATTGTGGCCCTCTTTTAGAGCGGAAACACAACGTGGACAACGGCAGAGCGAGCACGGTGCCATCAAGTCAAAACGCTGAGCTTTCACGGGCGTTAAAAAAGCGACTGTGCTGCTCACTGACATGAACGCTTAGAATCAACGGAGTGTGAGCATCGGAGACGGATTAGAGCAACATCCGACGTGCAAAACCGATTGTGTTGAAAAAGTTTTCCCAGGTCTTCGAGGAAGTCACACGGACTCTGGTCAAAGCCGATTATGTCAGGGGGCGGCTGAGGGACGGCTTTGACGGGGATGAGGCCCGGCGTCTAGATAGACATCAGGAGAACGGGGAAAATCACCGGAGCCGACAAGCCTCGCTCATGTCAATGAAGAAATTCAATTATTCACTCGTCTTAATTGATGTGTTTAGCTTGCACCTTTTTTTCCCCCCTGAAGGTCTTTTCAAGATGCTCTCCACCCAAATGTCAAGTGCTATTCCCTCACGTCCTTGATTTGTTTCTGTGGGTGTGTAACTTTAATAAACGAAACACCCCAGAGACCCAACTTTAAATTACCGCTTAGTTAATTTGTCCTGTGATAAAGACACTGTATTTATGACTAAGAGCTGCCAGGGATAAAATGGCCACAGCGTTTGGAGACTAATCAGCGGTAAAGAATTTAATAGCATTGGACCTGAAATTGTTGCACAAGGTAAGCACCTCTGCACCATAAGGTATTATCACAGCGGAGCAATTATCCTGAAGGGGACACGTTCTGCACATTTTTTAGGTCTCTGTTTTAATATTGAAATATTATATATCTTCTCATTATTTATCTCTAAATCTGTCTAAATCTGTAATTACTGTTACCTGTCTTTAAGGCCTCTCTTCCTTCCCATCCTTGACATATGGGGGATTCACTGCAGTATAACTCACCTGTTTAAATATGGTCATTTCTGGCTGCAAAAAAACTAAGATGGCGATAGTCAAAATGCTGAATTCGAGGCTTCAAAATGGGAGTCCATGAGGAAAAAGGTGATGGCACAGACACTGTATTTTTATAGCATCAAGCATTAAGTTAGTTTGAGTGAAGCTGAGATTGACTGGAAAAAAATAATCATTGTGGTTAATTAACTAAAAACAATGAATGTTCCCGAAATAATTCAACCATGAGCATTCACGCTATTCATGGTAAACAGGCATTTTATTTAGACTGAAAACGCTATGTGGCACAGCAGTTTATGCAGTTCTATACACTGTGTCATAATAGCCCTGAGCATATGTTTTATGCTTTCTGAATAATCAAATGTGATAAAGAAAGGAAAAATGACCTCTAAAAATAGCAACCAAGTCAAGAGGATGTGTATTTTGCTATTGACAGATTGCTGTGGTTTGAAATTACACTGAAGGGTTTGCAAGCTTTGGAGATTCTGAGCATGTTGCCGGTAGAGAGGAAGTCGGTGAAACTGGATATGTGTTGGTCAGCTCTTTCCTGACCTAAAGGTCAGAAATCTCAATAGAGCATTCTTTTTATAGGGTTGGATATCCTTGAATCTGTGTATAGTGTCCTCCTCCTTGTCCAGCAGTTAATCTGGAGTAATATATATATTCGTATATATATATATATGTTTTTTTTTTATTTGCAAGCAGCGTGAGTGGGGAAAGAAGAGAACGTTGTCTCATCTTTTCTTTAGTTTACTGTCACATGTCTGTTTTTGTATCTGGGGAGGTGTTGTGTGCATTGATAAATTGGCCATTTGTCATTTTAAAACTTTTTTTTTTGTATTTTTATAGTTTAAGATCATGTCTTTTTCTGTAATATTGCTGCAATTCACATTTATGATGCATCAGTATCATGTGTCATTACTTTATATTCCAGACATTTGGTAATTGGTATTTTATTAATGTGGATGTTGCTATAATATTTTATGAGTGATAAGTTGTAAGATCCATTATTCATTTTTTTTGCATGCCCTTTTCTATTTTTTTTTTTTTTGCCTTTTGCTGTGTTTCCTTCACTTATTCACCTGGATGAAAAGGTCTCATCTCCTCTCAAAGTGATTTCTGTGGTTGTGGCAGCTTGTATGCGTATGGAATAAATATGGAGGTGCTTGAACCACGAGCCTGATAAATGTTAAACGGACTGAAAACATTGTCAATTAGTAAATATCACAGCAGTGAGCTCTGCATCATGAAATGAATCAAAATGTATGAAAGTTAACATTTTAGATTATGTTTTATTCTCATTATAATACACTGCATTACAGAGAAATACATAACCGTATAGGAGCAACGGTATATTTTGATGACGACCTAATGCTGCGTTTTCAATGGACATAGTTTGTAGCATCAACGGCGGCGGCGGCAGGAGAGCGATGCAGCGTCCGGGTGTGTGTGTGTCTGCAGCCGGACGGGTAAAGGCTTCAGTGGACATGACAGGCTGTGGCTCATTAAACCCCATCAGAAAAAGGGAGGTCAAGACAACAGCTTCAGCTCAGGCGTTGCAGTCTGTCTCCGTGTGTAACGTAGATAAAGTGTAGGCTCAACAGTGGAGGATAATACCCCCGGACCTATTAGTTGTTTTATTTTTAGCATTTTAATGATGGCTGCCAATTGCTGAGAAGTTCCAAGAAAATCTGTAGATAAAGCACTAAAAAAACACAGTGGCTTATGGAAGTATTATTCAGGATGGATGCATGGATGCATATATGGTATGTGATTATAGGGGGAAAAGTGGCTGCCTTTGTTTTTTTGTGTTTTTTGTGTTTTAGTGGGCGGACGGGCCGGCTTTGTGGATGCTGGTCCACAGCGATGTTGCTGCAGAAGGTTTCACAGCGGGGTCCAGAGAGAACGACCCGGGGCTGTGTTTGGCAAGCATGAAGTGATAAGCATAATTCCAGGTTGAGACATGCCGGCGTAGCGGCGCTACTTGTTGGATCGCGTTTATTCTAAAAGCACTAAAAGCAACAGTGACAGCTGTTGGCTCTGAACCAACATTGAAATGAAAATTGTGAGTTGTGTGAGTGTTGGGGGGGTTGGGTTCTTGACGTCGTGGCGACCAGCTCGACCGTTTTACCGGCTCTGACTCATGTTGCCTGAGCTCAAGTCCTGCAAGGTCAAACAAGTGAGTTGTATGCCAACCTCAGGCTGTGTGGAGCTGACCTCTTTTTCTCGCCTCTCCTCTTATCTCGTGGAACAAAAACACACACACACACACACACACACACACACACACACACACACACACACACACACACACACACACACACACACACACACACGGTCCTGTGTCTGTATTTCCTAATTACGTGCATAGAATTCTATTTCATGCACGTCTACATTTTATCTTTTCATTTTTTTTTTGCCCCACCGCTTGCCTTCATCTTCCACATTTGTCTGTCTCCGTACACGCGAGGGAGCCCCCCCCCCCTTTTTTCAGCTGAGCTGTAAGAGAGTAAATGGGAAAAAAAAGAGGATCCCTGTCAGATCTGCCAGTCCAATTGCCAGTCAACTGGAAAGGACTAGACCCGCCCTGTCCTTCTCTCACTCCTTAAAGCAGTGTCATTAGGCCTTGCCGGACCAGAGGGCCCAAACGTGACTCCGCCAGGACAGGCCTCGCGTTGCGTTCAGGCAAACCTGCTCCGTGTTATCCCCACTCGGTCGAGGGTCATCATCACACGGTCGCTTAAGAGGATTGGATCGTGCTGAGGTGATGTGTAACGGCTAATCTCCTGACTACAATGGAGGATTATAGGAGTTCCTACAAGCAATATAGTATTTGCCCCAAAGTGAGTTTAAAGGAGTAGTTTAACATTTTGTTATCTACCTTTTTTTTGGCCTTTTTACCAAGAGTTCATTGAGAAGATCAATACAACGATCATGTCCAAGAGGAAGTATTAATACAAGAGTTTGCAATTGTAGCCTAGGGGCTTGTTTCTGCTTTGATTTTATCTTGGATATAAAAAAAGATAAAACGTGATAATTAGTGAGCTTTAGAGGTGCTGTTTTTTATAGAATTAACAGATATGAGGGTGGTATTGAGCTTTTCATCTTTACTCTAAAAAACAAAATGTCAAACTGGTCTTTTAAAGGTAAAGCGTGTGGTTTCTGGCAGCCTCTAGTGGTGAAGTTTGTAAATGCACCAAGTGTGTAGGAGTCGCAAAAAAACATCTTTAAGGTTTCTTGTTTTGATTGAACTACTAATTAAAACATACTGAATATTATAGTCCATTCAGATAGATGCTGCTGAATGCTGCCTAAACTCAAACATTGTACTTCACATTCAGTTTTTCTGTTTTGAAATTCCAGGGCCGTACCTCGCGTGTCTGTGATGTCCCTTGTGTGAAGGTGACAGCGCTGCTCTGATAATGTCGGAGGAACGTAGTCTTCTCTCTCCGGACATCACAGCTGTCACATCACTGTCGACTCAGACAAATCTTCACCATGTCAGCCACATCCTCGACCCAGACATCCAAACAGCTGCTCTCCAGGAAGCACGTGACACCGAAACACGTTACTTTCATCGCGTCTTTCCCTCAAGAGTTGCTCGCCCTAGCTTGAAACAAATAGGGGGGGAAAATGCCAATACGTGCTGTGACGATGGGAGATCGGAATAAATAATGCAAAAAAAATTTGGTAATTATTCATTGTCTGGAAAAAAATCGGTACAAATCAATATTTCTGTGACGGTGCCGTGCATCACCGTCGATGCAGCAATGATTCTGAGTGGCCTGCTGTTCCACTGCAGCGACAGCTTCTTAGTGTTCGTGCACCCGTACCCAAACCAGGTTTTCCCGTGCGACTGAGCTGTGCTGGAATGTGCACCAACTCCTGTGTTGTGTGTTTACATGCAAACACGACATGACACAGCTCCCGTATTGTGCTGCTATTGTGACTTTCAGGCTGCCGTGCTCTCAGAGAAAATTCCTGAAGTTGTCATGACGTTCACACATTCCGATGTGAAACACGGCGACAAAGGTTAAATGGAACAAACCGTCTGTCAGAATCATAGGATCACTCCAAAGCCTTTTATGTAATCAACACCTCCCACCCCACCCCTCTGTCTCACACCTTCTGCTCACCCTCCGTATTTATTTCCTTTTCCTCCGCAGCTCGTTCGCCATGTCTAAGACGGCGGTGAAGAAGTTGCATTGGCGTTCCAAGGTGCAGGACAGCTTCGTACCCCTGCTGGGCGCCTCGGGGGAGATGGGCATCGCCGTCGGTGGAGGGGCAGATTATGGAGAGTTCCCTTTCGTCACCTCGGCCCCCGCGGGTGGGCTCACAGTGGGGGACATTGTCCTAGAGATCGGGGGAACACCCGTGTTGGGGATGACGTTAGGAGACGTTCGCGGTGTCCTCAACTCCTGCCCACATCCCATCCGCATCAAAACTGTGTCGCCAGGTACAACTCAGCACTTTAACACAACCTCACGTCAATGATTAATTTCATTTGATTTTCAAAAGCAGCTAATTCACATATACATATACATATATATGTGTGTGTGTGTGTGTGTGTGTGTGTGTGTGCGTGTGTGTGTGTGCTACTGTTAATTATTCACTGTTAATTATTTACATTTATTGTGTTGAGAAAGAAAGTGTTTCTTTAAATCTTGAATTTTGCATTGGACTTTTCAGTTTGTTTAAATAAGAACTGCACAAAAAAATAAAACTTATTTGGTTTAACTTGGAAATTGTACATTAGTTTAAAAAAAACAAAAATCAGCAGAATCATGTGTATGTGTTACACATCACCCTTTATAATGCATTTAATTTTCTCCCTCGTGCTGCAGACAGATTAACTTGTTGCTGTGCATGTTGCATGTTATTGCACTCGCTTCGCCAGACTATACGCAAACAGTCTGTTACACGCGCGTCCAATCTGTCATCCATAATAATCTCAGTCAATAACCCTCCGCCGACTCGCGCCAGCCAGATCTGCAGCCTGTCGCCTTCCTGATGCTGATTTGCGCTCGTCAATTAGTCCAGATATGTCAAGGTTCATAGAGTGGGAGGTCGGCACCGCTGATGACACATGGCCAGAGTGTGGCTATACAGTTGTTCGTCACCCACAAGGGGCCTTGATGTTTATAACAGGGGGCTTCGGTAACGGATGTCTTTGTTGGCTCTGAACGGAGCCATAAGTCACCCGGGTGTCACCTGTCTGCGGCTTCCGATGGCCTCGCTCCATAGATTGATAGCTGATTTGGCCACAGGGGTGTAAACGGGAACCTTTGCTCCCGGTCCCTCTGCTGCCAGTGAATCCATTATCATTTCCGAAGTCCGCCCGGCCCTCGGTGGGCAGCTTGACTGCGTGTAAGCGTGGACAGTGATGGATGAGCTGCGCCGGGCTGCTGCACCGCGCCACACCTCCTACTCCTACTACTACTACTACAAATCCCCCTGCTCCGGCCTCGGATGCAGGACACCAGGCAACGCTGCACAGAGGCAGGCGGCGCTTTAGAGGCTCTAACACTAATGCTGGTGCTCTCCAGGGTATTCTGTCTGTTTTAACATCCAAATAGGCCACTTAGTTTGCAAAGTTTCTTGGTTTTGACTGAATGGATTTACACACATTTATAGGATGTTTTTTTTTTTTTAATTCTGGGCCTCTATTTGAATATATTATCTTATATATTTATCTTAAATGGTCTCTTTATGCAAGCCCACATTTTTTACATAACATGTTGACTTTCAAATATATCTGTACATGTTTGAACCAAATTCTGATGTGCAATCTACTAGTCAGCACAGCCAACAACCTTAGCAACAAAGGCTGTGGAACGGATAGCATGTGCTGCCCTGGTTTTTTAAAAACATTCATGTCATGTTTTAAAACCATACACATGTTAAAGATGCAAAATGATACCAGAAGGGTTTCTTTTTTTCATTTCAGGGCTTGAACTTATTACACATTTTATCGTATTTTTAGTTCTTAAAACCACAAATATATGTTTGATATCAAAACTTCAAATAAAACACAGGACACGTGTACAATATGGGACCTTTAAATACTATTAGAACATATATATATATCACATCTGACAACAACGTCGGCTCCAACAATTCACTTTTATGACATTATACCAAACCCTAGCGTTTTTTTTCTTATCACCATTAACCTTGACATTTGAAGGCCTCGCCCTAATGTTAGCAGCTCATACGTGACACGTTTGTACAATGCAGAGGGGGATTTCAGTCTTGTTACAAAGGAACAAGCATGGTCGATTTATTCATTTTCAGCATCAGAGACGCTTTTGTTTCATAACAGGATGAACCAAAAGGCAGCACGCTCCATCCTTCTCCCCTTCACAGGCAGCAGCCATATGTGTCCAGTCATACGAAGCGGCAGACGACCGCCTCCGCTAATAAAGTTATACCATTGTGACGTTTTTAATGGCACAGCAGATTCAGCCGAGCTACTGTAACAGGCGGTGGGGGGGTGGGGGCGGGCGTGGGCGGCCTGCGGGGGGAAGCACTGACGCGAGCGGTCGTCCGTCAGGGCGACGAGCCGGAGACGCGCTCGGCCCATCCATAACGGCAAGTGACCTGTCATCGGAGGCGGTGGAGGCACTTGAGACGATATTAGGAGATCAGAAAGAGGGAAACCGAGCTCTGCCCCTACCAGGGAGAGCATCAACTGTTGTGTCAGGAGCAATTAACCACAGAGGGGTTATTTTGTATGCACGAGGGACTCGGGGGAAAAACACATTTGATACTGCGATACAGGGAGATCAGTATGTGTGGATGTAAACGTGAAGGGTTGCAAAAGTGGTGGCGTGAAAGCAAGCCGGGCAGCACTAAAGATCTGCTGTTAAAAAATATAGAAGGGAAAAAGTATAATAAATCGTAGAGCGTGAGCACATCATTCTCATCATTTCTGAGCTGATCTGATTTGTGTGTGAATGTCTCCGTTTGCTCCCCGTATCACAATTGCTTCTCTGCCCTTCCCTCAGGCTCCACATTGTGCAAGGATCTCAGGTTGTATCTGAGTAAGTGCTTCACGCCCGGCTCAGTGGACAGCCAACTGCAGCAGGTCATCCGAGAGAACCTCTACCTCCGTGCTGTGCCCTGTAAGTCCCCCCCCCCCACCACCACCATGCTTCTGCTCCCCTTTTACTGCCCTGTATCTGTCACACGCCTCATCTATCCCATCACATTGTGCCTTTTCAGTCTCCTGTACTCACAGTGCTGCCATTTAAGCACATTGCTCATAATATTAATTTATTCCAAGTAATAGCTGACCTAATATTTCCTTTGATAACACTTCCCTGTGTTGAGTATATTGGTGTTAATTGGCATTTAAGCCTGCAGAGCTGTTTTCCACACTTACTTGTGTCAATATATGCATGCCCCACATCCAAGTGTGGGAAACAGATGAATTAATGAAATGGGAGGGGGAGGGAAAAAAAACTTGACAAGACTAAAATATCAACGTTTTCTCTCTTAACTGTGAGAGAAAGCGCCACAAGTGAGTTTGGACTTTGCCATGGCAACAGCTCGTATGTTCCCAACACCTGGTTCATCCTCAGCGACAGTCTTCCCCATTTCAATTTTCACTCTCCTGAGGCTATTACCTTGTTTGGGTGGCTGGGAAGATGCTGGTGAATCTGATGTGCTCGGCGGGTTCTGTTTTTTTTTTTTTTTATTGGTTCAGTTTTCCCTTTAATCCCCCTGGAAAAAAAGAGGCCTGCAGTCCACGTCAGCAGTTTAATTTTGATGCTTTTGAATAAAATCGCGTACAATGGCAGCCAAAGGCAGCTAGTTGTGGTACATCTGTTGCTCTCTTAATCCCCTACAATAAACATCACTGGAAACGGCCAGAGGATGCAGCACGGAGCAGACCAGCGGGGCTTTTTCCGTGAGTTTCGGATGCGTTTTCTGGCCCGCATCTGTCTCATTGTGTCTTTTTATACCTTGTGAAAGCAGGTAGTGTGAATGAAAGCGACCACCTAGTGTGTCCGCAGCCTTAACTTCGCTGCGGCGGCGAGCGCAGAGTTGCTGCTAATCTCTCCTTTGGTCGGGAAGTAGGTCATGTGGGACGGTCTGCCACCACGCAACGCTACACACTGACAGAACAAGGCACAGGTCAAAACGGCAAGGAAGATAAACTGTCTCTCTTGGCACACAATATGTCCACGAGCGGCTGTTCAGGGAGCGGAGATGAGAATATAAATATAAGTTGAGCCATCATGAGAACTGGATGGGAAAAAATGGACCCATCTTCAGTTTAGGAACTGGATATGCGTTGTATTGATTGACGGGACGCTGTGATGTGTAACAAGTAGAAGGCAAAGTCTTACCCTTGCAAGTGTTGTAAAACTTTGGAGCACACACACACACACACACACACACACATGCGCGTCTCGGTGTTTTCCTTTACTAAAAGTGACAACAGGACAGGCTCAGCCCCGGGTGTGTAATCCTCTGATCTGCCGGGGATGACACAGTAAGGCGCTGTTGTTCTCATGCTGATACCAGCACGCCTGCATGATCTCTCCATACCTGCTCCTTTTCAGACCACTTGTAGACTTTTTTTTTTCCCTTGTTCGTTGCCGGAGCTTTTGTTGTTTTTTTTTTTCTTCTCTCGAGGATGCATGCGTGTTTGACGTGATGTAGCCGGGACTTGAAGCCGAGGAGATTTGATCACCGGCTCATTGTGGCCCCCTTCAGGACCATATGTATGTTCCTCCTGTTTCTGCAGGACTTCCTGATTGTAGTCTGTTTTCTGTTGATTAGTGTAGACCCTAAACGACCTAAGATAGTGAGTAATTAGCCTCAGAAATGCATGGATCAAACGTTTTAAAAATGTTTTCACTGTAAGGCAGCAAAAAGGAACCTGACGAGGCTCCAGCGCCGGTTCATTTAGATGAAGAGGAAAGAAGAAACAGCTTTTTTTCTGACACAGACGTACCCATTGTGCTATTTAGAGAGTATCCCAGTCCTTTGCATCCTTTTGATGAGGCATTGTTCTCTTATTTCAGAGTTGGCACTGATGCAAGAAATATCATTACACAGGCTCAGCAGTCAGGAGGGCGACGCATAAAAATGGAAATGAATGACGAGATTAAGCACGCGGAGGCTACTGTATCAATAATGTGTCAGGGGAATTAAATTAAAAAGCAAATGTCTCGGTGCCAAAATGGACAAGGGGCTGACTGCAGTGTCTTTGTGTGGTGTGTGTGTGTGTGTGTGTGGCTTTTAGGAGTAAATGTCTGACAAATGTTTAGCGTAAAAGTCCTTTTGGAACATGACACAGCTTTGGGATTTCAGGAGAATGAACCTCACCCTTTGTGTCTACCGGATCATCCTCTATTGTTCTTTCTGCAGACATTTGCAGACCTCACATTAACCCCCCTACTGAACATTCTTATCCACTTCTTTAAAAATCACATTTGTACCGTTGCCCTTGGATGATTTAGCGCCAATGTCATGGTTTTAAGTCCGGCTGTGTCTCCATCTCGGCCATAAAAGGACTTTTTAATTGTTCCGAATGAGTCAGAGATAAGAAACGCCATCATTTAGGTATCTGAATGTGCTCCAGTTGTTGTCAGGCAGGCCGTCTCTGGCCTTTTTGCCGTTTGTTGTTATCTATTTCCGTGCAATGATCCTGACAGACAGCTCTCTCTGGATGTTGATACAGTAATTACCTCTTCAATCCCCATCCCGCCCCGGTCCTCCTGGGATCCATGTGAGGCGCCTAAAGGGACAGGTGGGGAAGAAGAAGATGTCAATAATCCATCGCGTCCCCCACCCCCCACTGAAATGTCATATACCTCAGAGGAGGGTCCATAGATAATGAATCCCGTGCACTATTTGCTGGAGATATGCTGTGTGTCTTGAGGGGAGGAGGAGAATCGTTCATGTGACAGATGTCTTCAGGAGATTTGCTATCAGATTTTATTAGACACAGAGATCTCTAATTTCCTTTAACTGCATGAATAAAGCATGCGTGACTTCGGCTAGTTTTTTTTGCAGATTTGTGAGACCAGAGGTTAAAGATAGTGCAGTCAGGGCGGCACAAACTGGAACAGGGGACGTACAGAATGAAGACAAAATTAGGTAGAGTATCAGCAGGTGGACCGGGGGCAAGCTTTAATTCCATCAGCTCGTTTCATCTCCTTTAAATCAGTGCAGTTCAGTTTATTATCCCAGATGGGAAACTTGATTTGGAGTCAAGGTAATGAGATTATGAAACAATACAAAGACAAAACACAACACTATGTACATTTACATGTATGTAGACAATATAAATATAAATATGCAAGAATAAAAGCAGTGATTGAGATGTTACATGTGCAAAATTGAAGCCATTAGAGACATTGCTGGTTCTTTAACAGCAGCACATAATCTAATAATAAAAAAAAAAAATCTAAAATTTTAACCTTGCTAACATGCCCATGTGGTGTTTTTCATGCTGGCATGAAATCAGAAGGCAGTGCCTCTGGGACTGTCGGGACACAATAAACACACTTAACGCTACGGGAAGAAGAGGTCAGGCCGAACGAGAGCGTCTATCTATCTAATGTTAATATGTGTCCAGTCCAGTGTGTGTGTGTGTGTGTGTGTGTGTGTGTGTGTGTGTGTGTGTGTGCATGCTCTGTTTGGTCCTGCATGTGTCATTGTGGCTGGGAGAGCTGCTCCCAGGACAGCAGTGCATTAATCATGAGTTTTATAGGGTAGCTGGGGTGTGCCTCCCTCCTGCCGGCTCCGCGCTGACATCACATGTGGTCCTCCAAGAGAGGGACAGATATTTATCCTCAGCTCAGGCTCAGTCCTGCGGTTTTGTCTGAATTACTCGTCCCAAGGTCAGCACGGGTGCGTAATGCTTCAGTTTTCAATTTAAAAATGATTCCCCCCCCTGATTTGACTCAATGAGTAACATAAATGTGATATATTACAAAGAGCCTGAACACCAGAGGATCTCAGGCAAAACGCAGCAAACATTTAGACGTAGCTCATTGATCCTGTAATTGTGTGGGATGAGTTTCTGCCTCGGTTTGGACTCAGTGCCTTTATTTTTTTCTAGGCCAAGGTCAATGTGAATCAATTATGATGACAGATCATTGATCATTAGAGTGCTCCATCTTTGCAATGGTGATAGAAGGACTTTAAGACTTCCACAGGGCCTCATTAATGTTTAATTTTCTTCTTATCGATTTGTTAATAATAAAGAGGCCTCGGTAAAGGCCTCTTAAAATAAAAGGGCACATTTTGGTTTGTGAGTGGACGCTTTCTTGACCTTAGCTCGACTGTACAACGAGAGTGAAAGAGGTCAGTAACTAAGTCATGTTCTAATCCAATTTGATTTGTACTAAAATTGTTTATCACATTAAATATAACCAATTGCCTTCACAGCCATTAGACTTTTCCTTTACGATTTGCCAAACTAAATGTAACCCTTGGACTATTTATAGAATTGCTGCGTGGCGATTTTGCTTAAACACTGAACTCGGTGCAACAGCTAATGATGATTAATGAGGACCATATAGGAAGGAAAAGACCTTGATTAATTGACACGTCATCCACGCTGTGGAGCTGGCAGCGTTTATAGCCTCGTGGCTCTGATGTATGGACGCTGTATTTTCTCGTGTCTTCCTCTCCCCAGGTACGACCAGACAGCCCAGAGACGGGGAGATCTCAGGAGTGGACTACAACTTCGTCTCCATTGAGGAGTTCTTCTCTTTGGAGGAGTCGGGGGCGCTGCTTGAGAGCGGGAAGTTCAAAGGTCAGGCTACTTTAGTGCAGAAGTAGTGGAAATATCAGCTAAATGTATGTAAAGTATAAAACTTACTTATCATGCAGCTCCATACCGAATGTATTAGTATTGTAGGATATTATGTTGTTTGTTGTTATTTGTCATGGTTGTAGTTTGTCATACTGTAGTACTGCATCATAATATGTGTATCATATGATTTTGTAATAATAATAATAATATACAAAAATATTCCGGCACATAAACCCCTGTAAATCCACAACTTCTACCTCTGCTTTTCTACAAACAAACACATATAACATGTGATTTAGTGAACTTTTGGAGGTGCTGGTAGTCAGATGGTGTTGCCTTTGGACAGAGCCAGGCTGCCAACTGTTTACCCCATTTTCATGTCCATATGGTAAGCTAAGCTAACGCGCTGCTGTAGCCTCATATTTTAACACCCAACCACGAGCGAGCGCTATCGATTTTTCTCACCTAACTCTCAGATGGAGTAGCCAAAAAGCTTGTTTTTCAAAATGTCGAACTATTCCTTTAAAGTCCTCTCCTTTTTTTATGTGCTCCTACCAAATTATTGACAATTTGGGCCTCTCGTAGCTAATAATAGAAGGAGAGTCAGCTGAAAAGCCGGCTGGTATGCATATTAATGCCACCAGGTTGTTGCTTAACATGTGAACCCCTCTCGCACTCCTCCCCTCCTAAGGGTCAGCGGTTGCTGCCTCTGATTAAAAAGCCTCCGTGCATTAGCAGCATCCATAATTTATAAGAACGCAATGGGAGCAATAAATGTCATTCTCACCTGCCTGGCGTGTCACATTGACGGACACATTGCTACAGCGATGCAATCGGGAGTATCAGCAGCTATGTGCGTGCAGCTCGTCTGCAGAAAGGGTGACGGCTGCTGACCCGGTTGTTGAGTTCAGTAATGTAATGATTCCTCCCTCAACCCCTTTTGGAGCGCCACCAGCCAAATGTACTGGAGGGGGGAGGTAATTTTATTCCTTCTTTAGCAGCTGGAGCAGATGGTTAGAATTGAAAATATAGAAGGTGTTCAGCGGATGACCCCAGGGGACACGTAATACACATGCATACCTACATACATATAGCATGTGTGCATAATGACCTGCACTTTGCTGCCGAATACATGAATACAAAAGTCTTTTATTTACCTCGTGGACTCCTGTCAAATCGGACCCCAGCGAGACGTTGACGCACTTATAGTGGCGCTCGTTGCAATTCGCTTTTCCAGGAAATTACTACGGCACGCCCCGGCCCGTTCACATCAGCGCGGACAGCCCCCCCATCACCTACCAGGAACACCGCAACCTGCTCAGAAACTTCCGCACACGCAGCAAATCGCTCAGCAACCTGCAGAAAGCCGCAGAGGACGCGGAGAACAGCGAGGACGACTCGGGCCTTTCAGGCAAGTGGCACTAAACTCTCAGTCTATATGTCGTTTAAGTTGCAAGCACGGTGAGTATCTTTAAAATCCAAAGTACCACGCATCTGTTATGTCCTTGTACAGTAGCCAGCAGCTAAATACTGGATTGTCCCCCCCATCCATAGCTTTAGTCTCTGATACCCAAATGAATCAATCATTAGCGCGATTAGCATGCTCTAAACCCTCAGCGGGGCTGTGGCCTCATCGATCGCTGGATCACCTCCAAGGGAAGGTCAGGCCGCCTTTAGGACGAGGAGGCAAGCAAGCAGGAGACCAAAGCACACGAGGAGGAGCGGGAAACAAGCCGAGGACGTCATGTGGCGTGCAAGCAGAAAGGGTTAGAATTTTTTAAAAAGTCTGGATGTGGTTGATATAGATTTGTTTTATTTCAGATGTGATGGATGACTCTTTGTACCGGCTGCTGTTTGTTATGTAAAGCAGAAGGCCTAAAAAAAAAATCCCATTAATCACTTCTTCCATGCGGGTATGAAGGTAGCGCTGGGAAGTGGACGAGTGGCGATGATAAAGAGCAGGAAACACAGTGCGGGTTTGGTGTTGGACATTTCGGTTAAGGAGGCAGGTGAAGGGGGCCGGAGCGTTAGAGAGGGTGGAGGCGGGAAGCCGAATGGTGCAAGAGATAAAAGAGAGGCGGGCAGAGCGGGAGGACGAGGAACGCCGGCAGGCACAGGTCCAGAGAGCCAGAGAGACGTTCTCCCAAACACAAGGCAGGTAAGGCAGCAGCAGGCGGCCGTGACCGGCGCCCGGCGAACACAGGATGCAGGCAGGATGGAGCTGGAGGGAGCCCTGATCTCTGCTGAGTCATCTTCTGGAGCGGCACGGCGTGGGCGGATGGAGCCGGCAGCTCCGGTCGTGTGCAGCAGGACTCAGGGAGCGCCCTCTCAGATCCAGGCTGGAGCTCACAGCTGAAGGACAGCTACAAGGACAGCTAAGCAGAAAAAAAAAAAAAAAAAAAGTGTAATGGCATGCATGGTCAGACACTGCGGCTCCTTAGAGGGAGGAGAAGGGCTGAGGTGCTGACCTCAGTTGTTTTTTCCCCTGACAGGAAACTTTTTGTAAAACCTGCTGCACGTGTTAAATTACATAACGCCGTCCTCTGTAACGCTCCCTCCCCCCTCGCTGTCATCACAGGCTCGGCGGGCATCGGCAGCGGCGTCCACCTCGGCTACCGTTCCCCCGGCCGGCCCCGGGCATCCAGCGGTGGGGAGGGTCGCGTCGTGGAGAACGGGATCATTGGCGGCGGGGGCAGGGGCGGTGCCAGGGTGAGAGGCGTGATGCCCGACCACTGGGAGCAGGCCTTCAGTGACCCGGGGGAGTCGCACTATGCCGAGTGAGTGTTTGGCGAGACTGCAACTTTTGAAAATAGTAATCTTTTTAACAAAAATCCAAATTTTGTGTCATTTTTTTGATAAAAAATGTCAAATGGTGTAACCGAAAAATCCACTGAGGTTAAAAAACTAGTATAAATTTGGGGTTTATACCTTTTTAAAACCTTTTTAAGAGACCCTATTTAGCAGACTAGTTTTTAAGTTTTCAGGGTTACACCACATGACAGTTTTGACATTGACCTCCCTACAGATGAGAGTTGGCAGAGAAGAATCAGACCACTGTGACATCTGCCTGTTTAATATGGCTGATATCAAATATCTGATGAACTGATACCAGGTCACAGTTATCCTTTTCTGCTGAATCGTGTCTCCACTTAACTTGACTTGAACCCACTCCCCAACTATTAACGGATACGGTACAGGAGACACTGTTTAGGGGAAACAAGTATATATATTGACATGAGACACACAACCTGCAAAACCTGTTAACTGGTAAAACCTGTAAATCACTTTTTTTTTTTTTTTACATTTCACTTCATACGTGGATTAAAAATTAATACTGGTACACTGATTCCTTTTTTTTTTTTACATTGCAAAATATAAATCTTACCAGGAGGATATCTGTCTGTTAAAATTAGTCCATTATTGAGTAGAATTATCTCATTCCATTAGCAGACAATTTAGCATATATCAAGTATTTTTTCTCTGATTTGGGTCAATTTGAATTGAGTTTAAGAAAAAAAGATTAAATTGAATAAAATAAAGAAAAATACATGAAATAAGCTAAATTATCAGCCAGCTGAATAATGTAATTCTACTCAATATTGGACTAAGTAAACCAAAAATATTGCAGTGTACCTTTGGACAGACACGACTGTTTACCCAGTGTACAGACTTTATACTAAGGTAGGGAACCCTCCTGGTTCCAGCTAAATATTTAACGGACAGATATGAGCGTGGTATCAATCTTCTCCCCTGACTCTCAGCTAGAAATCATGTCCTGGAACTGTATAGAGCTGCACAGTTATTGTGACTGTGTTTTGACAGACAGGCCCATCTCCGTTCTTACTGTAATAAAACCCAATGCTGTCTAATCATATCCAAAACTATTCTGTCTCTGAGAAGGGTGGATTTTTTTTTTTGCTTTTCTCCTTTTGTCTCCTCAAGTCACAACCCAAAGAGAACCAGCTGGCAGAGTCCTCGAGCCTCGAGCAGGGAGGCTGTCTACAAAAATGAATGTGAGCCTCTTTTGTTCCTTTTGTTTCTCTTTTCTGGATGTAATTATTGAGACACTGGTGACACATTTAACCCGTCGAACAGCCTTAAAATGGGGCTGCATATTTGTCGGGGAACGGAAGTAACAGGCGCAGCCGGCTTGTTAAGAGTCAAATGAGATGGAATGAGCTTGTAGCTGAATGGAGACAAGTACGTGATTAAGGTTCTAAAGCTCGGAGCCGCTGGCAAACGGCCTGAAACGCCGCCGAGGCCGGCGAGGTCGACACACGGACGCTAAGGCATCCTAAACTTCATCACTTGGTGACATGATTTGATGTCAAAAGATCAAAAATGTTGTTTCCCCTGCATGGTTGATTACAAACTGTAGGAAATTCATCCTTTATGAAGCTGTGTTTTACAGCTCAGGTCAGTGAGCTGTAATATCGTCTCTTAACCAGCAGACGGCGATGTGAGCTCCATCACAGCCAGAGAGAGACTCAAGTAAAAGCAGAAATACTATTGTCAAACAAAAACTCAATAACAAAAAAAAAACCTGAAATGAAACTTTATTTAATAAATAACGAAAATGCACAGAAGTATCATCCCCATTATAAAAGCAATCATTATGCAGACTGTGTTATATTATTATAGTATATTATGCCACCTATTTGTATAAATAAATACAATTTGACATTTTATTTTATCAATGTGGAGACAATTCTAGATACTTTAACCTGATTTTTAGTAATAGTATAGTAGTATAGTAGTAATAGTAATATAATTAGCAAACATGAGTGACTGAAAATTTAATAGCATGTGGATAATGGTATATTAAATTACACTACTATTAAGTAAAATAATAAAATCCTTATATGAAAAGTAAGTAATGCAGTGGAAAAACAAAGTGAAGTACAATTACCTTAGTAAGTACAGTGCTTGAGTAAATGTACTCAGTTAATTCCACCGCTGTACTGCAGACAAGAGATTTATGCAATACCTGCAGGCAGGAACTTTACACACACACACACATGGGTCTAAACTGAGAAATAAGAATGAGAGGGAGGGAAATCTGTGTAATGACAAGTAAACAGTAAATAGAAATACTCAGATTACGGGGCGGAGTTCATGGATTATGTTGCTGATTAGGAGGAGGAGGTCGTCTGTAATGGACTCCGCTTCTAATGCTGCTGCCTTCCACCAAATGTTTGGGTCTGTGTCCATTTCTTTTTATCTCTAAGTATTTTAAGTGCCAGCTGGCGATTGGTTTGCGTTCTTCTGGCTCTCTCTCTCTTTATCTCTCTCTCTCAATCTCCCTCTGTCTCTCTCACACACACACACACACACACACACACACACACACACACACACACACACACACACACTTGCTCCTCTCTCTCTCTCTCTCTCTCTCTCTCTCTCTCTATGCTAAAACTCTTCATCCAACTGTTCAGTCGTATAAATGTACAGGACTTAAACAGTAAACTGTCTTTCTCTGCAATTCTGGTGGTTTGTACTGGCTGACCTGATGACTTTTAGGACTATGCCTCGAAGGTAAGGTCCTCACTACTCTTCTTTTCTCTCTCTCTCTCTCTCTCTCTCTCTTTATATATCTGCCACTTTCCAGGGTTCACAGACCTACCCGGGGAGCTCAGAGGTTTCCCCGTGCACACACATTTGACCAAGGGCTCCAAAGGGTTTGGTTTCAATATAGTGGGGGGCAGCCGACCCAGAGAGTTCCTCCAGGTCTACAGTGTGACTGCAAGTGGACCCTTGGCACTCAAGACAGGTAGAAAATGCATTGGACGGGGGGCACTTACTGCAATTATGCACTAAAGAGGGAAAAGGGTCTATACTCAAGCAAATTCTCATCTTTTCTGTAGTAGTACTAGACTTGTCATAGCTGCAACTCTTTGGTGAAATCTTGCAAAATGTTGAAAGCAGCATGTGTTTTCTATCTCTCTACTACTGCCTCCACTCTTTGGGATTATACTTTTCTGATCTCCTGCAGCAAGTGTGTATCACAAGTAGTCCTTAATCCGCAGGGCCAGGCGTACAATAATCTAGCCATCGTAACACACCCATATGCAGCACTAGGCGTTCCAACTCGCATGGACACTATCGCACAGAAATGCCCATACAGGCAGATATTACTTCTCCAGGAAGAGCCAGAGCACAAGCTGTCTCTGCAGGGACTGATCTAGTTCATATCTGTTAATAGGCTGGTTTAGAGGGATTAGTTGCCTGGATTAGTCCACACCGACACAAAACACACGGACAGCATTTCATTCGCAAACTACGCTGATCCGCACACTCGAGCATATGAAAATGGTCAAAAAAGTTAAAACGATAATGCATTAAAACAGCTTCTCAGCGTGACTCCACATCACCCACAGGCACAAAGATGCATCTGTTTTGATGCAGATTATTAAAGATGCAATTTATCCATCTAGCGTCTGTATGTCTGTGCCTCGTATTTCTAGATCAACCTCAGCTTTCAGATGTAGCTTACACATGACACAAAAGTGTATATGCTTTTTGTGGAATTTTCTGGATAGGTATTTAAAACATGACGATTATTATAAAAGTGTGTAGGGGTAGAGCATTTTCCATATGGAGCCTGGTTCGAATCCCATCTGCATGTCTCCTCTCTCTCTCTCTCTCTCTCTCTCTGTCTCTCTCCCTCTCTTACCTACTGTATAATATAGTTGTCTAAGCCATTAAAAAAGTAAAAATCCTATAGACTTACATATCACAGCACTATCCTGCGGCAGCACTTTTGCTACAGTAAGTTAGTGACAATTCAAAGCTCTGTTGTCCCATTTCTTCCTTTACAGCACTGATGCTGAGCAGAGTAACTTAGTAAGTAACTTGCCCTGTTTACTGTAATAGTTTTATTAAATATATGTGTGTGTGTGTGTGTGTGTCTTTGCTCTTTGCCAGCGGACATCCTGGTGTACATCAATGACATCTGTGTGTTAGGAGTGTCTCACAAAGAAGTGGTCGAGATGCTCAAGTCGGTGCCCGTGGGCCACAGCGTGGACGTGGAAGTTAGGAGGGGGTATTCCATGCTCTACAACCCGGACGGGTGTCCCAAGCAGCCGCCGCCGCGGCTCCTGGACGGCGTGGAGCCCGACCTGCCGCCCACCACCTCTCAGCCTCAGCCTCTCCACCAGCTACCTCGCCTCCCCACGCCCAGCCTCCAGACCCGCCACTTCGACTCCAACGGCTACGGTGACGGGAGCTACATGGAGCACGGCGTGACGCTGGACGCCAACGGGAACGCCACGTCTTACGCCACCAGACAGCCGTACTCCCACAGACGCTCCAGCATGAGCAACGCCGCCTCCTCCTTCTCGTCCCCCGTGCGGCCGCCTCGCTCCCTGAGGAGTTTGGCCAGACTGCAGTCGATGGACCCGACGCTGGCCAGCCAGAGTGACAGCGAGGTGGTTTCTGCCATTGGTTCACACAGGTAATGCATGAGTATGCACACGTGTCACAAAGGAGTTTTCTCTCTCTTTCATAAATTGAATCATGGGTAACTTGACTTGTATTTGTCCAGGAAGACGTATGCACACTAGTCATTCTAGTGCAGACTAGTGAGACGGATTGGAACTGACGAAGCCTTTTTGATAAGAGGTGAAATGACTTCCTTAACAAACACAAGTCCAGTTGTCATAGAGGAGGTTCTGCATTGATGAGAGTGCATTGAATTTAAATTAGTGGTTTGCAGTTATTTAAAAGTTCTCTTTTTCCTCATTGAGACTGATGGTGACTAACACTTACATTTTTAAGATGAACTTTTATCATTATTGTACCACTGTAGCATACACAATAAAATCAGAAAGAGAATCCAAAACAAAGACATATGAGACTCTTCTCATAATAAGAATTAACCGAGTAATGAGGATTGGCTCCAGTAGACCCCCCATGATCCTTATGTGTCTAAGAAAATATTTACTTATTTTATTTAAACCCTCCCTCTCTTCTCCCTCATCAGGGCTTCAATGGTTCGTAATCACAACAACAACTCGCTCTCCACCCCCCCTCATCCTCTGAGTTACGGCACATCCAAGTCGTCTGAGAGCGACCTGTCCACCTGCACGCTGTCAGGGTCCCGGCTGCCGCTGCCTCAGTCCCCGCGGAGGCCCTCGTCCTCCCCCGGCGGCCCGCGGAGCCACGCCCACTCCCACGTCTTCCGGCCGCAGACCTCCCACCTTAGGCCCCCGTCCCCTGACAGCCCCCGCCGCCGCATCTCCAACGGCTTCCACGGCAACGGCAGCCCCAGCGCCAGCCCCCCACCCTCCTCCCCCGGGGCGGCGGGCGGCCTCAGCGGGGGGGAGCTGGTGCCCGTGGCCCTGGCTCAGTGTGAAGGAGACAGAGGTCTCGGCTTCAGCGTGACGGCCGGCGGGCCGGGGGGGGCCATGACAATCGTGAAGAGAGTCTGGGACAGGAAGCAGTGCAACTCCCTCCAGCCAGGGGACGCTATCGTCAAAATCAACGGTGCTGATGTCCAGAGTCTGTGTTTCACACAGGTAATGAACACAGACTGTGTTTTATTGACAACCTTCTATCTGTGGAAGCTAACATTAGAAAAATAAAACACAATATATATAACACATTCTGTTCTATTTCCCCTTGATCAAGTATGTCAAATTCACTATAGCTATACAATTTGCCTGTGTCCACTTAACACAAACCCCATGTCACAGGGAAATTTAAGCAGTTAGATTGAAGAGTATGTTTTCTTTACTCAGACTGATGCATTTGAATTACTTCAGGGGTCTGAGGAGGTACAAATATACCTTAAATTACCAAATAACACATCACATTTATGACAGGAGATTCCAGTCTGACTACTGTATAACTTACAATTTTTAAAAGGTAAGATTACACTTCTGTAGTTAAACGTCTTGCGACTGCTTCTTCTGAATTTTCCTCTGCATATTTTATGATAGAATGTTGACAATTAACCAATATTCAAAGAGAAGGTGTCATATGAGCATGACAATGATGTGGAGAGGCAATTAAAACATGCAGTGTCAATGGTCACATCTTAATATATACATTTCTAATATTTTAATTTACTCATTATTTTACAAAGAAGATATTTTGTGAAATGTCTTCAGAAATAGCATTGTGACATTTTCCCAACTTGGAGCAGTGTCGTCTTCTGAAGCCTCAAAAAACGAGCATTTGGTCTTGAAAATGTGTGAAATGTAATGTAATGATCTCACATTAGGTGACGACATCCTTTGTGTGTTCACAGGTAGAATCTATCCTCCAGGAGCACACCAAACAGGGACAAGTCGTCTTGTTGGTTTACAGGGGAGGTAAATGTTTCCCATTGGTTGGACATGTTTTCTGGTAACTGACCATTCAGTGTACTCACTGTGGTTTTCTCTCCTTGTGACCAGGCGTCTACCATTCAGCCATCTCCCCCAGCTCTGCCCGGAGACTCCCCCCTCCGCTGCTCCGCCCTCCCCCCCCACCCGTCGCCTCGGACAGCTTCTCTGTGCTCCCGGAGGCGCTGCCTATACCCCGCGTCTCCACGAGCACGCCCCCCTCCCCGGCCCGGACGCGCTCCTCGCTGATCCAGAGCACCAGCTTCCTGGAGTCCATCCCCGTGACCCTGACCATGGAGCCCAAAGACTGGCTCAGCACCGGCCTGGAGGACGAGTCGGGCGGCCTGGCGGGGCCTGACCCGGGGGCGGAGAGGCCGGGTGTCGGGGATCGGACACGACCCCTCCGGGGGTTCGAGGTGGAGCTGAGGAGAAAGCCGGGGGAGGGCTTTGGGTTCGTCATCGCCTCTCAGGACGTGGAGAACGGCAAAGGTGAGAGAGAGAGAAAGAGAGATAAATCATTTTGTGTTGGACGATTTTAAGAGAAAATTGTCTCTAATTCTATTGCAAGAATTAAAAAAAATTCAAGAATTTATTTCAAATGTAAACCAACAATGCTATACATAGGCTACAATGAGTGCAAAAGAGCGTCTATGGTATAAAGTAGAGCAAAAAAGTCTTTTATCCTAAAGTAGTGCAAGGTCATACTTGTGTAAAATAGTGTGACAAAAACAATACCAGGAATACCACAGGGAACTATGATGATCTTAAGATTGCGTGGCATGAAATCACAGTTTTTGATCTAAAAAGATAGAGGTCATTCAGGCCTAGTTCGAAGTTCTGAAAATATGAAACATGTACTTTTTCTACCAAGGAGGTCCTTAGTTCAGCCGTAGATGTCAGAACCGGTCAGGAGCTTTGGGTTTTCTGGCCCAGTGGAACCATTTGGTTACCTGCCCAGGGAAACGGCTCTCATCTGGATGCCCTTGTGAACAGAAGCACCATTAGGTAATTACAGATTAAAAAGTAGTCACCGTGGCCTCCTGCCACCGGATGAGTCACAATGCATCATCGACCCGTTTCTTGTAAATTGTTTTTTTTTTGCCTGGTTGGTTGGTTTATTTGCATTGAAAGGAATTAGTCTTGGCATCCGCTGTCGTCAGTGGGCTGGTTTATTATGAACTGCAATTTACTGGAAAAACATAATTACTAAAGTGTATATTTTCTGTCCATATTCATTTAATGCAAACGCACTACTCCTGTAACCATGATTGATGGTTGGTTTGTCGTTTTTGTCTTTGTGCAATTTAAAGATTTAACATCAAGTTAGAAGCATCAGGATAAATGGAACAAAAAAAAACCTGCATCAGCATCACATGGCGTGGAGGTACACTCGCAGCTCAACTGTTAATGTAGTGCTTCTCATCTCTGTTTGACCTTTTCCAGTTTTTTATAGGATTACATTTTTTCACTTTACGCACTCGCACACGTACACACATTCGTGCCCATCGGCTTATATTGTTGTCCATGTGGCTGTGCGTGATTTGCATGCGCTCCTGAGGGATGGGGCGGTAGTGGCTGGGATTATATTCTGAATCTCATGCGTGACGCCCAGTGGTCTGGGTTATTTTTAAGTTAGCAGGTCGTGCGCAGGTTTTAGTATGCGTGCTCGCGCTTTAAATTCAGTTTGTCTCGGGCAGAATGACCTTTTGCTTCGTTATCGCATAACTAGTGTCCTGCTTTGTTTCTCTGCCTGCTTCGACCTGACAGCACATTAAGGCTTGTTTATGTTCAGCCTGGGGAAGGGAACACAACCGGCCTTTATTAGCTTTTAGTGTAGGGTTTATGAATAGCAGGATAACCGCAGCATCCCCCATGATGTATTACCCCCACCCACACACACACACACACACACACACACGCGCACGTCTTGTATCGGCTGCCCTCCTCCTGTTCCCAGTGTGATGCACTTCAATTTGCTTTACGGCCTGAGCAAGCACCGGTTTATGTGTCGGTGGTGAGATTAGGGTTAAAGGCGCAGCTTGTCCCCACAACCTGTGCCTCCGACGTGTCCTCGTTCTCCCCCTTCATTTCACTCCTGTAAGGGATGAGGTGCCCCCCCAGTTGCTCAATCTCTCCCTATTTCTCTACCTTCCCCCCCTTCTTTTTTTTTAATCTCTCCCTCAGACTGTCTCTCCGTGGCTCTTCTCTCAAACCCCCCCCCTCTCTCATCACACCCCTTTACTCTGCAGTAAAAGCGGCCAGTCTGGTTTGAAAAGATTAAAACTCTCTCTCGCGCTCTCTCTCTCTATCCCTCCCTCTACCTCCCACCTACCTCCTCTCTCGCCATCACACGAGAGAAACGCCACACTGAGCGTTTTCCTCGCAGAGGAGCGACAGAGGGGAAAATCCGCTAAGGGACAGCAGACCTGTTAATGTGATGTAGCTTCACGCCTGAATCTCAACGCGTCCCAGAGCTGCCTCGCTACAGGAATTTGGGATTTTAGATTTTTGTGTTTTTCTTTCTTTGCGTTTTTTTTAAATTTTTAATTCTTCCCTGTGCATGCTATTCAAAGAGCCATGTTGGAGAGACTACAGTCCGCTTTGAAAACTGTGAAGGAGTCCAAACGTAATTATTCACTCCACTTCTCTTTTGGTGTTTGTGAAGGGTTTGGTGCAGTGTTGCTCATTTTTGGGTTTGTGCACACGAGCTTTGGAGGTTTTTTTTTTTAATTCTGTGCTGCTCTCTAAAGTTTGCCAGTCACATGTGGTTACCGTGGCAGCGGGAAAGTTAGAATCACAGGATCACTTATCCTAGATGCTGGGTAGTGATAAAAGTGATGTGATCTTTATAGTGAAACTGGCCGCTGAAGCAGAATCTACAATGTTTTATAGTCCAGTCAGGTTTAAAGCAGCCCATGATATGGTAATGGTGTGTGTTAAAGCCATTAGTGAGCCACACAGGCAGCTAGATGAATGCATTTAAATTGCTGGCTGTGCATTGCAAAGCGATCAGAGATCCCACGGGGGCTGTCTCCCGGGTCCAGGTGTGCAGTGGTAGGATCTGCAGGCTGCAGCAGGGAAGGTCTGCACTGGCCGGTGCATCCGAGCTGCAGCGGGTGTTTTATATACGATGAGGGGGGGGGCTGCTGCTACCGCTCGGTGCAGCACGTCGCCAGCTTGCTGCTGGACATACCTGCTGCTGCAGTGGGATTACTTTGGACAGAAGGATGGGAGAGCCAGAGGAAAAGACGAAAAAAAAAAAGCAGTTTATTTGGTCACATCTGTGTGCGTGTGTGTTGTGCATGTGTGGCTGTGTACATCTGTTCCAGTCCCTCTGCGTGTGAGTCACTCTACACGTGTATGCGTGTGTACGTGTGTGTGTGGCTGTTGCATGTGTATTTCTGTGTTATGGTGGCTGCTGACGGACGTATTATGCATGATAAGAAGACTGTTTGCAAAGCTGCCCTGGCTTTGATTTGACCCGATTGCCATCCCTGCCTGGGACACACACACACACACACACATGCACACAAATGCACAGGCTCATCATTCTAAAGTGATGCCAGATACTTCATCATGTTTGAGGCATATTCCTCATCCACAATTCCAACTTTCCAAACTGTTAACAAGCATTTCGTGGCAGAATTTAATCAAAAATTATTTTATCATGCATTTTTTTTTTACCCTAAGAGGATATAGATGGCAGGAGGGTTACTACCTTGGCCGAGGCAGAGTCTCAAAATATTTTGCTGCTTGATGGGTTACATGAGGACACTGGCAGTTCTAGAGAGGCCAGCTGTCACCAAAGCACGGCAAACTCTCAAAGAGGGGTCAGTGAGAGAGGAATAGGCATACAGATCTCTGCCCTTCTTTCTGTATCTTACCAAGGTGCAGAAAGAGGGACAGATGATAGAAAAAAACAGTAAAAAGCTTTTTTTTTTAGGAGATTAATGGAGGCAAATCTATTTTTAGGCAGCTCGATATTTTTCTCATCAACCTTTTAGACACTGACCAGAGTTGAGCCTCATTGTGAGTGATCTTTTCGTACAGGAGATAAGACAAATTGAGGTCATGATGCTAATTGTCCCTCCTCACAGTGTGGTTTGTATCCTCGTTTTTCAGTTCAAAGGTCAATTGAATCTAACAACCAGACAAGACACTGGCAGATTACGTTTGACCTCGGCCACACGCTCCATCTTGTGTATAAAAGCTTAGTAGGCGTGCTATGTGGTGTGTTTTTTTAGGTTCTAGGAGAAGACAGACAGCATTTTCCCACAGACAGGAGAATACTATTTTGTATTGCCAGCAAGTACTGCAGTGTGTGTGTTTTGTTCGCCAGTGGCATAGTATCGCAGACAGTTGGTGGGTTTGAGAAGAATCGAGAAGACACTATAGACACTGAAGTGTAAACTCTGCTGTTATGTGCATTTTGACAGATTTGGGGCTAAAAATATATATTGCCGAGAAGCTCTGTAGTTTGTATTCGAGGAGAAAGAGCAAATTATTAAACTGCAAAAAAAAAAAAAGCAGTTAGCGACGTGTCAGCGGATGGAGGGCTAGCTTGATAGATGGGAAGATGAAGGAGAGGAAGAGAATGTTTCAAGGAGACGCTGGGGGAAGTGTGAAGTAAGCTTCCTGTCGGTGAGCAATTTATAATTCAAACCCTAGCCAAGAAATCTTAATTACAGTTTCAGGCCATTCTGGAACTGTCACTGGTAAAATAAATCTCTCTGCTTTTAAAATTTTGAATTGATTTACGTTCCACAACACGTAAAAATAAAGTTTTGGGGCTGAATAAAAATTCTAATAATAAACGTTACAGGAAACTCATGCGACACATCACTTACAGCAGCCGTTGTCTTTTTTTGTCCTCCCTGCAGCCGCTTCTCTTCTGCCTCACCGGTTCGTGACGGTCCGCCGCGGCAGCCCGGCGGCCAAGAGCGGCCAGATCCGGCCCGGTGATCGGTTGGAGGCGGTAGAAGGACGCTCGGTGGTGACCCTGCCCCATCGGGAGCTTGCTCAGATCCTCCGCCGCGCGGGGAACACTTTACGCCTCACCATCATCCCCCGTCCTAGCACCTGTAAGCTCAGGCAGCCAGTAAACAACACGCACAAAACACCTTAAACCTTCTTCTTAACTAAAATCTGTTTGTTTTACAGACTCTTCAAGCCTCACAGAATCCCCCGAGTTTGACCCCAATCACAGAAGTAGGAAGGGTCAGAGGTCACGACCAAAGGTGAGAGGAGTAGCATAACAAAGCAATTTTAATTTGTGTGTCAGACAAACTTCAAACCAATATAATCAAGGTGAAGTGATTTATTTGCAATTTTTCTCTACACAATTCCAAAAGCGATACACATGTGCAAGGAGGACTGAGAAAAAAGGAATAATCACACAGAGATCAGAATCATTTAAAGTGAAAAAGTGATGGAGACAGGCAAAGTACAGTGTTGGACGGTGTACCAGCTAAACATACTTTATACAGCAGCACATCTCAGATAGTTCTCCACTATCCCCATGGCAACCAGGATGCGGGAGTCAGGTTGAAGATTCCGCATGATGCATTTTTCAGCGAGGCCTGGAAGCTGCACTGGGTCGATCGGGCAATATACTCAGTGTCTTTGTATAAACATTCAGTGGATGTGATTCATAACGCATTATTGATAAAAGATTACATAGATTCATAATAAACATGTTACATGATGAAATGGAGAAATCTATATATGGATATAAAGAGTTCAGAATATTTCCAACATACGAGAACACTCCGCCAAGGAGCAGAAGCTCATAACGTGAGAGATTTACTACAAGGTGACATCCAAAACTCTCAGCGACACAACAAATCTGTTTAATTATCTCAAACTAAGTGACTCCTGCTGAATAAATGCATTGTGTAGCTAAAACATGATTGTTTAAATTGACCAAAATAACGATCATAGTGACTTTTATCAACGATCAACATAACATATTCTAGCTTCCTTTCTGCTCCTTTAATTCTGCTGTAGCTCGTCTTATTCTCTGCCCCTCTGCCTTCAGCGGGACTCCAGGTATTACAGCGTGGACCTGGATCGTGGCCCCTCGGGCTTTGGCTTCAGCCTCCGGGGGGGCAGCGAGTACAACATGGGCCTCTACGTCCTGGGCCTGATGGAGGGAGGGCCGGCCTCACGGAGCCAGAGAATGCAGGTGTGTCAGAACTCTGTGTTTTACGTCTTTGTGCAGTATCCAGTTGTTTTTAACAGGTTTAGGTGTTTTTTTTGCTTGTGTGACTTTTGTGGCGGCAGGTGAGCGATCAGCTGGTGGAGATCAACGGGGACAGCACGGCGGGGATGACCCACAGCCAGGCGGTGGAGCAGATCCGCAGAGGAGGTCACCGCATCCACCTGGTGCTCAAGAGAGGAAACGGCTACGTGCCCGACTATGGTGAGGACTTCAGCGAGTTTTTTCTACCACCATTCGTTACAATGCTACTGTTCTGTTAGACGATTTCAAACAGGGAAACTATATTTAGCATATAAAGCATTTGTCCTGGGGGTGTGATCGCTTTTCTTCTACTTTTCTAACTAAAATACTTTCTACCTTTTTACTCTTTTTTTATTTTGGGCCCAATTTTCCTTCTTGAAAACCATTCACATCTCATATCTAATTATTTGTTTCCTCTTCCAAACACTCCTTTCCTTTGTGCTCCGCTCCTTCCTTCCTTCCTTCCTTCCTTCCTTCCTTCCTTCCTTCCTTCCTTCCTTTTCCTTCTTTTCTCTCTCTCAGTGGAGCTCTCCAGTTTGTCTCTATGTATGACCAACTCCAAGCTAGGCGAGCCTTGCTTCTATGTCATTGGACGGACAGAGAATACGCGGTTGGTAATGGTTCCTGTTAGTTCTCCCGTTTTCTGTCTCTCTACATTCCTCTCCTCAGTGCCCACTGCTGTCTTGTCTTCACTTGTAGTGGTGGATACCTTAACGTCATTGTGTTGAACTTCATTATAAGATCAGCTGCAGGAAATGTGTGTGTGTGTGCGAAATCTGCTTGCTTTTTTATAGGCATTAAAAATATAAACTGAATGTACCCATCATTATCATATCTCCTGGAGGGTTATCTGAAGGTTGCACTCAAGTAGAAAAGCAGCTGTTGTTACACAAGCTGAACTAATGCATGTCGACAAAACGAACAAACAAAAAGTGCTTCCTGGATTCTTTATTACCAGATTACGTAATGATTTTTTTCCATTACATTTTTTGCTCTTTTACCTGATTCGATCTGTTATATCCTTCCTCTGATGTGTGTCCAGGCCCTGAGCACAGAATCACCTCCCCCTCCCTCCTGCATCACCCCAAGGAGCAGGGTTTGGCTGCAGTAGAGTCCGCCGGGCGGAGGGGGCGCAGCTCCAAGCAGAAGAAGAGAAGCAGGTCGTCGGCCGGGCGGGAGACGGCGAAGGGAACGGGAAGCCGAGCGAGACGGGCGGGCTCGGAGGGACGCGGAGGCTCAGGTGTGCGGAGCCCCATCTCGGAGGGGGGTGGGCGGAGGGAGAGAAAGGAGAGCAGGAGGAGAAAAACTCAGAGTTTACCCAGAGACGCCCTTAGGAGCCACAGTGATGCAGAGCGAGGGAAGGACCGGGAGAGGAGGAGGAGGAAGGAACGGGAGAGCGGGAGGAGCAGGAGCAGGAGCAGGGGGAGGAAACGCAAGAGCAAGGAGAGAGTGAGAAGGGCAGAGGGAGGGGAACCTGAGCGGGAGGAAGAGCCAGAGGTGCCCGCTGTTGAGGATCAGGTGGGAGGAAAAGTGGAGGAGGAACCCACGAAAGAGAAAGAGGAGGAACCCAAGATAGAAAAAGAGGAGGAAAAAGTGGAGGAACACAAGATAGAGAAAGAGGAGGAACATGTGGAGGAAAGCCTGGAGGATCCTGTGAAACAAGAAGTGGAAGAAGAGGCCGAGAGAGGAGAAAGCAGGCGTGACGTTACGCTCCCCATTCCCAGCCTCGACCAGAAGCTTCCCAGGCCCAAAGAGAACTGGGAGGAGGAGGGGGGGTGCGAGGAGAACTGGGACGTGGCAGCGGAGTACAGGGAGCTGAGGAAAGTGGAGGAAAAAAGCATTAGGGGGCAGGAGAGCCCGTGGGGGGGGCACAGAGGGGCGGAGCCTAGCCAGGATCCGGAGGGCGGAGACGCGTGGGGCGACGGGAGCGCCAGGCGGGCCGGGTGGCCTTTACCGAGAGTCGTGGCCATAGATCCGCCCTTCTCCTTCCTGACCTCCTCTCTGGCCAGTGAGCAGCCGGGGGAAGATGAGTCAGAGTCTGGAAGCAGCCAATCAGACGGCAGCGTGTCCGCTGCCAGCATCTCAGGCCTTTCTGCGGCGGGGGCCAGGGCCGCGCCGCCACTGCCGGGCCCCTGGCTGCCACCCAGCCGGCAGAAGGTGGCTCAGATCGCAGGACGAGGAGGAGGAGGAAGCGCTGCCTCTCGACCTCACCAGGGACACGGAGCGTGCAGCCACTGAACGACGCCATGTCCGATTCTGTCAAGTTTCACACCGCTAGAGCTCGACTTGTTTTCCGCAGCTACCCACACACGTTTCCCCTCTCAGTCACTTTGATAGCTACACTAGTACCGAGTCATATTCTTTGTGCCTTTTTACTGCTGACCTTTGGCCGACGCCAACGTCTTGTAAATGGAAAAGCCAACGTTTTATTGTCCGTTTTGCTGGTGAAAAAAACACCCAAGTTTGTCTCTTTTTTTTATGTTGCACAACTTTTTACATTTGCAGTGTCTGTGAGTCAAGATGTTTCCAGGAGAACAAGGTATTTCAGAACCTACTTCGCATATCTCTCTCTCATACACACACACACACACACACACACACACACACACACACACACACACACCTCTGCTTCTCCCTGGCTACTTTTAGCAGAGTGTGTCTCTTAAGTACCCCCTACTGTACAAAGACTGCATAGACATTCACATATACCTCATGAAGATACTGAGCAATAATAATAATGCAACTGTCCGAGACTATCAGCCATCCACGTCGGCAGCGCTGTGTCAATCTGGCCTGTCACTACACGTGGACACAACCTGTAATGTTGTTACATATATCTGGATATTTGATTGTGATATTGCAAATCCCTTTTTGTTTCGGCAGCATTTGTGCATTTATATATATATTCTGTAAATATTTATAGAGAAATAAATAAGAGGACTTATTGTAAATACTACACTTGCTGAGGCCAAGCCCTGATTTGAATTATTATTGTAATAGATCATGATGTATATCTATCTATATATATATATATGAAGTATATCTATATATTACATACAACTACCCGTTCATATTATTTATTATAGCGTGATGAGAAAATAACGTGAAATATAGATATATAGCTTTTGTGAAGGCTCCAACTAATATTGTATGCCCTATTCATAAATGAATGTTTTTTGTAATGTGATGCTTGAGTGTGAATTAGGATCAATCGACTTTGTACCCTACTTCAGAAGTCAGCAAAAGATGCCAAACGTATGCAACCGGTGTGCATATTTCAAGTACTGTTAATCTTGTGTATCTGGGGTCAGAAGAAAACCACTGTCTAGATTTCTGGAGAGTGCCGTGCCCATCGTGCCACGTACAGTTGCCTTGGTAACATAAACCACTTTTATCCTAAACACGGATTTTTCTTACTGTGAAACCCCTTTGCTCTGAGGTCTAATAATAAGAGAGATGTTAAGTAATTTTCAGCTCGCTCATGCTGAAGAAAAAGGCCCGCACTGTAAATCCACAGGAAGAATAATAATCATAAGCCTCTGTCGAATCCACGCTCAGTGTTGCGTCTGAGATGGCATAATAGCACATCATTTTGTTTTGCTCTATTTTTTAAAAAACGAAAATTATGTTATGGGGGAAAAACGAGCAGAATGGATACTGTGAGATGTTATTTTTCTATGAAATTACCTTTTTTGAAATACTCAGGTTTTCAGATACTTTGCTCTAGATAAGCCATCAGGAGGGGGAAAAAAGCTACAGGGTGACTTCACATCATTTTTTTCAGACCGGATTCATATTATTTAAATGTTGAGGCGATTCTATACCGCAGCATTAGGGAGGCGCAGACTGTTATTCATTACCAGCCCATAATTATCTAAAGGATGAGGCTCTAAGTGAAGTCATTCCTTCATTAGTTCCTATCACAGAGAGACTGGAGAAGTGAGATGGATTTCTTGGTGTGTGCTCTGCCCATTTGTTTGCATTGCTGTGCCGCCCAAGAATGAAAGCACACAATGACCATCAAATCCCCCCGAACCAATGACCATACAGTGTAGCTCGGTAGCCTATATATATGTGTGTGTACGACTTATTTTATAATGTTTGCTAATGTCCTTTTTTTAGACCTTCATTTCCCAAAGGGAGATTATATATGGCTGAACTGTAAACACGTTCTGATAAAACTGCAAATAAACTGCTGAACCAATTTCCTCTGTGGTCATGCATGTCTTCATTTTATTGCTTTTTGAACACTCGGAAGAGTCACGAACAGCAGATGGCAGCAAAATTATAGGCTTGTACAGTATATTTAGGAAAGGAGATGAGCGTGTGAGCGAGAAATGAATAGATTCCCGAGGATCCTATAAGATGTGCAGAAACAAATGTGCATCTAAGAATCAGGAGGAATTGAAAACTGCAGGAAAATCCTTGCATGAAAATGGGTGTGACTTGAATCATTTTCCAAAAATCTAGTATTTAACATTATTTTTTTTTGGTGAGAGTGGGGAATCCTTTCCTACATATACAGCATCACCTGTTTGAGATGCAGAAACAGAGAGGAGGGGGTTCATAGTGTCTCAGTCCAGATGTGAGCACTTAAGCACTGCCACTAAAAATAACATAGCTCTAAGGTTTCTATTTCTCTCCTCTTGTTCAAGTGAGCCCAGGAAAAAAAGGGAACAAAAAGAACAGGAAGAAAACTACACTGCTCCCAGTTTAGCTGCAGGGCTACTTAAAGAAGTGGACTGGAACTATTCCATCGACTCACAATCGAACCTTGAGGAGGTGGCACTCTACTCTCTCTCACGGGCATTGCAGCACAGTGTGTGTGTTGTTTGCTACATGTGCACAGGAGAATATCAGAGATTCTCTCCCACAAACAGAGTTTATGAAGTGTGTAAAGTTACAGACAAAAAAATAAGGCCCTGGTTTGGACCTTCAAAATAAAAGTTCAGTCCGCAACAACTTTTCTACTACAAAGGTAACCTTTGTTGAAAACTACACGTTCATTTTGTTACTCAGCCTATGCCAGTTTGTTCATACCCCAATATTGTAAATTCGATTCAAAGTGAATCCTTTTTTCTATTTTTTATAGAAAAAAGCCTGATAAAAGAAGGCAAGATGATATATTCAACCAGTAGTTATTTCTCCAGTGTATAGCATATTCATGAATTTTATCATCAACGTTATGAAAAGTCTCAGTTGCAAAAATATTTTGAAATAGTTTGTTTTATTTTATCACTGAAAGGTATTTCCCCATTCATTTTCTGATGTGTAAAATGATTTATTCAGTGTTCATTGTTCGTTACAATTTTTTGTCTGCTTATTTTTACATTTTCCACATACAAATTCCAAATTAAATAAAGTTTTCTTATGCTAATATTCAAATTATAATTCTGACTTTATTATATATTTGCTTATATTCATTATACAGGTATGACTTTATGCGCTACTGGAACTCTTTTATTGTGAAAGTCTTTAACCGGAAGCCCCTTCATCATTGCGGTTGCCCTGACGGCTGACGCGCTCCTCCGGTGGAAAACCCGCACGCATCGCTGCGGTTCGGACGCGCGAGAAAGGAGCGCAACGTCCCCGCGTTTCTGCGCCACCGCCGCCGCGGAGCCGCGGAGCTCCAGCCACCGACGCGCCGGCGATGGATTAACCGGCCCGATGCGGCCCGAAGTCGGCTCGGGGTCTGGGGGAGAGGACGCCACCTGTTCGGCGCGGAGCGATGTCAGATCGGCGTCGAAAGCGGCAAAAACAAAAGTGCAGTTTTTAAAGATTTTGACAGCAGCCTTTTGAGACTTTAGCACTGTCAAAAAAAAGAGGTTTTATCGTGAATGCTTGGAAGTAACCCCGCGTTATTATTATTTTTGGGATAAAAAAACAGAAACGCACTTTTGTGGAGATAATCTGAATTGAAGCACTGGGATGTAGTTTTTTTGTTTTTTGTTTTTTTGATGACCTGTGGAGGATTCGCAGCCTCTAGAATGAACTTCGTGAACCAGCGCGGCCGCTTACTTTCTGAGCTGTGAAGACACATCACGCCATGGGTTGAAAAGCGATGATGATAGACTGCGGGGATGTTCAACGTGGGAGGGAGTAGAATAATCTGTGTTATGTAATGATTGACAGCGCCTGATAATTAGTGGTAGATCATAACCACAGCCGCCCCCCTCCCCCCATCACCACCCCCCTCCCCCCCTCGTATGTTGAAGAGTGGAATTTGTTTATCATTAAGTGAAAGCTGATACCAGTGAAGTTAATGAGCAGCATTAACACGGTGCTTATTTCTTTTTCTTTATTATATCTTACATTGCAAATCGGTAATAATACCTAACTGTCTCCCTCCCACCCACCAAAATCTCATTGAATTTTTTTACCTAATGAATTCATATTTCTCCATCATTTCATTTCAACCCCCGAACCGCTCCGTGTTGAGTTGGCTTTCAAAATGACTGCAGGAAATAAGACAATCAACAGTTTCTTCAGCTTCTTTTTGAACTTTGAACTCCATCTCTGCATTGCAACACTTTCATTGGCTGCTAAAATGCTTTAATGCTCGTTTCCATCCTCAGATTTGGGGAAATGTAGTCGATCTTTCTCTTTAATCTTTGACCTTACGTTTCTGAACGCCTGAAGACACATAGTTAATCTTCTCCAGAAGCCTTCGCCGGCCCCTCCCTCCCCCCCACTCATCAGGGCTGGTGGGGGGGGTGGATCTCGGCTCCCGCGGGGGTCAGAACCGTGGTGGCGGCGGCCCTACCCTCCGAGGCAGGGCGCCCACCATGGAGACCAGCCCTGAGAGCCCCAACCGGGCAGTGGAGTACCTCCTGGAGCTCAACAACATCATCGAGAGCCAGGCCAAGCTCCTGGAGACCCAGCGGCGGCGCATCGAGGAGCTGGAGGGACAGCTGGACCGGGTCAGCCAGGAGAACCAGGACCTGAGGCAGGAACGCGGCCCGCACACGCCAGGCTCGGCCACCCCCGAGCAGAACCACAACCACAGCCAGCCTCTGTCTGTCCCCGTCCACCATGGCGGCGGCGGGGGCGGGAACGGCAGCCCCTCGGCAGGCCAGGCGACAGCTGGACCGGCCACAGCACCCACATCATCGGCCAGGGAGAGGAGGACCCTCACCAGGCTGACCCGAGGCTTGTCCTGCGGGTCCACCACCACCGAGCGAGACCGGCTGGAACGCACCGACAGCACAGACACCAACAGCAGTTCCACCATTCGCAGGAAGTAAGTTGAATGGATGATGAGTGAAGCTCAACTGTAACAACACTATATCCCCCCTATATACCCCTGTCCTAACTTCATGTGGCCTTCAGATCAGCTCAAGAACAGTGCTCAGAGAGCTTCATGAAATGGGTTTTCATGGCCTAGCATGGCGAGTGTGATGGAAAGCATCAGATGCAAAGGTGTAAAACACACAACGTGGAGTTCTCCGGAGTGAGGGATCCTGCTTTTTTCGATCTGGCAATCTGATAAATGGGTCTGGGTTTTGGCAGTAGCCAGGAGAACACTCACCTGCCTTCACTCGCATATGAATCTTAAGTCACATCCCATTCACAAGCATCGTTCTGCTGGCAACAGCCAAACCCAGACCCATCCATCACATCGCCAGATGGAGAAACGTGATTCGTCACTCCAGAAGACTCCAGCCTCCACTGCAGAAACCCAAGTTCTGTTGTTGAGCTTGACAACATTGCAGTGGCTGCAGGTTTCTGTCGCAACCAAGCAGCTACACACCTGATTCTACTAATACAGCTCTAATGCTTGATTGGTACAATCAGGTGTGTGATTGGTTGTAATAAAAACCTGGACTCACTGCGGCTCTGCAGGACCAGGGTTGAAGGCCACATGAAGTTTGGAGGACATGAAAGTGAATGACATGACCCCTGATTCTGATTATTTGGATGGATGAGCAGATACTTCTGGCAACATAGTGTAATACCTGGCTGTTGAGGGGTGGGAAAACCCTGGTCCCAGAGTGGCACTGTGGGTGCAGGCTTTGGTCCTGATTCTGCTAATCGGCCATTAGAGCCCTCGCTATGGATCTTTATTAATAGAATGTGGTGTGTTACACTGCTGGGTTGGAACAGAAGCCTGCACCACAGCGGCCCTCCAGGACCAGGGTTCCCTCCCCCTGGTTTAACTACACAGACTGATTAATGTCTAATGATGATAACGACAGGCTGCATAACATCTAATGTGTGGCTGAACCTTTGTAATAATGACGGTCTGCGTGGATCTGCAGCCCGTCCAGTCATCAGAGATAATCCTCATTAATGGAAGTGATATTTTCAATAGAAGAGAGCGCGCAGAGTGCTATTGGATTACGGGTAGAGTGATAAGTGCACAAGGTGTCCGTTCCATCGTGATTTTTGATTGCGGAAGGGCTTTGATTCGTGGAATGCTCGTCACGCTCTATTATGGGAGGTGTGTAGGAGTTGTAGTAGCGTGCTGAGGAAAACTCTAATCCAGGCGGGGGGTTGATGGGTCTTTTTTTTTTTTTTTTACTGTTTTTCTGCTTCACTGTTGAACTGTAGGCTAATTTGTTTTTAAAAAATGGTCCCCCCCCCCCTTTGAAACTCAAGGCCAACCTGAAGTTAGATGACTGCCAACACAGCAAACAGCATCTGTCCTGGCTTTTACCATAACCACACACACACACACACACACACACACACACACACACACACACACACACACACACACACACACACTGACCAATAGAGAAACCACTTTTGTTCTGGAAGCATTGAGCTGTTTGAGTAGGCAGGAAATTCATGTGGGGGGGGGCAGTGAAATATAGTGTTGCACTCTCAGGGACAGAGGCGGTCCTTGTGCATAATATAATAACATTTCTCAACAAAACCATCTTAGTCCATCATTACATGGATTTTCTCTTTTTTCCCTCACTGTCTGCACTGTGGTTCCCAATCCCCTTATTAGTGATTGATTCAGACGTGACCAAATCCCTTATCGATTATCTTCTCCTTGCTGGCCCGCTTCCTTCATCCCCGAGTGTGATTTAGTCATTACACAAAAGTACGTACACTATTAGTTATTTATGTCGGTGATAAATGAGCATTGTGCTGTAGATCTTGCTGAATCTGCCTCGTTGTTAATTACCAACAACGTGTCCTATATAAAGTGTCACATACAATAAGAGGGTCATATAGTCCCTGTCTGGCTGTGACCCAAACCCCAAACTGGACTATGAGCCTTAAGTCAAACCCCCCCTCTGCTCTCCTGACAACGGCTCAGATAGGATCACAGATCTCTTGGTTGTGAAACGTGCCGCTGACGCGTGATACGTGGCTCAAAATCAGATGAGGAGACAGAAGGAAGATGTGGGAGAGGGACGGGGAGGAAAAAAAAAAAAGGGAAAGACGACGAGGGGGAGGGAAAAGTGACTGAGCGACCTTAGTCAGCGTGGCTCGGTCTAAAAGAGAAAAAGGTGGAACACACACACTGGGCTCGCCATCTGTCAACAGGGTGTGTAAAGAGAGCGGGAGGAGAGTCTGGGCCAGAGAAGGCACGGCTTCACAGAAGCCGCCTTCGCTTTTGTCCAATTAGTTTTTGTACCCCCAGCGGGAGTCCTCATATCTGCCCAGTGCCCTTTCTTGATTCCAGACAAGGGGACCGAATAAACCATGCCCGTTTTTTTTGTTGTTGTTGTTTCTTAAGCCATGTGTGCAGCTACTCCTCTCTCTCTCTTTTTTTTTTGTTTTTTTCCCCAGCGGCCCACAAGAAACCAGCTGTCCCAAATCCTATTTCATTCCTCTCCTCCTGTTAATGGCAGTGTGAACAATGCGAGTCTCGGGCCTTAGGGGTGAAATGATGTCAAGTCAAGAAGCATTGCCAAAGCTCTCTGGGAGTGCGGCAGATGTTTTTTTTTTTTTTTAATCATTTATTTTATTTTTAATCTTTTCCCTTTGGATATTACTTCCGCGCATGTTTGTTTGTTTTCGTGAAAGTCTCTTTACATAATGTACGTGCACAAAAAATGTGTGCAGAGGGGAAGGAGACAGACAGGGTGCATGAGAGATTAATTAGTGTGACCAGAGTATAATTACCGCTGGCCCAAGGGTGATAATTACTTCTGTGCATATAGTATGTTAGTGTGTGTGTCTGTAAGACATCACCTGGGACGTCCGTTATTGGACGGCAGCAGTCCGCCGTACGCAGAGGCCGTCATGTGTCACGGCGACTCTGCACGGCTGAGAGATCGCCTCCTTCATTATGTGCTATACATCCCCACAGCTGTGCTGGCAGGGGCAGCGAAAGGTCTCGGCGACAACCCCCACCCCCCCTACCCCCCACCCCTGGGATGCTGATACTCAAAGCTGTATTGTTGCGTAACACCAAAAAAAAACCCAACAAGACCTGAGAGACACCTTTTTTCCCTTTATTTCTCACTGCACTTACACTGTCATGGTAGGAGGGTTCAGAAGCTCAGAAAAAGCTCTCTGGAGGTGCTCGTCTTCCATCATCCTTCCTTCCATCAGTCCATCCCCCCCCCCCTCCACGCAGGTAGAGGCTTTCTAGAACTGACATTATTTCCGTTTTGCAGAGCGATGATGGGCTTTTGTTTCAAAAGGAGCTTAATTTGCTAATTTTGTGTAGCTCTACTACACATAACCCGCATCCCCTTTTACAGCACCCGGTCTCTCTCTCTCTCTCTCTCTCTCTCTCTCTCTCTCTCTCTCTCTCTCTCTCTCTCTCTCTCTCTCTCTCTCTCTCTCTCTCTCTCTCTCTCTCTCCCTCTCACATACCCACGTACACACACTCACTCTCTCCCCCTCGCTGTTTCTGTTTCCCACTGCTGCAGATATGACTCAGAGAAGCTGCAGAAAATTACTTTTGTGCCATTCTCTTTCTCTTCCTCTCTCTCTCTCTCTCTCTCTCTCTCTCTTCTTTTTTCACCCACTCCTTTTCCCTGCTATTAAGGGAAGCACTGTTGTGATGCGATTATTTTTTTTCACTCCTTACACTAATAAAGAAGGGTGTTTTTTTTTTTTTTTTTAATAGGTGGCAATTTGACGCATTTGGAGCGACGCGGTGTACGTTAAAGCAGCTAAAATAAAGCAGATAGGCTCCAGGCTAATGTGTGAGTTAGCTCAGCTGAGCCTGTGCTGACCTGCTCCTGGGTGATGTGATGGGAGGTCATCTGTTCACTCAGGACTCAGCAACACTTTCTAGAAGAAACACAGCGCAGCAACAGCCGCCTCGAGAACTCGCTCACCTTCACCTTTTCTGTCTTTGTGCGTTTTATATGGGTTAGAATTTAAATGCGAGTGAAAATGATTCCTGTCATGCAGTTTTGCTTGATGTAAATTAAAGTGTGTGTGTTTGCATGCATGCGTGTGTGTGTGTGTGTGTGTGTGTGGGAGGCAACTGTACGTGGGTGCTGTTTCTATGGGCCATTTCTGAATGCAGCGAGTGTTCCTGGCTTCATACGGTGCGTGCACCAGAAAACATCCTTTCCACCGTGTGTGTGGTCATGATACGTCCAGGATTCATTAGGCAGCTGAATTTCATCCTCAGACTAACCAATGACCAATTATCCCTCCGTGTAGACGGTCCTGTTCCGCAGCACGATGTACGGCGTGCACTCTGGATTTCTCCGCTTCATTAACACTTCAACGCAGATGGAAGTTTGATTAGATACGTCATGACGGTGCCATGTTTCAGTACATGTTCAATACGGTTCTTCATAAAATTCTGAAATGGACCCAAATAATCACATTATTGACCCGGACAGACAAACTATGAGCTATGCTATAGAATTAAAACTCTCATAGATTCTATATCATAGAGATAGTGAGATTTGAATTGCTTTTTAATAATAAGAGGTGTAGGGGGGCTATAATACTGTCTCATGTTTCAAATCATTTTATCCAGAAACTCTGCCTTTAACAGCCAATCAGAGGAGAGGTTCTTTATAAACAACCTGTTCTACGGCTTGAGCGAGGAGATGTAAATCTCTAGGAAAGGTATGCTTATTCAAAGTTGCTTACATAAAACATTAAATGCATAAAGATCCAAATTAAAAACAGTTGATTAAAGGTTTAAAAATAAAAAGAAATGTAATTATTATCATTTAAAATCAGATGATTACAATTTAAACAAAACAAAAACACATTTAAAGGGCAGTGAAAACTAATTAAGAAATAAGGAATAAAGCAATGATTTTTTTTTTGGGGGGGGGTGTGGGGTACTTAAAACCATCCATCCATCCATTTTCTATCCCGCTTATTCCTTTTCAGGGTCGCAGGGGTCTGCTGGAGCCTATCCCAGCGCATTTATGGCGAGAGGCAGGGATACACCCCAGATGGTCGCCAGCCAATCGTGGGGCACACACACCATTCACACACCATTCTCTCACACACTCACACCTATGGGCAATTTAGATTTGCCAATTAACCTGAGCATGTTTTGTATTGTGGGAGGAAGCCGGAGTACCCGGTGAAAACCCACGCAGACACGGGGAGAACATGCAAACTCCACACAGAAAGGTCCCAGACCCAGGCCCCAAGGCGGTCTTGAACCTGCGACCTTCTTGCTGTGAGGCAACAGTGCTACCCACTGCTCCACCGTGTCGCCCTACTTAAAACCACATATCTTATAAAATATTGTAACTTCAGACACCCGCAGACGCGTCGCCTCGTCTGTGCCAGACCGGGCCGCGACCTGAATGGTCGGGGTGCTGATGGGGAGTGAACAGCCGCGATGTGAAGTGAAGAGGTCCCTGGACCAGCGCGCACGTGAGAGCTGATGCGCCGTTAGTTGCTGTGGAAACTGCAAAGTTCCCCTTCGAGGCGTCGGCGCCCGTCCGCCTCTTTCCTCCACCTCCCGACCCCCCCCCTCACCTGTCCAGGGGAGGCGGTGCACCCCTCTCCCTCCTCCCCCCTCCCTCCTCCACCTCTCTCAGTTCTGAGCTGTCAGTTTTGCATGTTTTGAATGGCAGCTGCGTGTGCAAATAACAAGTGTGTGTGACCAACGGCTGTGGTGAATTAGAGCGGAGATTAGCACTAGCTGTGTTATTAGAGAGGAGGGCAGCGTGCTGTCCATCCAGCAGCAGATTGGCACGTGGAGTTTTAACTCCTCATCAAAACGGCCTCTGCCGAACCAATATTTGCTTGAGTGCAGGTATAACTTCTAATTCCTCATCGTATGCGGATAAGTGGTACTTTTTTTTTTTTTTTTGCAGCGGGATGTTTGTCAAACACCAAACACACACGTTCTGTGGAAGCAGAATAGGGAGACCGGTTACCGTGGGAACGCTGCGAGCTCCTCTGTGAAGAACTCTGTGGGCGAGAGACACAGAATAGAGGAGATGAAGAGAAGAGAGAGAGAGGGGGGGGTAGGAGTGGGATCAGGAGCTCGGGGTGAAAGACAGAAGCGGGATTGAACGGCGGCGTGATGGAGAGGCAGGCCGGAGCCAGAGGAGATGTTTTTTTTTTTTTAATTTGTGACAAGTTGCTGGCTCGCTCTCTGCGTCCCTGGCTGGCGAACACGGCGAAAATGAGTCACGCCGTTTCAGACTTTGCAGAACGTCTCCCGTCGGCGTCCTGCAGGGGGTCTCTCCCGTCGCTCCCATCTTGTCCTTTTTAGATTTTGGTGAATCATATCCATCTACGATCAAACTCGCAGGGTACAGCAGGTGCCTGGTGTGTGCGTAGTTGAGTCGTAACTAACCGTGCCCCTCCTTGTCAGTGCTCTCGCCTGGCACTCAACGCCAAACGCCCACACAGGCAGGCCGCACTGTTGCCAAGCAGCAGGAGACTCAAGCTCACAGTGGAAGGTGGAGGGAGGAGGGAGGAGGGGGGGGGTTGGTTGTGGAAGAGCTGCTGGTGGACGGAGAGGGATGGAGTGTGTATGTGTGTGTGTATAAACACTCTTAACTTTAGGCCACAGCGCGGTGTGTCAAGTCAATTTATTTATAGAGCGGATTCTAAAAAGCAACATGTTCCAACCAAAGCAAATTAAATTATGCGGCTACTTGATGGATGATTAGGTCCAGGCGATAGCACGATCAAGCGGGAGAACAGATAAAAATCACGACACAGGCAGCAGAGCACAGGCAGCGTATGAAATACAAACAAATAGGAGCCAGAGAGTGGTCAGACATGCCTTCATTACAGCGAGGATAGAGAAAAGAGACATTTAGACGGGGTTAAAAACTAACAGAGGGGGCAAGGGTCCTTTTTTTGAGATCTTGAAACTATTCCACCTTCAAAACACGCCTGACCCCTTTTGGTCTTTAACTGGATGTGTAGAAAGGGGAGCAGTGATTGGTCAGTGGTGGGGGCGTGTAGTTCTGAAATGTTGACAGTTGACAGTAACCTGGTGTCAGTCTATGCAGCACTTTGGAAAGAACCTTAAAATCACTCCTGTATAAAAGAATCATAAAATCAATCCTGATACCAGTGAGTAGTGAGGAGTCTCACTTTTGTCTGTGTGTGTGTGTGTGTGTGTGTGTGTGTGTGTGTGTGGGTCACATGTTGGAGGTGGGATGACGCAGTGCGCTCCTACACTCTTATTTCATAGACAAGGATAGGGAGGGAAAAAAACTGGATGAAAATGGAAGCGCTGCTCTCTGACCACTTGGATGCTGGGTTGGCTCACTTTCTGAAACACGTGTGCTGCGTGTATGTGTGTTTGTGTGTGTGTGTGTGTGTGTGTATGTGTGTGCCACAGCAGTGCAGGTGATGTCTCTCTGTGATAGCGCGGCCTATACATAGTCTCACCTACACGCTGACACCCCCCCCCCCCCACCAACGCGTGCCACTGCACACAGGTTCAAGGAAACGCTGACTTCCAGTGACTCCCCAACATCCTGTTTCCATTTCACTCCGCCCTCCTCCTCCTCCTCCTCCTCCTCCTCCTCCTCCTCCTCCTCCTCCCGTGATTATTTTCACCCTTGCCCTCCTCCGTGTTCACCTCTCTCTCTCTCTCTCTCTCTCTCTCTCGCGCGCGTAGCTCTCTCTCTCCTCCCACTCTTCCTGCCGCCTCCAGCCGCTTGTCATCTCACCGCCTCACACATTCCCTCAATGTACCACCTTTTTTTTCCCGTGGCCGTGACTTCCAGTGCGGCGCGTCGATTCACATCTCTCCTCTCCATTTTCCTGTTGTTTTTATAATGCCCGCTGATGGCAGAAGGAGAGAGACGTGCCATGAGTGGAGTAACGTGTGTGTGTGTGTGTGTGTGTGTGTGTGTGTGAGTGTGTGTGTGTGAGTGTGTGTTTTGTTCTTCTACGAAGGAGTATAAGTAGGAGGGGGACAATTGGGTGATTCTTTTTTTTTTAAATGTCTCTCTGGAATTCAATCTTCACATGTAAATTCTGCGCAATCATTAAAAATAGGCCTGAAGAAGGAGCTCCTGTTCCACCGTTAAAATAGGCACTTACAGCTTATTCTCATTTAATTGGAACTTTTTTATCATCTGCACTAGGCAAACGAGTGCTCCACCTACATGATTATATCCTTAAACACTCTTTTTTTACCCACTCTAGAGGCTAGAAACGCGTTAAATCTCGCTAACAGCCCAGTTCAACGCAGCCTGTATCTGCATTGATCCTGCCAACATGCGGGAAGCGATGAAACATGAGATGTGCCCGTGATCGGCGGGATTAAAGGATTTGGCTCCCGCCAATATTTTAATGTTTTGTTATCGTCAACAAATCCCATGAAAAGATCAAAACCAACAAAGCCGTGTTCGTTCCTCTATATCATCCAACTGCTCCTCTGTCTTGTCTGTGGCAGTTTCACCGTCTTGATGAAAGCAAAGGTTACTTAAAAAGGAATAAAGAAGTGAGTATTTATGACCAATAAATACACTTCTGCACCTTTATTACTGGTAAAGAAACATTGGCCTAGGCCTCTTTATTATGGATATCATCTTAGACTTTGGATATCAGTCAGAAGTAGAAAACAATATTGTCATCATAAAAATCAATAACAAGTAAAAGTCCTGAGTTGAAAATGTTAAGTACATTCACAGTATTATCAGCTAAATGTACCTAAAGAATCACTTGTTATGCAGACTTTTTCTATTATATTATATATTGTTTTTAACCAAGCATTTTAATGTTTTAGTTTACCAATGTAATAATAGTGTTATTAATGCATCATCATATTTAGTGTCTTTCACATAAAGTGCAGAGCATTTTTTTAAAGTGTGACTACTTTATAGAATATTAATTGTATATAAAATAGTTAAATCTTCCTCTTAAAAGTAACTAAAACTGTGAAACGGTACAGAAGGTAGTAAAAGTCTAGCCTAAGGTCTGTCTGTTTTATAAATCTTATTTAAACAGAAAACATCTTTCATCATTAATTACACACACACACACACACACACACACACACACACAGCTGAACCTGCCTTATAAAGTTCAAAACGACTTTTCCTCATTCTCACTACTCATAGTATATATGTGTATAGGTATACGTACGTAGACTGACTCTCATTAAAGTTTTCTGTGCATATTCCTGTATCATCGTCACCCTGCAACTTCTTGTACAGCAAACAGGAAATGATGCAGTTGTTAATCAATCATCTTTGGAAGAAGAAATTAAGAATAATGTCTTTTCCACAAATTCAAGTAATAATACATAATTACTCCCTTGTGAACTCTGTCCTCTTCAGGTTGTGTTATATATACTTTCCACAAGTAGATAATCAGTATTTGCTGTTCTATACACCTTTACATTAAAGGTTACTTGAGGTGATCACAAAGAACAAGCAGTCTGTAATTGATTTAGTAGATTATTATATGGTCCCATCTTTCCCTGGTTTTAAAGGCTGCGTTACACACCATACCATACCAGACATAGACTTGATGCTTTTCTGTGCATGGCCGTAAACTGGATATCTTGGAATGTTGGTTGATCAAAGCAAGACATTTAAAGGTGTTATCTTTGTCTTTGGGATAATTATAATGCCATATTTTTATCATTATCACATGTCCCTTTACAGGCAAAATTATTAAGACAACAACTAGAAAATTCCTTCGACATTCTAAACATTTTTGGTAGTTGTGGCTCTGGATCAATTGTTTGATTTGGTTTTGGACTTGTCTTCACAAGATGTATGACTGTATATATTTATATATGTATGTATATATACATATATTTATTTTATTAATGCCAGTTTATTTTCTGCAACGTTTTCCCTGCGAGGCAGAATGGTGAATAAGTTCAGTCAGCTGCTAAAACGTTGCAGTGTCTCTCCTCTGCATCGCGTCTCCGTCCGTGTGCCTCTTTGAGTGTGTTTCCACGCTAAAATGACAGGCACTGCGTGTCCTTGACAGCAGCTGGGCCCAGCGAGGAACCAGCCATTTACATGCTAATCTCAACCACTGCTCTCTCCCTCTCTCCCTCTCTCTCTCCCTCTCTCTCTTCAGCTCCTCACTCACAATCTGCAGAGGAAACATCTCTAATTCCACCCAGAGCATAGCGATAGTGGAGAGGCTTTTGTGTTATATGTGCACTTTTGCATGCATTACAGAGAGTGGTTTCACTTTTTTTCTCACACAGGGATGATCCACTGCAGACCAGCACAGGGCTTTATATAATCCGTCAAAGTGGTTCCTTAAAAGAGACGTTGTGCATCCGTCGGTTTGACCTCAAGTCCCGCGGTCGTCTATAAACTCTTTGACACACCTGCAGCGTCTTCCAGGAGCCGTGTTGCTTTTCAGACGACACCTTTTTTTTGGTTTGTTGTGGCTCGAGATCGCTTTTGTCAGAGTCAGATTGTCGTTTTCTATCGCCTTTTTTTTTTTTTTTTTTTTTTTTTACAACTTGTGTCATTCTTTGTGCTACCATTGCCACTCTTTGATTTGTCACTATCAATGTGCAGCTTCAAATCAACTCTCTCTGTCTCTCTTCCTGTCTCCCTCTGCTTTGCCGCTGACTGTCTGTGTGTCTTGTTTCCTCTGCTTTCTCCATGTCTGTGTCTGTGTATGTGTGTGTGTGTCGTCCGTCCTCTCTGGTCCTTTTCCTGTCAGTGTCCGGCCATCGTCTATCTCAGGGAGGCCCCTGTCGGCTCCCAGCACTCCCACGGCGGCGGTCAGCGCCACCTTTGCCGCTCTCTTCCCCACCAGTCTGACAGTTCACAGCTTCGTCAGTCTGCATCAGTACTGCTGCTCCTCCACTGACCAAAGCTTGCACCAGGAGAACAGGTAAGGGGGCCGCCGTAGGGCCGGCAGTACAGTGAGTACACGACAACAAAAAAAAACCCTTGACCCCGTAAGATGCCTTGCAACAACCCCGACGCCTGTCAGCAACCTGCAGATCACAGCGGCTCTCCCTGCCCACCTGTCACCATCACTTTCTTTATATGTCATCCTCGTGCGCCTGCTTCCTGTTCTTAACCCCCCCCCCATCTAAATAAGAGCCTGTGCTTCAGTCTCCCACCACTCCCAGCTGTGACTAATAGCTGGAGTTAGGCGCTTTTCCCAGCTTCTGTCAGCTGGAAAAAACACACAGAGCTCCCCGCGGAGAGCGGGAGAGAGCGCACTCGTCTTCAATAAGCAACGGGACCGAGGTGGACTGAGTCACAAGTGGATTTTTCAGCCTCTTTTCTTCCCCTTTTTATCCTCCCAACTGATGATAGTCTCAGACACGTCGGTGCATGATGCTCCAACACTGCCACCTAATGGCATCAGAGGGCTGTGACGTGTTTTGTAGAAAAAAACTTTTTTTTCTTTTTAATAAAGATGCCTGTTATGTCCCTATTGATGTACATCTGTCTCGCCAGATTTAGAAATTTAAAAGCCTATTAAATTTTCAACACAGGATTTGTTTTGTGTTGAAATGGAAATGTATCTGAAAATGTAGCCTCTGCATCTAGCTTAAGCCTCAACAACTTTTAATTTCCATGTTCACAAATTCAGAACGAATCAAAATCTGAACCTTTAAATCCAATCTAGCCAATCAAGTGCATTTAAAATATTTAAATTATTTAATGAAAAGGCAAATAAAGAGTTGAATGACTCTGCAGGTTTGCTTTGGTTTGCTGCCATAGATGAACGCTGTCCTGTAATTTGCCTGTATGTAGGTTGAAATTGTTGGAATTTGAGCAATTTGTAATTTTTAATACATAACAGTCTTGATTCTGCATTTGTAAACATTAGGAAGTAAAAGTACAATTAATTTGAACTAGAAAACCACTTTGCTGTCCTATACTTATTAAAAAGTATCAAAGCATGGAAACGCTTTTAGGTGTAGTCAGTGTCCTTGTAGTGTGTAAGTACATAATCTCACCACCAGGTGGCATCACACAATGTTTGAAGGTCCATTTACCACAATTTTACCAAACAACAAAAATTAAAAGTGATACAAAAACCACAATTTCCTCTGGATCATTACCAAACTTGAACCATCTGTTCATGGTGCCATTCTCAACAATCGCTGAAAATGTGATGAAAATCGGGCTAAAACAAAACCTTGGCGGAGGTGACGAGGCTATAAAATCAGATACATAATTTAAATGCAAATAAATGGCTTTTAAAGGTCCCTGAGGTCCCATATCATGCAGTTTTCTGGGTTTTACTTGAAGTTGGGATACTGTTAAAATAATATATATTTCAGTTTAAAGTTCAATATTTCAACTTAATATAGTTTCCAAACAACTCGCTGGAGGTCCAGAAAACATTTATTTATGGTCCCTCTCATGAATATTCATAATCCTTTAATCTGAATGGTTGGATTTCACGTGAGAGCCTAAAAATGTTTTAACATGTCCCTGTTTTAGCTAAAAAAAAATGCAGCCTGCTTTTTCTACTTCTCATCTATTCACATCCTCTGCTTTTTTTTGTATGTGTCTCATGTTCTTTTTTTTTCCCCACTCTCCTCTCTCCTGTCCTGTCTGTCTGCCGTTTTTTTCCTGTGTGTCTTTCTGTCTTTTGTTGCTTTCCAAAGAGAGGAGGGCGAGGACGAGGGCGCCCATCAGTTCTGTTGCTCGGCCTCAGGCTGCAGTAGCCCCTCCTCTCGCTGAGCCGCGAACTGACCGCACGACGACTCGCTCGCCCGTTTTACCTGTGAAAACAAAAAAAACAAAAAAAGACAATCACACTTTATGCTGCCAGAAAAACGGAGACCTCACTGTGTACCAAAAAAAGACAAATTCTTGCTACATTTTACCAGGGAATAAAAAAGGAAACTAGAACTGCATGCTTGTAGCCTTTGTGGTGGTCAGTGTATATAGAGCCACTGATTTATTTCTGCATCTTTTTCATGGTTTGTGCACTCCTTTACCTTTTAAGGAACCTCAATGTTGTCTCCTCTTTGTGTTCTTTGCTATTTATTTCTTTGCTCGCAGCCATATCCGACTGTCAGAATGCATCGCCATCGTTTGCTCATTACTGTCGCGCTCATGCTTTTCTTGGATCCACTAGTTGAGTCACGTCAGTTCCGATGTGCTCAGTAGTCACTTTTCGTTACCCTCGTGAATCGGTGCACTGCCCTGACCGTCAGAGAGCCTCCTCTATGATGTGAAGACATTAATTTGTATGCAATCTGTCCCCAACATGTCGATTTGATAGTTCCAGCACATCCCGCTTGGTATTTGCCGTCTCGTCTGTCATCATGTTTATTCTAGTTCTTTGAAATATTTATCTTGTTGATTTAAATGCTGAACACTAATAAAGATCTCTAGTTCCTGAAATCACGTCATCTCTTTTCTTCATTAAAAAAAAACTGGATGGTGAAATATTTGTAATTGCTGCTGTTGTTTCAGTCATGCCGGAATGTTGCTTGTACACACCCACCTCACTCATTTCCACCCCGAGCACAATGTACTCATCCTCACACCACAACTATTCGTGGACGTTCTATTTCGAGTGATGTATTGATTGTGTTGTGTGCGTAATCCTCCGGCGTTGATGAGGAACGCTCTCGCTGCGGCACACGCTGCCGTACATGCCGTCTTATTGTCGGGTGAACGCCCGGCCCTGCTGGACTCAAGTTTGGAAGACAGTCAAAGTTGTATCGTATCATTTCTAAACTTACACAAGCGCATTTCTGCTTTTTATTTTTTTTACATTTATTTCCCATATTGTAGGATTTGAATTGCTTTTCCATCATAAGGGTCTAGGTGTTAAATATATATATATATATATATATATATATATATATATATATATATATATATATATATATATATATATATATATATATACAGAAACTGTGCCTTAAAAGGAGACACCGGGACTTCTGTGCAGTTGTGATGTCACAACTGCACAGCCTCCGTCCAACCGACCCCTCTCGCAGCCGTTCAAACGAGCTACTCAGAAGGCAGGCTCATTAATATTCATGAGACAGGCACAAAACGATCTGTTCTTTCTAGAGCTGCAGAGAGAGTAATGGAGACAGTAATTTAAACCACAGATACATCTTGTAGGGGACATAAAAACTGGGAAAAGGGTACGCCACGCAGTACAATTATACACTATGCGATATGAGACACTAAACTGCAAGCATAATTTACATAAAGTTGAGTCCATAATACTGATATATTACAGAAAACTGCATTTTTCCATGCAATATATATTTATATTTGTTTGTTTTAATGAGTATGTCCTTCTTGTCTATTTCAGGCAAATAAATGCAAATGGGGAAAAAACTTTGTATTTCTCCCCCCTCCTTCCCAATAAACGACACTACTACTTCTGCTTCATGTACGTCTGCCTCCGTCTGTCCTGATTAGCCGTGTTGTTGTGACGTGTTTTTTGTTAGGTTTGCCGTCGTTATGTAATTATTGCGCGTGTGTGTGTGTGTGTGTGTCAGTGAAAGCTGTGGGAAGCTGTCAAAAAAAAAAAATCAAGAATGTAGCCTGTACGGATTGACAGGGCGAGCCAGAGCCAAAGTGAAAGTGTGCGTGTGTGTGTGTGTGTGTGTGTGTGTGTGTGTGAGAGAGTGAGCGAGAGCGAACGACAGAGAGAGAGAGAGAGAGGGTGTGTTTGTTATTACACTGCTCCAGTCAGTGTGGGACCTTTTCTCTGACAGTAGCAGCATGGTAAGAACTCGGCTTCTTTTTTCTAAACTCCACTTTTCCTTTTACTTGTAAAAAAAGAGTCACAAAAGAGCAGGAAAAATATGTCATTTGTTACACCGGCGTGTTTGTACGGAGGCCTACACCACAGCAACGAGATGACGATAGTACGGTCGTAGTCGATTCCACATCAGAAACCAACTCAGTACAGCAATAGATGGAGAAACACAAACTTAAATAGTGTTTGAGTGCTTATGAATGTGAGGCTTTTTACATTATGGGTCATATATTTTTAAATATGAAATAACTCTTAAGTTATTTTTAAATGGGAATGATGATAAATTAGCTCCTGACAGCTCCCTGGATGATAGTGTACTCATTGTTCAGCTCGCAGATCACACACCTTTCAAAATAAGCAGATGACAAATCAGACAAGCCACCAGACGTTTCCTGATGAAGGTTTACATATTTCACCCGCCCGCCTGTATATACACAAGACGTAATCTCTTCATTCTCTCTCGCTACAAAGACGACCTGATAAGTTTATGCCAATTTCCAGTTGCATCTCCCTGTTCTCTCCTACGGTGATTCAACACCCCAGTTTAAGACCAACGTCATCCTGGGCTGAGAAAACTGCACAGCCTGTGTAAGCTTTGAACTGGAATGGTTGAGGTCACAGAAAGAAGTGAGCAGTGTGTGTGTGTGTGTGTGTGTGATGCAGAAACTGGCTGAATGAGTGTTGGCGGTGGAAAAATCTGCTCCAATCTGACCCATGAATGATGTTGATTGTTTCTTTTCAGTTTGGCCACTTTAAGAAAACGGGATCACGTGTGACAAAAGGGAACTAAGGGTTAGTGGATTTTTATTGTCATGGACGGACGGAACATTTCTAACACGGCGGTGTTTTCCATCCCTTTTTGGCCGCCGTTCGAGCCCTCGAAACCTACGGCAGATATTACCCCCGTATTCCCCTCTGAATCACTCACAGTCCACGTCTCGCTTAGCGGTTATGAACACTGGCGAGTGAAGCGAGAACAAAGGGCAGGATATGACACAAAAAGCGGTGGCGATTAAGAGATTAGGCTGAAATTATAGAGTCAATGCGCAGACAGGAATGTGTCAGTGGACGATTCAATGCAATTATCGGTGTCTCCACGGCAGGAAGCGGAGCTTAATCTCAGTCTCCGCGTCCTGCTGCGGGTTCGATGGCACAGTTGGGCCCACTGCCACCTTTTCACACACACACACACTGGCAGCGCATCAATATTGTATGAGTGAAGGACAGTGTGCATCGAGGTGACATTGTATTTAACTGAGCTCTCGTTCTGCCCACTCGTATCCTTCCTTTAACGCCATCAGAGATGCTCCTCCTGTTTATTAGGTTCCAGCCATCTGTTCCAGCTCCAATTAAACGGTTGGAGGTAGTGAAACTCTGGTCCGTGTCTTTACGAGGAATCCTCCGGAGAGAACCTCTCTCTGGCTCTGCAACAGGAATACAGGGTTTCTTACATAAGTAATGAGGTGCGGTTTGCAGCTGCAGTACAGCCACACTCATGTTTTATACAATCACCTTTTTTTTTTTCTTACTTTCATATCATTCTCACCTTGTCCCTAGCTTGCATTTTACTGGCTGGCTCCTTAATAAAATGGGGATTCCTGTTTATAACGTGCATGCCAGGATGTGGGTTGTATAGGGCAAAAAATAAACAGAATCATAAGATTTATAGTAGATATTTAATCAAACCTGGGAAAGTTTAAATGTAGGCTGTTCTCAACCTGAACTCTTTCTCCCAAAATTCCAAAAAGAGGGAATTCAAATACGTGATGTTCGCACAGGTCCGGCTACATTTACATAGACTGTGGAGGTGAAAATCACTGTGGGTGTACTGACACACAATCCATACTGTTGATCCTGATCCAGTGGAAGTGGAGCCACCGCAGACAGTCATTTTTCTCTGGACTGCATTTTTTTTGTTATTTTCCTTATTTTTAATGGCATATGAATGATGTGGGTTTTTTTATTATTATTATTACTATACGGATTTAGAGGTAAAATTAATCCGCCGATCCGCTGTGAATATTCTGAGAAAACCTATGAAACCAGACCGGTGGCTCCCTGATGTGTTGCGTGTATTTTAAGGTTTATGCGTCCCAATTGAATGAAAATACCATCTGCTCCTGCTGATGTGCATGGAGGAGTGCGGCCGAGTCTGTGGCTACCTGTTGGCAGTGTGCTGAGGCACTCATGTGGCTAGTTTCCATTCCTTAAAAGGAGCAATTTCCAAGCGGCTCTGGAGAAGACAGTATTTCCTTTTCATACAGTTTATACGACACAGTAAAGAGCTACCAAAAGTACGATGATTCAGAATCACACTCAACACTTTTTAGACAATGCTGCATATAAAATACTGTTTTTTTTAATGTTTTCCATCTACAAAACAATCATTATGCAGCCCGTCATTCACAACCTGTGCTGCGTCCTCAACACCCACCTCAATGGCGATAACAGTCAATACATCGTCATGGTAACCACGCTTCTCATCCTAACAACGGCCTCACCGCCCACAAAGGTCCCACGGCAACCGTCACTAAGCAACCCCCTCCCTTTTCTCAGCTTCTCTATTTAAGGAGCAGAGGAGGAGGAGGAATGATAAATGATGCTGCACAGAGATTAAAAAAAAGACCTTTAGAAGAGGAGATGTGCCGACAACTTGTTGCGAGTAATTGATTTGCTTAAAAAAATTTGAACAAAAGTGATTGTACAGTACACATATAGGTACAAATATATGGATTTGCTGTTAAATATTCAGCCCAGCTGTGGTGATGGGGGCTTTCCTATAGATGTCAGAGTTGTCTCTTTTTTTTTTGCAACATACTGTAACGGTGTTGTCCACATTGTTGTAAGAAGCAACAATATTTCAGACGTGTCATGTATCGCCTGAAAGCACAGGATATCCTGCTCACAGACCAGGCATTGTGCAGCATTTTCCCCCTTTCTGTCCACTCCAGAGATCCCAGTGTGTTGTAATCAATTTCACGACTATACTGCGGACAAATTAAAATACCTACAAGTTGTTTTCCTTGTTCCTGGAGCCTTTTTTTTCTCCTTTCTTGGCTTGTTTTCGCCAGCTCGCGCACTTAACGCAGGAAGTGTCTACGATTCAGAGGAACAGTGACGAGGAGGGAAGGAGTGTAAGGGGGAGGGGGGCATTAGCTGACCCTCTCAGGCCAAAAATGGTCAACAAGGCGCCTTTTCAAGTGTGTCGATACAGATCCTAAACTATGCAAAAGTGTTAGAAAGCCTACAAAGCGTGTTGTTGCCACCGACGTTTGCCTATTTCACTGGCAGAAATGTAAATGCCTCCTCAAAACTAAAGCCGGTTTCCCACACACACACACACACACACACATCCCTGGCCCTGGCTCCCTGCTCTCTGCCTGGTTGTGGGGACCGGGCACAGCTGACAGAAGGGGGGCGTGGCCACGGCAAAGGAGGAAATGTAGGCAGGAGCATGTGACTGCAGTTGTTCTCCCAAACACAGGCTGACTAATTGACTCGTGGGAGGATTTTTGTCTGGGCAAAAAAAAAAAAGTACATTGCAGGACATTCGGAGGATTTCTGGACTCACACCTCATCCTGATAAGTTTTGTGATTATTCCTTTTGCTCACTGAGAATAGAACCGAGGATGATTTATTGGCGGTTTGGTTTGTCATAACTTGTGTGTAATTGACTTGAGAGAGTGAGAATGTATGTGGGAGGTGATGTTAATTGCATGCATTTTACTCTCATGCTATTTCATAGTGTTCCTCTGGCTACAGATGACTGTTTCACAGCTAATGCAAAAACCTGGTCTTTCCTGTCAGCGGGGTGTTGCTGGTATGTAGCACCGGAGGAGTGTGCTTTCGTGGCTGATGCCTCTTCAAAATGTACCACTGCTGTGTCTGTCAGACAAGGACAAAAAAATGGCAGCACATGAGCTTCGGCTTGGCTAAACTTAGTAGTACATTAACTCTTCCTCTGGACTCAATATA